>JANBXA010000007.1:54307500-55010000 GCA_030556225.1 Cricetiscus sungorus | reverse complement strand
TGTATATTACTTTTATTACAAGTTTGATTTAATTTTTTAAAGAATCTGTGAATTTTTAATTTACCAATCAAATATATATATTTTAAAGGCTGAATAAAATTTCCAGTTTAATTACCAAGAGTTTTTTTTTTTTTTAAAGCACTTAAAGTGTGAATAGTGGTGAATGGGATATTTATATGGCACCACAGTTAATATGCTCCTAGACAAACAGTCATGCCAAGATGGCAGACAGAAATACATCCCAGCCCCAAGCCTTCACAGGAATGAAAAAAAAAAAAAAGGAAATTTTCACTAGAGGCATGAATTTAAACAGTGACTCTAGGATCAATATTTGGAACAAAGCTCACATGAGACTGAAACTGAGATTTAGGGATGCTAAGTTTGTCCATAAGACGTAGAGATGATGATGCCAGGACAGGAAGTAATGGTGGTCATTAAAACATGAATTCTGGACCCAATTGTACAGGTAAAATGAGTCAACAGGTGAAGGAAAAGTGCTTAGAATGAACAACACAAAATATACAACAAAGGAACCTTCAATTCTACAAAGTAAGCAGCTTCTTCTGCCTTGTCAATAAAATATTTCAGACATTGTTTCCATTTGAAATTAAACCCACCTGTTTACTCTCCTTAGCACTCACTACAAATGTAGGGAAGCACCATGCTTTGGTCTGCATTGCAGTCCATGAGGAGCGACCTATACTTAGCCCTTTGTACATGGTAATGAATCTGACCCATTTCACTGACATTACATTCAGAAGAAAAGGTGGTATTTCATTAGACAAATCTCTATTAATCGTCCTGTGTTCCTATGTCTCCCTGCACAGCTTTCAGTTGTTCTATGATAGCACAGATCTTGCTATTTTGCTGTTGGCGACAGGTAGCTATTGTGTTCCTTCTTGGATATTACAATCCTATCTTAACCGTCAGGGCATCACAAGCACAGAAGACTGCTGCTCTATAGACACAGTAAATAATTTGTTGAACAGTGCAATACTCAAAGAACCACGGTTTAAAGAAATGGGGTGGGGGTGGGGGAGACATAATTGTACAGCTATTCACACATGAAGAAACAAAGATAATGTCTAAACTGACAGTTTGTAAAAGTGAACTTCTCATTGCTCATAATTAGAATGAAGTCTTGAACTTTTATCCTTCCCTTTATTTTCTCACTGTAACATTTTCCACCCACCCAATGTAATCTCTTCCTTTGTTTTGGAGCTGTATATCACCCTGAAAGAGGTTTAATACTCATGGAGTTCTGGACATCAGTCCAATCTTGACACTTAGAGGAGTTCTTCAACAGTTCTATACCTGTAGTTGTCCAAAACTCTATAGTTCTGATCTCCAAAATGGGGAGAATAGTTCATTCTCCCACAATCATGACAATTGCTGATGAATAGTTGCCCACAAGTCATTTCTTTACAGTATCTTATTCAGCAACTAAGCACAAGCCAGGTTGGTACTTGTACCCTTATGGTGCCTTTCATATATCAATAAGCTTTTACCATAATTACATTGAATTATGTTGTGCATGTTTACTTTATAGCTGTCTCTTTCGCTGTGATGAAAGCTTCTTCAGGGCAGGAATTATGCTTGTTCTGTTTTGCTTATAATCCCAAAGCCCAGTCTTCCTGACACCTCTGTGTAAATGCAAACTCATGCTGGAGGAAGAGGAGGAGGAAAAAGACCATAGAAATGTGCATGTGGCCATACAGAGGAGTAGGAAAGAGATCACAGAATTGGGCAAGTGGTCATATAGCAATAAACCTGAATTTGAGGGGCTGAGCGATGAAGATTTCTCAGTTTAAGAATCTAAACCATGAGTCATGACCTTAAAAACACAAAATGCATCACTTGTAATTGAACACAAACAAAATTTAGTACAGTTATTTATATGTGTATTATTATCCAGTCAAGGAAATCAGACAAAAGTTTATACAAACTAGCAGCTCTTATTCCTAGCAATTTTAAAAACTCCATTATTTAAAGAAAACCCTTACTTTGAATGCTTTAAAACTCATTAAATTCATTATAAATTGAATTGCATCTCAGCCAGAATATACAAAAGATATTAAGATATGATATTCTTTACTGCCTGACTACACAGAGGGAACAAACCACTGTCAAACTTTTGCATGCCAGAAATAGCAATGTGCTGGTGGACCCTTGAGGTGATGATGTATAAGGGGGAATTATAAAATGAGATATGCTCAGCAAAGAACTATATAAGAAGCTTTGGAGATGTATAATGAGACAATTAAAAACAAATAATTTGTAGTATCAAAAGAGAGATACTTATGGTATAATGCAATGCATTACAGGGAGAAACCTGCAAAGTTTTATTTCAGCCAGAAGAGACAGAAAGTTCTGATTTTAAAGAATTTTAATTAATTTAACTAATATTTTGATTTTCAGTATTCTTATTAGGACATTGTATAGTAAATTAAAAAGAATTATTTACTTCTGTCACTTAAAAATTATTGTGGCAAACAGAATGCTTTTGAACATCTAAGATAAAATAAAAGTCACAATTCATTCAATATGTTTTAAAATTGTTTAAGACCATGATATACATAATGTTATACTAAAACATGACCCACAGTCTATTAAATATATAGGAGAAGTCAAGGTTGATTTCCAAATTACCTCTCATACATGTCTAGCACATTTGCTCCCTTTTGAATGAGTCCCCGATGGCATATTATGCCATTCTTCAAAAGGAAGGCTCTAAAATGAGTGAGGTGAACTATATGTATAATGAAAATGTAATAAGATAGAAATCTACCATGCTTAAAATTATGATGACAAAGTTAAAATTCATTGACTTTATATATCACTACTTAACTTTTAATCTCCAAACAGTTAAGGTCATTTATTATTCCAACAGGATCAGAAATTAAGACACATCATAGTTCCCATGTCATCTAAGAAACATTTCAAATGTCCATCTCTATAAAGCTTATAAAGTATGAAGATGGATTTATTCTTTAAGGAAATATGTATACTAATGAGAGATATTTCAATACTGTTAATTTTAGAAAATATTTTTTATAATTAAATAATTAAAGCCTTATTTCAAATGTCAAAGAAGACAACCTGGATATCAAAAACAGAATTATAGCACATTATCGATTAAGCAGTTTTTCTGAAGGAAATTTTTTCCCTGTCTATTCAATGAAGTAACTAGAATAACTGCCAATTCTAGTTAGTGTTTCTTACATGCCAGCAATTGTGGAAATTTGTCATGAGTCATTGAAAAATTCCAAAAGCATTCATTAAAATATTTCCTTGTTGGACAATAGTAGTACATGCCTTTAATCACAGAACTAGGGAGGCAGAGGCAGGCAGATCTCCGAGTTTGAGGCCTACCTAGTCTACATTGTGAGTTCCAGCACAGCCAAGGTTACACAGAGAAACTCTGACTCACCAAAACAAAACAAAACCAAGAAAATAACCACAAAAGCCCCCACACTCCAAAACTTTCTAATAATTACAAGTATCTTCCAGTTTAGGAATATAAAAATTGACAGTATTGTTTACATTTTGTCTGTCCACCATTTACTCAAAGTTAGTAATTATACTGCACTTTTGAAAGACTTTTAGAGAAAAAACATACTATAAAATTCTTAGGTAAAATTCTTAGGATAAAATTCCTTTTATCCTCTAAGAAAGGAAGCTTTGCTCTTCACTTGGAGAGTCCTGATCCATTTATAAATAACTTTAGCTACGAAATAACTCTGGAAGCAGATACTAGATAGTGTCATACTCATTTTTATAGATGGAGACATGACTGGTCTACAAGGCCCAGCATGTATAGCTGCCCCTGTATTACAGAAACAAAAGCCTTTAATGCCACTTTCTTAAATGCCTTAGTGATTACACTGCAAATGTAGGGTACAGTAAAGGGAGCGATCCACTTACTGGAATGTTGAGTCTGCTAGTGATTTCTCATAAAGCACAAAAGCTTCAGGGAAATGTACTCAAAACTGACAAAACAAATTTCAGTTTTTATTTTTCTTTTAAATAAATGGAAGTGTAATAGATGGTCTATTTATAAAAAGTTAAAGTATAAGGAATGAATGTTGTTATTGTATTGCATTTTATAGGTTGTGATCCCAAAATATCAGAATAAAAGTTACAACAAATTCTATAAATAAATGACCCATATTCTAAAAGCTATAGATGTCAAAATATGAAAATTATTTATAAATACTTAAATAGATTATATAGCTGAATTGGGTATAAAGTTTTAAAATGCAGTTCTAACTGAAAAAATAGAAGACCACAAAAAGATAGCTTAGAAGAAACTTCAGAAAATTCTGCACTTGGTTGAGAAGAGGGAAATATGGTAAAATAAAGACAATCTGGGTGGCATTAGATTGTGTATCTTATTAGATTATTTAAAAGATGGAGAGACTTGTGAGGCTGAGTTTTCAGAAATATGGAGACATTTATAGGTAAACAGTGAGGGAATGGAGTTTTCAGGGACCCCTTAGTTTCATCTCCTGTTACTATGATGACAAATAACAGTGGGCAGTCCCCTGAATTAACAAAATCCCTCTTGGACATGTCCACAAACCATTCTAGTCTGGACAGTCTTTTATTGAAAAATGAAAGCATCCTGCCACATTAACTGATTTTAGTGTGATGAGAGTCCAGGTGCTAAAATAGAAAGAATAAAGAAAACACAGAATGAGGGAATGCTGGAAATAGAAAAGCTGGGTAAATGATCAGAAACTACAGATATAAGTATAACTAACAGAATGCAAGAGATAGAAGAGAGAATTTATGGTTTTGAAGATTCACTAGAGGAAAAAGATTCATTATTGATCAAAGAGAATCCTAAGTCCAAAAAATGCCTAACACAAAGTATCCAGGAAATATGGATCACCATGAAAAGACCAAGCCTAAGAATAATAGGTATAGAAGGTGGGAACAAAACTCAGCTCAAGGATACAGACAGTATATTCAACAAAATCATAGCAGAAAAGTTTTCCAACCAAAAGAAAGACATGCTTATGAAAGTGTAAGAAGCTTACAGAACACCAAATAGACTGGATCACAAAAACAAGTCCCCATGCCACATAATAACCAAAACCCCAAACACAGAATAACGAAAGAGCATTAAGAGCAGCAGCGTGATGGGAGATATCATTCTGTAAATCTGTTTCTTGTATTGGTTAATGAAAAACACTGTTGGCCAATAGGAAAGCAAGATAGGCTGGACTAGGAGACAAGGAAGATTCAGGATGTAGTAGGGAGGAGATTCAACATGGAGGATGGAGAGAGTAGAAAGCTGGGCTCTCTCTCTGGTAAGATAAGACCACAAGGAAATATTTAGATTAATAGAAATGGGTTAATATTTAAGACAGAGCTGTCCAATAAATAATGCTAGTAACAGGCCAACATCTTTATATCTAATACAGCATCTCTGTGTGTTTTTTAGGGCTGGTGGTTGTGGAACCATGCTGGCAGGACAAACTGCTCATAACAAAATAGTGCCCAACGTGGCTTAAGAACTTCCGCTTAAAACTTAACAAAAGCTTAAAAATGGTTTTAGAAACAAAAGAACAAAGACAAGCAAGGCCTCTTGGTAGCATCATTTTTCTCTGTTGGACTCTGTTTTGCTAGAGACAGAGATTTGCACAGCTCCTTTAAGGGAGGTTTCCTGACTCAGCATAAGCAACAAAAGAATGCAAGGCTTTTAAAGAGCTCTGCTAACGACTTAATGGTGTGTATGAATGCTGGCGATGGCAGTGAACACATCTCTAACCTGGCAACATGCTGCTGGATGACAGCATAGACCAAGGCAGTGAGCACAGCTCTCAGTTCTGGTGGTAAAAGTGCCTGCCACCATCTTGGACAGACAGTTGCTGAAACAACTGTGGCTTTCATTTTAGAAATGTTTACCAGATAAAAGACGTGTGCCCAGAACACAACAAAGATTTACAGTAAAGACAGATTCAGATTTAGAAAAACCTCTAAAGGTTTACACTGTGTTTTAAAATATACGTAGGATTGGGAGAGAAAAAAAAAAAAACAGGATACAATGGTTTTAAATAAAGAATAATTAAAAGACAAAGAGTAGCTGGGTGTGGTGGCATAGGCCTTTAATTCCAGCACTCAGGAGACAGAGGCTAGCAGATCTCTATGATTTCAAAGTAAACCTGGTAGACAGAGTTAATTCCAGGACAGATAAAAGTTACACAGAGAAACCTGTCTCAAAAAATGAAAAAAATAAAAGTAGAAGAGAGAAATAAAAAGCCACGTAAAGATGGAAAGCACAGACAGAATCTGGATAATGTATGGTATTATATTGTCTGTGTATCATTTGACTGCTGAGGAAATAACAACTGTTAAAAGAAATGCTGCTGGATTAATTCAATTTATATATTTTAAAAATGCTTTGACTTCAAAAGTTAAGTCCAAGGACAGGGTACTGGGGAAAAGGATTTCTATTTTTGTTTCCACAGAAAATGAAAAGCTGTGGATTTCTTCCAGACTAACATAGTTTGATCAATAAAGACCCCCTGAAGCAATGTCTCAGGTGATCCACCATTCAAAACTGCTTGGACAAGGAAGCCTTGCAGACCATCACAGCCAGGATTTCTGCATCTTCTTAGGATTCCCATGATAGCACCCACTACCAGCATGAAGCAGTTTGGAACGAACAACGCCCAAATTCCCAAATATTGTCTATAAATGTTTGTTTTCATTTATATGGGGTTGGTTATAAATGGTTAATGACCACAACTAGTCTTTTTAAATGTAAAAAAAGGAATTATGGTATAGAAATAAATACTTTGTTTTAAAATGTATTTTTATTTATTGATACAAATTTAAGGTCAACTTTGTGATATATATCTCCTCTTGTTTAGATATTGTGTTTATATAGCTCATTTAAAAATGTATAATTTAGTACAGATTATAGAAAGTTACCTGTACTAGTCAAAACTTATAATTATGTGAGTTAGGTTTTCTAGATATACAGAGATATATTTGAGACAAGTAGTCATTCTTAAAACCTTTCAAAGACCTACAGAATATGGCATTTAAAATGGTTTAGTGTTTTTCTTAACAGTGAGGCACAACTGCTACTGGCAACACCACCTGCATCAGAAAGGAAGATGGACATCAAAAAAAACTTGTTACACAATTTACTTCCAATATGGCAAGACTAATTAATCATTTGGGCAAGATACTATTCTTGTCTGTACTGTTTGACTTTATTCTGTATAAACTGGACATGTAGGACCCACAGAGAAGTGACTGATGATACAAGATGGATATTGCTACAGGGTTCCTGCTTCATAGAAGAGTCTGCTAGTCATTCTTCAGGACACAGAGAAAAGTGACTGACAAATTGCCATTACAGGTGGACAGTTTAAAATTTTCTACTTTGCTGAGGAGTCTGCCAGACATGCTATGGTCTATAGGCTGAAGATGGAACATTACAGAAGAACTTAGGTGACTGATCAGGTAGTAAGTTGTCTCTGTAATTTCTAGAGTTTATATATTACCCTTCTGTGGTCTTTGAAGGAATTGAAGACAGATAGTTATGGTTATAGTTTTCCTTGGTTAGGATTAAAGATAAGTTACATATAGGACTTTAGACTCACAAAAATAAGATAAATGATGTAATATTTTCTTTAAATCTTGCTAAATGTTAATGAACTAAATATTGTTCACTATGGTTCTTATTTGATAACTGTTTTTGTTATGTTAGGAATACAGGAAAGATGCCCTGGTATGGGCATAACATTGTCAGGATCATAAAAAGTGTAGAAATATTTGAAAATTGTCATATCATAGAAATCTCAGGATCTTAAACCAAACAGATGCACTGTAGAACCTTGAACTAAATCCTGGAACAGAAAAAGGACATAATCATGTAAGCTCCTTAGAGAAACTCCAATCTGTTTGAAGTTTAATTAATAACAATATCAGTGTCTGAATATTGAGAAAACACAAGAAATGGACTAAGCTATCAAAAGAGTACACATTAATAGCCTACTTTTCAGCTTTTATACAATTCTAAATTATTTCATAATTTAAAGTTTAGATGTTTAGAGTTTTTTAATGTAGATAAATTTTGGATCATAACTCAACAGAAAAGGACATGTTAATGAGCAATACACATGGAAAGCTACTCAAAATCATTAGTGTTGGTGAGAATTTAAGCCAAGACTATGAAGGGATGCTACTTAGACTAGCTTTAAAAAAAACCAAACAACAACAACAAAAACAACAAACAAAACAACTGACAGTATGTTGGAGAGGAGGCTTCTTTCATACATTCTGATGTGACTATGAGGTTAAACAAATACATGGGCACATATTTGATAGTTTCTTACTAAATGTAAGAACAGGCATTTCTGTTAAATACAACCTTACACAATGGTTCAGAAATTCTATTGCTATGTATCTACCCTAAGCATATGACAGTAAATCTCTATAAAGAGACAGATTGAGTAGGCATGACTCACAATAGACAAATTAAAAAAGAATAAGCGAAAGAGCTACTATTAGGATAACAGACAAACAAAGACAGCAATATGGGTGATTATTAAGAACATTATGTTGACTAGAAGAAACCAGACACAAGTAAGTACTGTATTATTTGATTTATATAAGTTTAGGGACAGACAAAATTAATTAGTGGAGAAAATGAGACACCAGTGGCTTGTAGGAAGTCCCAGACTCACAAGAACAGGATAACTTTCTGATGTTGGCAGTGTACTATATCTTAATGGGGAATGTTTGCTCCACAGGGACATTCATTTATCAATCCTTCCTCCTTCCATAGTGTACACTGTAAGACTTGTACATTTAGCTGTACATAATTAGACCACAATTAAATATTTATGTAAGGAAGAGAAAAATATCAACCTGAATTCTTAAAAATGTTAAAATGTGCCATTCCATGAACAGAGAGAAAAAAAAAACCCACTGGTGGATAAAAAAGGACGAGAACATACATCTATTAGTTCTTGAAGAACTATGACTATGCTCTTCTCAGACATTTTCTTTACAGTTGTTACCTCTCATGCTGCCACCAAAGCTCAGTTTGAGCTCTTTTCATGTGGCATAGTCACATTTCAGAGAGAGGATATAATGGCTCTCCTTCCACCCAAGAACTTAGTACTCTCTGAAGTCACATACTCCCACCCTGCCCATATCGAGTCCAGTACTTATGTCATACAAGAGATGAAAGAAAATTTTAAGTAACTTAATATTTTTATTCATTTCACATACCAACCACAGTTCTCCCTCCCTCCTCTCCCACTATCTCCTACCTCCTTCAACCCACTTCCATTTACTCTTCAGAAAGGGTGAGGTCTCCCCTGGGGAGTCAACAAGGCCTGGCACACATTCAGTTGAGGCAGAACCAAGTCCTGCCCCCTCCTTCCCTGCATTAAGGCTGAGCAAGGTATCCTACCATAGGGAATGGACTTCAAAATATCAGCTCATGCACCAGAAATAGATCCTGGTCTCACTGCTCGGGGTTCAGAAAACAGACCAGGCTACAGAACTGTCACCCACATGCAGAAGGGCCTAATTCTGTCCCTTGTAAGCTTCGCAGCTATCATTCTAGAATTCAAGACCTCCCACTAGTTCAGGTCAGCTGTCACTGTGAGTTTCCTCATCATGATCCTGCCCCTCCCCCAATATAATCCCTCCTCCCGCTCTTAGACAGGACTTCTGTAGCTTGGTCTGGTGCTTAGCCATGGATCTCTGCATTTGGTTCTATGATGACAGTTAGGGTAGTCACCAATCTGATTACAGGGGAAGGCCAGTGAATAATTTCATTTGAATAGGTTAAAATAAGAACAATCCAGAAGTATATAATAGAGTATACTAACCCTGAAGTTATCCCCTCAGTTTAAAAACAACATTAAGACAAAACATTGAGAAGACAGAGTTTTTAATTAAGATGATATAGACTTTCCTTACATTTTTATTAGGTGCTATTCTAAAATATGTTTTATAGGGTTTTATTACCTCCAAGAAATTCAGCCTTCAAGAGCAGGATCTAGCTACATAGAAATACCACTTTGTTAAAGGGAACAATAATGAATGATTACATTCTTTTTTTTGTCACATAAATAGATACATTTACCACAATTAACTAGAGTGTATGGGTCTGGCATTTTCATACATAAACTATAAAATACAATTACCATGTTGATAAGAGATATGCATAATTCCTCCCTCACTATAAGTGGGAATGGCTCAATTCCTGGCACATGAACAGTTAGCCGAAAATTAAGGTTTTATTACAAACTTTTACACTGCACACTGCTTGCAGCATGCAGCTGCTCCAGTATTTTTTTTTTCAATTGAAACCATCCATCTGTGGAAAATGAAGAAATGGGATATTCATGAGTAAAAGATAATTTTTATCATTCCCAGAGAGTCTCTTTCTTTAAATTGTTTATTACCTGCAGAGTTCCACTGAATAAAAATTGATTAAATATCATTTGCCAATTACTGTGATAGCAGAATATATTCTTCAGAGCAAACATTAAAAGCATACTAATGCTCACAATAGAAAGCATGCCTTTTACAAGTGGATCTAGGGATTGTGGGAGGACTAAAATCAGATAATTCAAGGGAACTCTCTTAAAAAAAAACAACAAAAAACCTCAAACAAACAAATAAACAAACAAAACCAAATTAGAGAATGAAACTACTAAGTTCTTTCCCTGTGTTATGAATGAGCCACACAAATGAGAAAACTGGAAACGTCATTTGTTTAAATGGAAATCTGTCTGTTGTAGCATTCTGTTATGAGTGGATAGCATAAGTCAAAGGGTTTGATTACCCAGAACCCATTTAGAAGTTATATAGTAAACATTTAAATTTTCCTTTTGGGGGTGATAAAATTTATTTATTTATTATGTATACAACATTCTGCCTCCATTTATTTCTGTAGGCCAAAAGAGGGCACCAAATCTCATTATAGATGGTTGCAAGCCACCATGTAGTTGAACTGGGAATTGAACTCAGGATCTCTGGAAGAGTAGTCAATGCTCTTAACTTCTGAGCCATCTCTCCAGCCCTATTTAAATTTTCTTAAACCAACTTGAAAATTAATGATTAATGATTCTTTTGTAGATGGTCATTGACAGAATTCAAACATTGCACTTGTTTTCATTATTTTCAGAGCTAGGAGATGGGCAGTTCCCATTTGACAATCCACACCTCCACATTAGAACCACAAAGTTTTGTTTGTTATTAACAGGAAGAGCTATACACATAGCTTACCAAGCCCAGCCTTTGATCAAGACAACACAAAACCTCAAAGTAGAATTCTCAATCCACAATATGAGAAAGTCTTCCATTCCTATCTTGTGCCTCTTTTATATACAATAAGAGCTTATCACCAAGACTTTCAGTTTCTTTAAGTTTTGTATTCACCTTATTATGTCATTCTTCTTTGCATTACCTCTGTATGAGCTAGAATGTGAATACCATAAGCACGGGAAATGTTTAATCCCTCAAATTAAAAACCAGGGCCTCAATAAACGTCCACTGACTTCATGAGAATGAAAGCATGCTTTATAGAGAAGCAATTCAAGATATAAGTCAAAGCCCAAACAGGGAGCAATGGCATAGACTGAGAGTGAATTAGAGAATGAATCATTTCTAGACCCACTCCAGAGCAACTAAATCAGTATGCAGGATCCCTGTGGAACCTAATTCATAGTCCTGTTTGAGAAACACTGAAGTTACTTTACTAGAGAGTTTTAGACCTCAATTCTTCTTAATAAGCTCGTTAAAGGACCTTTACAGCTACTATACTTGCCTGTTTTTATTCTTAGCAAATAAAGTCTTGTTTCAAAAACCATCCACTTAGCAGAACTGTTGAGAAGAAAGCAACAGGGCAATAGTATGCATTAAAGTGAAAGTGGAGCCATTGATTCAAATCCCCAAGTTAAGGTCAAGGGTTAACCTCAACTAAGTGGAGATTATAGAGACTAATACTTCCATGACCCAGGAGCTTGACATAGAGAAATAATCTTAGGTAATCCTTTAACG
Source organism: Cricetiscus sungorus (assembly GCA_030556225.1). NCBI lineage: Eukaryota > Metazoa > Chordata > Mammalia > Rodentia > Cricetidae > Cricetiscus > Cricetiscus sungorus. Next base: position 54,997,955 of record JANBXA010000007.1, on the reverse strand, counting down.
TTAAACTTTGCCAGATTGTGCTACAAATGAAGCCTTTGAAAAGTATGCTCCAGTGAAATGTGAAGGATAAATGAATATTCAGTCAGGTTTAACTTCATGTGATAACCATATTGAGGACACTATACTCACTGCCTTGTCCTGTCCTCCTTGGTGAATGGATTAACCAAATTTTTGAACTTTTTTCCCCCAGCAAACTGAGAGAAAAATCAGCTGGTTTTACCTTAAGAGTGACTGTCTTTACAGGCACTTAGGTAAATCTATTGAAAGAATGATCATGTATGATAGATGTAATTAATTCTGGGTAGGTATAAACATATCCAACTGAAGAAGATACATTTCAATGCAAGCCTTAAAGAAGAATAAAGAGAGAAATTAAAGATTGCAAAGAACTGTCAAGGATGGCAGAAGCTATTAGTCATGTCATGGTGAAGAAATAATGACTGTCTTACAGTTGTTCAGTTCTTCAAGGTGAACTTCAAAAGAATAAAGTAACTTGAAAGAAATTCACAAGTAAGAGAATATGGTTCACAATGGAGATGTGACTGGGGCAATGAAACAAATGCTTGCTGCAGCTGGGACACGTGTCTCCAACATGTCAAAGCTTATATTTTGCTTTTCAAAAATCATGCTCTCAATTTCAAGGCAACATGAACTGAATAAGACAATGTTCTCATTTGCAGGTATGGAAACTTGTTTGAATTTGTATAATCAGGAATGATCCAGAAATCTTAGTAAAATACTGTCACCAAACATAGCTTTTCTTTTTGTAAAAACCTCGATTATTCAGTTAAGGTGATATTACATTTTCAGCAACATTAGCAGCTACATTTGAGTGTCTAAATGGTACCAATATTTACTTTTATTGTCCAACTCTACAAATTTAACAGTTCTCTAAAAAATAACCAGAAGTGTAGTTCTGAAAAGAATATACTGCTGCCTCAACTCTTGGTCCATTGACTACACCTACTCACAAGAACCCCAGTTATTTCTAAGGAGCTAGGAAATGTAGTATTCATTGTGACCATGAAGGAAAGAAGACCCAGAATTTGGAGTGCACCTATAAGATCTCTACTGATAAGCTAGATGACATCATAGGAGATCCAGCATCAATGGAAACAAATAGTTCTGAGGGAAGAAAATAAATGAAGGCAGATACTTAAATTAAAAGATCAGCAGCCCCATCATTGGTCACAAATAGAATTGCCTTATTTTTTAAAAGAAGAAAAAATCCAAACTGGAAAGCATTGAATCATCTTATGACCACAATGCACTTTGATTTTATAAACCCAGAAGTAGCAGTTTCAGAAAGGGAAAAACTGGTTGATTTTATGTTTTCATTTTCTCCGGAGTCACACAATTTACCGCAATTTAGTGGTTTAAAACAGCAGTCACTTATTACCCTTCATTTCTGGAGGTCAGGGACATCTCACATGGTATAACTGGATCCTCTACTTACAGACTCACTGGATTACATCGTTATTTTACCCAGGACTGTAGTTCTGTCTGGGTCCAGAGTCACTGGCTGGATTAACGACTTTATATTTTGTCTGTAACTCTCTACACATCAAGCCAGCAACAGATCAGACTTTGTGCTTCAGATAGTTCTTATTTTAAAGGTCATTTGTAGACTCACAGAAAATCCAGGATTAGCCCCCTGCTTCAAGGTAACTCATCTGTAGCAATAATCTCTTCTGCAAATTCCATTCTGTCATGAAATATAACATAACCACATAGATGTCAATCAGAGGAGATCAGGAGCCCAAAATTGCCTGTCACATTGTTGTAAAAACTTGTATCCTTAGTTTTGGGGTTTTTATATCTAAGGATTTCGTTTGTTTCACAGAATATCATATAACAGACATATTTTCACTTGATCTGGACAATGATAAGTGATGATAAAACCCAGAAAGATATAACCATGTCTATTTATGGATGAGGTGAAAGGAAAGGAAATATGGCTAGTGGTGAGTATAAAGAGAATGAGCAAATCTAGGGTGTATAGCTGAAAACAAGAAGGAGAAAGTAAGGTTGATGTTGGCAATTGGTGGAGAGAATTTATTGTATAGTGTAAATTGCTAAGAGCAAAGAGAATTTACCATTGTTTGTAGTAACTGCATTATTAAGAAATTCAAACATGGTGATAAATTTATGATTTTTCTACTATATAAATGAACTATTATCCACAAAGTGTTTTTGTTTGACTGATACTATGTAATCATAAAAGTACCATAGCAACTAAAGTAAGTACATGAGTGGCTAGCTCTCATTTTGGCCCTGTGAATGAGTTTAGGGCACAGAAAGTAAAGACATAAAAGAACTGCTTGTTATTAACTGATGTCAAATCAATAAATAGGACAAAGAATATCTCCTAAATCAATAAACATGTCCAAGAATGCTTCTTATTCATCAATAAAGTCCATCAGTATGATGTTTTCATCTTAGCCATATCTTACTGAGGTTTTTAAACATCTGGAAAGAACTGAAAAAAGAAAAAGAAAAAAAAAAAACCTAGAAAGGGGCCGGTGTAACTGGAAGAAAATAGGGGGACTTATTGAGAAGGGATAGTGAAAATGGAGCTTAAAGAAAGGGGTTATTCTTGGGGGAAGGGAGTTGGGGAACAGAGAAATGAAACAGGTGTGTGTGGGGTGGGTCAGGGGAGAATCATAAGAATAATATGTTAAAATTCCATTTGGAAACCTACTACTCTCCAGAATAATTTTAAAAATAGAAACAAAATAAGGAAACAAAATGCCCCTAAAAGAGCAAGCAAGAACAGATTCTGTAGCCAAGTGCTTTTAAATCCAGGTTGGGCTCAGCAATGCTTAGTACAGGCTAGACTATTCAGAAACATAAGGCTGCTTGTGTGCATCACCTTCATGAGATGTGGATACAATGTGGAGACTATTAAAACACACTTGGCTAGATTCTAGTTCTTTCCAGGCAGATATGGTTAACTGTCAAGCCAAGTTTGTGTTATCTTTTCCACAGAAGGTTTTCATCAATCCCCTCACATTAAGTGGGAACATGATATGAGTTTATTATAGTACAATTGAATGAAGGTTAGATGGTTGTCCTTTCTCCATGATACCCTACTACGCTCTCCTTTGGAAGAAGGAGCAAATGGACTCTCTTAGGATGAAAGAAGCCTGTATTTCTTTGTGGAAGAAAGTCATCAATGACGTAGAATACATGTGTTAGACCTTTCAATCTGGATATGTGTGGCACTGTCTGGAAATGTTTTAATTCTAAAGGAGTGAAGGTGATGATGGCATTTTGTGGGTAGAGGTCAGGGATGAATGGCAGAGGGTCAACACAACCAAAGTTAAGAAACTCCTTTAGAATGCTAAATGCTAAACAATCTTGCATGAATGCTCTGAAATAGTGGATTTTGACAAAGATACTAATGGTATTTAACTTCTATGAGAAGTTTCATCTTGCATCTTTGCTCCATTGACCATTCTTTAGGCAAAGTAAACCTACATAATTGATGCTGTATATACTATGATAATATACACATTGACTGACAATGGGTGCTAGTTTTATATTCTGGAACTTTCTGAGTTAATTACAACTGATATTTCCATGTTACTATCCTACTCAAGTATACATTTCCTTTTATGAACGATTATAATAGTTTTTTTTTAAAAGACTCATACTTTTGTTGATGTGGTTATAGTTACAACAATATGTAATAACAAGGCAAATTTTTGTACTCAAGTTTCTCTTTCTAAACATTTTCTACTCCTTCTTAAAAGAGTAAGAAGCATCTTATTTTTATTAATAACCTTAAACTCAAAGAATAAATAAGATAGTTTTTCAATTATAATCTTGGAAAAATAACAAAGCAAATAAATACCTTGGAGTTTTATGTCATCTTTAAAATGCAAAAAGTACAACATAAAAGTTGGAAAAAATTTTAAATTAATATAATACTTAGAATTTCCCAACTATGTTTTCATTTGTAATAAGCATTAAGGCAAAGAAATAGGTCTTTTCCTAAGCTCCCAGAAATATCTTCTCCTAAAATCATTTACTGTTTTTTTTTTGTTGTTTTTGTTGTTTTTTTTTTTTTTCATAGACCATTGTAGTAAGTTTGATGCAGTGCTTTGGGGAACCAGTGAGACCACTCTAGTGTGCAAGCACTGTCTTTCTACTTCAAGCTTGTACTTGCAGACCTGCCTTTTGAGCATTCCTCATATTCAGAAGTCAGTATAAATTGGATTCATCTGCTGTTATTCAGTCTTTTAACTGTATTTTCTTAAAGATGAGTTCAGTTTACTACAACTTGGTTCCTATTTTGATCTGGTTGCTTAAAATGAGTTTAGGTTAAAAAATTGTGTGGGCACAAGCAACAGAAAACACAGGCAAATCGTCAAAGCAGTCCTTCCTAGAATACCTGCATGTGCAACCTCTACCACTAGCAGATGCCCCACATTTCCTCTGAAAACTTCCCTGAAGCTGCTGACTTGCAATAGTAATCACCAACTCACTCAGGTATTTAATTCACCTCATTGATTTATTCATTCCAATAAATACTCATTAAGGATCCAGCTCTGAGCTGGGACTCATCACATTATACCTAGAGCTCTGCTTTTTATTTCTCTCACATTTCCAATTAGATCAAATTCCTTAAGAGACTGGAGTACAGATTCCTGTTGTATACATTCTTCTCTCAGTACCCAGACCTGCACGTAGCAAGCACTTAGTAAATGCAGCAATATTCAGCACTTAACTCTAAGGTCAGAGGATATGACTTCATTTTCCACAAAGCTATTTCCAAATCCCCAATGGCTCTAAGAAGATGTTTTTCAATTTACACATATATTCACTGGCCAGGCAGTGGTGGCACAGGTCTTTAATCCTAGCACTTGAGAGGCAGAGGCAGGCATATCTCTATGAGTTGAAGGCCAGCCTGGTCTATAGAGTGAGCTCCATGACTACAAAGACAACACAGAGAAAGCCTATCTCTCAAAACCAACCAACTAAACAAACAAAAACTTAATTCTGTTGGCCTCTATGTTTTACTTATAGCCCTGGAAACCTCCAGTGAATATCAAGACAGAGTGTATAAAGGAAAATATAAAATGTGGACAAAGTTAACATATAAGTTTATATACACAGGGAATAACTCTAATCTTCTAACACACGTAAAATAATTACACAGTAAAAGGTTTGGTAATGAAAAGGAATAAAAACAAAAACCAATAACAGATAAAACTACATTACCAAATGAGTTGAGGGAATTAAGAGTGCTAAGTGTTTATATTATAAATAACTTGTATTAGCTACCACAATATTTCATGCAGTCTCTTAAGCATCTTAATCATGTGAATGAAACAAGTAAAAATATCAGAAAGTTTATGTTGATACAACCATTAAAATTTTATAACGGGAAGCAAATATTCCCAATGAATAGCAATTTTACAAAGTGCTGAGTAGCGAAGTTTCTTTGTTTCCTTGGGCCATTTGCTATCAAAAGTGCCCTCCTGTGTCACTGTTCAGTTTGACATCGAGCTCCCCATGTAAAGAAATATTCTTTTTCAGGTCAGATGCTCTTATGACCAACAAGATTCTTTTCATCTTTTCTAATAAATGTCAGAAAATACTACCTTTAAGGGAACCTGAATTGGGGTTTTCTGTCAAACTCTTGTCCTTCATGTGAGGGAAGGGCTAATAGGCATGCCTTCCTACCAGAGTGCACCTACCTACTTATAGAGTCTTGGCAGGAAGAAGAGCATGGAGATAGAGAGAGCTTCTCCATCTATGGGATATCCATTTCTTCCCCTTCCCAACTGCTCACATCCAGACCCCATTACTACTTGGAGACCCTGGCTTCATTTATATGAAAAGTTCAAAGTTTAGCTATTCAGCCTAGTGATTACTGTTGCATTTGCTTATTATTTTATATTGAGTCAATGATTGCAAAGTTGCTAAGTGATAGAAAAATTAGTCTCAAAATTAAAATCATTACATATATGTATATATTAATGCTCAGAACCTCTATATTATTTTAGTATATACAGATTTAATAGAAGTCTCCTAATAACAAATAAGGGAAGTAAACAATATATTATTATAATGTTAAGCTGATATTAATATTAACATATTAATACCTTATAGGAATTCTGTTAGTGCTTTATATGTTTCCCAAGCACATGTCAAAGTGATACTATCCTTTAATATTGCTTCATTTTGTATACTTACAGCTTTCATTCCTAATTCAACTGTGATTGCTATCAAAATAAAACCATGGTAAACTGCCCTCTAAGAATCTCAGGTTTATATACACAGATGAGTCTTTGCCTAAGAAGTGTCTTGTAGCATGTGGTGGTTAAAGTAGAAACCCACTACTGGTCAAAGTATTGAAAACAAGTAATAGTGGAAGGATTGGACATGAAAGGGATATCTATATTCCCTCTACAAGGTTCAAGAACATTACAGCAGAGGTTAGCAAAAAATGTAAAAAGCATAGCATAGGGAGAATTGTGGTAAAAACTGTCTTCTGGATATGACATGGTTACACAGCTCATGAGCTCACTGAAGCTGTAAAATTCATGTGAAGCTACATAAGACCTGTACAAGATTAGATCCATCCACATCATGGAAAGGGGAGAAAAATAAGAGGACTCACCCTCACCCAGGGAATATTGATAGTTAAATGATTGCTGAGGAAGAAGAGTGTGACAGTTTTTCCAGTGGCAGCTATAAAGTTGGCAGTGTCCTAGAACTAGCCTCTCACCCATGATGGAGCAAGAAACTCTGATGGAACCCAGAGGCTTATACACAAGAAGGAGACGAGACATGGAGTTGGAAGGGGTCTTGTATAGAAAAAAGGTTTCAGCTGGGGAATAACGAGAATGAGAAAAGGAAAGAATCATAACATGCATCTATAAAAATGTCAAAAATTTTAAATGGAAGGAAAACAATTCTAAATCCTAACTCCATCCACAAAAAATCATTAGATGGATTATATTAGATGTATATTAGATGCATGCATTGTGTATTATATCCTTTAAGGGCCACAAACAGTTCAGTTCTTTTGTGCATATACAATGAAAATTAAATAAGGAACAAACTTTGTACTAGTTTAAAAAATAAAAGAAGACTATAACTGAGAGGACAGGATGAGTTTTTAAAATACCAGACATCATTTTTGCTGTGAACTTAAAATAATAACACTAGGGTAACTTGCAAAGCTGATTAAATGCACAAAGTTCATTTAGTACTTCCCACCCACTCCTCTCTAATCCTAGCTCACAGAGAAAGGAGAAACACTAGTGATCTCTTCATAAAGCAGAGACCCCGAGTGTCAGTCAAAAAGCTCAGAAGACACACAAATGGTTACACACTATGGCTTCCCCTCACTCAACCCCGATCAACATACAAAATTTCCCTCTAGAACTTAATGATGGATACAGGGACATACATTAAAACTAATTAAATGACTATTAAAAATCTTTACTAATTCCTATTAATGGGGAAATTACTAAGAGGAGATCACCAATTGGTAAAACTGCAAATGAACAGAAGAGGTGATAAACCGTCAGCTAATGCATAGGATAATGGAATGTAAATGAGTTTAATAGTGGGCCTACTTTGTGGAACTCATCAAGTCTGTGGAGTGGGAACCTGCTGCATGGCTCTGCTTCAGTCAGTGTGAATACAACTAGGTCATACTGCTGAATAGGCCATGATATTGTAGGACCTATTGCTATGCAGCTCCAAAATAACAGTAAGATAAGCAACGAGCAGCTCAATACTGAGAAAAATAATAACCGAAATTTATTGTGTTTTATATTGCAGGGCACTCTAAAACTAGGACATACTTACTTTCCAACATTGAGGAAAGATTCAATACTGGTCAGACTAAGAAGCACCATAGAATTGATAGAAATGCTTTTGCCCTAAATATGAAATTAACTGAGGTAGAGAATAGCATAAAATAATGTGCTTTTCTGGGTAGAAACACAATGCTATTGTTTTCTTTTTCCTAGAAATTTAAACAGTATCAAATCATTTCCCCATATTTTCTAGGCTCCATTTCTACTACCTTTGTTCAGTGTATACTATTACTTATTGAAGTGGGTGAGAACCAACTCATTAGAGCTGCCTGTTCCTCTGCTGGGAGTGGGGACATACAGGCCTTTCTTCTAAGATACCAGTTGGGAAAAGTTTAAACTTATTTGCTATACACAAATAGGGAGATTCATGCATTCTTTCACCCCTCTGCTGTCAAATTCTTAAAGCAGTTTACTCAAAGGCCAGGTGAGGAAAGGGAAAGTAGAGGCACGATTTCTTACCACTGTGCCCCCATAGGCTCATAGAGTTGTAGAAGGAAGAACAACATAGAGAAGGAGAGCTTCTCTGCTCATGTGATACCCATTTCTTCCCTTCCCAGTTTCTCACATGCCAGACCCCAGTGCTACCTGGAGACACTAGCTTTATTTCTGTGCAAAGATCAAGAATACTTTGATGAGGATGAAGCACTGGGCTCTTGGGGATGCTGGAAGATGTCAGTAGAGGTCATTTCTGTGTACTGGAGAGGTCTCGCTGTTTAACCAGACATAAATGCACATTCAGGTGGAAGGCTGGAACAAGTAGAAGTACAGGCAGCCTTATCAGGCAAAGCTGTTGGATGCAGTAGAACCTAGGCTGCCTTTCTTGATCAGATATGCCCCAAAGTGTATTACTTTTTAAAGAGTTTTATGTATGAGGGCTGTACTTCTGTCATTTCCACCCCACACTCTCCCTCTTAATTCCAAATACACACTTAGTTCATTTCATCATCTGTTCCAAAATTTCCTAGGAAAATTCTGAATCAAATAGAATCTTAGAATGTCCTAACAATAACTGATGACTGGTCACATAGCTGTGTACATTATTTTCTATGAAGAAGCTATGGAAAGTCATGAAGCTAAGCCATTAATCCATAGTACATACCAGTCAATTTTCTCAATTCTTTTACAATTTTAATTGATGATGTGCTTGAAGACCTTTTGCCATACACACAATCACAGATGAAGAAACTAAGGCTAGCTAAGCTTAATGTCAGATGGGTATGAATTCAAACCCCAGGAATCTGGCATGAGCCAGTGTTGTGAATGACTATACCATGTTATCTACTGCTGGTAACAGCTAAGTCTTGATCATAACTCACTGTCCCCACGTAGAATTTAGTCCTACAATATCAAACAAAGTCAGTTTGCTCGACTGTTTCAGTTTATCCATTCCTTGGAGTCTTTATTTCCATGTGGCTGTCATGTCCTTATAGACTGCAGTTCTCAAATTCTATCTCCCATGGGGACTGCTTTCTTCCCTTTAAGATTCTGTTTATAAAGATCATATTTTATTTATGAACTTTAAAACAGTATGTAATTACTCCTTTGAGCTTGATCCACTATATACTTTATTTCCTCCTCACATTTTCATTGAATTTTACTGATATAAAAATCTACATCAACTTCAAGTATAAGACATTCTTAGGCATATTGATAATATTTTCTTTCTTTTCATTGTATCACTGTATCTTCTAAAGTCTGAAATACGTCTTAAACTAATTGATGATTTTTTGGGTTAGAAATTGTGTTTATTTGTGAGCTTGGTATACCTAATTTTTAATTTTTATATTAATTTATTATTTTTATTTTATATATCAATCCCAGTTCTCTCTCCCTCCTTCCCTTTTCCCCTCTCTCCCACTCTCTCATGCCCCCCCAACCACTCTTCCCTCCCAATCTTGCCCCCATTCCACATGTAGGGTGATGCCCTCCAGGAGAGGTCACCTAAATTTGTCAAGTCATTTGGAGTAAGGACTAGGGCTTCTATCCTGCCTCTAGGTTAAGGGAGATTCCCTCCATGGGGGATGTGTCCTTAAAGTCCTTTTGTGCACCAGGGATACATCCTGGTTCTACTGTCTGAAGTCCCTTAGACTGCTTAGGCCTTCTGGCTGAGATCCATGTTCAGGGGCTCTAAGTCAGTCCCATGCTGGATTCCCATCTATCAGTCTGGGGGCCCATGAGCTTCTCCTTGTTCAGGTCAGCTGCTCTAAGTTTTTCTGCAGCCTGGTCTTGTCCTTCCTCGTTACATCTGGATTCTAGATCTGTTCAGTGTTTAGTTGTGGGTGTTTGCTTCTGTTTCCATCAGCTACTAACTAGATGAGGGCTCCATGATGGTGGATAAGTTAGTCGTTGATCTCATTATCAGGGAAGGGCATTTATGGTAGCCTTTCCACTGTTGCTCAAATTGTTAGTTGGGGTCAGTCTTGTAAGTCTTTGGACATTTCTCTAGGTTCAATTTTCTCTTCAAACCTATAATCTCTCTCTCTCTCTCTCTCTCTCTCTCTCTCTCTCTCTCTCTCTCTCTCTCTCTCCCCCTCCCCCTCCTCTGTCCTCCTCCTCCTCCTCCTCCTCCTCCTCCTCCTCCTCCTCCTCCTCCTCCTCCTCTTCTTCTTCTTCTTCTTCTTCTTCTTCTTCTTCTTCTTCTTCTTCTTCTTCTTCTTCTTCTTCTTCTTCTTCTTAGTTCCTCTGGAGGTGTGAATTGTAGGATGGTGATCCTTTGCTCTACATCTAAAATCCATATATGAGTGAGTACATACAATGTTCCTCTTTTTGTGACTGAGTTACCTCATTCAGGATGGTTTCTTCAAGTTCCATCCACTCGCCTGTGAATTCAATATTCCATTGTTTTTTTTTCTGCAGAGTAGTATTCCATTGTGTAAATGTGCCACATCTTTTTTATCCATTCTGCAGTTGAGGAGTATCTAGATTGCTTCCAGGTTCTTGCTATTACAAATAATGCTGCTATGAACATAGTTGAGCACATGTCTTTGTTGCATGGATGTGGATCATTTGGGTATATGCTTAAGAGGGGGATTGCCAGGTCCTGTGCTAGACTGATACCCATTTTCTTGAGGAACCTCAATACTAATCTCCAAAATGGCTGTACAAGTTACCTAATAATTTCTGAGATGCTTTGGGGGGGGCTCTACCACTGAATCCATGACCTCTACACATTATTTTTAATCACTTTGCCACTGGGTTATACACCCATTCCTCTGATACAGTCTTTATACATTCTGTTATTTATAGGTACATAACAAAATACACTATGGTATACCCTGCCATTGAATCAACCTCAGCATGTTCTTGACATGGAGGGATGTGTGTTTGATAGGCAGAGGGGAAGTCTCACTGAAGAGGGTGCATTTCAGGAGGTTGCATTCTGAAGATAAACCATATGTTATTAGTTGGAGATTAAATGAGATTCTTCAACTACAAGGAAGTAAAAATAAAATAAAATAAAATACACAGGTATGAAAAATCAGCTGGAAAAACAAGTCTTTTGTGACTATGTGTGAAATCTAGGGAGAGAGAAGCACTGTAGATATAAGGAACCAGTCAGTCATGGTAGTTCACACTTACAATCTCAGCACTCAGGAAGCCAAAGTACTAAAACCAGCAACATGTTCAAAGTCATTCTGGAGAGTAAAGTTTTAATCTCAAAAAATATAAAACCATACAAACTCCAGGCACTTGAGAAAGCCAAAAAAAAAAAAAAATACACCATGGAAAATTGCAGAGAACCAAGAACCAAACATTTCCATGTTTGTGCCCCACACAATTTTTGCCTGTTTTTGTGGATAATGTTTAAAAGAATAGAGCTATTTGTCACTAACTTTGTAGTAAACTGCTTGGAGTTTCCCAATAGCCAGTTTTGTACCAGGTAGTATTGGTGCTTTGAGGAAATGTACCCTGAATGAATAACACTTTACCTTCTCACCCCAAAATTTCTAGATTCAAAGACTTGCATTCATGATGCCATATGGGAAGAGTAAAAGATACTGTGTTGCTTTGATCTCAACCTGAACGGTCATCGCTTCATGACAGTTTTCCCCAAGGCCCTGGACACATCTTCTGAGGGCTTTGACACTGGGGAGTCTTATTTCCTCCCTGTTCCTTACTATCCATTATCTTCCTACCCACTTCAGACTCTACTAACCCAATTTGATAACATTTTCCATAATTCTTCCTTTACTTTTTAAGTCACAGCCAATCATGGCTGTTTTAATTACATCAGCCATAGACTTGTGGGTCAATGGGATTCGGCAACTAATTGTTTTTAGCACATTAGCTTTGACTCATTCATCTTCCACCTCATTGGCACTTGTTCAATTGGCACTGCTTGGCAGCTGCTCAATTGGTAGTTATTACCTATAGGGATTCAGTTGTTAATAAGTTTCATTCTTAACTCCACATAACCAATTTATACGTTGCTCATGCCAACCAATTCTAGGAAAATGAATTCCAAGTGGTTAAGTTCAAATGATCCTTAGAAGTGACACCCATAGATTTCTAAATGGAAATTGCACATTCTTATCTGGGATGACATTGGATGCAAAGGGGGATTGTTTAAACATTGGATGTTTGAAACACTTATCATCTTAATAGAGCATAATTTAGTGAGATCAAAATAAAAATTTAGTATCATAAGTAAGGTAATAACTCTTTCAAAACACAGCAGAAAAATCTCTTGTAAACACATACCACTATATCAGTGTATATCTGCCTGCTGACTTTAAGTCATAGCTTGCTAGTATAGAATAGTACAATGACAAATCTCTGGGCTTTACAATCAGAATGCCTGAATTCAACTCTGACTCAATACTTTTTATGATCAGTATGCCTTGTGTGCATTTTTAATTTCCCTGGGGATCAGTTATCATATCTTAAATGAAGATGATGATTTTAACTCAACTATAAAGTTTTGGTGAGAATCAAGTAAGTTATCTAAGGAGGAAAATTACAAATTGGCACAATTCCAACCATATCATATGTTCCCTATTCTCTATAGATGCCAAGAACTGCAATTATAGCCTGCTAAGCACTCAAATAACCATGAGACAAAAATGATCAAACACCAAAAAAATGGTTCAGATAAAACTCTCTGGCCATACTGTCTTTCAAATGACTTTTTAATGGAAAAGTTATAAACCAGAGAAAGAAGAAAGTGATGCTGACAGGTATTCTTGCAATAAAAAAAGCACAAACACAGAGAAAGAAAATCAATGGAGGATTTAAAATGTTCTTTTTGCTTGGCCATCTAACCTCCAGCTTCCAAATTTTGCTACTGTCACAGTATAGGCACCTTTAATGAGGAGAGGATCACACACTTCTCTCTACCATTGTGACCCAGTAAGCACATTCAGCTTCTATGTATCTGAGATTCTCATCCTGCATTCCATATACTCCTTGGTAATACTGATGTTTCTGGGTTGAACAGTATGGTTTACCCATAGAAAATTTTCTTGAATTTGACAGTGGTAGTTAACTTTCCCCCATTTCAGGCTTTATTTTATACCATAAAATGAAGATCTAGGTAATATAACTTATATGCTTAGTTGGGGTTTCCATTATTGTAATAAAATCTACTTGGGAAGGAAAGGATTTACTTCTTACAACTCACAGATCATACTACCTCATGGAAGGAAGTTGGGGCATGGATTTAAAACAGAATCCTTCAGACAGGAAATGAAACAGAGGCCATGGAAGAATGCTGCTTATTGAATTGCTTCCCATGCTTGCTCATCCTGCTTTTTTATACACACCAGTACTATGTGCCCAGGAATGGCACCATCCATAATGAGCTTGGTTCTCCCACAACAATTACCAAGAAGATGCCTGATAGACTTGCCAATAGATCTAATGGAGGCATAGTCTCAAATAAGAGCATCTCTTCCTCAGTGACTCTAGCTTGTACCACGTTGACATAAAAACTAACCAGGACAGTATTTAACTAAACAGTATTGTCAAGTCTAAATTAAATAATACATGTAAAACTGTATTCATACTGATCAAGTTTTATGTAACAGAAGAAGAGTATCATATGACTTTAGTAGTGTTTATTTACCACAGCCATTTATTTTAAGGCATCAGTCTCCACAGCACATATAGACCCTCATTTAAAACCTGGTAAGTTATATGTTTTTAGTAAATGAACTCTCGATGGGAGGTAATTAGCTTGTTTCATGTCAGTAGATGCACTCAGAAGCATGGCCCTATCATACTATGAGAACAAGCTCACTCATGTCTGTTCATGAGTAAGAGTGAAATACCATGTGCTAAAAAAATGAACAATGATGTGTTCAGTAAGTAGCCCCAAAGCATTACTGGTACTCTGTTTACTTCCCTTATTTTATCACTGTCTTTCACAACAATAATTATTGTTTGTTTATTGTCTCTCTCCCTCAAGATGAATTTAAATTTTCTAAGGGGAGAAAAGTAAACATTTATGGATTGTTCATCTCTGCCTATGGCCTACTGTTTGGTAGATGATATTCCAATAACACATAATTGCTTATAAATGTATTAAGTAAATTAATATATATATATATATATATATGTGTGTGTGTGTGTGTGTGTGTATGTGTGTGTGTGTAATTTATTTAAAAATGCATTGAGTCCCTGTGATTGAATCCCCATAATTATTTTTTTTTGGCATGTTCTGGGTTCTGGGGATTTGGAAATGAATAAAACATAGTCTGTGTTTAAGAAGTTCATGGTCAAATCCAAGGGTAGATCTGTGAGCACAGAACTGAATATAAGATCAGCTCCAGTCAGGCAGGAGATGGACCAGGAGAGAGTTCAAAGAAGAAGAGTGGGGCACAACTTCCCAGTAAAAGGAACAATTTATGCTATTGCACAAATTTGAAATAGTGAGACAAAGAAGAAACAATATGCAGACTGGGCAAAGACAAGGTGAAAATCAGTGGAGACAACAGGAGCATACCCCTTAGCCGGTCCCTGTTCCAAGATGAGATCTGGAAGGATGCAATTTAAAATAACAAATCTCCCTATATGGGAAACTGATAACACTGTACAGAGAGTGACTATAGCAAGGCTTGCCAAATGCCTCATTTTTTTCCTGTTCCTCTTAAATCATCACTTCATTAAACATTAAATGGTATGTGCTCTTTTGGGTAAAATCACATGACTGTCTATATCAAGTAAGTGAATTATTGTGTGGAAATTGTGAAAGTACCTTTAAAGGTCAACAGGCAAATATAATGGCCCTTTTGCCTGAAATATAATGTTATAACTTGAACCATGACAGAAAAGAGTGGGTAGCCTTAAACAGAAGAGTTAAGGCAGAGCAACTCTAGACCTTGTAAACTATGCTCTATCATAACAGTCATTTCTCCCTACAAATTTTTATCACTTTTATTTGATTATCCATTGATATTGATCCGAATTCTTAGTGATACAATCACAGGGATATAGAATGAAGGACATGAAGTAGATTCTAGAGGATAATCAGGTAAAAAATTAAGTGAGAAGAATAAAGAAAACTAGCAAGTTCAGAACAATCAACACAGAGAATTCAGGAAATAACTATACAGTAGGATATGGTATAGGATTACAGGGAAAAGAGCTAGGGATGAAGTGTGGAGAAGATGGTAAGATCTAATTAAACATACATAAACATCACACATTCTAATATTATGTAGGAAACTAAAGGAATGTAGGTGCTTAAATGTCAGGATAATAAGTGGTTTTTATATAACAGCACAAAACCTAAAGCCATAAAGGAAAATGTGGTGTGTGTGTGTGTGTGTGTGTGTGTGTGTGTGTGTGTGTGTGTGTGTTTAGGGAAGAACACTAGAGGAAATTTCAAAGGTAACTATGAGAAAGTAGGAGATTAAGAGATGTAGACTAGGGCAGGAAAAAGAAAGTTGGGATATAGACAAAAGACACTTAGCAAGCCAATGATTTAAGAACTAGTGACTGCATTGATGTATAAACCTAAGCAGAACAAAGTCTAGATGTCTCCCAGGGATCTAACAGAACTTTCAAAGTTGAGCAAATGGAGAGATGAAGGAGAAGGAGAAACAAGCAAACAAATAAAAACCTCAAAATAGAAAAGACTTTGTGGAACAGTCTGAGTAAAAGAAAAACAACAGAAAGATGTTTTTTGACTATATTGTTGTTGTTGTTCTCTGGTTACATCTCATTTTCTTTCAGAAATCCCCAGTGAGCTTCCATTGCAAAGGAGCTACATCCTCCACCTCCCAGTGGAATGACCACAGAGCTTTGCTTTGTTGTCATGAACTCATGGTGGTAACTTCTCTGTTGTGTGTCACCTGTTCTGACTAGAATGCAATTTGAGGGTGGGGACTTGCTTCTGATGCTTATGTATGAACAATACAGGAGACACTCATTATATGAATGAACCACCACATCTAGAAGGGATGGAACCAAGAGTAGTGTGGGCTGGTTGTTCAGTCACTGAATTAATAACTAGAATTCTACTTCCTAGCGAAATTGAGAGATTGGGTCATCAGGAAGTAATTAGATCCTAAGGACAGTACTTTAATAATGGGACTGGTGTCTTTCCAAAGTTAAAGAAGAGACCTCTTCTACTCTCTGTTTTTTGTCATGTGAGGACATAGCATGAAGATGTCAGTTGCAAAACAGCCTAGAGGCCTCAGCTGAACTTCATCACTGGCATCCTGATCTCAGATTTTCCAGGCCAGAAGTGTGGCAGAGGCATCTCTGTCATGTGAGCCACATCCTGTGCTGTTCTGTTTTACTAGCCTCCAGAAAGCAGATTGTAAGGAGGAAAATAATTAATGTGCCAAACTTGGTCAGGGGAGCCCAGGGATTTCATGGATGAAAGGCTGAGCCTTGGCGATGCCCACAAAGACTTCCTCATATGACAGCCAATTTGTGGGAAGGCATCTGTGGACCCAAGAAATCTAACTTTCTATTAAACAGTGACATCAACTTTGGAGTTTCATCATCTCAAAACATCTTTTAGACTCTTTTGCCCTAAAACTATTGCTTCTTCCATGAATACTTTCAGACTCAAATAAAATAGAATTCATGGAAGTATGTTCACTGAGGCATTTCAGTCAGTCTACTCCAGATCACTCTCAGTCTTCACATAATATCAGATACAGTGGCATCCTCACCAATTGTCCTCTTTTGATATTCCTGTTAATATTTTAACTTTCACAAGCAACATTTTTATTTAATGCTTGATAATTTCATCCATGAACTACAACCTGGAACATCTTCCCCACTTTGCAGCTTTTCTTTTCTTTTCTTTTTTTTCTTTTTTAAGGAATATTTATTGACCACTATTTATTGACCACTGTTCGCCATTATTTACAATAAAGTAAATGTACAGTTAGATGACATTCTGATACTACAAAGTTACTTTTCTGGCTCATTGAACCAGAACCCAAATACTGAATAGATTGATCCTACCAGCAAGGAATGAATCAGGGTAAAGAAAAACATGCAAGTCATTAATTTATATTGCCAAATTTTGTTCTTTTATGTCAGCGGGTCTGAAATTGCCAACATCTTTTCTAACTGTATTACATTTCTACAGCAAACAGATATTCCATGAATCATAACCTTTAGTAGATTTCAACTTTCTACAAAGGAATGGTTCAGTAGAGGAACCTTTACATGCCCACTTAAGTCTTTTTGTTTGGTTTTAAGAGACAGGGATTCTCTGTGTAGTCCAGGCTGACCTAGTCTAAATCAGACATCCATCTGCCTTCAGAGTGCTTGGATTAAAGGTACAACCACACCCAGCTTAAGTCTTGTTATTATACTAAAACTTTGCCTAATTCCATTTTCTGAATGGGAAGTTTGTTAAAGACAAGGTTTTGTAAATAAACGACTGTATGTGATATTACATGAATTCTGACGTGCTTGTTGTAAAACTATCCAATAAATTACAGAATCACCTACTCATAATCTGAAAACTCAGGGTTTCAGGAAAATGTTCACAATGATGGCACTTCAACACATTTTCTGTCATCTATGGTTTTTGAGTATTAAAAAAACAAGACAAAATAAAAAAGTTATGTGTCTTATGCATACACAGAAAATACAAAGAAATACAAAGAAAATAAAAAGAAATACAAAGAAAAAAAACCCAGAATGGTCCTTTTGTGTCTCAGTTAAAAATAAGTTCTGTTTGACTACTGACTATAAGATCTCTTCAGAGTTTAAGAAAAGCTGTTCTTCAAAGCCAAGGAAATACAACATGGTATCAAATATTCTATTGTGAAAGGAAGAAACTATAGAAAGCTTTTATTTGCCCAAAGGAATCAGTTCCTTTTGATGCAGAACGAAAACCAAAAATATCCCAACTACTATCAATACTTTCAAAACCAGCATATCAAACTCAATTTTCATTAGAATGCTATTTATCTACACTAGTAATTCAAAACCTAAGATTTAGACTAATATATATATATATATATATATATATATATATATATATATATATATATATATGCAAACAATTATTATGCCTCATCTTCTGGACAAGAATCCCAAGTCAGCCTCTCCTCATAAAAGGCAATGACAATCTGAGGACACTTCATATTTGCCTCCTTTGCCAGCACCAAGTCTGCCTCATCTGAGTCTTCCATTTCATGAGAAACATTAATTCTCCACTGCTGTCTGTGGCACTAACTATTAGTTCAGGATCAAGACCTCTGGCAAAATCCCTTGGTTTTTCAGCAGTATCTCTCTTCTTCGATTTGCTATCATCAGATTCACTGTCAGATAGAGTTCCTTTTTGTACCATCTTTTTCTTTACCAGCTTTTTGAGAATTAAGAAATGCTTCAATTAATTCTGGACAATCTAAATTTTCTTCTGGTTCCCAAGTATTATCAGCATCTGTGAATCCCTTTCACTTAAGGAAATACTCTACCTTCACACTCACTACATGCCAGTCCGGTCCAGTACTTTTCTACAACAAATTCTTCAGGCTCTCCCTATTAAACTTTTTTACTCTTCCCATTCTGTTTCTTTCCCATTTTTTGCAATGTAATTTTATTGGAGGCCATTTTTTTTTAATCGAAGACTTGGAAGGGCATCCGCGGCATGGCACCTTGGGGGTCTCCTGAGGAGAGGCAGGAAGGACCCACTTTGCAGCTTTTCTATCTTTTTTCTTCCTTCCTTCATTTCTTCCTTTCTTCCTTTCTCTCCTCCTCCCTTTCTTTCTCTCCTCCTCCCTTTCTTTCTTTCTTTCTTTCTTTCTTTCTTTCTTTCTTTCTTTCTTTCTTTCTTTCTTTCTTTCTTTTCTGAGACAGGTTTTCTCTTTGTACTCCACTTCATTCTGTAGATCAGATTGACCTTGAATTGATACATCTGCCTGCCTCTTGAAGCTAGGATCAAAGGTGTGCACCACCACTGTCAGGCATTTTTCTTTCAATATTTCCTTGGGGACACATATAAAAACCTCAGGCTGGGTGTTAGTGACACACACCTTTAATCCCAGCACTCTGGAGGCAGAGGCAGGCGGATCTCTGAGAGTTTGAGGCCAGCCTGGTCTACAGAGCTAGTTCCGGGACAGGCTCTAAAGCAATACAGAGAAACTCTGTCTCAAAAAACAACAACAAAAGAAACTTGGCTGCTTTCAAATGTCACCCTTTCCCCACGTCTAAGTAACTCAGAAAATTAACTTTTATTGCCACACTAAGCATAAGTGTTGCATGTTTTCAGAGTCTTCTGTGAGACCTTGGGCCAGATAGTAATTTCTTTGCTTGAGATTTCTCACTTTAAAAGTGGAGACTACAATCGTATACTTCCTAAGGCTTAATGTAAAGATTTAGAGATTAACATATGGAGAAAGTTTAATGGTGCAAAAGATAAAAACAATTATTTTTATTCAAACCATTTTCTCAAACTATTGATAAAGTTTCTCACACTAGTTCATTCTCACACTAGTATTATGAGATAGTTCTTTCCCACATTTTATCAAATAAGAAAGGAAGGCTCAGACAGATTAAGTGGCTTTGCAAGTTCACACCACTAATGAGGCAGCAGGACAAGCTGCTTAAACCAAGAGCCAGTTCTGCTGGATGCCAAGTCTGCACTCTCAACAACACCAATGATCCTCCATCTTAAAGGAGAAAGTGCATTTCAGCATCAGAGTAGATATGCATTAAATCAAGCTATCAAAGAAACCTGAAGTACATAAAAAGATGGTGAAATAGTTCCATAGACACAGGCAGATTAGAAGTGGGTCATAGGGAAAGCTTCTTGAGGACTTGGGACTGCTATCCATAAAACTAGGCCTCTGGATATCACCATGGCCTAAAGGTCAAAGTGAGACCCAACCACAGCTGTGATTTAACTTGTGGGTTTCTTGTTATGTTGGGAACCCTTAAGCTAAGCTGCTCAAGATACATCCATGCCTCCCTTTTTAATTAACCTAATTACAACTCATAAATGATGACTTGTGTCAGACCACCAACCTTCGAGGCATGTTCCAGTAACTTGAACACATCTAAACCCAGTGCTTGTTCTTTCCGTAGATAGCTGTGTTAGCAGAATTGAGTCAGTTACTGAGTTAACAGGGAACAAGCTTCCTGTATTGCCTGCAAGGAGTACACTCAACAAATAGTTCACTCTCCTTTGAGTAGCTTTCCAGAGTCACACCAGGTACAGTTCAAACAATTTGAACAAAGTTTAGGGATTTATGATCTATTCCACAATACAAATATCATATTTTTCCAAAAATAATTAGTAATGCAAGTCCTTTCACAATTTTAAATATGTCTTTCCCAGCTCTAAGATACTGATTTTTAACCTTGGCTTCACCAAAGAATCAGCTAGGAAGGTTTATAAAATCTCAAACCTATGCTCATACCCAGGCCCACTAAGAGGGAATCTGGATTCCTAGAGTCCCATGTCAGTATTTCTAAAATGCTTTGTATCCTTAATTTGAGAGTAGCTTTTTTTTTTAACAATAAATAAATAAATAAATAAATAAATAAATAAATAAATAAATGGGAGTGAAGAAAGGAAGGCAGGAAGGAAGGAAAGAAGGAAGGAAGGAAGGAAGAAAGAAAGAAAGACTCCCAAATTCCATATTTTATTGCAGGCTGTTTGATAGCTGGATTTGCTATTTCATGACTTGCATTTCTCCATAGACACTTCAATAGTATCATATTCATTGACACATGTTACTGATTACCTGCATGCCCCTACCCCCTTCCCAAAAAAAAAAAACTTTCTGGGAAAGATAGCATTTGGGGCAGTTCACAGGAACTAGAGTTATCAGAACTCATTTCTGTTAAAGTGTCCTGTGAATCAGCTAAGATCTTCTCATTACTGGAAAGCTCATAGAAGCTCATTTTGTTTTTCAGATGTTCAGACAAACCTAGAGTCCCTAAGTGGCAATAGGAAGGAAATACTCTAAGGACAAGGTATGAGACACCTAGATAACTGAATGACCACATCTCAGAATCTAAGTAACAGTGAAGAGGCTACCTTAAATGTTCTTCCCCTATAATGAGATTGATGACTACCTTAAATGCCATCCTAGAGCCTTCATCCAGTAGCTGATGGAAGCAGAAGTAGACACCCACAGGTAAGCACTGAGCTGAACTCCTGGAATCTAGTTGTAGTGAGGGAGGAGTGATGAACAAAGGGGTCAAGACCATGCTGGGGAAACTTACAGAAACAGCTGACCTGAGCAAGTGGGAGCTCGAAGACCCCAGCTTGACACCTGGGGAATCAGAATAGGACTGAGCCAGGCCCCAGAATGTGGGTGTCAGTTAGAAGGCCTAGGAAATCTATGGGGTCTCTGGCCATGGAAACAATATCTATCCCTAGTGCACAAATGGACTTTGGGAGTCCATTCCCCATGGAAGGATACTCTCTCAGCTTAGATATATTGGGGAGGGCCTAGGTCCTGCCCCAAGTGATGTGACAGACTTTGGTGATCCCTCATGGAAGACCTCATTCTCCCTGAGGAGTAGATAGGGGATGGGATGAGGAGGTTTGTGGGGGACATGGGAGGATGGCAGGGATAGGAAACTGGGATTGATATGTAAAATAAGATTGTTTCTAATTTAAGTAAAAAAATAAAAAAAAATGAAAAAGGGCCTACATGATAACTTCTCACCAACAATAATCTCTACGTGGACACATTTTATTTTCCTGTTTTCTCCAACTTTAAGTCAAATGTGGCAACTTAAGATAAAGGCATTCTTATTATATATGTAATCTCATATTAAGACTAAAGTTCACCACTCTACATTGGGTAGCGCGGGGGAGAAAGAAGCAGAATTAGGTGAGTGAATCAGTAGGACAATTTTGTTTTCTTTAAATGTTTACACAGTTTTGAGACTTATTTGGATTTTACACAAGGAAATGAATCACTGAAATTTCATGAAAATATTTAGTAATTATGCCCATTGTCCTTTATTGCCACATATGAGAGGTTTGGAGATTAAGGTCATGAGAACAGCAACCATGTTCTGTACATGAAGACACACCACAAATCTGAAAGAATGCTGAATCTTTATAGAGCTGGGTAAAATTTTAAAGTAAAGAAAATAAAACCAACTCATAAAAGTTGGAAGGACATTTTGATAATGAATTAGGTAGTACAATTAATTATATTTAGCTATTATATAAGATTGTATTTTTACATTGTTTATGTACGTGTACTCACATGTGTCTGCTGTGTGTGTGTGTGTGTGTGTGTGTGTGTGTGTGTGTGTATGTGTACCTATAAAGACTAAAACCTGGAGTTACAGGTGGTTGTGAACAATATAAAATAACAAAAACAAAAATCAAAAAAACAAACAAACAAACAAAACCCATAAACGCTGTGAACCAAATTCAGATCTTTTGGAAAAGCAATAAGTGCTCTTAAACACTGAGCCATCTCTCGAGCCTTGGGTCCTTGAGTTTTGAAAAGTAGTGCCACTGTTCAATTTATTTATTTGCCATTCTGTCTGTACAGCTTTCTGAAATAATAGACACATTATATTTGCAGTATCTTTATTATTTGCTCTTATTTCTTTTTGTAATGTTTCTTCATTCTTGAGGATGTCACAGATGCATACAATGGAGAATGATCAACTCATAATTGTCCATTCTATCTCCCCTCATGTCTTAGAGATTCCATTACTGTGCTAAAACACCATGATCAAAAGTAACTTGGGAAGGAAAGGGTTTATTTCAGTTCCCTAGTCATAGTCCATCACTGAGAAGTCAAAACAGAAGCTCAAACAGGGCAGAAGCCTGGAGGCAGCAGCTGATGCAGAGGCAGTGATGCTTACTGGCTTGCTTTTAATGGCTTTGCTCAGTCTGCTTTGTTATAGAACCCAGGATAGCCAGCCCAGGGGTAGCACTGTGCACAGTCAGCTGGACCCAGATATATGAATTAACAATCAAAAAAGCCTTATCACAGTCTTGCCCACAGGCAAATCTAATGGGGGCATTTTCTTGATTGAGATTCCATCTTCTAAAATGACTGTAGTGTGCATCAAGTTGACATAAAACTAGCTACCCAACCCATATCCCCTCAGTAATCTTTCTTCCAACTTCATTATTGTCTTTTTAGCCATATTTACTCATTAGCACTGAAAATGTGGGTTATACATTTAAAGAGCTAAATTTATATTATTAGATTATCTTAACTACACATGAGGCGGGAGAACAGATCTTGGGGTCACAAGAGTGGGACAGCTATCTCTGACCATCACTGGCTGCAGCATACAAGAGCGGGCTCTGCACCCTGTCTTGGCAACACACTACAGCTAACCCTTTTGTCAGGGATCCAGGTGATATAGCCCTGTGTGTGTGAGAGAAACAGAGCTGGTGCCCTCCCCCCATGTGGTAGAATGGGCAAGGAAAAGATGCCTTCCTCCCTCTGCCCCATTCTACCTGCAGCAGGTGACAGAGTGGCCCTAGGGTCACCAGAGTGAGAGAACAAGTCTGAGTCCTCCCTGCCCCTCACCAACTGCAGCATACAGGAAAGCGAACCCTGAACCCTGCCTGGGCAGCACACTAGGTGACCCTGCTGCATAGCTGAATCAGCCCTGACAGCAGAATACCCCAACCCTGACACATCTGTCCATCTTATATGCTCCCTACAGCAATCTGGAGAGAGCACCCTGTACCTCATTTGGACAAAACAGTAGATCTGGCCCTAGTGGTGTAAGTATGGATAATCTGGATTTGAGGACATGAGAGCAAGAGTACTAGCCGTGTTCCTTGCTTCAAGCTCTACTGGGTGAGCTAACCTGGAAAGTGCTAGAGACTTCGCCTAGTAACAATGAGGGAAAGCTGGCAGGCCGACCAACCAGATACTTACTACCCAGCCCCAGAGTCAGGTCCATGCCAGTATCCACCTCATCTGTGAAATGTTTGGAGCAGGTGAAGGGGATGACCTACAGATACAAAACATCAGGATCTCCATGACAGAGGACAACAGGACATCTAAGAGGAGTGCCAGTGAGAGCTCATTATCCATGACACAGCAGAAGCCAGAAGCCTAGAGCCAGGCCAATGAACACTTGCAAGAAAAGATGAATGGATTAAAGGGTAAACTGTATGAATCAACTGGCCACAGTTTCTATGACAAGAATCTTTTCTCTCTCCTCTATTTTTTTTTTTTTGGTTTTGTTTTGTGATTGGGGAACTTGCAAGGGCAGAGGGCAGATGTGAGCAGACAGGCAGTTAAATGGAATTGAAATGTTTGATGTAAAATCCACAAAGAATCAATAAAAGTAAATAAAAATAAAATAAACTACATGACTTGTAGCTACTTTAAGAAGCCTGTGCCTAGAAACTAGAAACACATACCACATCCTTATTAAATATAATTAATATGTTGAATAGACCAGATTCTTTTCCATATAATATTGTGAATAAATTTAAGGTTATAAAAAGGTGAAAAAAATAGGAAGATAGGGCAAGAGCATGGAAAGATATGCGATAAAAGGAAAAAGATAAGGGGTCTAAACCAAGAAAGGGATACCTGTCTCCCTAATAGTGCTTATTAAGGTTTAATATGCAAACTTTCCATGCTTGTGATACACAGTTTTCAATTTCATTAGTCTTGCCTGAGACCATAGGGTCCTTTCATCATAAGCTCCCAGGTAGTTCTACCATTACTAGTCCCCAGAACATACCCTGTGTGCTAAACTCTCAATGTGAGCCTACCTGTTGACCCATAGAACTGCCATTCATCTTACCTGAATTACTTATGTCTTCTGTATTCTTGTCCCAACAACTCATGTAATCAAGGAATAGCCTCACCACACTTTTTGGCTATGATCAATGTTAATTAATCACCTACATGCTAGCTGACTTCTCATAACCCCCCTACAAGCTCAATGTTAAACTGACTTTGTTCCATCTGACACAGAGGCTTAGATGTATTATATGATGTAAGACCCAAATAATAACTGCTGGGCTCAGAACCCTAGGTGTGCATAAAAAGAAAACCAGTGTGTGTTGTTATACTCAGTGCTGAACGTGTAGCAGTTGTACATCAGTATTATGTAAGTCTGTCAGAAATGCAGACTTCCAGGCTCTGCCTTAGGACTGCTTAACAAAGCCTGATCTTCCAGTTTCTAGGTACTTCATATGTACACTATCATATAAACACTGCTCCCCACCTCACCTTCTGGAGTGAGATGACATATTAAAGAGTAAAGGGATCTAATTTTGGCAATTGAGAAATGCACTCAAATTGGTTAGGTTTGGTGCTAAAACAAGTATTGATGGCACTGCCTCAACTGATGAAGTTTTCTTTCCTCATGGGCACAGTTTAGCCAAAATTAAACTGCTTTCTGACAGGTAAGAATTTTTCATCTCTGGATAGTATTACAGATAAAGCCATCAACAATGAAAGTTTTAGTAGTGCTCATGACAAAGTATAAAATAAGGAAATCTGTTTGCTGAAGAATAAATGTGCTAACTTCATAAAATCCCTCCAAAATGTTTTACAATTACTAATCATTTCTAAAATGGTTAGAAGTAAATGCATTCTTTAAAGCTGTCAGTTTAAATGTGAACAGGAGCCTGAATCACAAGGCTCGGCTGCTGAACTCGGGGATCTAAAGAAATCAATGCCTAGGTGTCCAGCCCCACAACTAAGGGCTTGATTTTCTCACTGTTATAATACCACTACTTCCTAAGAGAGCTTCCTCTCACCTTCCTGCTCTTGGTGTCAGACACATGTATCATTTACACCTTGCTAACAGACACTTCTTGGTCTCAAACCCATTCTATAGCTCCCCAAATACTGACAACTAATAATTTTTTTATTTGTTCTTGAATCCAAGGTATCTTGGATTTCCTCTTATCCACCTCTCTTTCTTGCATTCACATTGTTCACTTTATTTAGCAGTCACAGTTTTCCCATCACTGTCTTGGCCTCTACCCTAGAACCATAGCTTTGCTTGCATCCAATGATGTATCTCCCTGCCAAGGATATACTGTCATGATTGTTTTCAAATGATTTTTATGTGTTGAGCCAAGTTCAAGATTGCAACTAAGGGTCTCCTCATATTCTTTGCAATCTAATTCTTCTCTCATCTTTCCTGTTCTCTCCCACTTCTACTTTCCTCTTCTACTTTCCTGGAAGGTTTTCCCAAAGAACTGAATTAAAACAGATGGCCTTCTCTCCATTATCATTTCTATTTATGCAAGCTGATTTTCTACTCCTGTATCAGTTGATAGTTCTTCAAGGCCATGTTATAGTGTGTTTATGGCTTAGCAGATATTTACCCATTCTGTACCTTAAGTGAGGTGATGTAATTTATTCAGGATAATATAATAGGAGTGTGTTTAATATGAGCAGAGACCCTACTAGGAATGGCATAGCCAGAAAAGTCATCTCCTAATTCAGTCCATCTGGTTCTTTACAGATGAAGTAAAGACAAAATATGTGCAGGAGAAATAGCACCCACTGATCTTATGGCTGCTACATGCCAAAAATTGCTATTGCATAGGGTCATACTAAGTGTTGAGCCAAACTTTGGAATTCACTACCTGAGGTACAATTACCTATAACATGAGACATTTGCAATAACTGGTCTCTAAGTTATTGGCTGAGATTGAAAATTCATGATTCTCCCAGTTTGTATTTTCAGTTGTGCATTTCCAGAAAACTACCAGTCTTTCAGATGAATACTAGAGGAGTATGGAGAAAACATAAGACATTCTAGAATCTCTTCAATTAATTTTATTTTTAGAAAGCAGACAGGACCAACATTGAACTCTGACATGACTATTAAAAGAAAAAAAAAAGTCAGGAAAAAAGGGTACATGCCATGAAGGTCACAGACAGATTTCACACACCATGACCTTCCAAGAACATAATACCTTTGGTTTTAGCATAAAAAAAATATGTAACAAAAGAGCATAAGAAAATTTAGTAAAAAGTAGTAATTAGATTTTTGAAATAATTAAAAGATTTCTCTCTCCTCTCTTTCTCCTCTCTCTCTCTCTCTCTCTCTCTCTCTCTCTCTCTCTCTCTCTCTCTCTCTCTCTCTCTCCTCATCCTGAGATTCCTCTGTCCCATTGTATCTTTCTGAGTAATTTTAATTTTATAGGGAGATTCATGCTTTGCATGAAAGACTGGACTATAAAACATTCAAAATCTGTATCTAACATGACAATATGATGACAATATGTGTGACTAGGCCTTTAAGGCACACATACATGAAAACCTCATTAATAGCAGGTCTCTAATGTCCCATGGTTTCTTGAAAAATCAGATTGTTTCTAAGTATCTTTTATACCTTTATCAGACACTTAAATAAAATTTGCCTTTGATTCTAGACAATTCCTTTAGTTTGATTATCCTTTGCATGTATGCCAAGGCACCATTTTCATTAGAACCATTTGTATCCCAAAATCAAGTTTACTCATCAGCAAAATTAGTACATGTACATATATAGAAATTATTTTTGAGGAGAACTTCAAAATACAAGCTGGAACTTGTCATTCAGGTAATATTTTTAAGAAGGAAATGTTCTTATGCAACATGACTAAAATACCCTGGGGAACTCTGAAGTCATTTTTTCATTAAATAGAGCTGAAATTATGTGAACAAGTAGAACATGGACAAGAAAGAGGAAAACAAAGTATAGAACACTGGGGAATGAGAAAATAGAATGTAGACTGTGAGAGGAACAGTGATTTGTTCAAGGTTACCCACTGAGTGAGTCAGAAAAAGAGGGGAGGTTGAGCCTGTATCAAGAACCAAAGATATCTACAGATATGGCTGCACACTAAACCTACCATTTTCAATAGACATTGCTTTCATGTTCATCCTGTCTGGAAGAAGATAGTCATATTTATAAAATTCTCCCAGAGTTTAGCCAAGTGTTACTCTATAAATCTGTATTTTTTTAAATAAAAGCACACACACTGTTACCAATTAGAAGCTAAACAACCATAATTTCATTTTCATATATAAAACCTAATTTAATTTCCTTAACATTCACTGAGGTATATATTTTAATTTATGTCTTATGGATTCACACATCTCCAAAAAGATTAAATGGGTTGCTTAGGAACATGCCACCCTGGAAATTGGTCTGTATTCATTATTCTGAGCTGTTCAATATACTTCACCATAAACCTTACACTTAAGAAATCTGAAAGAGGTGTGTGCTTAGTGCTGAAAATGTGATTAAACAGAAAGGGAAAGCTTTGGGAATAATCAAAGTTAGTACCAAGCTGACATTTAGCAAAGTCAGAGCAACTGGGCTAATTCATTATATGTGGCCGATATCACTAGCTAAATGATTGGGACATCAGTTGAGCGTAGCTGTATAAGATATGTATTTAGAGCCTATCAATAAGCTATTTTCACATGGCAGCCTCTCCCAGTGAAGCCATTAGAAGCCCAATAGAAAGCTTTGAAATACTGTTGATTCACTACAAAAAGTAGTCCTGTTTGCCAAAGCAAGCTTCTGTAATCCATGTCTAACTCCACAAAGCAGTCTCTATGTTAATGTCAGCTGTCAACTTGAAACAGCCCAATGTCATCTGAGGGAGTCTCAATAGAGGGGATGCCCAGATCAGACTGACCTGTAGCCATGTCTGTTGGGGATTGTCTTGACTGATGATTGACATAGAAGGGACCAGCTGAAGCAGATAGAACTGAACTGTTTAAGAAATCTAGCTGAGCATGAATTGGGGAGCCAATGAAAGCCAGCCAGGGAACAGCATTTCCCCATGGTTTCTGACTCATGTTCCTGATTTGACTTCCTTCCTGCCCTCAATTCAGTCAATAATAGATTGTGACCATCATTGTGTAAGCCAAATAAAGCCTCTCCTTCCCCTCTTGCCTTTGGTAAGTGTTTTATTCTGGCAAGAGAAAGGTGGCTTGGACACACTACTTTTGTGCTTTGTCAAATATTTTATGCCAAATAGATTTGTTTAGAATATTGAATTCTTTAATATATGGGTCCTTATGATGAGGAAAGTTTGAGCTTCTGTGGCAAGCTCTCTCTAGAAGTAATGGGGTATCTAATCAAGCTTTGTTTGGAAGTTGAGAGGCTGACTTAAGAGGGAAGACACATGAACATCAAGATTGGGGCTGAAAAGTCTTTAGACAATAGTAAGGGTATTTAGGTTTATTATTGTTCTATTTGTTAACAAACTATAAAAATAATCTCTGAAAGTATAGTCTTTATTGCTCTATTTATTACACAGAATACTTCAATAGTTACTCAATGTCATTAAGACCCAACTTTCCAATTTTTAAAGTATAAATAAAACAAATTTATGCTTTGCTTATTAGGAAAACTAAATTATATGCATTTGCATTTTAACTACTTAAAACAATGCTAGGCATTCAGTGAGAAGGTAGAAGGAATGAATAAAAATATAGCAGGCACCAAGTGACTTTAATACATTAATCGGTTGCTTCTACAGAGCCCTTCACATTTCAAGACTACTTGATTCATGTCAGAGAGCTTAACCACATTTTCTCTCTGGCCCTTAACTATTCTGGTTCAGGAAGATTTAAGAGATCCTAGTTCAAAACTTCAGGTGATTCAGCATTAAGCCAAGACTGCAGTTATTTCTGTCCTGACCCCATGTCCTAGTTTAGTCAGGTGTTCTGTAATCAAGTCCTAGCATTGTACCCCAGTTCTGGTGGTGTTCCCTTGTGTCTAACTCCTGGCTTGTAGAGCGTGTATGGGACCTCTGGCTATGTGAGGTTAGTATTTCCCCAAAAGCAGCTTATGGATGAGACACATTCTGTTTTTAATTTGCTCTTCAAACTTTGAGAAGTATTAATAGTTGTCATTAGAATTTAAAAATACTTAATAAACATTTACATTTTTAACATCACTTGCAAAATGACATGGTTTGGCAAAATGGCCACAAGTAAGTTGCTGTCCTCTCCAGAGGGCCATGCGCTTTATATCCACCCCCCCCAGTCCCTTGCTTTCTTTGTGTCTGGCATTTGCTTGGTGCCTTCAGTCACAGGGAGTTGGGTTCTAAGTCTAAGAACATCTGGTGTGTAGCAAGTCCCTTCTTGGTGTCAATTTTAACACTGCTTTACCCACTTAAAGGACAGACATCTGTTCTTGTCTTTTATTCCCCTGGCCCTTTTTCCTTACTCCATACTTTCTGTCAGTGGAGACGTGTGCTTATCTTTTGGTCCTTGGTCACCATCACCCACCCATCACCAAGCTCAAAGTCCTAAGAGAAATCCAAAATCACATAAATCATCCTTCTACCCTGAGCTTTTTGCAGTCACCACATCCAGATTCTGTCCTTAAAATCTTTGGCCACCACAGAGGTTATGCTCCAATATGCCAGGCTATTAGTCTACCCCACCCTGTTACTTTTTGCTCAAATAAGTATTCTTAGCATCTCATACTCCACATTTTACAAATCTGCATATTTTATTACATGGAAACTCAATCTATAGAATTTTCCCTTCAGTTTTATTCAGGATCCCCAATTAATCTAAATATTTATTGATCAATTAGGTTCCAGGCTATGCATTAGAAATTGATCTGAGTGTTTGTTTATCCAGAAGCATAATGATGTTTGCCATGTTTGTTACTAGCATTTTAATCACTTTCCAGCAAAGTACCTAGCACACAAACAATATTTTAACAGATTTGTCCGTGCTTTCTTTCCCTCATTACTTTGCTTACAAATAAACATTTGTATGACTAAGCCAAGTTTCAGGAACTATCAAAACAAAATTAACAAAACTAATTATGTATATCATTCTATCACATTATCTGGATTGGATAGAACTAATTACACAGTGGCTACTAAATTCAGCTAATTGAGTACTACTAGACTTTTAAAATAAAGTCTTAACAAAAATGGTACTTACATAAGGAATAGTGTCCAAAGTATCTGTGTTGACAATTATAGGAGCAGGGCTAGCCTAAAGAAAAGAAATAGAAAAAAATTAAATAATCAGTAATCTATTTGGAGACCAGTTCTGTTACTGTTTAGCAAATATACCCAAAAGCATTTCCTGAAGCCTGGTACTGATTTGAGCAGATGTTTGAGGCTGAAATAGGATCATTGAGTTTCCACACCTCCCCTTACTTGAAGTACCTATTTGTAATGCTTAATGAAGTAAATTAAGCATTCACAAAAATCACATTAATTTTCTCTTTAAGTGCAATATAGTTTGTGCTCCCTAAGAGGTAGGAATTTCTATTAAATTGAGTAGAAGCTAAAAGGAGTGCTATTTCTTTAAAAAACAAGTTTGCTGAAGAAATTTGATTTTTCTCTCAAGTAAGCATAATCAAATCTCAGCCAATATTTAAACAAACATATGACAGTATACTTACTCATGCAATAAAAGTTCACTTATAAATATTGATCTAGTACATGTATTACATCATCTTTTCACATTTACGAATCTATGTATGATTATGAACATTAGATTAAAAGTTAAAAAAATTCAGAGCTTTCAGAAAACCATATTGAATAGAATATACCTCTTACAGAACCATTTGTGCAGTTTTCAGTAATTCCCTCTACAGCTGAAGGGAACCTTGGAAGACTGATTTAGGAGTGCTATAAGACTACACATTAGAAAATAAGAGATGTCAATCTATTTGCAACAACAATCCAACTTCATGAATATTGAGCAGACCTATCTTTATTTTCAAGTTTCTAGAATTTTCACATCAACCTTTCCTTCATTCCCCAGAGGATCTTTAATCTCCATCCCAAATTATAGATTTCATTTAGATAGGAGAAATACTCTCATCATGATTAATTGAGAGCTGTCCTATGTGACGCGGTGTCTTGGCAAGTGCTCAAATTTTAGGACATTTCATTAGCTGTGCCCTCTGGAGTTAACAGAGTTAACAACATTTTAATGTCAGTCTATGCCAGTGGAATCCTAATCGAAAGACTACAGGCAGTGCAGTAGGCTTTATATGACAAAATTCTGAATCTTAACTTAAAACACCAGGAATAGTGAACCTAAACTTGATGTACATATTTACATAGCAGGTCAATTGGATTCATGGTGTGTTAGAAATTATCAGTGTCTTGTGGTGAATAGAGACTTCGGAGGTAGGTTACATATATGTAAAGCTAAAAATACCACCTGTAAAGAGCCTTTTGGTATGGGGAACAGCTTTTGTGTGTCAGAAGACATTGGTTCAAAGTTGACTCAGCAACTTCCCCACTAAATACTTTGGCGGCTATACAACTTCTTGGAGTTGTAACCCTGTGGTAAGACTCTCTGGTTCATTTATCTCCGTGGAGCAGAAATAATAGTGATCAAGTTTGAAAATGTTAAAGACCAAGTGAGGATATTAGTTTGAATGTACCTTGTAAACTACACTTCAGGATTAATGTCAAATATTTCCAAGTGATCTAATGATAGAGAACTCTAAACACATACACTCACACATCTATGATGGTTAGTAATCTACTCAGACTTCAGAGATCTTAGTGCTAAGCCAGTTTGTAGTAATAACAATATAACCATTTATTAAAAATACATGCTGTTTATTAAAGATATATACAGATAATTCATTCACATTTAATCCCCAGAAAGCCATACTTCCATATTTATAAGACATTATTACTATTCTACCCATGTAAAGATGAGAAAACTGAAGTTAAGGCAAAATGAGAACTGAAATGTAAACATTGCCTTTTTAGGGTATCAAAAGCCACTTTTCTCCCATGAAACAGCTACAGAATCCTGACACCTTGGTGACTCTACCACAAAGCATCTGAGGTCTCTATTCTAGAGCACCACAGGAGAGCCAGACAAAGCAAAGACCACTGTAGATGAAGAGAGGCCTACGGTACTGAAGACCAGGTATTGCAAGCAAGCTGATGAAGCTACCAAAAAGTCTGTGATTGTAAATCAATTGAAAACTGTCTATCTATCACACCTGGTCTTTTTTATCAAGCACAGCATTGATCACTAAATTTGCCTTGAACTTTACTAGGTTTTTAATTTAATCTTTTATCTTCCTTATTTTATGCCATATGAATAAATTTAAGAACCCATTTCCTATGCAGTGTTATCTATAACTTTCTGTTTATGCTATTTTCCATTTCTCATATGTAAATTTGGTCTTTGCAACAAGATTCAATATTTAAAAATTAAAAAAGATTATATACTTCTCTAGAATTCTATAGAGAATGTAAATTGTATATATACAAGAAAACAAGAATTTTATGATTATTAATTGTGCAATGGTGAGTATCATAACCATGGCTTTGACCATAGATATGTTCTCTACCATTAGGCTGTACCCACTTGAAATTACTGACTAAATGTAACTACAAGTACAGATAAAGGCTGAAAGAAAAGTACTATATATCTTTATAAGCTTTACCAAACATTTCCAAGATATTTGTCTGATCCCATGCTAATATTTAAGTTACATAAGATTTGTTTATTCTGGTTTCTGCTTCCCTGTTGACTTTTGCAAGGGCAGAAGTCAGTCCTGTATTTGGTCTGGTTGGGTTTCTGAGTTTTAGAAATGGGTTCCTTTGTTGCTTTGATGGTTCCTCTAAATTTCTTCTCCACACTACCCCATAAATACATCCTTGTTTCATTGTGGCTATGTTTGTTAATTGAACCCATCAATCCAACTGGTGACTCAAAGGAGGAGAAGGAAGAGAAAGTTTTTATTGTAAAAGAGAACATGAGTACAATTAGGAAAAAAAGAAAAAAAAAGATGTGTCTTTTCAACCATTCTTGTTTCCATATAGACCAGATAAATGAAGGGTGTGAGGAAAAGGTAACAAATAACACAGCCATCTTAGTTATCAGTCCTTGGCATATCCAATCCAGTCCTTAATGCCAAGGTCTTAATTCAGACCCAACAGAATGTACAAATAGATAACCCCAATATGATACTACTCTCCTGGCCAGGATCAAACTATAATCCTACTGAGGCTTATCCTGCTGGCAGCCTCTACAGATCATGAAACTAAATGCTGGCTAACAGGGTATCTAGCAGAACCTAGTGAAAGCCAGCTGATGATTAACTTGTGGTTCACAGGTTTATAGCTTTCAGGGAAATCTCTCTCTCTCTCTCTCTCTCTCTCTCTCTCTCTCTCTCTCTCTCTCTCTCTCTCCTCACACACACACACACACACACACACACACACACACACACACACCAGTGGCTTCCATTTGGTTTCAAGTTATCACACCATAGCTTATATTAAGGTCATTTTAGGGACTATGCCCTTGCCAGTCCTCACCTAAGAGTCTTGTCCTCAAAGACTGAGAAGACCATCAAGACACTAGTACCTAACAGCAGCTCATATTCTGGACATACTTTACTTCTCTTGACATGGCAACTGCTTTCTTTCAATTTTCATGCTCTGACTGGGCCAAAATGCTCGCACAATTACTCATGCTGCAAACCGTACTGTTTATGGCATTCAGTCTGTTAAACTAGTTGGTTCTTTAGTTTACCTATGTTGTTCCTTGAAATTTTAGAAGTGGCCTGGATTCAGTATTTGACCTCGTCCACCCTGCACTTCATAGTGTGAGCTCCATGATACCCAGCATGGTTTCCAGAAACTGCACTCCCTACTAAAACCTTGTTTGAGGAGACTTCTTTACTGTATGTGTGATAGGAGATGTTATTCTGTAAATATGTTTCTCATACTGGTTAATGAATAAAGCACTGTCAGCCAATGGGAAAGCAAGATAGGTGGGACTTGGAGACAAGGAGGAAATTGGAAGTAGGAAGGAGGGGTCAACATGGAGAGCCCGGAGAGGTAGAAAGCCAGCCAGCCACTCTGGCTGGTAAGATGAGCCATGTGGAAATACTTAGATTAGTAGAAATGGGTTAATAATTAAGACAGAGCTAGCCGATAAACAATAATAGTAACTGGCCAACAGGATTGTATCAAATACAGAGTTTCTGCATGTTATTGGGGGCTGGTATGGCAGCAGGACCAGACCGGCGGGGAAAATGTGCTTGTAACAAAATGGGGCTGGCAGAAAACAGCGGGACCAGGCGGGCTGGTGGAAAACATACATACTACATATGTGGTCTAAAACAACTTGCTTATTTTCATCAGAAATATTTCACAGAACTGGCAGTTAGCAACCACCCAAAGTAGACAACACCAGGACAAGCATCTTTGTGCTAACTAGTTTTAGGTCAACTTGACACAAGCTTGAGTCACAGGAGATGACAGAGCCTCAGTTGAGAAAATTCCTCCTAAAATTGTGCTCTAGGCAAGCTTGTAGAGCATTTTCTTAATTAATGATTGATGTGGAGAGCCCCGCCCATGATTGATTGGGGCATGCCTGGGTTGATGGTCTTGTATTCTATAAGAAAACAGGCTGGATAAGCAATGAGGAACATGTAAGTGAACAGCAGTCCTCCACGGCCTCCAGGTCCTGGCCATGTTTGAGTTCCTGTGCTTAATTACTTCCTTCAGTGATGAACAGGGATGTGGAAGAGTATGTCAAATAAACACTTTTCTCCCCAATTTGCTTTGATCATAGTGTTTTCTCACAGCAATAATAACCCTAAGATAATCCTGAACTCTGTTGGCTTCCTTATTAATGTGATTCTCTTAATGGCAAGCCCAGAAGTTTTTATTTGATTGGCAAAAGCAAAGTCACCACTGTAATCTCAGAAACACATAGACAGAATGGTAGCTGCAATGGATGAATCACTTGATCTGATAATTCACATTCTAGCAGTTTTCTCTCCACCTGCTTCTTGATTCTCTGTGATTGGCTTAATTTTTTCTGCTAAAAACTGGCTTTCTCCAAACACAAGTCAAGGGAAAACAACTTGCTCTTTACTGTTGGGGTAACTCATGAACGGCTGCTTTTCTTAATCTTTTAGCGTTTTAAAGTGCTGCCCAGGTTTTGTTTTGTTTTGTTTTTTCTCTTTCCAGATTTGTCATGAGTCTCCTTCTAGTCAATGGAAATAAGCACATGGGAAAGGGAGGCTGGAGTATGTTGAGTCACATTCACTACAGTGGATCGTGTAGAAAGAACAAATTGTAGAAAGTTTTTATGGCTGGGTTGGTATCTCAGTCCCACCCTGGAAGTCTTGCCTAGTTATAGAGGATGGCCAGTTCAGGCTCCACATTTTCCATTTCTAGGAGTCTTCATTAGGTTCACCCTTACAGATTCTAGTGAGTTTCCATTACATTAGTTTTCCACATCATCCCCCCACAATTGTCCCCAGTTCCAGTTGTCTCTCACAGTACTCTCTCCCTCCATCTCCCCCACATCCTGGTTCCTCCTGCTCCCATCCCCACTTACCCCCAGTCCATCCATTAAATCTATTCTATTTCCCATTCCTAGGGAGATCCATGCAATATTCACTATTTAATTATACAAATATGATAATAATAAAGAAAAGTGACATGCTTCAGATCTCATCATTACTTAAAAATAGGAACTGATGCTACAATAATAACTCAGTAATAGCAATAATAGTAACAGAAATATTTAGCCTGCGGTGAGATATATTATGCATCAATGATGATACTTTAAGATAAATCAGTGTATTTAATTTTTGTGGTACTTAAAGAAATGATGTTGTCAACACTGAAAAGAAACAGAAAAGTAGGGAAGGCAGGCAGCAGAAAGGAAAGACAGGGGACAGGAAGGGGAGGAGCTGAAGGGACCAGAAAGGAAGGGAGGGTAGAGTAAGGGAAAGGGCAGGTGTGGCTGAGATCAGGAAGAAAAGGAGAAGGAGAGGAAAGAAGCAGAAGTTGACTGACTAATTTACATAAGGTCATGAATCTAAAAAGATCCATGAGAGAGTTCCATTCATGTCTTTCTGGCATTAGAACACAGGTACAAACCAATTAATTTCTTTGTTGATCTGTTGAAGTTTAGGTAAGCAGACTAAAATTCCCCCTTCTTTCTCTCTCTCTCTCTCTCTCTCTCTCTCTCTCTCTCTCTCTCTCTCTCTCTTTCTTTCTTTCTTTCTTTCTTTCTTTCTTTCTTTCTTTCTTTCTTTCTCTCTCTTTCTTTCTTTCTTCCTTCCCACCTCTCTCTCTCTCTCTCTCTCTCTCTCTCTCTCTCTCTCTCTCTCTCCTTTCTCCCTTTCTCCCTTTCTCCCATTCTTCCTTTCTTTCTTTGTCAGTCTTCTTTTGAGGCCTGGAAAGTTGTGTTTCTCTTTCATACTCTTAAGGGAAGTTTCCCTTCATACTAACAGAGATTCAATTTCCTAATTCTCACAAGGTTTCTAGGTCCCCTAATCTACTGCAAACTTCTGCTTTTAAAAAATGGGACAATGCTATTTTCTATCTAACCTATTTCTTAAGAAGTGAGGTGAAAAAAAAATAATGCATGTGAGACCAAATATAGTCCTATAAATGGAAGGTTATGTTATTGCTGGATTTAGCTATTGCTTTTTAAAATATTGTAGTCTCAGGTTCCCTTTTCCACAATACCAAGCAGGCATGTGCAGTGCCATCCAACCCAGCCCTAAGTCATCACTACTAAATTCATCAGTGAATTCTTTGTCAACTGATCTGTGCTCAAGCCTGAAGTGACTGGAGCATGCTCCTCACTGAAAAGTTGCAGGAAGAGTAGGTGAAAGATCAAAATGCGTGCCTAAGGGCTTAGCAAGTTGGACTTCACTATAGGCCAAGATCTTGGACACCCTCCCCAATCCTAAAATACACATGCTTTCCCATAAGCCTAGTTCAAAAAATAGGAAGATTGATTAGCAGATGCATGTTTTTTACTTGAACAAATTCAATTCTGAAATAACTCTTCTTGAGTACCCCTACTTAATATTTTATTTCTTTTTTTGTCATTTATTCATTCATTCATTGATTCACTTATTTTTGGAGACAGGTTCTTGATATATAGATCAGAGTGTCCTGAAGCTCATGAATCTCCAAGTTTATATTACTGAGTACAATGAAATGTCTTAACTATAAAAAGAACATTATTCTATTCTAATGGATAAGACAAAAAAAGTGGTATGAAGTAACTTCTCTAGTTCATCTGGGAAAAGAAAGATGTCAAACCTATCAATCTTTCTTCCAAGAATGTAATTCTTAGCCACTCACTTTGAAGTACTTGTTTCATGACCCTGTGAAGACTGCATGAGTATACACAAGTCTGTTCTACTCAGCAAATCTCCACATGAACACCACCACAGTACTTCAGTCCCTTGGATAAAAGTATTCCCATCAACACTTGATCGTCTAACACAAGGACTTTTGAGCTTTGGTATAGTTCAGTGGTGGAGTATTTACCTACCATATGTGAACCCTGGCTTAGATCTGCAACACTAAAATGAAACATGATATAAGAAATGCAATGTTTGCAGAAAATCGACGATACTCTAAAGACCTTAGGTTAAGTTAATCATCTCTTTCTCCTTGGTGTAGTGTAGTAGGATATTCACTGTGTCTGCTTCTGTGGCACTGACCACACCCATTGAAGGGTGGAGCCAGGGGCGGAAGTGACCTGTGGAGCTTGGTCTCGGAAGGAGGTGGAAAACAGCCCTTTCTGGAGGGACACGGAGAGAGGAACATCCAGTTTTAACTGCTGTGTTCATCTGTCTGTGTTGTGAGTTGTTTCTCCCTTAATGAACATCTATTCGACCTATTTGTTTATCCTGACCCTTATTAAACTGCAATAGTGTAGCAAGTATGGTGTTGTCTGGACATAAAAAGAAGGGACCAGTGAATGTTTGCACTAGATTCAGTATCACTTGGATCAGAAAGTAGATATTGTGTGATGTTAACTATGGAGACTCCAGACCTTGCACCATCTCCTCATTCTTCCTTATAGTTAGTCCACAAGCTAAAATAAAGACCTTTGAAAAGAGATATATATTTTGAGGTTGTATTGTCCAGATTGCCTTTCCTCTTATTCTTTCCTTCCTCAGTGCCAGGAGTTACTCCTACAGGAACATATTTGTTCGTGCCTACACAGCCCCTTTGATTTTATGTCTTCCTTTTCCCACACTCTGAATTAGTTGTGGTCTCTTCATTCTTATGAACCTAACTAAATTCTATATCGCAGAATCTAATATTCAAAGTCCTCCATGAACGTCCCCATTTTGGAGTATTAAGACTAATCAAGCACACAAAAACCTTTTAAAGCCCCTACTACTTGCATTTATGAGGGCAAATTATGTGAAAGCATCACGACCTAGAATTCTGGAAGAACAGTTTTGTATTAGTTTGCTTTTGAATGTTCTAAAAAGCAAGCAAGCAAACAAACAAACAAAAGACCCACCATGGCCAAAAGAAACTTGGGAAGAAAGGATTTATTTCATTTTACAAATTTGAGTCCATCTTTAAGGGAAGCCAAGGCAGGGGCTCAGGCAGGCACTGAGTCAGAGACCATAGTGCAATGCTGCTTTCTGTTGTCCCTAGGTTCAGAATTGTTCTTACTGGCTAGACCCTGCTATGTCAACTAACACTCATCAAGAAAATGTTCCATAGACATACCTGTAGACCAATCTGATGCAGGAACTTATTCTAATGAAATTACCTCTTCCCAGTTATGCACAGTTGATTTTAGAGATCACCCTCACTAATCTTTCTACTTAACAGTCTTTCATGTTGTTTATTCATATATGATACTCATAATTTCTTTGCAAAAATTTTAACTATTCACAGAAAGTGATTGTTAATTGGCTTTTCATTATATGGAACTAGAATAAAACCAAGATAAAAGATGTATGAGTTATCTCCTAAGACCACAGAATTAGTGAGATAGGTAGAACAGGCAATGCCTTCCTTCTGTGGAAAGCTATTGTACTGCAATGATGGAATGCATTCCTACAGTGCTATTCCAAACTGTGGAATATCCATCAAGGGGAACTCTCAGAAGAAACACCCTAATTCCAATCACATGCTCACTTGGGCTCCTTTTTTTTTCCTCCCTTCATTACCACTGGTAGAATTATGTCCTCCTGCTCTGTTCTGTCTGCAGATGAGTTAGGTGAGATGCTGGCCTCTAACATAACCTTTCCAAGGCGACTATGCTAATAACTAGTGGAGGGAAAGATTAGTTATCTTGACTCAAAATCTATTATATTCCACTCAAACTGCTTTGCTTGGAATACAGTAGGCAGCTTCTGGCAACACTATCTGCATAAAGTTACACATCACATCAGAAATTAGAGATTTTAGAGGAAATGTGGAATTAAAAAAAAAGTTAGGGATTCAAAAATCTTGAAAGAAGCAAGCTGACACTGATAGTGTTTTTAAACCTGAGATCCACCCCAAACTACACTCTCATTTATCTCATGATTTATCTTAACAGTGAAAGCATGTTGTCCCTCTTTCACTTCATGAACACCTGCTTTTGATACAAAAGCATTTCAAGGTATTCATAATAGAGTACTCCTTATATATTCAGTAGTTCTTACCTGGCTTTCAAAATCCAAATACCCTATCTACCCAGAAATGACCATGATAAAGGTAAGGAATTATGTCCCTAGTAAAAGATGGCAAGAACCAGAGCCTGGAGATACCAACTTTGAAACCAACAACTTTCATAACTCAGAGTAAAAAGGTAATTCAGTGAACCTCTGAATTTATTTTTCTAGTTGTAGAATAAAAAGTACAGTGGGTGACCTCTAAGAGTGCATCACATCAAGGATGTGATTTCACTCATCATAAATTTTACCCTATTGGGAAGCACTGGGGAGTGGAGGGGGCCTGGCACAGAATGTAAAAATCTTCCTGCAGGGAAATGACTTCTTGGTCTGCTATTATCATCTTTATACATTGGTT
The DNA here is from genome assembly GCA_030556225.1 of Cricetiscus sungorus. Classification (NCBI taxonomy): domain Eukaryota; kingdom Metazoa; phylum Chordata; class Mammalia; order Rodentia; family Cricetidae; genus Cricetiscus; species Cricetiscus sungorus. The sequence continues at coordinate 54,956,942 of JANBXA010000007.1, read as the reverse complement.
TTAAGAATGTCAGTCTGACATGAAAAACAAAAATTTAATGAGATAAGGGTGAATGATATAAGAGGGTGTCTAACAAATTGGCTAATGGGTGAGGTATGTCTTAGAAAATGTCTTTATAAATGATTCTTATATTCTGTGTTATACTCTTTGTAAACTGGTTAACTGTGGCCTCAAGAGTATAATATAGAAGTGCTATGAATATAGTTCAGTAGGAGACAAATTGCCTAGCATTCCTGACACTAGTAACAGAAACAAGAAAATCAGAAGCAAAAAGATCTTTCTTTATTATATAATATATAATCTATATAAAGATTTGAATGGAATCAGAGACTTCTGATTTCTTTCTTCCTGTCTTGCTTTTCTCCATGTGTTCTAAGTCCTAATTCTAGAGGAAAACAATCCACCATCTTCATTTTACTCCTACTAATCATAATTTAATCCCAAATCATATAATGTTTAAAACACAGATGAAGTAATGGAGAAAGTTGTAAAACATTAAAACCAAAAACCAAAACAAACAAACAAACAAAAAACCAAATCCTTTGTGTGTGAGAAAATGCTAGGAGACACAGGAGGAATTGTGAGTTCACTGCTGTGTAATTGTTATTGATTGCAATGTGCTCATGTCTATAGTGGGTCTGCAGCCTTGTAAGGCTTTCTTCTGAAATCAGCTCTTGGTTTGGGAGACAATAGGAACAGGGTAGATAATATTTTAGTTTTGTTTTTTTGTCTTACAACTGTGATAATGCTAAATGCCTAACAATGTAACCTATCTCCATTTTTCTTCAGGATCAGTACCCTACTTGGAATCTGTTTCATGAAGAAAATATGAAGGATACATATGAAGAAATGATTCTATTTAGAAAACAGTGGTTTGCTAAATGCTGCTGACATTTGTTGGTAGCAGAGACTATATTGTGCAGATGTCCTTGTACATTGTCATTGAATAAGCAATGGACTCTTTGTTCTTCATGCCAGGGGACTATAAATCTCTAGATCTGAAATGCCATCCAGTTCCTGGCCCTGCATATGCCTTAGCTTCCCAGGGAAGAAATATATTTTTCTTGGCTTCTGGTTTTGTACAGGCTTTTCAATGGTCAGTTATTCTGTATGTCACAAAAGTTTTTGCTTGCTGTGCTTCACCAATGTTTCAGGGTAAAATGAAGGGGCATTGGGGCTGTAGAGATTGCTTAATAAGTAAAGAGCTTCCTATGTTTACAAACACAGGAAGTTTGATGCCCAGAACTCTTGTAAAATACTAAGGAGCAATGGCTCACATTTGTAATTCCTGAGCTGGGAAGGAATATATAAGAAGAACCCCAGGGTAAACATCCAGTCAACCTAAAAGAATGAGTAAGTACTAGGCCAGAAAGAGACACTGACTCAAGAAACAAGGTACATGGTATTGTGAGGATTCATACCTCAGACCTGAATATTCATTTATTCACACCTGCAGATAAAGATATGTGCACAGCATGAATGTATGCATACACAGAGAGGAACTCTGTCAAAAGTTATAGTAAACAGTGGCTTTACAGACCTATGTGTCCATTGAAATTGTGGGGACACACAATTGCAATGGCCATGACCAACAAATCAGAAAGGGGATTAGCTCTTTTTAAATCTGATATTTAAAATTTGAAGATATACATCCATAACCCCTATTTATCCAAGCTTTGCTCTGTTTGCATTTATCTGTAAGGCATGAAGCTCATAACTCTGCTCTCAGCAGTGGTTTCTGGGATAGGTGGAGCTCAATAGTGTCACCAAACTCTAACTTACATCAGAGCTGACAATTAAGGCTTAGAAGATTTCTTAGTTTACTTGTTAACTCCATGTGTCAGACTTTGATGATTCCTCATGGGAGGCCTCACCCTCTCTGAGGAGTGGATGGCGGGTGGGATGGGGAGATGGTGGGGGGAATCGGAGGATGGGAGGGAGAGGGAACTAGGGTTGGTATGTAAAATAAGATTGTTTCTAATTTAAGTAAAAACAATTAAATAAAAATCCATTTTGAATATTATTAAATTCTTAATACAAATAGTAGTAATTATCAGACAGGAGTTTAAGACATCTCACCTTTATGATGCTACTACATTTAAATGTAAATGATACATTTTGTTCATCTATGACATACTATAAAAAGACTTTGGAATTCTATATGAACACATTATATAGTTTGTGAGAGCAGATGTTACTTTGTGACAGCATTAAAACTTTAACATCATTCATAAGAAAGATGGCAACACAATGGAGTATTACTCAATGACATCATAAAATTTGAGGGAGGTAACTCTGACCAGAAAGACAAATACAGTATTTACTCATTCATAAGTGGATATTTGATGTAAAGCAAAGGATAATTAGGCTACAATTCACAGCATCAGGGAAGCTAGGTAACAAGGAGAACCCTAAGTGGCATCGCCCTGGGAAGGAGGATTAAATGAGATCTCCTGGGTAAACTGGGAACAAGGTGAATGGTAAAGAGGAGAGGGTAGGGGATGAGAACATAAGGAAAAAGATTGGTTGAATTGGGGGAGGGACACGGAGTGGGAGAGTAGTGAAAGAAGTATCTTGATAGAGACATTATAGGGTTAGAAAGAAACCTGTTGCTAGGGAAATTCCAGGGAATCTACAAGGATGACCCTAACCAAGACTCCTAGCAATGGTAGAGAGAGTACCTGATCTGGCCTTCTCCTGTAATCAGAAGGGTGAATACCACAACTGTCATCATAGAGCCTTCATCCAGTAATTCATGGAAACAGATGCAGAGATCTACAACCAATCACCAGACCAAGCTCTGGGAATCCAGTCCAAGAGAGGGAGGAGGGAAAATATGAGCAGGGGAAGTCAAGGTCATGTAGGGGAAATCTACAGAGACAGCTGAACCAAGTTCATCAGAACTCATGAACTCTGGACCAAAGCTGTGGAGCCTCCATGGAACCAAGCTAGGCCCCCTGCATATGGGGATGTGGGAGACAGTGGTGTAGCTTTGTCTATCTGAGGGGCTCCTGACAGTAGGAAAAGGATCTATACCTAGTACATGAGCTAGCTTGTGGGAGCCCATTCACTATGGTGGGATTCTGTGCTCAACCTTAATACAGTGGAGTGGGACTTAATGCTGCCTCAACTTAATGTGCCAGGCTTTTTTGACTCCCCATTGGAGGTCTTACCCTTTGGGAGGAGTGGATGGAGGTGGGCTGGGGAGAAGGGGAGGGTAGTAGGAGAGGATTGGGTGTAGCACTGTGATTGGGATGTAGAATGAATTTAAAATAAATCAATTAACAACAACAACAAAAAATGGGGGCAACCTTGACTGAGCACATTAGTTAGGAACTATCCTCACAGTTTAACTCACATCCCAGTCATTTCAGCTTTTGGCAATGAAAACTAGTTGAATTTATACTTTTTTGAAAGTTGTAACAAGAAACTCAAGCTAAGTATTATAGATTTTGCCCATAGTCCCATCTGTGGCAGTAACAGGCCCATTAACAGTATTGGTAGAGTAAGTTTTTAGTTTCTATACAAGAAAAATATGACAAATGTCTGTAATATCAGAATGTAGGAATCTGAAGGAAGAGGATTTTAAGTTAAGGTCAGCCTAGGTTCATGGGGAGACCCAATCTCAAACTGATAAGATGAAAATGCTCATGCCAGTCCTTCTAAAAGCATCGAAAAGCAGAATGTTTCTTAACCTTGGTTCCTCCTTTTATTATATATCTGTTGTAGGTTCAGGCATGTTTCAGCTCAAGATTGAGGTGTTAAAGCAGAGTAGGGAAATGTGACTAACTTTTCCAGCAGGAATGCGTATATTTTAAACAAACACTTGTATTCCATTCTTTGGCTATGGAGCTACTAAAAGAAAGAAATGGAAAGAAAAGGAATTTCCAGGAATTTTCTGAGAGACATCTGCAGACTTGCAGGCATCCAGAAGAAGTCATGTTCTGGATAAAGATTTACAGTTTGTCAAATGATCTCACAGGACACACTAACTCTGAAGGACACACTTGGATCTGACACAATGGCTAGCAGAGAACCACCCAGGTTAGATGACTTCAATATGCTTTCTATTGAATCCCTTCTTTCAGGTCAAGACTTCAAAGATAGTCTCTTCTCTCTCTTTGTCTCTCTTTCTCTCTCTCTCTCTCCCTCCCCCCCCTCTCTCTCTCCCTCCTCCCCCTCTCTCTCTCTCTCTCTCTCTCTCTCTCTCTCTCTCTCTCTCAGTGAGTGTGTATGTGTGTGTTAGAAGATGTCACTGGATCTGGATCTCTGGCCTCTTCCTAGTGTCCATCTTGAAAAAAATATTTTTCTTTCTACTTTAATGATTTCTTTTTTTAAAACAAAAGACAAATGGCATTGCTTTTGAGCATCCTCCCACTAAGCAGAAATATTTAACTGAAGCTTTGACATTAATAGTACCCAATAAATTATAGTACCAGCTCAAGACAGGTTTTGGTGTACACAATTTTTAATTCTGTTTTGCTAATAGAGGAAGTTTCTGTTGTTAATTCTGAACAACTTATTTCTTTGTTTTTGCTGTGACAAATACTTTTGGAGTTCATATTTTTCAGTTTTCAAAGTGTATGAGGCAGGTGGGAATGTCAGAGTACAGAATTTATTTATTGTACATTATCACATATCTGTGCTAAAAGCCTGGAATTGATGACTTAATGAAAACTCTGAACAAATGAGCAATGCTGGGATATAGGACAGTTATTCTGTATCTGTCTGTGTGTGTGATGAAATGATAATGAAATGAAAATTACATATCTGGTGTAGAGAAGAACAATGAATGTTGTTTTACTTAAAATGAAAAAAAGCAGTAACTCATTGCCTTTTACCAGCAATCTCAGAAAGTCACACAGCCTTACACTGCTGTGTATCCAGGTCACTTCTATTTAAGTGCTTTCCCCCACCTTAAACTAAATGTCTCTATAGATTAATTGTCATATTTATTTCTTTACTATTAGGAGTTTCTTTAATAACTTTGTTAATATTCTTCAGAAACTACTAGGCTGTAAATTGGGGTATCATTAACCAGAATGGGAAGTGAGGGCTAGAAGAATAAAACAGAAAAATGAATCCAGCAAGATGGAAGATTATGCATCAGGTAATGTTTAGAAGCCAGAAAGGACAAAACACGCTTGGAACACCATGAACTAGGACTGGGAGCCATTGATGAACCAATGCTATTTACAGCTGATGTAAGCAAGCCCTGAATAACTGCTGGTGGCTGTCAGGGGAAGTCATCCAGGAGCTGGGAAGGCAGATTTGAGAATACACAAGACAAGAATCACTTCCTTTGCCTCATTTCATCACCGCTTAAATTGGTACACTCATGGATTAATCAGTCACTACAGATTCACTTAGCATACATCATGTTTCATATACTGTTTTAGGAAGGGTAGACTATAGGGAGTGATTAGAATCACATAGTTTCACTATATGAGGAGTGCACAGGATTATGGGGACACAAGAGAAACCCATTATAACGACTTACAGTACAAAACACAAAAGTTGAAACAAACATCAACCAAAGGGCAAGGATAAAATCAAGTGGAATGGGTATTAGGAGGCCAGGACTACTTGAATTACTGACTATTTGATTTTGTAAAGGATCCTGGATCCACTGGCTTTCTAACTTGGAAGTGGTGATGGCAGTGCCATCTCACAGAATATTTTACTTGATTTTCTACTCACTGTTCATTGGGGCTTCAAAAGAAGGGCAACAGAGTACCAAGTGATGTCAGGCTTGTGGGAAGGCATGCAGGGAGGATGTGAGTCACTTCTTGAATTACTGACTATTACTTTCAGGTCAGCTATTGTGAACCAACTTGTTCATATTTTCTTCAATGTTGTTTTCTTCTGCAATGTTATTTCTTCTGCATTGGAATCACTGTTCACTCACTGGCCAATGTACTAAGGTTCTCTGGTTGTGAGCACAGAAAACCACTTGAGATAGCTTTAGAGAAACCCTGAATTTACTGTTAGGCTAACGGCATAGGAGGAACAATGAGGCAGGCCAGTTGAGGAACCTGAGCTGAGAACAAAGTATATTGAACTAGATGAATAAATACCATTGCACCTGGTTTTGATTGACAGAAGCCTAGTGCTTAGTAGCAAGATAATACACTAAGTGAGTTACTTTATTAAATCCCAATTTGATGACTAACAATATAAAGGAAATCAACACTCCACAGGGAAGGAAGAGACAGTAGGAACCATTTAGTCAAGAGGCAATAAAGTCTCTTATGAATTGATAGTGCCACAAAGAAATGTAGGTGTCCCGTTTTAAAGGGCTTAGAATAGAGACTAGCAGATATATACCAGGGGCTCCAGATATTGGAAATGAGCTCAACAAACTGATGAGTTTCTAACTACAGGACTATTTTACAAACATGAAATCACTTTAGTAAAATATAAACACTTTAGATTTGTCTGATACTAAAAGATGCTCCAAAGCTCCACGATAGATTGAGTTACTAAGATTTCATGAAAGATTTGTACTCATTCCCCCATTAAATATTTATTATCTTAAATGGGCCAAGCACTTAATACCAAAAGATATGGAAAAATCTTTGTTGATACTTTAAAGTCAGGGCTCTTAGGTCCAGAACAAGAAACCACCTGGCTTGATTTCTATCTCATTACTATAGGGCACGATCTGATTCATGAAACAAAAGTTGAAATTGAGGGTTATCACAGTTTGGTTTCCATCTTCTCTAAAGCCTAGATTGAGTTACACCATACAGGTATTGTCTTCTCCAAGTTTATTTTCAGGCTATGTGGTTATGGGGTGATCCTTTGAAAGTATGCTACACTATAGTTTTAGATTATATATACATCCGGGTTGTTATTGGTCTACAGAACTGTATTGATTGAAATCCCATGCAGAGTCACCATGTGTAAGAAAAGATTCAGAACATCCACTATCCAGACCATTCTCATCATGTGCTTAAATCCACATTCTCATGATCCATGCAGGGAATATTTACTTGCTTGGAAACTGTTTAGACCAGTTTTCCTAAGATCAGCAACATTGGTATGCACCTGTACTTCTTATACAATATTCATTTTGAAATATTTAACTGCAAAAATTGTTATTATTTTTATAGGAAACAATTATCGGAGTTAAATAAACTGCCATTTCTTTTATATGACAGAACCAACACATGGTTTAAGATATCCTACACAGTGAAGGGTATCTTTAAGCTGAAATGCCATATGTAACTATGTATGTATATGTTTGTGTATGTAAATATGTTTCCATAAATACATATGTAATTATATAAAATGTGTATCACAAGACTGTTCAGTACATATAGACTGTTAAGTACATATAGTTGGAAACAAAGTCCTTTTTTGAAGGTTTAAAATAAACTGACCAAACTAAATTGAGGCTCAATTTAAAAAGTATTTTTTTTTTGTTATTTTAACATTAGCTATGGTTTCTTATATTTTTCATAAATTGTGATGGTATACATTTAATAAAGTTTTGAAAGTATTAGAAAATGTTTGAAACATTAGGAATTTCACACTAAAATGACAATTTGATATGTTTATGTGTATGGACACATGAACAGATGTTAGGAAGAGATATAGAAGTAGAAGACAGAGTAGTTCATGAGATATCAGAACTGACTGCACAGTTGTGTTCCACATAGGGGCATATTCCATGTAGTAAGATATAACTGTCTGTACCACTATCCTATCTGCAGTGATCAGATAAAGAATTATTGTTTTTTTTCTACACTGGTTCAGATAGTAATTATTTTATGGGGTCAATATAGAGAAAATGCCTGATAAAGTATCATGAAGCAGCTTGGATTTCCAATTTGGAATTTTACTTTTCTCAAATGCTTACTGAGCACTTTCTGTGCTGGGCATTGAGTTAAATCACAGAGTCCAAGACAGAAGAACAGAAAATAAAATATTTCAATTCTTTCTTCTAACATTTCTTTTTACCTCTTCCTGAAAAGTTACAAAATATGAAGAAGACCAAGAGTAAAATACTTAAATATATTTGATGATAAATTAAAGGCTCAGACTAGCAACCCTAAATGGAGAAAGCAATTGTGTCTAAGAGACTGTTGCCTAAGGAGTAGATGCTGGGGGTTCTTACATAATACCAAACTTTTCTTCATAAAACAGAGAAGAGTTTGACTAACATAGAAGCAAACTTAATACACAGGTTCCAGTTCAAAACAGAATCATAACTTTACATGGTCTGGAGAGCTTAAACACCTGTTTTTAAAATTCCTTACAAAAACTGTCTTGTGCTGATGATATTCAAGATGGGCCTATAGTCATCCCACAAGAATACAGATTTCAATTAGAAGAAACTAAAATACATCAGTGTTTGAAACATTTAGGTGATTCCTAAAGCACAGAGAAAAATCATGATTCTGGCCAGTATGAGAACTTTGAGAGTGTTCTGAACTTTAAAAAAAAATTTGGAGCTTTCAATCATTGAAAGAAGGATATCTCTTGAGTTTCTATGCCATGAGTAATGTATTCTATGGAAGTTTATCATGATACTTTTTGCTAATGAAATAAATTGTATGTTTAATGATGTCATCACCCATATATAAGATATTTTGCTATGTATTACACTGAATTATTCACAGTGATTCCATGTACATTTTATGTAAACTCAAACTTTAAATCACTTTATTTCCATAACTTTTAACTTTCTTTTTATCTATTTATTTTTCTTATTTTACATATTGATCCCATTCCATCTCCCTCCTTCTCTTTCTCCCATCCTGCCATGCCCATTCCCCTACTCCCCCACTTCACAGGTAGGGTGATGCCTTCCAGCAGTGGTCATCAAAATATGTCAAGTCATTTGGAGTAGGGACTAGGCCCTCCCTCCTGCCTCTAGGTTAAGGGAGTATCCCTCCATGGGGAATGTGCTCCCAAAGTCCTGTTGTGCATGGGGGATACCTCCTGATTTCACTGTCAGAGGTTCCTTACACTGCCCAGGCCTTCTATCTGAGACCAATATTCAGGGGATCTGAGTTGGTCCAATGCTGGATTTCCAGCTGTCAGTCTGGGTGCCCATTAGCTCCTCCTAGTTCAGGTCAGCTATCTTGGGCTGAAAAGATGGCTCAGCCATTAAAGGCTAGGCTCACAACCAAAGATATAAGAGTTTATCATGATTTTTTAATAGGGATTCATTTGGAAAATGTTCTCTCATTCTTCATTTCTCATCTCAAAACTTTGAAAACACATTAAACCAAAAGAATCAACTACTTTAACACACTTCTTCCAGATATTATTCAAGTCATCTCAGGCTACAACCACCTCTAGTCAGCCTCATCCCCCTAGCTGATAAATTGTATGAGGAGAAATCATTTTTACAATGTGGAAAAAGAAAAACTCACTTAATGAATCATTTTGTGTATCTATCCATTCTATTGAGCTTGTTTACAGATCTGTAAGGACAGCATTAACACTGAAGAAATGATTTTACTTGTAAGAGAATCTGTAATCTGTAGTTTACTCAATCCAGCACACAACATGAAATTGAAAGCTACTTAATGACCTCCTTTTGGGCATATCAAGACCACCTGCCAAAGATAGTCAAGCTACTCTGAGTACATTTTGTGTACCAACCAGGAACTATAAACTGCAAGTAACTTCAAATATTAGTATGAAAAATACAATATTATACATTCCATCTTTAGTGCATGCTACTGTTAGAAACTACTGTCCTCGTGGTATTGGTTTGGATCACTCTTACTTTCTCTCATTGATCAATGTTTGGTAATATAAAGAATCCAGAATTCATACAAAGTAGACAATAAAGATACACATTTATCCTGAACAAGAACTACAGAGTTGGTACATCTTTAAATATACAGAATGCTCTTCTTTCTAATGTAACAAGAATAAGTGAGATGAATAAAAGAATCCCTTAGGAAATAAGGCATTTTCCTTACCGGAATGAATGCATGTTGCATAGCTTCTTCACATTGTTTTAGGGAAGCAATTGTATCCCACAAAAGCTGATAATTCTCAGCTCGGGAAGCACTTGGCCGTTGCATATCGAAAGCCAGTAACATTCAAACTGAGCTCAAAGAACTCAGTTGAAGAAGGAAAAAAAAAAAAAAAAAAAGCCTGCAGATCTGTTACATAAACTTCTTAATTAGATCGGCTATACAAACTGCTATCTTAAGACTTAAAAAAAAAGTTAATCAGAACATTTCTTGGGGGGGGTAACTGGGCATGACTTTAATAGAGACAGATGTTTTCATTGGGAAGAATTTTCATTCCCACACTTGTGAGAAGCAATCCTATCAGTGTTCCCCTGTCTTCATATGGGTCTGGCAAAACTGCACATACCATAAGTGTGTGTGGGGGTAGGAAGTAGGAGGCAGAGAGTGGTGAGAAATACTTCTACCAAAGTTTTGGGTGGCAGGCTACAGAGGTAGAATGTGAGTAAAAAATAGTAAAATAGCAGCGAATGGATATTATATACACAGGCACCCAGGCAGGTACCTGCACTTGTCTACTATGTGAGAAATGCATGCTCACTCGCAGAGTCTTTAAGTATCTCCAGCTCTCATCTAAGATAAGACAGAACTGATAGAACTCTTTTGTAGTTTATTATCGCCTTTCAACACCACAAATTCCTCTTCTGAGATTATCCCTTAAAGACTAATCAGAAAGCTTATGATAATCAAATAAGGCCAGCTGTATATTTTAGAATTTAAAAGTGGTTAGAAGAACTTTATGGTGCTTATGCATAGGAAAACAGTCATACTTATTTCTTCTTTTAGAAAGCATTCAAAGAGATAATGTAAGGACAGCCATGACTTGGTGTATTTTTTGGACCTAAGAGTTGTCTGTACAAAGCTAGCATGTGTTAATTCCAAAGAAATATGTTGCATACTTTAACAACAAAAAGACTCGTAGAGTCACTAAGCAGAATATAAATAGGTTTCAGGATATGTTATTTTATGATTTTCTCTTACTAAAGGTAGCCGCCTGCCACAGTCTCCAGAGTCTCTAAGGCTTCGCTGAGGTAGGGGGAAAGCATTTTGAAGAAAATGCTGACTTTTAACAAGATGGTCAGGAACGCAGATGTTCAAAGTTAGTTTCACAGTCAACAATGACAGTATTTATTGATGCATTGTGAAAGGAAAAAGGTGAATGGAGAAAAATACATAACATAATAAATACACTGTACATTCAATTGACCTCAAAATCCCAAATAGTGTAAAGCAAGTTATAAGTGTAGGAAGTAGCCTGGTTGCACAAACGAAAGATTCCTGCTGTATTATTTTTGGAAAACCTGAATGATTTGGGTTACCTAGTTTTTCTGCCTTTGTACCCTGGTGATGGTGCATTTGTGCATGCTAATGACCTTGCAGTTTAAAAGTCCTCCAAACTAATGCTCAGGCTCTTCTTCTTACCTCATTTACATTATACATACATACATACATACATACATACATACATACATACATACATACATTTGAAGGAACTGGAGGTACAACTGACCCTTCAGGATGTTTTACTTGTGTAAATTAGTACACAGGAAGATTGTTTTTCCTTAGTATTGTGAATGTATACCATATGGCTGTTGCCATCAAACAGGTTGCTTTTCAATATCAAGTCAACCAACCTTTTCTTTTTCTCATTCATGGTGTTCTGTTCAGCTCACACCCACAGTCCCTCCTCTGCCTTTATTCCTGCCCTTATCCACTCCCATCTGCCCCAGCCACATGCTGCTGCTTCATGCACTGTTGGTTGGCCAGCCCACAACTTCCCGAAAATATTCCCTCACTAGTAAATGTTCTGAATTTCTTAGGAAGTGACTGGAAAACAAGCACTTTTGCTTTTAAAATCACCTTCCAAAAATCTCACCAACCTTTTCTAATTCCTTTGAGCAAAATAGCACTGTTATTTTAGAGCAGTTTCTGAGTCCTAGTCATGCCCTTTGTTCAAGAAACCTTATTGATAATTTGACCAAAAGCTCCTAAAAGGTCCCATTTTTCTTAATCTTTATTTAAAAAGTCATAGAATTCACAATCTACCTGTAGAAAGTAAACACAAAAATGTTTTCTAGATCTCCATTAACACATCTATTCACTTAGTTTATAACCACACAAATCATCTTTGAGAAAATTCTTGGAGTGACTGGACATATAAAAAGTTAAATCCATTTTTAAGAAACTTTAAATGCAATAGTAAGGATAACAGATTTATACAAACAAACAAACCAAAAAATAAATACAAGTCTAAAACATCCATGTATGATGGGAGATGTCATTCTGTAAATATGTTTCTCTTATTGATTAATGAATAAAGCACTGTTGGCAAATAGGAAGGCATAATAGGCAGGACTAGGAGACAATGAGGATTCTGGGAGATGTATTAGAGAAAATTCAAAATGTAGAGACTTGAGAGAGAAGCAGTCTGGACCCTCTCTCCAGTAAGATAAGACCACATGGAAATACTTAGATTGATAGAAATGAGTTAATATTTAAGACAGAGCCAGCCAATAAGAAATGTTAGTAACTGGCCAACAGCTTTATATCTAATACAGTGTCTCTCTGTGTTATTTGGGGCAGATGCAACTGTGGGATCAGGCTGATGGGAAAACTGGTTGTAACAAAATGGTGCCTACAATGTGGGGCCTTAGAATTTTCACTTAAAACTTAACAAAAGCTTAAAAAAAAGATTTTAGAAACAAACAAACAAAAAACAGAAAAACAAACAAACAAACAAAAACAGAGACAAAGAAGTCTTCTTGGTAGCAGCATTTTTTTTCAGTGGGACTCTGTTTTGTTAGAGACAAGCAGAAATTTGTGCAGCTCCTTTAAGGGAGGTTTCCTGAAACTCTGCTAACAACTTAATGGTGTGTACAAGAGCTGGCAGTGGCAGTGACAACATCTCCAAACCAGCAGTTTGATGCTTGATGACAGTATACACCAAGGCAGTGAGCACAGCTCTTAGTGCTGGTGATAAATATAGCCCCGCCATCTTGAATAGGCTGCGGTTAATACAGCTGTGGTTTTTAATTTTAGCAATGTTGTTGTTTACCAGATAAAAGACTCATGGCCAGAAAAAAAAGAGATTTACAGTAAAGACAGTTTCAGATAACGAAAAAACTCTAAAGGTTTACAGTATGTTTTAAAATATACATAGGCTTGGGAGAGAAAAAGAAATAGGATAAAGTGATTAAAAAAAAGTAGCTGGGTAAGATCTCCTGAAACATTGTCCCAGTTGATCCAACATTCAAAACAGTTGGGACAAGGCAGCTTTGCAGACTACAGCCAGGATTTCTGTATCTTCTCAGGATCCCCATAAGAGTGCCCCTACCAGCAGGAAGCAGTTTGGAAAGAATGACAACCAAATCCCCAAATATTGTCTATAAATGTTTGTTTTCATTTAAATGGGGTTGGTTAACGTTCACAACTAATCTCTTTTTAAAGGCAAGAAGGGGATTATGGTATAGAAATGAATACTTTGTTTTAAAATGAATTTTCATTTATTGATACAAATTTGAGGTCAATTTTGTTATATGTATACTTCTCTTCTTGTTTAGGTATTGTGTTTATATAGCTCATTTAAAATGTAATGTATAATTTAGTACAGATTCTAGTCACCTATAATAGTCAAAACTTATAGTTAATTAGTTAGATTTTCTAGATATACTGAGACATATTTCAAATGGAGGGCATTCTTCCAACCTTTCAAAGACCTACAGAATATGGCATTTAAAATGGTTTAGGTTTTTTAAACAGTGAGATACAACTGCTCCTGGCAACACCAACTACATCAGAAAGGAAGATGGATATTAAAGTAACTCATTGTAGAGTTTATTTCCAATATGGCAAGACAAGTCATTTGGGCAAGATACTGACCTTGTCTAGACTGTTTGACTTTATGCTGTATAAACAGGACATGCAAGATCCACATAAAAGTGACTACTAAAACAAGATGGACATTGCTGTAGGGTTCCTGCTTCATGGAAGAGTATGCCAGACATTTTGCAGGGAAGAGAGTGACTAACAATACAAGTGGATAGTTTAAAGTTTCCTGCTTTGCTAAGGAGTCTGCCAGTCACACTATGGCCTATAGGCTGAAGATAGAACTTTACTAAAGAACTTCAGGTGACTGACCAGTGAGTTGTCTGTCATTTCTAGAGTTTATATACTATCCTTTTATGGTATTTGATGGAGTTAAAGACAGATAGTTATGGTTATAGCATCTCCTTAGTTAGGATTATAGATAAGTTACATATAAGGCTTTAGACTCACAAAAATGGGATAGATGATAAAATATTTTCTTTAATTATTGATGTTAATGGACTAAATATTGTTAACTATAGTTCTTATTTGATAAATATTTTGTTATATATTTTACTATGTTATAGTTTAAACCCTTCTTTTTATTTAGACAGAAAAGAGGAGATGATGAGAGATGTCATTCTGTAAATATGTTTCTCTTACTGGTTAATAAATAAAGCACTGTTGGCAAATAGGAAGCCATGATAGGCAGGACTAGGAGACGATGAGGATTCTGGGAGATGTATTAGAGAAGATTCAAAATGTAGAGACTTGAGAGAGAAGCAGTCTGGACCCTCTCTCCAGTAAGATAAGACCACATAGAAATACTTAGATTGATAGAAATGAGTTAATAGAGTTAATATTTAAGACAGAGCCAGCCAATAAGAAATGCTAGTAACTGGCCTATAGCTTTATATCTAATACAGTGTCTTTGTGTGTTATTTGGGGCAGACATGACTGTAGGACCAGGCTAGTAGGAAAACTTCTTGTAACACATGTGTTATAAGATAATCCTATAGCAATGGAAAACTAAACCAAAGATCTCTGGGGCATCACCATAGCCTCATGAAGACTCAACACTCAGCAAGAGCCTGAAGTTGATAATGAAATGGAATATGCAAAGGCAGGTGGGAAAGAGACAATGGAAGGAGTGAAAAGATTCCAGGTGGAAAGGGGGAACTGATAGTTCTTGGAGGAAACATGACACCATGAGGCAAATCTGCGCACCAAGGACTACATAGCTTAACATAAAGACTTGGACTGTACCCAAGAGAATTACTATTATTTTAAAGTTTTGTTTAATTTTTAAAAATGTCTTTATTTGTGACCATTTCATACATGTATACAACTAAACATGACTCTGTCTACCCTCATTTCCACCTTTCAAATCCCCTCCTATCCTATTCCCTGAAATGTGTCCTCCTCCCAACTTCATAGCTTATGTTGTTTTGTTTTGTTTGTTTTGTTTTCAGTAACCCGCTAGTAAAAAGGGCGGTCCCTAGTCTTACTGCAACTTGATATACAATCTTTGGTAAATATTCATGGGTGGCTTGCCCTTTTCTGAATAGAAATGGAAGAGGAATGGATGGGAGGAGGCAGAGAGGAAGTGGGAGGAGGGATTGGGAGGACAAGAGGAAGGGGGAACTGTGGTCATGATGTAAAATAATAATACCATCAAAATAAGCCACTATGCTGAGTTAGTGCTGCCTCCCCCCATATCATGTACAAAGAGGTGTGCATTTAAGTGTTTTCTGCTATTGACTGGTTTCACTATATTTTACTTGCAATGAAAATGCAGTAACAGGGCTTCGAACAACTTAAATCATCTAAACCAGGATGAGCTAACTGATTGACTAGATTCCAAGAATGGGCAAAAAACAGAAAATATCAATGACCTCCCAAATAAAGAAAGAAGGTACACCTTTTCCAGCTTTCTTTTACAGATGAAATTTACACACATCATGGAGGGGGAAGATGGTTGTAGCTGAATGCATGCATATTGTAAAGATAAAGTGGGTTTAATGAAGAGATAAAGCAGGAATAAAAAATTATCCTTATATCAATCCAGATGGAATATTGCAAGAAAACCAACACTGAAATCCTTTCACAGTTATGGGTACAATTCTTTTTAAAACAAAATTTTAGTAAATTTATCAATGATAAATATAAAAGGCAATGATGAGCAAGCAGGTGCTAAACTAGATGGGTTAGCACATGCAAATGAAGCATATAAATCATTTGATATAGATTTTAACAGAAAAAGAAGACAAATGGTAGCTCACCATCACAATAAGCATAGAGGGGATGCTTTACAAAAACTAATATTTATTCCTGACATAGGAACAAAAAGTTAAGAATATTCCTTGGGAGGCCAGGGCAGTCTATGGGACCTCCACAGTGGAACCAGCATTTATTCCTATTGCATGGACTTTGGGAGTCCATTCCCTATGGAAGGATACACTTTCAGCCTAGATACATAGGAGGAGTGCCTAGGCCCTACCCCAAATGATGTGATATTGTCATTAACCCTCCCTGGGGAGGGAATGGGGAATTGGATGGCTGGGGTTGGTGAGGTCATGGAATGATGGGAGTGAGAGGGCACTGGGATTGGTATGTAAAATAATATTGATTTTAATTTAAATAAAAAACAGAGAAAAAATTAAAGAGTTTCAGCTTTTCCCAGATCAGAATATATAATGTTCCTTCTCATTAATTCTTATCAGCATTGCCTGGGAGGTTCTGGATAATGAAACAAAGCAAAAAAAATTTATGTTTGATTATCAATTATAAAAATATGTATGCAGAAAATCCCAGGAAGTCTGAAGGGAAGCTACTTAAAGTTCTAAGCAATTTTAATAAGCCTGAAAAATGTAAACTTAACACATAAAATCAACTGTACTCTATACAGTATGGGTTGATAAAAAGAAATAAATTATCCTTTCATCTTGATAAAAAAGTCATAGAAAGATACATGCACAAGCCACATTTGCTGAAAACTGTAAAAATGTATGCATGAAGTGTGTGTGTGTGTGTGTGTGTGTGTTTGTGTGTGTGTGAGCATGCTAGAACATGCTAGAGATGAAATCTAGAGACTTTCCTTTGCCAAGTAAGGACTATACAATTAACTTATAGCCCAGTCGTAAAGAATACATTTCAAAAGTGTATTTCAGTAATGATAAAATACATTGAAAATTGACTCATAGATTTAACATAGTCCCAACCCAAATACCAGAAATTATGAGACACCTTTGAAAAACAAAACAAAGGAAGAAGAGAGAAAGAAGAAGAAGAAGAAGAAGAAGAAGAAGAAGAAGAAGAAGAAGAAGAAGAAGAAGAAGAAAAACAAAAACCAATGAAACAAACAAACAAAAACACTTCAGGATTTCCTGACATAGAAAGTAAGGTGAGCAAAACAGAAAACAATCTGGGAATCCATAGATTTGCATACAGAAGATCTTCAACAAAGAAACAGGGCAAAGCAAATCTTTTAAAATAATGTTGTTTGATATATTGGTTATCCAATATTTAAAATAACAAAATTTAATCTACACATCTTCTTTCAAATGGATAACACACATCCATACAAAGTGTATACGGATTGTATATCTACACGCAAAAGTATCATGACCATGGGTTAGGGGTAACATTCAGCACAATCCATAAGAAAAGAACAAATTCATAAAGCAAACATGGTTAAATGAAGTTACTGTTATTTGAAAACAGTGTTAAAGAAACATACTATTGATTTAAAGCAACAAAATAACAACAACAGCAATGAAATCACTTCTAATAATATTCTACAGTACTCATAGATCAATGCCCTGATCAGCTATTATCAGAGATGCTCTCTCTTGCAGCTGATGGGAACAAATTAAGATCAGATATTATGCAGGGAGTGAAAGAACTTGGAACACTCATCCCTAAATAGATTATCTCCATCAAATCCCTCCCCTCAGAGCTCAAGGAACCCCAGAGAAGAGGCAGCAGAAAGAATGTTAGATCCAGAGAGTTGGAGGACACCAAGAAAACAAAGCTCTGCAAATCAACATGATCAAAGCTCACATGAACTCACAAAGACTGAAATTACATGGAAAAGATCTGCATGGATCTGCATGGGATCTGCATAATATATACATTGATCAGTGTATATATTATGACTTCTGATTTAGTGTTCTTATGAGATACTTAAGTGTGCCATGAGTGGTTCTCTGATTCTTGTGCCTTTTCTTGGGCTCCTTTCCTTCTGTTTGTTTTGTCCAACTTTGATGTGATAGTTTTTGTTTTATAGTACTATATTTTTAAATAAATTTTATTTAAATTAGAAACAATCTTATTTACATATCAATCCCAGTTCCCTCTCCCTCCCATACTCCCATGCCTCACTCTGACCCCCCCATCCCATCCCCCATCTAATCCCGAGGAAGGGTGAGGCCTTCCATAAGGGATCATCAAAATCTGTCAAGTCATTTGAGGTAGGGCCTAGGCTCTCCCATGTGTCTCTAGGCTAAGTGAGAATCCCTCCATGGGAATTGGGCTCCTAAAGGCCATTCATTCACTATGGATATGTCTTGGTTCCACTGCCAGAGGCCCCATAGACTTCCCATTACTCCTTGTTGATACCCACATTCAGGGGATGTGGTTTAGTTCCCCAGCTGTCCATGAATTCCCACTTGCTCAGGTCAGATTTTCTTGTGGGATTTTCCAGCATGGTCTTGACCCCTTTGTCACTTCTCCCTGTCTGAAACTAGATTCCAGGAGTTAGGTGTCTGCTTTTGTTTCCATCAGCTACTGGATGAAGGCTCTAGGATGGCATTTAAGGTAGTCACCATTCTCATTATAGGGGAAGAGCATTTAAGGTAGCCACTCCACTACTACTTAGATTCCTAGTTGGGGTCATCGGGAAAATATTACTATATTTTATTTTGTTGTAATTTACTATTATCTCTCAGAAGATAAACACAAAATACAAAATAAAAAGAAACAATTAAAAGAGAATAGTCAAGAAGATCTGAGTAAGTAATTAAAACATATATATACAAGTATCAAATAAGCATTTTTAGAGGTGATGAAGAGAATAAATTATTATATAGACTCATTAAATCCATGGTGAGATACTCTGACACACTTAGTGAAATAACTAAAGATAGAGCATACTGAGTTAAGATATAGAGATTTGGAATTCTAATATATTGTGAGACTATAATGGTACAAGTCTTTTGGAAGAGTTCAATGGTCATTTGAAAATATAAATTTAATCCTACTCTATATATTAAACATTAAACTCTTAGAAGGGATTTACCCTTCTAAGAGAAATAAAAGTATAAGAGCAGTCAGATTCTCACAAATATTTACAGATATTTTATTTTTAATATCCCCAAAATGATTAACATTACCAAAGTTTAGCAGAGAAACAATTGGTGTTGATGAATACTATCCCACAACAAGAAGGACTGAAATATTGATGAATATAACAAAATGGATATATCTCAAAATAATCAAAGGGTACATCTCAAAATAATCAAAGAGTACATACTGAATGAACCTATGTCCATAAAACTCCCATGCAGGGTAACAGAATGGAAAACCATAGTTGCCTGGGTTTTGGGGTAGAGGATGTAGGAAGGTGGTTGGATAGAAGGATTGTAGAGGGAAATGAAGAACCTTTTGGGAGAGATGGTTAAAATCACTATCTTGAATAAATGGTAACATATGTCAAAACTTATCAAGTTGTACCTTGCTGAAGTTATTTAAAATTTTTTTCTTTAAAAGTTCCTGGAACCATTAGAAAGTCTCACACTATTGAGTTTTAGTCCTAAGTGGCAAGTTTTTAATCATTTCAGGTTATACTCTTATAATTTAACCTTTCTCTCTGGGAAAGGTGGGAGAGAGAGAGAGAGAGAGAGAGAGAGAGAGAGAGAGAGAGAGAGAGAGAGAGAGAGAGAGAGATTTAGGGAGCAATGGTTTTCTAATAGGAAGGTGAGCAAAGGATACAGATAAGCCTAGTCAGAAGGAAAAGCAAACTTTCAAATAAATTTGTCTTTCTAGGCTCAGTTGTTTTTCTTTAACAATCTTTACTTGCTTCAACAACACCTCAAGTATCTTGAAGTTATAATGTATGGAAATATAAACACATTCTAGTGTTCAATAATCCCATTTCATTTTGAACTAAGCACTTCCCAGTAGCCTCAGAGTTAGCAAAGCTATGTCCAGCAATATGGAACTCTGAATAACATAGAAGCTGGGACTTTCCAGGAAGACAGCAAAATGTCTCGAGATTACCAACTTAAATTTCTGGTTGTTCTATAGCACTATCAAAGCATATATCAGTGTACTAGTGACATTAGTAATGGCATCAAAAGAATAAAAATATGGTTTTCAATTTTTCTCTATAAAATCTACTTTACATTGCACCCCACTCCTAATTAACAGACAGTGCAACAAGCTCACAGAGGGTAAGGTAACCTGCTTCACCACCTGTGAGTTACATGGACTGGACTAAGTTTTTACTCTACAGACAGTCCTATCTCTTACCTCATACAAGAGTTAAGGATTAAATTAGTTAATAGTTAGAAAACTATAGGAACTCTGATACATGATACATAGTAAGTGCTATTAACTTCCATGAAATTATTTTAATTTACTTAGTAAACAATAATTACATGATTAATGTTATTTCTTTTAGCTCAATATATATTTGCCTAATGATCAGTAATTATTATGATAATTGTTGATTCAGCTTTCCTAATTACTAAGTTCAGAAAGCAGAAGCCCTTGCATAGTAAGTTCCAGTACAGTGCTTGAGAAGGTATTTTGTATGGATTAGATGATATTGTTACTATTAATTGTACCATATTTTAATATATTTATCAGGGTCTTGTGCATTTACAATAATCTACTGCATAGTTGGCCATTGTTTTGTACATTAAAGAAGCTGACATCTATGATGCTTTCTCCAATTTAAAAAACAGTAACCTTCATTTTGATAGGGTTAGATGCTCAATTATTATACTAGGGTAAAACAGTAAGTGAACTGCATATATGTATATGTATACGTATATGTATACATACCCTATAAATGGGTAACAATGCCCCTATCAAGACACCAGAGACTAACAAATAAAAAGTTCAGTAGCAAGAATAACTTACATTTTTGGAGTTGTTAGCCAATGAGGTCACATAGGCCCTTGAATATTACAGGTCACTACCAGTGATATTGATTGTCCTCAGTAACTTCAGCATAAAACTCATTATTGAAGATAGCAAACCTTTGAGTCATAGAACACGGAGAAATCAAGCAGGATGCTTTGTTCCTACTGGCTTGGTTTTGAAGCCTAGAAATTACTGTGTACATAACTGGAGTAGAAAAAAATAGCCACCAGTCTCACCTAGCTATGAACACTGTAAACACTACAATAAAGACTGGTATGGCAAAACACAACCACTGGTAAATGGTGGCATAAACATCATGAGTGTAAACAACTGTTTTGTGATTGGCCTCATGTGCTCCTCCAAAAGATGAAACTTGAACCTGGTACTTTTGTCAGGTCTGTGGGTGATGAACCATATAGGGGTCACATATTATATATCCAGCATATCAATTATTTACATTATGATTCATAACAGTAGCAAATTACAGTTATGAAGCAGCAATTAAATAATTTTATGGTTGAGTCATCATAACATGTATTAAAGGATTACAGCATTAGCAAGGTAGAGAACCACTGTGCTAAATGGACCCAATATTAAAATGACTTCTAATGACTTATTGTTCTATCTATAGGTTAAATCATCTATCTACCCTCATTATTGATGCTTCTGTTTGCATTTGATGTTGATTAGCACAGAGACCCATAACTGGTCAAGGCATAGAGAATAAGAGACTGTGGGATGCTCATCTCTAAGTGAGACATCTGTATCACATCTCCCTCCTCCACAGGCTCAGGGATCTTTTAGGATAGGTAGCAGGAAGTGTAAGAGCAAGAGATCTGAATAATTATAAAGTAATAGTCTTCTCTGGATGCAACAGGGCAGCTGCACATATGAACTCACAGCAATTGTGACAGCATTCATAAGACCTTTGTAAGCTCAAGCCAGACTAAGCCTCAACAAAAAGAAGGGAGATGGTCATGAAATCCATCCTGATCTGAAGCCAATGACAATTGATAACTGCAAAGAGAGACAGAGTAACATTTCCCTAAACTTTAGTCCCTGATAAGTCTACTATAGTCTTGTGTAAAGTTACACTTCTAACAGTATTTGGGAAGTTCAGATTGGACTTAATGGGTGTTTAAAAATAGAGAAGAAGGAAGAAGATATAAAGCTTGATGGGTAGGGAAGAATGGTACTTCTAGGAGCAGTTTGTGTAAGGGGTGAAGATCAAAACACATTCTACAGAATTCTCAAAGAACTAATAAGAAAAAGTCCCTGAAATTTGGGGAAAGAATTCTATATTTGCAGAACATGTTTTGATTGTCAGTTAGTTTTCCTCTGTGATGCTTTTCTTCTTCAAACTCATATTGATAGTCCCTTTGCTCATATTCTTGTCACAGATTTTCTGTTTGAACTAGCTATTTTGTGTCTGCTGGTCATCTCTAGTTAGATATCGCACACATCTCTCATACTCTCACTCCAAATATGACTGTGTTTTGTCCCCACCCCCATCAAATATGCTTCTCTTTTATCTTCCACATCTAGTAAAAATCAACTTCTCTACTCAGTTGTTGAAGTGAGATTTCTTTCCTTTCATGTCCACTTCATCATGACTTTCTGTGCTTTGGTCTGGCTTCTTTGCAAGGACTGGCTTTTCACATACTGGCTTTGCCTCTAACCAATTCTGTGTCCTCTGCCCTTATGTGTTCCCAGAATGGGATTTGATGAATACCATTCTCATGTTAGTTCCTAGGCAAATGATAGATCCTCTGCCTCAAGTCTTTTCCCACCTTCTCTGTAGAATTCTCATCCACTTTAAAGTATTACACACACACACACACACACACACACACACACACACACCTCACTGACTATTATATAGAAGTACTTTTTCATACCTATTCCCTCTCCATTCCCCTATGGTTGTCTATCTCCTAAAGTCTGTCTCCCCTTCTATCTTCATGCCTTTCCCAACCTTTTTATATTTTAAATTAATTTTATATACAAATTACAGTTCCTCCTCCCTCCCATCCTCCTGCTCTTTCCCACCACCAAACCACCCCACCCCGAATCCATTCCACTGAAAGTATTAAGCTTCCCATGGGGAATCAAATGAAGCCTGGCACACTAGTTTGAAGCAGGAAGAAGCCCCGACCCCCAACATGAAGGCTGAGCAATGTATCCCACCAGAAGTAATGGGCTCCAAAAAGCTGGCTCATATACCAGAGATAGACATGGTCCCACTGTCAGGGGTCCCATAAACAGATCAATCCACACAACTGTTACCTACATGTAGAGGGCCTAGTTCTGTCCCATGCAGATTCCCCAGCTGTAGGTCCAGAGTCCTTGAGATCCCATGAGCTTGGGTCAGCTGCCCTGTGAGTTTTCCTATCATGATCTTGACATTCTCCCCCCACCCTTTGCTCATGTAATCCTTCCTCCCTCCCTTCAAATGGACTTCCAGAGTTCAGTTTAGTGCTTGGCTGTGGATCTCTACATTTGCTTCCAATAGTTACTGGATGGAGGTTCTCTGATGACAATTAGTGAGTCACCTATCTGATTAGAGGAGAAGCCCAGTTCAGGTACCAACTCCCCTATTGCTAGGAGTCTTAGCTGGGTTCATCTTTGTGCATTCCTTAGGTCTGCTGGGGCTAGTACTTTTCACTCATGAATACTTGATGATAAAGGTTTAAGCAACAATGTGGGCAGGGATTAGAAGAAATGAGAGTTTCAGGATAGGTTGACCAAACTAAAGATGTCTGAACCTTCCTGTCTTTTGTTTGTTTTGTTTTAATTTACATTTTACTTCTACCCTGCATTAAGGAAGGCTTGGAATTCAGTAGATGGTAGTACTATTTCTGTGCCTGCTTGTGATAACAGATGTCACTAAATATCACTGGGGGACAATATCATATCCATTTGAGAACCATAATAAACTTTTCATGACTTACAAAGACCTTTTTTGGTAATTTTTGTGCGGGAGGTGTTTATTTTTAAACTCATTGTGCCAAACATACAGAAATAAGTTCATTTACTTTTTATCACATACATATTTGTTAAAATTCAATCATGTACATATATGAATACACACATATATACATGAATAAATTTTATTCTCACCTACAGAGTCAGAATGAGAACTTTTATGCTTAAATTGAGGAAAAAGACACATGGCATGTCAGTAGTTAAATGAAGGATGCTAAATCACATCATTTAGCAAGGGTAAATATTGGGGCTGGAAGCAAGGCACTGCAGTTAAGAGCATATTCTCGTGTTGTGTAGTAACTAATTGTGGTTCTCAGGACCCAAGTTACAGGCAGCATAACTGCCTGTAACTCTGGCTGCCCATAACTCCAGCTCTCGAGTCTGATGCTCTCTACTGACTTTTGTAGTCACCTGCATGCATATTGCACAAGCCTATGTACAGATACTAACATAAACATAATTTTAAAACTGAAATCTTTTGATGGGGCTGGAAGTTCTGCCCTCTCTTCCTGTTCTCCATCATGTCGCAAGATCAAGATGAAAAGGAGAACCCCATGCGGGAACTCTGCATCTGCAAGCTCCGCCTTAATATCTGTGTTGGGGAGAGCAGAGACACACTGACCCAGGCAGCCAAGGCGTTGGAGCAACTCACAGGTCAGACACCTGTGCTTTCCAAAGCTAGATACATCGCCAGGTCCTTTGGCATCAGAAGAAATGAAAATATTGCTTGTCCGTGGAGCTAAGGCAGAAGAAATTCTGGAGAAAGGCCTGAAGGAGCGGGAGTATGAATTAATGAAAAATAACTTCTCAGATACTGGAAACTTTGGCTTTGGGTTTCAAGAACACATAGATCTGGACATAAAATATGACCCAAGCATTGGGATCTATGGCCTGGTCTTCTATGTGGTTCTGGGTAGGCCAGGTTTCAGCATCACAAACAAGAAGCGCAGGACAGGCTGCATTGGGGCCAAACACAGAATCAGCAGATAGGAGGCCATGCACTGGTTCCAACAGAAGTATGATGGGATCATCCTTCCTGGCAAATGAATTTTATTCAAAAGGCCAATAAAACATTTTCTCAGAAAAAAAAGAAAAAAATCCTAAAATCTCTTTTTAAATGGTAAGTCTTATAGTTAGTTCTTATCAGGTCAACACACCTATACCTGAGAGAGAGAATGTCACTTGAAAAATAGCCTCTGTCATACAGGCTGTGAGCATAACTATGGTGTCTTTTCTTGATTAACAATAATGATTGATGTGGGAGAGCTCAGTGCACCACAGGAGGTGCCACCTATTGATAGGTGTCCTGGGTTGTATAGTAATGCAATCTGGGCAATCTGAGGAGGCCATGGGAAACAAACCAGTAAGTAGTGTTTGTTTATGATCCCTGCTTCAATCCCTGCATCCAGGTCCCTGCTTTGTCTTTCTCCATAATGGATTGTACCATGTAAGTCAAATAAATCCATTTTTACTCAAGTTGTTTTAGGTCACATGTTTTATTAGAGTAATATAAAAGTAAATGAGGACAGTAAATCTCAAACTTGAAGCTAGGTCTGATCACATTATGTTCTTTTACCAGTATGCATCATTTTAACATCATTACTCAGATGTTTAGCCTTTGCTTCTCTTTTTTGCAAGCCCTCAATTATATTTTGTTCAAATAGTCTCTGCACAGTAATATACAGCTAGATCTACTTGCAGGGATAAAACCCTCAGAGTCTCACCATGGTACCCTATGAAGTGTTAGTTTGATGCTTTCAAAACTCCATTTCATATTAAATATGAGAGGAACAGTTAGGGCTTTGTAGACAGAAGAAATAAAAAGAGTGCTTTTAAAAATCAATAGTGAATATGTACCCTTAGCTTTGCAGTCCACTCTAGTAAGCAACTTGAAAAAAAGTAATCACATGGCAGGCTAAGAGACTCTGATCTTAATGAAGGCATTTCAGAAGTGTTAACTAGAACATGAAAGAAATTCTAGAGGTGGTTGATTAAAATTATCTTTTATTTTCATGCTGCCTAAGTATGGCCATGCAGAAAAAAAAATCTCAATTGGAAATTAAAATGCTCTCAAATAGAATTTGCAGCATGCCCAATGCACTTGTATTTTCTAAGATATTAAATAATGAGCAATAAATAACAGCAATTCATATATATATATATATATAGTATTCTAAGGACTATGGAAGCCAATGTAGTTTCTAAGTGAGGGTAAGGAAAGGTGCTGAGGGATGGATGTGACACAGAGGTGCTCCTGGGCCACAGAGAGGAATTTATTGGTTGCTCCATGCTCCAAGTGGCAGTAGATGGCTGGGGTTGAGGCTCATTCTTTCCCATTTTTCTGCAGAAGCATAGAACTTAATTAAAAGCACAAGATCTGACATTATACTCCCCATGTCGATATTCTAGCTTAGTGATTTCCAGCTCTACACTTATTATGGTGTTACTCTATAAAAAATACCTCATCTCTAAACTAGGTTTGATAATAATATTTGCTTTATAGTTTGGGGGAAGGGTTAAATGATTTGGTTCATATATCTAACATAGAATAAATCAACAGATGCAACCAGTAATGATTATCTCTATGGTGAACATACCCACAATTCTACAGTTGCACTACTAACATCTTCCCATATTTGCATCACATAGCTAGTTCCTAAGTACTAATAATCCCTATGTATATTTCTTTTTATTATCATTTAAGTATTTAATTGGATATGATACTGGGGTTGGTCCATCCATTTTAATAGGCAGCAAATTGAGACCTCACTAATTAGAATATGATTATATAGTCAGGTGAAGATCTGGATTCAAGCACTGGTTACCTAACACTATATTAGGACCATCAAATTTTCAATGATTCAGTTCTTGTCACAACCGTGTTAAGATACCTAATGTAACCATTCTGCTAAATCAATGATTCTCAACCTTCCCAATGCTATGACCCTTCAGTAAAGTTCCTCTTGTTGTGGTGACCCCCATTCATAAAACTATTTTCATTGCTACTTAATAAACTAAAATTTTGCTACTGTTATGAATCATAATGTAGAAATATGTGCTTTCTTATGGTCTTAGGTGACTCCTGTGAAAGGATCATACGATCCCCAGGTTGAGAACTACTGCTCTAAATAATACATTTCCACTGGGTAATAGCCACTTGTCTCAGTCAAGGCTCCCAAGTCTATGGACCTGCCTACCTTTTCCAGTCTTTCCACTTCTTTCTGCTTATTTGTTCTTTTTTGCTACTACATCTCCCTTCCTCCAGATCACCCATTTGGTCCATTTTACTTCTACATATACATACAAACAGTAATAATATTTTGGTAGAATTCCCGTGAATGCAACATTAATATCAAATGTAGGAACCAAATTTCTGTGATGACAGTGATCAGAGGAAAGATCAGAGGAGATGTGCCTGTATCACTAGCATAGACAGGGCACATGTGCCAGAAGAAAAAGCTAAGAGATGGTGCTTAATTAAAAAAAATGTACTCAGGGAGTAAAAAGATTGTACTTGATTCTATTATGTCTACAAGCAATAAAACATTAAGACAAAACAATACTAAAGGAAAAAGAAGAAAAGCTTTAAATCTCCAATATGTTGACTATTTACTTCATGAATTTGGGAAAACTGGTTGATATCACTAAGCTTTGGTTTTCTCCCTTAAAATTTATGAAGACAATAACAAGTCTTCAAGGATTGTTAGAAGGATCAAGGGAATATGGGCATTTAACTTTACTTAGAGGATAAAAAGTTGCTAAAATATAAATAATTGTGAGATGCCATCAATACTATTATTACTATTATTAGTGCTATCAGAAAGGAGAAGTGGAAGGCCCCAAAGTAAGGATGATGCATTTTGTCATGTAATTAAAAGCTACAAGAGCAGACTGTGTACACTGAAAGTATGTCTTAGGGATGATCTGGTAACTTACTAGAAAAGAAAATACTATGGTTATTCAGGTAGGTTACCTTGAAAACACACACACACACACACACACACACACACACACACACACACACACACACACAAATGTATCAGAGCCAAAAAGAGAGGTATAACAAATAGCTACAGCCAGCGATATTACTGAGCCTCTAGCACTCATGAGTTCTAGAACTGTTCACCCTAAAATTGAACCATTTACTGAATGCTAATAGAAAACCCCATGTAATAATGAATATGTTTGGAATTATACTATGAACTAGCACCACAATGACAAATAATTCATGGCAGCAAATCATGTCTGCTGACATGCAGTGTCATGAGTAAGAATCAGTTAACCCAAGGATAACAAACCTGTGCAATGTGGTGAAGCCTGAAGTTCTACAACACACTGTAACTTGAAATAGTAAATGTAGAAGTGTAATCTTGTTGAACTATGTGCTCATGACATTTTAATCATCAGTCTCTCTCTCTCTCTCTCTCTCTCTCTCTCTCTCTCTCTCTCTCTCTCTCTCTCTCTCTCTACACACACACACAGGAGAAGTCCTTAATACATTTATAGGCTTTTTGTAGTACTTTTATTCAACATTAATCTCATTAAAAAAAGACATTTCAATGAACACCAATTAAGGAGAAACTGTCCACTTTCTTGTTACAATGAAAGGAAAACTCCTGTGATGAAGATTTTTTAATCATTATATCTAATTAAAAAGTTAATCCTTAGGCTTCTTGTTATTAAGTTCTTTCAAATGCAACAAAAAACTTCCCTTTTCAAAACTGGGAGACAAAAGCATAGTTATTAGGTAATACAGCTTCTATGGCAAAGGCACAAATGGAATTAAAGAATATTGGCTCAAGCTATTTTGAGGGAATTAAGAAAATTACAAAAACCTACCAAACCTTGACCTTTACTGACCTGTTTTTAACACAGCAAAATTATTATAGCTGACAGTAGGGACTCAAAAAGGTAGTTGCAACATATATAGAGACAAATAGTCTTTGCATCTCAGGGGATATGCCAAACAACTCATTCTTCTAGCATGCAGTGAAACATAATAGGTCAATGGATGACCTAGGGGAGGGTTCTCCCAGATAGCCAAGCCACCAAGATCCAGAGGAATGAACAACCATAAAATCTATTTTATTCTTATTTAAATTTATATGTATGTGTCTCTGTGTATATATTAGACATGCATGAACTGTCTATAAATGTTAGAAGAGGGCTACCTATACCACCCAGCTAGAGTTACAGGTGGTTGGGAGCTACCCAATGTGAGTGCTAGGAACCAAACTGCGGTCCTATGGAAAAACAGCAACTACTCTTAATTAGTAGTCATCTCTACAGCCCCACAGTCAGCCATAATGAACACACACACACACACACACACACACACACACACACACACACACACAGACAGACACATACACACACACATACATTAATGAATTTATTTATATTATATTCTGACTGAATTTTCCCCTCCCTCCTCTCCTTCCTTTCCCTCTCTACCTCCCCTCTGCCCCATATCCACTCTTCCTCTGTTTCTGCTCAGAGAGGGGCATGTCTCCCATAGATACCAATAATCCAGGCATATCAAGTAAGACCAAGCACCTCCCCTAAGACTAGGCAAGGCAATCCAGTAAGAGGAAGAGATTTCCAAGAGTCAGCCAAAGTGTTAAGAACATCGTCTGCTCCCATTGTTATGAGTCCCACAAGTAAATCAAGCTATACATCTCTTGCATAAATATAGAGGGCCTAGGTTGGTCCCATGCAGGATACCTGGTTGTTGTTTCAGATTCTGTGAGTTTCTATGACCCTCAAATGGCCCCCTCTCTAGTCATCTCTGTCAGTATTCTCCCCCTTCATTCATCCCCCAACCCAGATCCCTCAAGTTCCCATCCCCACCCAACCCCAGTCCACCCAGGAGATCTCTTCTATTTCCTTTTCCCAGGAAGATCCAAACATTTCTCCATTAAGCCCTCTTTGTTAACCTAGCATCCCTGCTTTTGTAGATTGTAGCATGGTTATCCTTTACACCAAAAAGCATTGGTGGTTTGGGGGTAGAATTCTTGCCTCCTACACAATCAGCTATTTAACACCACATTTCAAATCCTGAAACCTGGTGCAGAAGGCAAAACAGGATTACTAATCAAATAAAGGGCATGTCTAACCAGACCTTACTGATTTACTTGGAGGGCAGGAATTAAAGTTCGAATACCCCAAGATTGTATTGCTGGATGAGTGGGTCCTCATTGACACCCTCTACTTCTAGTTTACATTATAGATATTTTGGGAGGATGTAAGATCATCAAAGACAGAAAACTACATGGTTTTCTGGATTGCCAGGCCCCAGGGAATGGCAATCAGATTCATAACATATAAATTCATAACATTTGTTTTACATGCTGACCTTACTTTTTTCACTCTCCTCTCCTCTCATTGCCTCCTCCACTTCCCCGCCACCACTAATCCACTCCTTTTCTGTTTCTGTTCAGAAAGAGTCAGGAAGGCCTCTTTTTTATGTGTTTTTATAAGAGGCTTCATGGTTTTCATTAATAGGACTAGCTAGCAAAATTATTCCCAACAACTGTTTATTTACTGCAATGATACTCGATGTGGCTTTTCATCTATTATAAATAATCCTCAGTAAAGCTTGAGTATCTACAGTTGCAAAACAATCAAATAGGACTAGATGTCAACTCTGATTATAACCTTCACTGAGCAAAGGGAATGAGCTTCCTAATGGAATAGCATCATAATTCCAGATAGAGCTCTTTCTACAAATTTGCCTCTCCGGGAAGGGATGGAAAATATTTTCTCATATAGAGGTTCCTTATATTTCATATCCATTCTTACTTTATTTTTTCTATGGATCTATGGTTGTCAACTTAATAAGAAATAGCTAGGAAAACACATTTTGAGGTATATCTATAAAGACTTTCCTAAAGAGAATTAATCTAAAGTAGAAAGACATCCATGAATGTGGGTAGCACCCATTGGATGAGCTACTGGATTAATCAAAAGGGAAAGATGAGAGAGCCAGCCCAGTGTTTACATTTTCTTTCTTCTGCCCAGATGTGAGTAAAGCTCCAATCATCAGCAGTGGGAGTCCCTCCTGCTGCCATCCCCACTGAACCATAACAAACTATATCTACAAACCTTGAGTCAAAATAAGTCTTTCCTCCACAAATCTGTTTGTCAGGTAACTTGTCATTGATGTGATAAAAGTAAGGATATAGGCATACATGGTATAATAAGAGGGTATGAGAAAAGTGTGGTCCTTACTTTGCTGTTGGTAATGTATATATGTTGAGATATAGCCTTGTGACTTTTTTGAGACATTTTGTTCTCTAATGTAAAACAGAGATAATAGCCCATTTATCACCATGATTTTCTGAGGCTCAAATAAGAAATGTAGAAAGCTCTGGGAACATTTATTTTTGTAAGAGGGAAAAGGAATTCAGCATTTATTAACATCCACCAAGTAGAACCAGGTATAGCATAAATAGATGTCACAATATAAGCACATGGCTATTTAGCGAGAAAAAAAGGGAGTAGACCTATTGACAAATATATTTAGGAACTTATTTGCAGATAGGAACCAAAATCAATTTTTTTTTGCTATTTCCAAGGACAACACTCATCTCTAAGATATCAAGAATTAGTCTTTTGACAGCACAGTGATTTAAAATATGTGGTTTCAAAATGAGTCAATCACGCTTTGAATTCTAATGTTACCATTCACTCTGTGTTGCCATAGTAAGAGCAAGTAGCTTAAATTCTTTGTACATCTCATCTAGAATTGGAGAAGAATAGTGATTACCCCATATATTTTATGACAAATTCTAGAAAAATATTTATACATAGCACATGCTAGCATATATGAAACATAACATTTGGTATGCTTACTATTATATTTTTATTATTCCTCACACTACACTAAAGTATCTAAGGCTCTTATAATGTCTTATAGTTTACCCTGAATAATCTAAAGAAAAGTGGAAATTTATCAAAGATTACTGAACATTATCTAAAATGGTAAAATGATAGTTGTGTAAGCTCAGATATTTGAAATAAAAGAACTAAATTTAGAAACATACAATGTGAAAAGTTATGTCAGAAGGAGTGAGGTACCTAACCCTAAATGGCATATCTACAATGCCATACCTATGCCTAAGGCACAGAGAACATCATGGAAGAGGGACACAGATGAGAGAAACAGAGAGTGAGAACATCTGCAGCTAGTGTCTTCTTGACATGGCAGAATTGCTGCACCCATGACATCTCAACAACAAGGCTGCTTAAACCTGAATATTGGAAAGACCAGTTAATCTGCCAATATCAATGGGAGAAATTTCACAAGGCCCTACCCCTAGACACAGAGCTATAGTGAGTCAATAACTATGGAGAGAGGGAGAATCAACATTCTCAAAGGACAAGTCCCATGAGAAATTATCTAAATCTAAGAGGTCATATCTAAATGTATGTATAAATAAATACTAAATGGATATATCATACTTATACATATAATGTATATAACAAAAATTATAGAAGAAGTCATGAAATTGAGAAGGAGTTGTGGACAAGAAGAGTTACAGGGAAGCAGAGAGGTAGTAATTATGTAAGTATAAGGTACAGATGATTAAAATTCTCAGAAATATTTTAAATACAAAATCTGAGTAAGTTCAAGGAATCAAAAAGTAACATTGATAGTAGAGTGATGATTAAATATGTGACTGACAGCTAATTTGCACTCTAATTTCCCTCCAAATTCTTCATATAATGGTATTTATCTTTGTTTTCATATATGTTCTGGAAAGCAAATATAATTTAACTTTACAAATGACCCTCAAATCAGAGAGATACAAGGCTTGTATAAGAACAGTAGGCCAATTTGCCATTGAATACAAGCTACACAAATAGTTATCTAACCAGGAAAAGATTCTGTGAACATATTTCTTCATCTGTACTATGGGATTGATAGTTTCATTCTCCCAGGACTGTTGCAGGGGTTATATTAGATCATTTACTGAACTGGATACAGTTTCATCCAAATTTCCTGGTACCTAGCAGACCACTATTAGAAGAAGTTACCCTCATTGTCAGGCAGTGGTGGCACATGCCTTTAATCCCAGCACTTGGGAGGCAGAGGAAGGAAGATCTCTGTGAGTTTGAGACCAACCTGGATAGGCTCCAAACCCACACAGAGAAACCCTGTCTCAAAACCAAACCAAAACAAAAACAAAACAAGATGTCACCCTCAATCAACTTATTTTACTTAAGTGTTGTAGAAAATATTCCTTCTATTCGTTCAATACCCATAAGCTTGTATCAGGGATATCTAACTTTTTTGACATTGCAATTTGATGTTGTCATCTATGAAGCTTTGGCCTGTATTCATAGCTATTTTGGGACACATGAGGCCCATGAACTGTAGACTGGCCATGCTTGTCACTAAACTTGAGTATCAGTGAAGGTTCATAATGACCCTGCATCCAAGTGACTTCTCAGCCTTTTTGTTTGATTAAATGAACACCATCCTCTGCTATGTTGAAATAAATGTAGATTGTAGATAATCTATGACTGGATTATTTGGGGATTTAAACACAGGCCATGAGTGGATTAATTAAAGGTTTGGGTTGTAGGAAATGTCACTCTCTGGCTGAGTACGCAGAGCTGGCATGAATTAAGAGAGAAGATGAGGAGAAAAGGATGATCCAGAAGATGGCAGATCATTCCTCATATCTAGGGATGCAAACAAGGGACTTTTCAAATTCTATTGTTCTGTTTCCCTATCTTCATGGGAAGGGAACTGAATACTGCGAACTGAATACTGCAGAAGCTAGAAAGAAGGAACTGAGAATTATCAACTGACTTCTTCCTCCAGGAGCCAAGTGCCCCTCTGGAGGCCAATATGAGATGATCTTAAAAGGGAGAGCCTACGGATTTGTGCAGGATAAGCTCACAACTTGACTGGGAGATTAGAGATGCCTGGGAAGCTGATTCTTGCAAGCTACTTTTACTACCAGTAATAAATCTTGTTTACAAACCTTTTTTCATAATGGGATATCGAAATCAGGTCTGCTTTTTATCCTAAGAAAAAAATAGTTTATTTATTGTGCCTCATCACATTTGACAGAAAATGAATGTTTATGAATAGGGAACATAGTGGATTGAAAAAGTGACATGTTTCTATGGGTAAACTGATTGGGGAGAGTTTGAAAGCCTGGGTGTGGGGGAACTTCTCCATCACTCTAAGGATTTGAATTACATAAATAGGGTGGGGTCCCTGAAGTATTTCAAACTGTAGAATGATCAAGCATTTTGTAAAGGGACAAAAAATTAAACACATCCCAATGGTTTTCAGGTAGATGTGTTTCATACTGTATTAGTTGCAAAAGACCAGTCTAAGGTCATTGGAATAGTTCACAGAAAGATCTTGCAAGGAGACTCAGCAGCAAATTTCCTCTTGATCTCCACATTTCCTTAAGTTCAGTGGAAGAGACAGCAGAAAAAGGTCACCATAGCTTACTGTGAAATAATAATGTGGCAGTCTCACCACAGGGCCTGGGGTATGGGGAAACTTGATGTAATGACTTCCAATAGGAGGGGTATAAAGGGATCTCAGCTGTTTCTGAAATGAAAAGATAATTATGTGGACCATCTAGTCCTCATCAGAAACAATCACACCTAATTTAAAAGACATTGTCTAAATGCTTAGCCAGATTTCACCAATCACTTGATATTTTCCCAGGGAAAAGAAAGGAAGGAAGGAAGAAAGACAAAGAGAAAAAGAAAGACAAAATTAGAAGAAAAAGATGACATAGGCTTCTTATTTACTTCATTTTCTCCTCCCAACTTGCATCATGGTCACTACCAGAAAGAGAGTCTGCATGTAATCATACCCCTGCACCAGGCTCAGGCATCAAACTCCAGCAAAGACAGTATTTCTCATGACTTAACTACTCATGCATCCTCGTAACCTGGCAGGAGGTATAACCTATAGGATACAGACAGACTTAAAGCCATTGTTGCCGTCCCAGCTTCAAGTGTCACTGCCCATATTCTGGGTAAAGTTCATCCTGCTGCATAAGCACTTAGCTTTTCATATATTAAAGTGTCTTATCATTTTCACACACACACACACACACACACACACACACACACACACACACACACACACAGGCTTATGTTTTAAATTATTATGAAGGCAAAGCAAAATGCTAGTTTTTTATATCTCTTTGTCCATCGTAGAAGTTTAGATGAAATTTAGGAACACAAAATCATGCGCCTTTCAACATGGCAATAAAGGACTAAGGACACATTGGATGTTTTCTGTTGAGTGTGAAAGTTGTGGACCCATTCTTTGGATAGAACAACAGCATTCCCTACACCGGATACATGGCCAAGGGAATATTCTCTATGTTTAAAATGATCTTCAGTTATCTTTCAAATTTCAGAGGAACTTAGGAGGCTGTTTTTGTCTCAAAATTTGACACATTTACTTCTGTTACAATATCGTGCTTTACAAAGAAAAAAATTACCAACCAACTAAACAAAAGCACCATAGTACTCAAGAAAAGAACTTAATGTGAACTCCATAGGGTTTTCACCATTTCCTAAAAGTCACAACATTTACAGAAATATATCAGTGTATTTCTGAACAGTATAATGACTCCACAAATTTAAAATATGACAATTTTATACCTATCATCCATGTATGAATAAACTCTACACCAACAAATGCAAGCTCTATAGAATTTGTATAGGATAGGGCTAGAAAAATGGCACTGCAGTTAACTGTGTGTACAGCTCTTCCAGAGGCCCTGAGATTAGTTACCAGCAACCACACCAGGAGGCTCCCAAGAGGGCTGATGCCTTCTGGTGTCCACCAATACCTATTCTCACAGGCACTACACAAATACACAGACATCACATACATCATCATCACCATCATCAAATACATTTTAAAAAGAATATGTAAAGAACATTGTAATGAGTGCTCATTAGGGATCAGAATACATGGTACAAACACAAATCCAGTCCTTACTATGGTCTAAGTTAGAACAACTTATTTTACTTCTAAAATCCAGTAACATCTATAACTGTGGATAAGATGACTGGAGTTCTTGGTTATAGAGTTCAACCTAAATTAAGGTAGCTTTATATGAGAAATGCCTAACTAAGCATAGCTATTAAATAATTATAAATTAAACCAGTCACATAAAGCATCCACCATCATCAAAAACCCAGGCTATAAAGTTATTAAGAAATATGGGACACTTATTTTTCTTCCTCATTCATCCATTACTAATTTTCCCTACATTCTTTTCTAAGGGGTTTTTCTGTAGAATCCACACATTTTTTTCATGGTTCAGAAACCCACCATGAATTATTGCAAGATGACAGAGTGAAACATGAGTCACGTTTTCACTTGGTCTAACTTCCTCATTTTATGGTTGACTGCAGACACTATGATTCTGCAACATGCCTAGGGTGATTCAAAGGCTACAGTAGCACAGCTATGAGAGTCCAGTTCTCCTAATTTCCACTCTGTATCTTTCCACTGACCTATTCTACTCACGCTCCTCTGAACCGTAAATCAGACCATGACTCCAAATTGCAAGAGTCAGGTTACTTAACACAGCCTGCCAGGATGCAATTTCTGCTGAGCTATGAATTAAACAGGGCCCTTAAAACACATAGTTTACAATCCAATCAGAAACAAGAAACTGCTTGGAAAATGATTAATTTACTCTGTCAAGGCCATTGCCATAGTATGGTTCTAGGACACAGTCAATGACATGATAATGAATGTTAATGCCAAATTGCTGCCACTCTGGTTACAGGCACTCCATGATGAGAAGACACTTTCAGACCTCTCAGCTTCTACATCTGTTCAGTCAATTACTCCAGTATGTACAAAGGAACTATTTGTGTCTCCTGACTGAAGCTGGATCCTGAAGATACGACTTGCTTATTACTATCTTGCAATTCACTCAAAGTTTAAAGGTAGAAAAAAGTTTTTATTTGTAGCTTTTTGGAACCTCATAAAGAATATAACCAACATCAACCCTAAAAGATAAAATAAACAATGACCATAGGCCCATAACACTTCACTTGAACCTTAGCCACTAGAAGATGAAAGGGTTAATTTCAAATGGACTCAATTTTATACCCTATCTCTTTTTCAGAGGTGGAGGAATTTCTTTTTTTTTAATTTTATATCTTTTTTAATTTAAATTTGAAACAAGACTGTTTTACATATCAATCCCAGTTCCCACACCTCCTATCCTCCCTTGTTCCCCCCACCAGCCCCCTTCCCATTCCCTTTCTGTTCCCTCCTGGAGGGTGAGGCCTTCTATGTGTGAGGAGGCTCTTTCCCATGTGTTTAGGCTGAGGGAATATCCCCTATATGGAATGGGGATACTCCCAAAATCCATTCATATATTAGGAATAAATACTGTTCCACTACCAGATGCCCCATAGATTGCGCAGTTCTCCCAACTAACACCTACATTTAGTGGTTCTGGGTAGGTCCTATGCTGGTTTCCCAGATATCAAACTGGAGTCCATGAGCTCCCCCTTGTTCAGGTTAACAGTTTCTATGGGTTTCTGCAGCCTGGTCTTGACCCCTTTGCCCATCACTTCTTGATGGGAGATGTTATTCTGTATATATGTTTCTTATACTGGTTAATAAAGCACTGTGGCCAATAGAAAACTAGATAGGTGGGGCTAGGAGACTAGGAGGAGGAAAGAGGAAGTAGAAAGAGGAGTCAAGGTGTAGCATGGAGGAAGGAAGACGCCAGCTGCGGCTCCCGGACAAGATGAGCCACGTGGAAATAAATAGATAAGTAGAGATGGGTTAATAATTAAGACAGAGCTAGCCCATAAACAATAATGGTAACTGGCCAACAGGATTGTATCAAATACAAAGTCTCAGAGTGTTATTTGGGGCTCACGTGGCGGCAGGACCATGGCGGTAGGACCAGGAGGCTGGCAGGGAGGAAAAACCTGCAGTAACAACTTCTCCCTGTTTGCAACTGGATTCCAAGAATTCTGCTCAGTGTTTAGCTGTGGGTGTATGCTTCTGCTTCCAACAGTTACTAGATGAAGGCTCTAAAGCATCTAGTGGGCAGTGTCCTGGAGATATACTTATGATTTCATATCTGAATTTAAAAATAAAGGGAAAAGGACAGAAATTGCTATAAAAGTATTACAATAACTTTCTGTAGGGCCAACTGATTATTTTTTTTAGCATCCCAATCAGACCATCTTCCTCTTGATTAGCCTATTACATCTGTAGTGGTCACCCCCAAATACATTTTAATGAGTTATTCCCAATACCTTAGAGCTGAAGCAGGAGGGAAGGGTCAACTTCATAACTCTAGTAGGCCATGATCTACTTGTCATACTCTATCTTTGTAATCTACACAGTTTGGTCCATTGTTCTGCACATAAAATATAACCTCAACCCATATAGTTTCCTGTTACTGACACCTGAGGCTATTATGATTTCTTTCTTGGAGATGTATTAAACAGCATTCCAATTAGTCTACTGGCAACACAACATCACTATGTTTCTTAGATTATGGTGTGTCTTTACATAACAGTGGTCATCAGTTTTAGTCTGAACAAAATATCCTTAAGACCTCTAAAGTCTACATGTCTCAAACTTACCTATCTTCCATCACTTCCCTTCACCTCTATACTTTCTTTTCTCCACACCAACATTCTTGTGTTACGAGAGTGTGCCATACTTATATAACCTGAGGTCCCCTGATACCCCTTTCTCTTTATTTGTGATTATCAACTAAGCATCACCACAAGGCTTCTTTCTTTACACTTTCATTATCAGTTATCATCTAAGTTATTTCCTCCCTATTAATTCCTTTTCTCACGTCAACATCCTATCTATTCAACACATCATAATGTCTTGCTGGATTTTTAGTAGTGCATCCCTACCTAAAGAAATATTATGTGTTAATTTTATTTCCCCACTAACTTACAGATTGTACTTCTTGCTGTATTGTCAAGTTGTTAGGAAAGAGGGTTTCAGGTAATTTATGAGTAATAAGTATATATTAATGAGTAAACAAGTCAACACTGGTGCTTTTGAGTATGAGTGTTTCTATTCTCATGCTATTTAATATAGGTGTGACATATTTTTCACTGAAATACATGATCTTTACAGACTGAAAGATAATACACATTT
This sequence comes from Cricetiscus sungorus, assembly GCA_030556225.1. Lineage (NCBI taxonomy): Eukaryota > Metazoa > Chordata > Mammalia > Rodentia > Cricetidae > Cricetiscus > Cricetiscus sungorus. Next base: position 54,917,846 of record JANBXA010000007.1, on the reverse strand, counting down.
TAGTGACTCTGAGTTAATTCCTTGGTTCCCTACTCTCCTAAAATGATTACAAAGATTATCTGGGCATTCAGAAGGATAAACTGTACATTTTGAGGACTAAAGAAGTTATCCTGAACTGGCCTTGCCTAAGACAGCACTATTCTTCCCCTACCAAATTTTGAGAATATAGCATACAAATATACTTTATACTATATACAAATACAGTTTACAAATCGTCATCTTCTATCTTAGCACTCAGAATCCAGAAATAACTAGAGCATAGTGATGTCACAAAGCTTGCAGTATGATGGATGAAACAGGCATAGAAGTAATCATAGTGTTAACTGAACAGCAGGCATCTGTACAACATTCACTGGGAACACAGAGAAAGCAGACAATGAGAGATGATTCTTTAATGATGAATGTGATTAAATCAGGCACAGGGATGGAGACTGTTATAATAGACAGAGGAAGGAATTACAGGGGGCTGCATGGTGGCTTTGGGGAATCAGGGAACGGTGAGTGACTGGTCATGATCAGAGCACAACAAAGAGTGGCTGAAGAGAGGCCTGAACTCAACCTTAGGCCATACTAAAGACAGCTTCCAGGGTTCTGCTAAGAAGTCCACACCCACTCTGTAAAACAGTATTTGGCAACCTTTTTCCCATGATTAAAATTATAATAAAAGAGAACTAGCACTTCTTCACACTAAAAACAAATATCTCAGGAACTCTACCCAACTCTAGTAGAGATAAAGGTCTCTGAAACCTAATCCTTTAATAAAAAAGAAACAAGTACTTGCTGTTTTCACTCTTGTGTGAACCACTCACCAACATTTTCAGTCATGCTTACCTTGTCCCCACACTAGATTGCACTTGATGGAAGTGTTATGTTTACTAATTTGGTTTTGAAACATTGAGTAATATGAATAGAGATAAATATTAAATGAGGGAAATATCTAAGTGATAAATTTAGTAACAACATTCACAATGGATCAAAGGGAACCAAGTGGTACTAGCTATTGTGAATAGACTCTCAAAGTAGAAATGAAAAAAAAATGGAAATGTTTGAGATGCTCTGAAATTTAATTGTGTTAATTAATAGTGACTAGTTATTGGGGTTTCAGCTAGAGCCGAAGTGAAGTCTCAGTTTCAGCCTTGCCAAACCAGGATTATTGCAGGACAGGTTTGACTGCTGGGCAGGTGGGCAAAGAGAGTTATGGTAAGCTGGAAGCCCAAGGTGAGATGTATAAAGAGCTTTGTGGTCATAATTTCAATTGTTATATTATTATTCTGCTTAGTTATTGGAAAATAATAATTACGACTCAACTAGGAACTCCTAGTTAGAGAGAGGAGCTTTCACAAACTGAAGAAAATCTTGTTTCTTAATCTATGCTCACTTCTCCACCTGTTTAATTCTTATATGTCCATTCATTTTTCCTGTCCTAGAGGCCAGACCATCTCCCAATTACAGATCTTCCTTCCTTCCTTCCTTCCTTCCTTCCTTCCTTCCTTCCTTCCTTCCTTCCTTCCTTCCTTCCTTCCTTTCCTTTCCTTTCCTTCCCTTCCCCCCTCCCTCCCCAACTCCTTCTTCTTCCTCCTCTCTCTCTCTCTCTCTCTCTCTCTCTCTCCCTTTCTCCATTTTTATTTTTAGAACATCTAGATGGTATTTTGTTAAAAGGAATCCAGAGACTTGTAGGGCCCATAAGTTTTCTCTTTTCTAAATATTTACACCAACAATGAAAAGTAGTATGTTTTGTAAGGAGTAAAATATCTCTGTATATTTTAATTCCTTTGAAGTTGAGGGACAGAATTTCTGTACTCCTGACCCATATTCCTTATGTGAATTTGTATGAATTTGACTTAACTCTTACCCATAGACAAGTAGTGAAGGGGAAACTTTCGGGATAGCTTTCTCCATACCTACTTCCTCTAGTTTTCCTACTGCCAATTTAACTCCAGCAAATTCTCTAGACTTAGAGGAACAGCTTGTTTACCTCTACCTGTTACACTAATTACCATTGCATCTGTCACACATACAAGCTTGCTCACCTACATCAGGTTGAGAAGAATGGTTAGTTCCTTTCCTTTCAGAGGACAGATTCAAGGAATGAAGTATATCGACAGGAATGCACAGATCACCTATGAATGTGGTGAAGTATCACCTACCTTTCTATATTTGGAATAGGTGAAAATTTCATTCACTAGGACTTTTAAATAGAAACTACTCTTCTGAATATATAACCATCCATTATGCATTATTTCTCTCATCTCTTCAATTGACAAGGCATGTATTAACTGCCACCTGTGTTCTACTGAATTATTAGAAAGGGGTCATGCAGAATATCTACAAAAGGCACACAAAATTCTCATTCTAATTAACAATAAAAAACAACTGAAGTTGCCAATGGCATAAACTTTTTATTTTACCAGTTTCATTAAGAATTTTACAAAGGTTAAATTACCAAAGGTATACAAATGTGGAGGAAAGATGTGCTCACATACTCCCATGATGGCAGGGTTATAAATATGCAAATCTTCTTTAAAGTAATTTGGCAATTAATTCTAAGCTCTGTGGGACAAGAATCACTCTCTCATTTTCCATTGATTAACATGGTGCTTTGGGATATGGGGTAGTTCAACAATTAATTTTTAATGAATATTGACAGAAGGACTATGTAAATAATATGAGCCTTAAAAAATGTCATAACTTTGCATTCCTGGAAATTCATCCACCATGAGATATGTGATTAAAGTCAAAAACACACAAATGATTACTTCAGTGATTTCCATAGCAAAATTTAAAAAATCTCCCAAGATAACTCAAATATCCAACAATATGGTTTTAGTGATTAAAACATACCATATTACAAAATAATTCACAACATGGGAAAATGTTGACAATATGATTTTAATTCAAAACCATATAATTTCTTCCCTCTTTTCTCCATATCAGTACTTTTCATATATATTATGGCTTTTAGTTTAGTATTATATTTCACTTTATTATTAGCCCTTACTGTTTGTTTTGTACTGAAAAACAAATGGAGTGGATCTGGTGGAAAAGGAGATGGGGACAAACTGGGAGGAGTAATGAAGAAGAAACTGTAATCAGGATACATTATGTGAGAAAAAGATCTACTTTTAATGAAAGGAAAAAAGTATGTAATTTAATGTTAACTTAGCTGCTCAGTATATATTTGACTATGTGTAGCTATATTAATGAGCAGGTAAATGAAAACCACATATTCACCACTGAAGATGTTTGCAGGGGTAAAATGGACTACAAAGCAGGGATGGATGAGGACTCAGTTGGTAAAGCACTCCAGTACAAGCATAAGAGCCTGAGTTCAGATCCCCAGTCAGATGTGCCCCTAAAACACAGCACTGGGAAGGTAGAGACAGATTGATCTCTAGAGCCCTCTGGTCAGGCAGTCTACCAAAACAGTGAACTCCAGATTCAGCAATCCTATCTCAGGAAAGAAAGTGGATAAAACACTTTGACATCAATCTCTGGCCTCCAAACATTCCACACATGTGCACACACACAGACATACACACACAAACACACACACACACACACACACACACACACACACACACACACACACACACAATTATGAAGATATAATTTTAATAATGGTAAACTCTAGGTGAAATTATATGTGTCTGAGATTTTAACATCTTTAGCTCATTTTTACTGTCAGTTTGTGTTATTTCTCTAACTAAAAAGTAAAATTATTTTAAAGCAGTAAAATGTCTTTTTTAAAATCAAAACTATAAAACTATTGACTTAGTTTTAAATTTTACTTGGTAAATTAAAGGCTGGATATAAAAAAACACTTCAATTAAGGACATGAATGTGTGCGGTAGAGAATAAGCAAAATATATCAAAGAAATGACAGGTCACTTTGTAAGCACCCCCAACAGGCAAATAAAACAGGGTCTTGATGAATAATCAAGTCATGGACAAGTAACTATAACATATGTACATAAGCTATGTCACTGATGTGCACCACTAATAAAAACCACCGGCTGTCAAGATAAATTTCAAAAGTGTGTTCATTCATGGGTTCCCAATGTGGTGATGCTAATAACAATACTCTGAGCATTTATATTTAGTTCAAAAATGATGGAGAAAACACATTAGAAAATCTACATTGGAGTGTACAGGTAGTAAATATAAGACATTATTTTGTGACATTATCTCAACCTTGCAGAGGACTGACTCCTATATAATTAATATTAAGACAAATAGTTTCCCTAGTATTAAAGAATGGACTTTGGGAGCCCACTCCACATAGAGGGATACTCTCTCAGCCTAGGAACAAGAGGAGGGCCTAGGCCCTGCTCCAAATGATATGACAGACTTTGAATATCTCCCATGGAAGGCAGCACCCTCCCTGGGGAGCAGAAAGGGGAAGGGGTAGGCAGTTGGTGGGGAGCAGGGGAGGAAGGGAAGGAGAAGGAATTGGAATTGACATGTAAAACAAGCTTGTTTCTAATTTAAATTTTAAAATAAGGAAAAAAATTGCTTTTCTGTGATTTCAAATACAGTATTCTGCCTTTTTCACTGAAACTACAGCCTGCTTGGATAGCTGAAACTGAGTTTTAAATGCTTATCCCAGTGTTTGAAAAGTATTGTAAAACAGAGAAAGAATTGGACTCAAGAGAAAACAAAACACATTAATGCGAATACTGCTTCTGTGTAAGTAGACAATATAGCTACAAATAGTACATAGAGAGATGTATTCACTATAATGTTATTAGAAGAATTGTTATAAAGGTATGATAATACAAATAGGGATGTGAGGAATCTCACATTTTGGAAGAAAAGATCCAACTAGCAACAACACAAAGTAATACTTTCGTAACACAGGATTTCACATTAAGAAAGTTTGAGACCTAAAAGGATTGAAGAGGAAGATAGGCTCGAATCACACCTTAAAAATGTATAGGTTTTGTTAGGCAAAGATTCCATATATTGAGAGAAAACAGAAATCATCTAGTCCAGGATATTAATTATTTAAGTGCTTTAAGGCTTTAGGATCTTTGTTGCAACTATTCACCTCTGCTGTTGTAACACCAGAAAAGCTAAGACATAAATGCCTGAGTGCCTGAATAAAATTAATTTACAGGTAACACAAAATGATTTCATCTTTGAAACAATATTCCCTTGATTTTTCTTAGTTCATAGACTATACAAGACAGTGAACAGACTGGCTTTGGTTTTCAGGCTGCACTTTGCTGACTTCAGAATTATTTTAAGAGCAATTTAAACATACACAATAGTTTTGAATGTCTGAACTAGTGGTCCTGTTCTGATAGGAGCTAATATTTCCATTATATAATGAGTATATTTCCTTCATGTGAAATGACATTTATAGATACTACAGTGATTTACATGCAAATTTTTACCAAGTACAAAAACTGAAGTCAATAGGAAAAATAAAAAAAAAACCCACCATTTAATGTTTACACTTTTTAGCAGGAAGACTCAATTATATTAGATGATGTATTAAAAGAGTCAAATGCTTACATGTTCTAATAACAAATAAATATGGATTTTCATGGAATAACAAGATACCACTTCCTTAAAAATCACATTAATATGTAAGAGCAGACATTGAAAATATTCTAGTTATGAATTCATATGAAAAACAAATAATAATTGATGTGTGATGAAATATTAAAGGGAATAATTTGATGTGTGTATTATTTAAAAGATACTTGTAGGTAATTGAGGTAGAAAAATGAGAATGTCATATTCTTTCAAGCAATCAAACAGGTCATATTTTTAAACCAGTCTCAGGATTGAAAAAAAATTTATATGAAGCCTGTAACTAAGGAGATATAAGTTAATCTTGAGTTGGCCACAGTGTCATATCTACATGTATTAGCATACCATTGTACCAAGAAAGTGCACAGCTTTCATGATTTTATGTACCAGGTAAAATTACTTAAATAAAGGCATGGCAGTGAAGCAATTTCCTAGCTTGCTAACACTTATTCTACATATATGTACACATGTATGTATGTATGTATGTATGTATGTATGTATGTATGTTTTAATTGGTCTGTCATTTATCTATGCATAAAATCCCCTATCCTATAAAGGTAATATCACTGACTTCTCGTATTTCAACATTCAATTTCTTGATTAAAAATGGGCACTGATAGGTAGGAAATAAATTTAGAGCTTGAGAAGTGGCTTTAACAGTGAAGAGAATCTGTTGCTTTTACAAAGGACCCATGTTTACCTCTCAGCATCTAATGTCAGGTGGCTCACAATTCCTTGTAATTCTAGCTCCAAAAGATCCAGAATTCTTTCCTGGCCTCCAAAGAACTCTTTCATGCTCACACATATAAATACAAAATAAATAGTTAAAATTAATATATCTAATACCCTAAGGGTTGATAGGGCAGGTAAGTGCAGATAACATGTTCAGCCAAACCAGACTAACATTCAGATTATCAGACTAAATAGTCTCAGGGATGGTGCTGTTGTCTACATGCCTGAGGCCCTGGGTTTGATTCCTTGATATATGTGAGCTCTCTTCTTGATGTAGGAACACATGCTTAAAATAATGATGATGGTGATAAAAGAAAAGAATACAACAAACAATTTAACATAAGTAGCACTAAAGAAATTTTATACCACAAATCTTTGAGGGAATGAAGTCTTTTAAAATTATTTATTAATGAAATTCTATAAGCTCCTGATCATGTTCCTACTAATTTAAAACATTTAATTACATATCCTTTGGTCACATTTTACTTTCTTGAGCACAGGTAACTCTAGTTACTGACATTGTACAGCATATTCCAAAATAACTAAAAGAGAGGCTTTTAAATGTTTTTACCAGAAAGAAAGAAAGGGATGCTAGATATAACAATTAGCTCCCCGGCCTATACCACAACATACACACACACTTAAAAATCGAATTGCACATTCCAAATTCCACATATTTATTATTTTCCAGCTAATAAACATAAAAGTAAAACCAACAAAAGGTGGATCTAGATTTACTTGAAGAAGGCTGAAATCTTCTCAGTTACACATCTGCTGATGAAGCCTACAAGTACAGATTAATGCTGAGAAGGTATATTAAGAATGCTATGACCTGAAACAGGATCAGCATAAACCCAGAAGTCTTCGAAAATGGCAAACAAGTCATTAACCAATATATACAGAAATTGTACTAGATAATTTAAAAATAAACATTTTCAAGAGCATTTTGCATTTATTCATAAAAAACTAAGCTTGATTTTTAGGTGTGGGTAATTTTTTTGATAATCTGTATCGGCAATGTCCAGAATGAAGTTCAAAATTATAGTATGTAGCTGATGGAATTTATTGCTCTAAAGGACTGTTCTGAATATTTTAGTGTATCTAACATCCCTGGTCTCCTACTTCTAAATGTCAGTCTAACATCCTAAACATTGTCAACACAAAAGCATCTTCCTGCATGTGAAGCATTTCCCAAACAAGAACTTGGGGTAATACCTATAATCTTGTTACTCAGGAATATGATACAAGCAACCTGCCATGTGTTCTAGGCCAGCTGGCCCACACAGCAAAATTATATCTCAGAAAACCAAACCAAACTAAGCAAACAAATAAAAATCAGCACAATAAATAATGCTTTCCAATGGTTCTCTTATTTTTCAGAACTACTGGCCTTACTTCTAAGTAAAAATTAGGTTTGTGTGTTAATATATTTTGTTGTTGTTCAGTTCCCAGTACCTTCCATGTCTAATAACTTTTCTGGCAGAATCCCCATGAAGATGAGTGCAGAGGGCTGAGAGAGAGAGCATCCTGGAACAGTAAAAAAATAATTCAATTCTGAGTTCTGAAACCCAGGCCAAACTAAGTCTGCCACAAACTAAATGACCTTGGGCAAGTCTCTTAACTTGTCTAGGCTTCAGTCTCTTATTTGGAAAATCTGTTAGGTGGACATGAAGTTTCCATTCAGGGATGACATAGTCATAAAGCATCCAGGTGCCTTTGAGAGTTTAAAGGACTGGAATGCAGTATAATCTCAGTGAAGAACACCAAAAGAATGACAGTAACAAATCAAGGAACATGAGAAAGAGTAAAGTAGACCATAGGGACAGTGGTATCAAAGGGAATTTGAGTATTAGCCTTTCGTTCTCTACTTTCATGCATAGACAGAACAAATGTGTGAGACTCAAAAACACTGGGCAATGTTACATAGTATGTGGGGACTAAAAAAGACATTGCTATGAACTTCTATTTCATTTTTACATTTTAACCAGTTGTTCTCCATTCCTTACTTCTTACATTGCAGACCTAGTGCAACTTGAGGATAGTACAAATTAATGAGGTTAGGATAAGTATCTCAATGTAGTGTTGATGCTCATAGCTTTCAACACATCATCTTGGCACTGTCCCTCACCCTGATGAGTCAGGGCAATGACCTACAAAGATGTCAGTAAGGATTACTTAAACATATAATGCAGAAGAAAGGAAATTAGGCTTCTACAATTGGAAACCAGTCCCCCTAAACATGTGCATTACTCTAAACCTTTATAGATTTTTTCTTTGGTAAATCGGTCAATTATAGAGGTCTATAGTGTGTGAGGTGATTGTAAGTGGTAGCAATCTCCCTTCCAAAGCTGACAAGTGCTCTGTCAGATGGGGTAGGAAAAATAGTGAGTAAAACACACACATAGTTAAAACCAGTTCCACCCGTTTCAGTAATGTGACTGACCAAGTTGCTATAAGCTGTAGTTTCTGTAGCTTCACACAGGGACTAGAATAGAACTTTTTCAGTGTTAAAAGAGACTAAGTATGTTAAGGCCCCTACTTCAATGCCTTTTCCAGCAGCATCAGGAGGACTCAGTAGACACCATAGAACCTTTGCTCTTTTCCATCCAGCCCTCTGTGCTGAGTTTTTCCTTGTTGTGCTCTGCTGATGTCAGCACCCAGTGATGTGGGTAGCAGGGGTGTTGTGTGGCTTCAAGCCTGCCACAGGAACTTTAATTCTTCCTTGACTTGTATTTCCCTTCACCAGAGTGCCTGGTGTTTCCCAGAAATAAAAAAATAGCCTCATTCCCTTTGGTGACTTGAGAGATTGTTCAAAGAAGACAAGAACTATAAGAAGTTTTGTGATATTTCTGATTGGGCATAAGCTGAGGCTGAGATTTCAGTGTTGTGAAGTCTTATATCTTGGATTAAAAAGTTGTTTCTTTCAATGTTGTTGCAAATTGCTCATTTTTGAGTTAATACCAGAGGATTGTTGGGGGAGATTTAGATTTACAGAGCTTGGCTAAATATTTCAAATGCAGCCCCCCCAAAGGAAGTTATATGAAAATCTAATTTCTGTTAACTTTTGAATGTAATGCCATGGGAATGATTCTTCAAGATAATCCTAATTGACTTCCCTTCCCCTCTTCCCTCCATCTCTCTATTTCTTTCTCTCTTTCTCTCCTCCCCCTCTTCTCTCTCTCTCTCTCTCGTCTCTCTCTGTCTCTCTCTGTCTCTCTCTTTGTCTCTCTCTTTGTCTCTCTCTGTCTCTCTCTGTCTCTGTCTCTGTCTCTGTCTCTCTCTCTCTCTCTCTCTCTCTCTCTCTCTCTGTGTGTGTGTGTGTGTGTGTGTGTGTGTGTGTGTGTGTGTGCACAATTTTAAATTTCTGAGAATCTGAAGAACAACATGTCACTAGTGGTACAGATCTATGCCAAAAGTTCCTGGACCATTGCCTGGCTTAACCTTCATCATTAAAGGGGAGCCATAAAAATTCTAATGAATGGGCATAATTCAGGAGGTTAGAAAGTACTTCAGGTTAGGAAAATAAAAAAAAATATGATATCACTGGTAGTAATAATACCACATGCTGAACAATTAGGCTCTAGGTGCCATGCTGGGGTATTTATAGAAATTGTATTCAATTCTTATTTCTCTGCAACATGACTTTCTCATCTGGCATTTTACAGGAGAGAAAAATGAGGTTTTCGGATATTAAGCAAAAGAAACCACAGAGAGACTGTTAGTTCAAATTTAAGATAGTCTAGAACTGAAGTGTAAACTCTTTCCAGAGTTTGTAAATATAAGTTTGTAAAGTGAGTGCACATTAGTGCTTGTCTGGTTAGTTTTTTTGTGAACTTGACATATACTAGAGTCATCTGAATGGAGGGAACCTCAATTGAAAATAATATATGCCTCCATAAGATCAGCCTATAGTAAGTCCTTAGAACATTTTATTAATGATTGACATGGGAGAGTCCAGCCCAATGCGGGTAGTGACATCCCTGAGCAGTTGGTCCTGGAGTATATAAGAAAGCCAGCTGAGAAAGCCATGAAGAACAGCCATTGAGAAGCATTCTTACACAGCCTCTGCTTCAGTCCCTGCCTCCAGCCTTGTTTCTCTTCATGATGGACTATAAGCTGTAAGATGAAATAAACCCTTTCCTCCACAAGTTGCTTTTTGTCATAGTGTTTTATCCAAGAAGTAGAAACCTAGCTAAGACAGAACTGAAGGGGATTTATGCACTCAGCAAGAAAAACAGTAAGACTGGAGAAATTTAGGTCTAGAAGTGTTAATTTGTCCAGAGGCTCAACATACAAAAAGTGGCAGAGCATGCACTCAGGGGTTATTATGTAGACCCATCAAGAATTAGATAGTCCTTGGCCCTATAACCCACCTCATTTTCCTGTGCTGATAAACCTTCCCTTCTGTGGCCAGGATTCTGGGTGGGAAGAACTATGTGAAGTTCAACACAGTATTGCATTAATTAATTTTTTTATATTCATAAGTCTAAAAAGGTTTGTTACCTATAATAGGTCTTTAAAAGACCAGCCTATTGACAATCAATAGGGATGGTTGGGGGTGGGGCGCATGAAATCCTATCCCTCTCCATTGATCTGTTGTCTACTGAAAGCTTTGGGGAAAGTAGGAGTCATTGTCTTCAGCTGTATACCTGCTGGTGTTCCAATGGAGAACTCTAAACCCAATTTCACCCAGTTAGCCTCAGGTAAACTCACTGGATCACAAACAAAACAAAAACAAAAATAAAAGTATGAATGTGGGGAACACAGGATGGGAGTTAGAGGACAGTGGGAAGCAAGAACAGTTTTCAACAACACATTTAATTCAAAAGGTTTACTTATTTTTATCAACTTAATTCAATATTTCAATCCATCTTAGTCCAAGTGATATCACCTCTAAGGACCCCTTACCAATGTACATTCTCTTTCTATTAAGTCAAGAAAATATAATAAGGAAAAATAAGTTATAATAGCTTCATTGGTTGTGGAGTTTCCTTTTTATCACATTCACAACATTCATTCAGTCTTTGCAAGGTGAAAACACCATGATAAGTGATTTACATGCGTATGCTAGCCATTCCTCACCACAGCCCAAGAAAGTAGGAAAGATGCACACTATAGGAACTGCCGCATACCTTGAAAATTTTAGGTCATGATATAATAGTCAAATGAACACACCAAGATAAGATATGTGCTCTAAAGCGGTAGTAGTTTACTTTGTTTCCCAGAATATCCACAGGGTGTGACATAGGGCTATATTATAGGTATCAAGTATACAGTAGTTGAATAATCAATGTATTATGAAGAATGAGTAATAAATACACATGACAATGATCTCCAAGTTTCCATGTTTCTGTTCTGTCTCCCTACTTCAACCTGAAGTAGAAAGAAATGCCACATAAGGAATGATATGTATGTTTCTTTGCAAGGACAACCCTAATATTTTATATATGCATTACATAACTCATTCTAGACACTACAGTTTTTCATTTTTATGGACCATTATTATGGTTATAATAACTTTTTACCAACTAAGGAGAAACATAATGACAAAGTTTTGTTAGTTCTCAGCACCCTAAATGATGGGAATTTGGCAAAGAGCCTTGAGAGGAAGTCAAATCATTACTCTAGGCCTCTATTATAGCAGCTGGGAAACACATTGCTGATTTCCAGAAAATACGGTAAATATCTATGAGAACACGATCTCAGATCTCAAACACTAAGATTCTTCGGACCCTTTTTAATCCACAGATGGGTTACTGGGATATTCTAAAATGTGTATCTTTCTTTTTCTTTTTGCTGTACAAAGATTATTTTTTGGGTCATTAGCAGTCAACCTTGGTATTAGAACATTTAACAACATATTTGTGAAATTGAAGGGTAAAATAGTATTTAAAAAATTCTCAAAACATCCTTATATTGACAGACATATACATGCACAGACATGTACATCTTTTGTTTGATACAGTATATAGACTCTCTGAGTGATCAGACATATGCATACAATTAAAATAGTGGTTAAGTGGTACAAGTGTACATATGACTGAATCAAGACATAGACATGTATATGTTTATACTTCCGCATATTTTTTGTTATACATTTCTTTGTACTTTATTTTAGTTTACTACTCTGTGTGTGTTTTTGCTGTTTTGTTTTTGTTTTTTGTGCTTTTTTTTTGTTTTTTTTGAGACAGGATTTCTCTGTATTGCTTTGGAGAGCCTGTCCTGGAACTAGCTCTTGTGTAACAGGCTGGTCTTGAACTCACAGAAATCCGACTGCCTCTGTCCTCCCAAGTGCTGGGATTAAAGGCATGTACCACCACCGTCCAGCGTGTGTGTTTGTTTTATTTATTTTATTTTTAACTTTTTCTTATTTTACATATTAATCCTAGTTCCCTATCCCTCCCATCCTCCCACGTGGGTCTCAGAAGGCCTGGGCAGTCTATGGGATGTCTGACAGTGGATCCAGGATGTATTTCTGGTACATGAAAGGACTTGAGGAGAACATTCCCCATGGAGGGATACTTCCTTAGCCTAGAGACCTGAGGGAGGGCCTAGGCCCTACCTCAAATGACTCTTAACAGATTTTGATGATCTCTTCTGGAAAGCCTCACCCTCTCAGCACATTTCTTTAAATTATAAGAGAAATGTTTTAAATGAAGAAACATATCAAGTGAAAAAAATGAAGTATTCTTTGGAATGTAAGTTAATAGTTTCCCAGTGATAAACTACAAATGATATAGAATGTTAATTTCCATGTATGTAAAGCTACATACATGTATGCATACATATTTTATAAGCATATGGTTATATGTACATAATATAGCATGTACACAAATAGAATAGACAAATAGTTCAGTATTAGAGATATTGCATGAATATGTTAAGTTTATGTACATACATGAATTAAGAAGTAAGTTATTCCTTATCATCTATTTGGATGGGTGCAGAAAAGGGTAAAATTAATCAGAGAGATTAATCAGGCTAGTATAGAGTTTTTACAGGTCCATAAGACAGAGTGGAAAGGAAAATTTTTATGAAGAAAGGTTATCATAACATTGAAAAGCTTAAGCAATATGGGATAATAACTTCAACATTGAGGTTCACTATGCTAGCCAATAATAAAGTACATGTGATTGAAAGAAAATGCCCAGAAATGTATATGCTAAGGAGTAAAGGACATTGGGGCTGCTGCTTCAATTTATTGCCTTCTTATATGTCACTGGCAGCTTAATTATCAGTGCAGGGTCTATTTCAACCCTTTTAACGTATTAACCAGTTATAAATTTCAGGCAAGCAGGGAGTTGACTTTGTTAAAAAAGAAGAAAGTAAGAAGTTTCCCTTAGCTGGGACATTTATTAATATTTTTATGTTATTATAAGGTAGTATTACAGATTTGGGTTTGGAAAGTTATCATTTATGCTTCTAAAAACATATTAATTCTTGAGTTATAAAGGGATTCGAATGATAAACCAAATTTGATTTCTCTTTGCAAAATTATAAGGAATATGTTATTAAGTTTTGTCTTCTTAGGAGAATTTAATGCAACTTACACATACTTATAGGTTAAAGAATATTAAACCAATATTTTGCCCATGATCACACAGAACCATCACCATTTTCAAGACTCCTTATTCAGTTTGAACTTCATATTAATTTTAAAATTTGCCTAAATTTCCCAACACCAGGTTTCATTTAAAGCTGAGCTAATTGATAAAACAGAATCTGAGATTCTGTCTTTCTAAGTAAATCTTCTAATTCCTTACCAATGAATCACAAAACCATATATGCTTGGCCATGAATATATAACCATATATTAGTTATCTGCTAAAATATTAGTGATATATGGCATCCTTGGAAGTACTTAAGAAAAACTATTATCGAAATTAAAGCTCCCTCTACATCTCTTAGATCATAACATTTTATTCATGATCAATATTCACTTTTCAGTTGTATTAAAAATGATGAAATTGAGATTCAACCCCCCACAAACACAGCCTTTTCTTTCCAGTGCATATTTGAGAATAATCTCTGCTCTGTGATGATGAAATTGTCCACAGGTGCATTTTATTTATATTTACAGTATTTGCAGGAAGTTGTCTTCCCATTTCTTGAAAGCAGGAAAACAAAAATAAGTCCATGTTATTACTGGTAAAAGGCTAGTGTTTCCAGGGCAAAAGAAATTTAGGAATCAAATTAAATAAATATGCATATGTTCAGAAGGTCATGGTTGTAGTCCAAATGTAAATTACCTTATTGCTTCTCTATGATAAAATGTATTTCCCTCTTTTATTCTAAGTAGGATTACCCTCCCTCTTGCTTGTAATTAGTCTTTCCATTTGTTAAGACATATAGTATCATAAGAGCAAAACCAGAATAACACATCAAGTTTCTATTCTTTCCTGTGGTGGAAAAATAAATGTTCTTTTATTTTTATCAAGCTGGGAAGTGTCTGATTAAAATTCATTTTCTTTCTATTCCTTAAAGTAATAATAATAATTTTAAAAGAGGCTGAAGAGAAAAGTGAACTATGATTAGAAGTAGAAGGCTGCTAACAGACCCTGATACAGAGTCCTAAAAATCATTTGGGGATCTGAGAACGTGAGCTGGAGGAAAAGACACCCACTCACAGTATCCCTGGATTTCAACCCGCTGCCCACATGTGAAACTATCTCTCTCTCTCTCTCTCTCTCTCTCTCTCTCTCTCTCTCTCTCTCTCTCTCTCTCTCTCTCTCTCTCTCTCTCTCTCTCTCTCTCTCTCTCTCTCTCTCTCTCTCTCTCTCTCTCTCTCTCTCTCTCTCTCTCTCTCTCTCTCTCTCTCTCTCTCTCTCTCTCTCTCTCTCTCTCTCTCTCTCTCTCTCTCTCTCTCTCTCTCTCTCTCTCTCTCTCTCTCTCTCTCTCTCTCTCTCTCTCTCTCTCTATCATTCGGCCTAACATTTTTTTCAAGCAGTCAAACCCACTCAGCGACAGCAAAGTTTTCAAACCATCCTGACCTTAAACACAACTTTCTTACGGCACAGAATGAAAGTTACAAAGAAAAAGCTCACCTGTGCAGGGCTGAACCAACCATGTGGGCACGCACAACGTTCCCCACAATTCCCCTTGCCTTTAGTGCTGGTCTTGTGGGGGCTTTTCCGTACATTGTCCCACAAGGTGACCAGCTTGGTTCTGTTTGAAGCCGAGCCCCCAGGTCCTGAAGGGGGCATAGTTTGAGAACTGTACCCGAGACCCTGAGCATTCCTTTGCCAGCCACAGGCACAGTGGGCATCTCTGATGAGGGTGGGTGCACTCCTGCCGACATCCATCCCATCGGACCCCCGGCTGCAACTGTGTTGCTTGGTGAGGTATGCATTCATATTGCACTGCTGCCTACTCTTTTCTTTGGTCAGCTGTGCATAGAAAGGCTTTCTCCCTCACACCCCTTTCTTCCAGGCAGTTGTAAAAGTCTTTTCTCTCTGTGGATGCCTCAGTATCTTTGACAGCTGCTATAAGCGGTTCATCGTGGGAGCAGAGGGAGCAGCGAGAGCAGCTCTGCACAGCATTATCTGCGGGCTGGTAGCTCTTTGTCAATAGATGACTCAACTCACAGAGCAACTTGACAGTATCCCTGCTCTAGGCAGAAGCAATCAATGCTCCACACAGCTGGGCTACAAGACTGTACACTTTGTTACAAGCCCTTTTTGGATGGAGCCTCTCAGTAACAAATACTCCACACTATTTGGCATTCTCACTTTTCCCTCCTCCCCGATCCACACGAAATACAGGTCCTAGGAAAGAGAATTTCATATCAGAGTAGCAAGATCTTTCGAGAAATGATGCATCTAGGCAGGAACACTATCACATAAGCAGTATGAAGTGATGGGAAAGTTAACCTGGAAAGGAAATGTTCACTATTTCTGGGAATCACTTTTCCAGTTGCCAAGACATGGACCAAAGCAGGAAATAATGAAATCAGAGCTTTAATATTAATCCTCCAATGTATCAATTAATTTTGAGTTGATAAAGGTCACAGTGTTACACTGGCATCCTTTAAAATTTGAATTTAATTTACTTTAAATCATGATTACATGCTATAACGCAAATATATGCTCTTTGTACTATGAACAATTATTAATTCTATTTCTTTCAAAATATGATGACTTTTAAGATTCAAAGATGATAGGTTGGTTTATTTTAAAACAGTATTTTTCCTTACCCCAAATTATTCTGAGGATTTACTTCCAAAAACTTTACCACAACAAGTTCATTCACCACAAAGAGAGCCTGCATTTTAAACTGAAAGATGTATTCAACCCTGTTATTCATAGTTTGGTTTACGAAGACATAATTTTCAAAATATTTCAGTAAAAATGAGTGAAATCTATCCAATTTAAAGCAATTACTTTCTAAAGTGGACATGCCTATATTTCAATTGCAGCATGTTTGCCAAAGACATTCACAGTATTTTCAGTAAAGAGAAAGGCTAAACATAGCCACATTTAGAAATGTTATTATCGTTGTGAATTTCCTTATCTTTGGCCTGACTGCCCATGGTTCCATTAAAAAGTAAGTTGCCATCTACCTAGAAACAAAATAGGCATAGTCCAACTCTATAACTAGTTAAGTCAAACAATTGAGTGCCATCAGACCTTCCTTCCCAGAGAACTGATGAGTTTCTGGGACAGTACACCCATTTCTGCCTCATTTGGGACTTCTTACTTCAGGTTCTGGAACCTGAACTTCAGGTTCAGGTTAGTGAACCTGCTTATTTCTATATAAGGACATTTGGTAAATCATTGCTAGGTTTAAAGACTGCAAGAAGGAGTAGAGACCCATCCCCACACACTGCCATCAAATGATTCTTTCCCAGGTTCTACACAATGATCTACTAAGTAGTAACAAGTCTAGCAGAGAAAGTACTCAAAACAGCTTTGCTAAACTGGGTGTGGCCATGTATTATAACCACAGTGCTGTGGGAAACAGCCTGAGATAGGCTTCCTGGAGCTTGATTTGCCTCCAGCTTAGTGACAGCTTCTGTAAGAGATCCTGTCAAAGGAATGAGGTAGAGTGATAGAACAGGTCACCTGATGTCCTCTTCCTATCTCCAGTGCATGTATACATATGGGTGCCTATAACAGTTCCCCCCAAATAATTACACACACACACACACACACACACACACACACACACACACACACAGAGAGAGAGAGAGAGAGAGAGAGAGAGAGAGAGAGAGAGAGAGAGAGAGAGAGAGAGAGGATAATGACACACACTTGTCACTTTAGCACTCAGATGGCTGAAGAAGGGGGATTGCAGATAACTCAAGATAAGTCTGGGCTACATAATGAGTTCAAATCCAAACATCCCTATAAATCATTACCAAATATCAAAACTTAAAACTGAAACAAAACTCACCTCCTACACACAATAAAGTAAATAAAGGGGAAACTTTTGGTCTATAACTAACCATTTTCTAAAGAACCTAACACACTGCCCAGCACATAGAATGCAATCCTTTTTGTCCTTTATTCATGTTTGAGTGAAGATGTATGTTCATATGTTTCTACATACACACACACACACACACACACACACACACACACAAAGAGTAAAGGGATGAAGGAGATAATTAAATTTTTATAGTGATACTTAAATCAGCAAAGCACCAGGGACAGGTTCTCCTATTGGATTTTGATGCTAGATTTAAGATGATGCTCTTTATGTGGATGTTTATCTAGTGGAGAAGAAAAGGATGAGGAAGATGAGGATGAAAATTATTTGAATTATCAGAGACAATAATAACTTCATTTTCATCTTATAAGAGAATCAAGGAGGCAAAATCAATTTAAAAGGACATTAAAACTGAGGCAAACAGATCATTACAGGGTACTCAATGGGAAGTAAAGAGGGAATCCCTTCTCACCCCACAACCTATTATTGTTATTCTGGATCAAGATATAACTAACACCTGAAAGAACTTCTGGGTCTAATAAAGCATCAGAAAGCTTCACCAAAATGCATAGCTTTTCACTGGCACTTGACAAAATATGACAATTTCATTACTCCCCAATGACAATGTGAAGGCCTACAAACTGTGGATCCCTTTGATCTAATATAACCATAGCTGTTTCTCTGGTGCTTCGGGCAGGTATCATCACTCAAAGGCCCATTGTGCAGGGAAGACATTCCCCATCCTCACTCATTTTTGTCTCAGGGATAATAATCAATCTGCATAGAGTAAGTTAGTGCACATCGATCACAGTTCTATGATGCTGTGTGTAGTGTGCAGTCAGACAGAGTTTCCTCGACAGGCATTATTAAGGTATAATAAATCATCATAGGATTTAAAATCAGCTATCAAGATATTTTTCAAATGAGCTGTTTCTTTTCATCAAAAGGGGCATAGGATATCCGTTTTCATATGTTCAGTATGTCATTTCTTAGTAGATAAATAAGTATCCTATGTTGCACAGCCAATGTTACTTTCCCTCAAAGATACTTAAAACCACAACAAACTTTTTCTTTATCAAGCTTACCAAGAGTATATTGAAATCATTATTTCACTGTAGTATGTGTAAACTAATTCTCATCTTAATTCTCTCCTTTCCACCAAAGATTTTTCTTTTTTTTCAAACAGGACATTCAGCTTTCTACATCTGAACACAGACCACTTAAACAGATAAATATGACCAGCAAGCTCTCTGAACTATGAGACAGACCCACTAATTTACAATAATCCAATTTGTTCATTTGTAATTGGACAAATGTAATAACCATGAGATGACATGAAATTCTGGTGAAACAAGAATTAGCAATGTTCAAAAACACATCCTACTTATCACTGTGATTGAACTTGGTCAGAAGATGAACTAGGTAATGCCTCAATGAGATATATCTTGTTGAACTCTCTATGACCTGGCATTGTCTCTATAACAAGCTCTAGTTGTAAAAGCGAGAGTTCAAAACTAATATCCTGGCCTGGTTTGTTTAATAAAAATAAACAACACAGATGAATCTCTAAATAAATGGAACTATACTAAAATATTATGCACAATTTTTTCTAAATAAAATTTCTTTCAGGCTTTCTATCCGTATGGGAAATGAAAATATTAATTACAAAGAGCTAAGTGCCTGCTGCAAGAGAAGTGGACAGCAGAAGCCCTTCAGCTGCCACAAGTAATGAACGAAACAATCCTAGAATGCCATACTATGCTGAATAGAATCTTCTTTGATTTGAAAAGTGAAAAAACATAAATGTATAAATGCTGGCAATTCAACACTATTCCATATCTCTTTGGTTTTGATAACTGTAGGATACAAGCAATTTATCTTTCAAATTGAGGTACCCAAGAATATTTAAAATATCACAGACAATAAAATGATTTCCAAAATGCTAAACCAATTCAGTAAATAGATCTTATAAGGCATAACAAGCAGGAATTCATTAGGTATGGGTATGTTTCCAGCGATGCAGAAATTTAGCCTGGGCAGCTATGTTAATAGGAAATAACACACCAAAAACAAACAAATGAACAAAAAACTTCCAAATTCTCTGAAGATGCAAAATAATATTTGGATTCAAGTGGGAAGTGGAGGAAGAATTAGTCAGAATTAGTTATAAGATTAAATTATGAAACTATTTTCAGGAAATATATGTCAAATGCAGCCAGCAGCACCACTCCGCAAATCAGAACACTAATTATGTGACTTATTTTAGAGATTCTGAAAAGAACAATAATAAAAGTGCAATAATCTTTTACAATCTGCATATTTTAGTAATTGAATTTATGTGCTGAGCTATAACTCCAAAAGTAATTTGTTCTCATGCTCTGAGATTCCGCTAACTTTTGTAAGCACCCCTGTCTCTCCCAGAACATTACATTACACCCTAAAGTATCTATGTTTGTCTATTTAAATATCTTTAGTACTTGTCTTTTTCTCTCACTCACAATCCATGACTACCCTAGTTTAAGTTAACATACATTTACTAAGCTAATATTTATTTACTAAAATAAGTTGTCAATTATTTATCAACCAAGTCTTCTTTCCTGGGCTCTCCATATCACAGATCGTGAGATCTTTAAAGTGGGTACATGATTTCTACCCATGTCTTGTGTGATCCTGTCTCTGCTGCATTCAGCAGCCTGGTTCATGCTTCATTTCTCTTGTGTCTTTAATTCACCCAGAGTCTGAATACATGTTCTCAGATGCAGCGTGTGAGCACTAGACAAGCTGCTTTCCTTACTCCAAATTGTCACTCAAGCTCTACTGATGTTTAGTAGGCTGTACTAGAAGTTATCTCTCTAAATCTACCCTAATGACAAATTATGATCCAAGAAATAGGTTTATTTTGCATACCAGCTCCAAAGGCAAGCCCCAAGCCTTGTGATCTTTTAGATTGGCATGTCTAAGACTCCTCTATTAAGAAATTCTGGAGTCTTCCTTGCTCCCAGAAGGACTCAATGCCATCTACTCAGGGAAGCATTCTTTAAACAGTGGCTTCTCTGGAGGATCACACTTTCCTTTCATCTAGTATTGATTTGGCTTCTGTGTTCTATTATAAGACTATCATCATTGTATATAAAATAAGAATTGTGGTTTTTACCTGCCCATTCCCTTCTCAAAACATAACATAAGCCATGGCCTTCGGGGTAAGGAGAGCCTCCCTTGCTTGCATCTGCACCCTCTGGTCTCAGCATAAAGTGACAATTAGTATTCATTAAAATATCAAGGAGGAAGACAAAATTATTTTACAATGATCATACCAACATGAGTATTTTTGCCTGTGGTACACACCTCTCAGTGTGAAATGAATAAAGGGGCATTGTGATTTTAAGACTAAAATAACTAAATTCTCATGGTCATCAATTCAGTGCAGCATATATTATGACCAGCTACATAATCATTAAAACTTAGTTTTATGAAGAAATGTATTAATGGTGAGGCCATTAACATATTGGTCTTGAAGTAACTTATTTTATCAAGATACTAAATCATAAATCCTGACAACTGGATGTTTTTTCTCAGGTCTTTGTAAGTACTCTCACTTTATAGGTAGTGGAAAACCTGGAGTGTTTCTCTTCAAGTTAAAAGCCAATCCCTTATAATTACAGGGGATGGATGGCTGTGTGGTTTGGAGCACTTGCTGTTCTTATAGAGGCCCTGCATTCAGTTCCCAGCATACACCTGGCAGCTCACAACCACTGTAACTCTGGGCCTAGAGACTCCAATGCCTCCTTCTGGCCTTCACAGGTACTGCACTCATTCAGTGCACTTTCATGCATGCAGTCAAAAGTCATTATACATGCATAAAAAACAAATGAACAGTATCTTTTTAAAATAGTCTATCAACAGTTAAATATGGAAAGAATCCCAGACTCTATTAAAGCCATCAGTCTTCCCAAGAAGACATAACATAAAATAAATGGTAATTCACAAAATCTTAAATGTGTATATAAGAGATGTAAAAGATGCAAAGAGGCTGCCTGTACTTCCTAACAGTCAAACCACAAAGTTTAAAAATGTAAAAATCACTGTTTATAGCAATATCTTTAAAAATCATTATAAATGTACACAATACCAATTCCCTCAAGTTCATCAATGTAGTACACAGTTCTGTTAAACACAAGCCATGTTGTATATAAGCTCCCTAAATTCTATTTGGCTTGAATTATTAAAATTGTGCATCAATCCATAAATTGGTGCTGCTACCAACCTTGGTCAGAGAAGTTTCTTCCTGGAGAAGATAATAGTTAATGCAAAGGTTCATAATTGTTCAAAGCCCCAAGAATAAGCAACTCTGAGTGCTCAGGTATCTATTTAAAGCACTCTCCCTCCCTCCATTAAGTCTCAGGATACATTGCAAAATAAGGGACAGAAAGAGCTGTAGGATGGGGATATGTAGTAATGTTCTGCCTTCTGATCATTACATTATTGTTACATGCAGAAACTCACAGCAACTATAGTTACTTACACATACATGCACAAGATCAAGCCAGTTGAAATACCAGCATGAGAGGGAGTGGTTACCTGAGTCAAGAAGCTATTTTATATAGGGGAAGCAGTTCCCCTAGCTAAAAAGTTATTGGCAATTGATGATTGCTATGGTAGAGGTGTCTCTTTTCCTAACAGTGTGGCCATTGCTAGGTTCACCATACCCCAGTGGATAACCCCATTCTCGACTACATATGGGCAGCAGTAATTGAAATGAGTGGTTTTAAAAAATAATGAATAAAAACTTATAAAAAGAGGACATGAATTAGGGAGGGAAATGTGAAGAAAACTCCTGGAGACCTTCACAGAAGAAAATTAGGGGTAGTTATGATAAGATAGTCTACATGTATGTAGTTCTTATAAATTAAAATTTTTTAAAAATCTGAGTTATTAAATGATCACTCCAAAGTCTTGGAGTGCTACTGTTGGTCTTGGCTGCTGGCAGCCACCATTCTGTTTTCTGTTTCTATGAATTAAACTGCTTTATATAGTCCTAACACTTGATGTGCGTGCAATATTTGCCCTTCTATAGCTGTCTCATTTCATTCTGTATAATGTCTTTGAATCACCAATGCTAAAAGTAGGATTTTCTTCTGCTTTATGGTTAAATACTATTCTCTCTCTCTCTCTCTCTCTCTCTCTCTCTCTCTCTCTCTCTCTCTCTCTCTCTCTGTGTGTGTGTGTGTGTATGTGTGTGTGTGTGTGTGTGTGTGTGTGTGTGTGTTTTGTTAGACTATGGTAGATTGTATAAATGTATAGGATGGATAGAGATAGATATTAATACACTGACAGACAGAAAGACAGGTGTATACACAGATATATAGTAAGATAGACAAATGCTGTACATCTTCTGATAGATATTTAAATAGTTTGTAGTCTGTTGGAACTCTCAGTATATACATGACTACAACTCAAACTTCCAGAGTGATAATATTGGAGGTGAAAGTTTTAAGTGGCAAGAGTTAGTGAGAGATCTTGTAGGCATTATCTACCCTATACTGTGATATGCTGTCTTGCTATGGGTTCAAAGATATGATGTCAAGTGAACATGGACTGGAAATTCCTAAACTGCTAGCCAAAAATTAAATAAATTAAAAAACCCAATTCCCTTTGTTGATAAATTAATTATATTAGGCATTTGTTATAACAAGAGTTAAGCAGCATCCCAATACCTCCCTCTCCAAACTTGAAGCATAGTTTCTGGAAACCTTAAGTTGTCATACACAGACCTAGGGATGGAACCAGAAGGTGGAACCAATCTTTTGTTAAAATAATTTTATAAGCTTTTAGTTTCCAATGGTATTATTTGTAATGGATGGTCTCTGAATTTACTGAAATGCTTTATATAAACCTTCTGGATTAAAAATAAGGCAGACCCTGGCTTGTCAGAGGTAATTCATCTGTGGATTGGCTTAAAGGCAGAGGCATTTGTTAATAGAAATGACAGGTCCTCCTGCAGCTAAATAAATTCCTCTCCTCAGAGATGTAACATTTTAATAAAGTGAGATCTAATTGGCCTTGCTGCAGCCACTGTTTCTCAAATTTACATTTAATTAGTCATTTCCATGGTGGTTCCACATGATTTATGCTTTTGGGTATATTCATTTGATTTAGTATGTATTTAGTGAGTGCCTATTTCATACTATGTGCTATGAAACTGTAGACAGGAGAACTTCTAGTGAGGGTAGAGATATTGAATACACTAATACACAGAGTAATCAAATGGCATATACAGAGACAAGATGTGGGGGCCTCCAACAAGTTGAGTTTTATATATGGGCAAATTTGTCTTCACTACCTCACTGCAAGTTAGTGAAGAGCTAGGGTCAGCCTTGATTTTTATACTTAGAATCTCCTTTTTACTTTCTCCCTATAATATAGTTTTTAACTACCAGTAAAGCGTGTCATTAAACTGCACTTAGAAAACACTGTACTTCCATTTAGGACACATGTAATTCAGATAGTGCCACCAATTAGCTGTATTTTCATTATTACAACTTGGTAAGTTTCAGTTTTCATGATGACATCATAGCAAGTTGTAAACAGCAGGGATAGCTTAAAATGATCCTCTGTCAATGTGTTTAGGGCTAATCATTGTTTTCATTCTGGCTTAAGAAATGTTGATTCAATGTTGCAAGGTGATTAAAAATGTGACATGGTGAAGTTTTTGTCTTCTATTGACAATTATTTTATTTTTTTCATTTTTTCTATAAAATTTGCCACACAGACTACTATGATATTACAATGAATGACTGGCCTCTGCACCCATCATCTTATTCTATAGTCAATCATCTACTCAGTGGTAGGGATGAGAGCCCATTCATCTTCCCTGACAGATCTCCATACAAGTTGAACACATTTTCATGGAGGTATATATGTTTGACCTCTGATGGCAGTTTGTTCTTCTAACATCTGCCTGAATTTTTTGTGCACTGTGACAAAGCTTTGTACAGCATTTACGCACTTTCTTTTTCATTG
This sequence comes from Cricetiscus sungorus, assembly GCA_030556225.1. NCBI lineage: Eukaryota > Metazoa > Chordata > Mammalia > Rodentia > Cricetidae > Cricetiscus > Cricetiscus sungorus. The sequence goes on along the minus strand of JANBXA010000007.1, from coordinate 54,893,129 downwards.
GTTATTGATGAGACAGGAACTCTACAGCCAGACTTCTAGATTCACATCCCAAGTCTGATCAGTCTAACCATATCATAAATTTGAGCAAATCACATAAACTCCATGAATTTTAGTTTCTTTGCCTACAAAAGTAGACTAAGAAGACTTTTTATAAATCTCAGCAGAATCTTATATGGATTACTCTGAAGAGTAATTAACATAATATCCAGTACATCATAATGCTCAGTAGTCTACTGTCTCTCTGTTTGCCTATCTACATATCCACTGACATACCAGTTTCAAAACCCATGTCCATTCTACTTTTAAAGTCTATAGGTTGATATTTAAAAATTCTGAAATGTACACGAATAGATCAATAAAGGTCAGTCAAATTCAACTGAATATCAGTGTTCTATATCGGTCCCAAACAATCTTCTCAACTCCTATTTTAAGGAAGGTGCTTCCTTGGGGCAGATGATAAATAACAAATCACCAAGAACACATCCATTGGGTCTCAGGCATAGCATTTGTTTGATCCTGGTTACTGTATATTATGAAAAAGACTCTAGTTTATTATCTGAAAACACACAAAATAGTTCTATAGTTCTCTCATGATTCATAATTAATAAGTACTAGAACCTTCAATAAAGCATATGTCCAGACTCTATCATAGTTGTGTGATGAAACTGTTGCAAAATATCTAATAGAGAGCTAATACCCAAAATATATAAAGAACTAAAAAGTAACTAGTTAACAAGAAAATAAATTTAAAAATGGGTACTTAACAAAGCTGAATTCCCAAATGAGAAAATTCAAATGGCTGAGAAACAAATGTTAATTATCCTTAGTCATTATGGAAACACAAATCAAAACTACTTTGAGATTTTAGTGTTACACCAGTTGGAATAGCTAATATCAATTAAAAATGACAGTTCATTCTGGGAATGATGTGTAGCAAGGGGAATACTCATCCATTGCTAGTGGGCTTCCAACTTGTACAGCCACTATTGAAATCAGCTTAGCATTACCTCAGTATGGGAATCAAACTTGCTCTAGATCCAGCTATACCAGTCTTGGGCATATACCCAAAGGATACTTCATCTATTACAGAGATACTTGGTCAGCAATGTTTGTTGATTCTTTTTTGCATAATAGCCAGAAAATGGACACAACCTAGATGTCCCTCAACAGATGAATAGATAAAGAAAATGATGAACATTTACATAATGGAATATAACTCACCAATTAAAAAAGATGAAATAATGAAATTTGCAGGTAAATTAATTGAACTACAAAAAAATGACCCTGAGTGAGTTAACACAGACCAAGGAAGACAATTATGGTATCTATTTACTTATATATTTATATTATCTATAAGCCAATAATAAGCAAGCCACAACCTGTAGACCCACAGAGAGTAGGTATAAAGTAATGAACTGGGGAATTGGGCTTGGGGAGCAGAGAGATCTCTCCAGTAAGGGGAAATGGAACAGATAGTTATGGATGAAGGAGCAGGAGGATTAAGTGGTGAGGGAGAGGGAGGATGGGGATGAAGGAATTAATATGATGGGAGAAAGCTAAAATTAAGGATCATTTGATAGTATGGACACCTAAGAGACTAGAAACCTCCTAAAATACTAGTATTCCTAAATATATTTTAGGAAGATAATATAAATGAAATTGCCAAATAATCCAGGAGACAGAACCCCAACTGGCCATCTCTTGTATCAAATGAAGCTTCCAGTACTGGGAATGGGTTACATTTAGTTGAATTATTGGCCAAAGGTGCCCCAGGGGAATCCCCAAACAACCCAGGCTATTGCCAAGACTATAGGTTGCTCTACACAAACTGATGTCAAGGCTCCATTATTGAAGACATTACACAACTCATTAAACATGAAGAAGTTGAGCTGGTGCTGACATAGAGCCTTCACCCCTATATTCTAGCACTTTTAGTACAGGAAGTTACTCTGCATGCTACCAAAAGAGAAAGGTAAATACTTACCTAGCTGCAAATGATTTGATCGACAAAGGTGTTCTGTCAGAAAGATATGCCAGTGCAATGATAGTAATAAACTTGAAGGAGTAACCACCCAATATCTGAATTAACTTAAGGCCTATTCCATGAGATGGAAGCCATGCCTAATACTGCATAAATGATCAAAAACCTGAAACTAGATGGTCCAGGGACCTAGGATAAAATCCAATACTACTGTTCTACTAAAAAAACATAGCAATGAAATGAATCCTAATGACATTGTACTATACTCATATCAGTGTCTTCCTCAGCCATCTTCAGGGAAGCTTCTTTCTGCAGCAGATGGGAACAAATACAGAGACCTACAGCCTTAGAACACTCAGCCCTAAACAGGATGTCTCTATTAAATTGCTTCCCTCAGGGCTCAGGGAACCCCACTGATGAGGAGAGGAAAAAAGTATAAGAGCCAAAAGGGATAGAGGGCACCAAGAAAACCAGACCTTCTAAATCAGAGGCTGCGGTAACATGCACAGGGCCTGCTTGGATCTCTAACAGATAGGGTCCTAGAGCTGAGAGGAGAAGTGGTCACAGGTCTTCATTCCTAAAAAACTACATTTCAATAAAAGAAAAAAGAAACATCTCTCTTTTTTTTCACCAAGATTCCTCTGACAATGCTGCCAGATCCTTGACCCTTCTTAATCCTAAAAGCTTTACACTGTACAGGGGAAAGTCTGAGCTTTAATGTCATGAACTGATGTATATAAGGGTACAGTTAGTGACACTGTCAGAGCCAAACTTTAATGATGGGAGATGTTATTCTGTAAATATGTTTCTCATACTGGTTAATGAATAAAGCACTGTTGGCCAAAAGGAAAGCAAGATAGGCCGGGCTAGGAGACTGGGAGGAAAGAGGAAGGAGTAAGGAGGAGTCAGCATGGAGAGCCTGGAGAGAGTAGCATGGGGGTCCACCGCTCTCCGATAAGATGACCACGTGGAAATACTTATATAAGTAGAAATGGGTTAATCATTAAGACAGAGCTAGCCTAGCCAGTAAGAAACTATTAACTGGCCAACAGCCTTATATCAAATACAGCATCTCCGTGTATTATTATTTGGGGCTGGCGCAGCAGTGGGACCTTTTCAGCCAGCTTCTACATGCAGCACACTCCCTAGGGGTAGAACTGTCATATCCTGTCACTGTCTTACCATTGCACTGGTACAAAATGGAGAAACAGTTAGTAAACCTAGAACTTAAGTTTGTGTTCAAGTTTAGCATCAGCATGTAATTTGCATTTTCTTTCTCTGTTCCTATTTGCAGTTCCTAAGGAAAGGACTAGTCAGGACTTTGGGGTCTGATGGAAATCTTTTTCCTAAACTTGAAAGGCCTGAATGGGAACAAAGTTTTTTCTTTGCATGGGAGCATCTGCAGTTTCTGGCAACCTCAAGAAAGAAGTTTGAGTTTATGTAAACTCCTTCCGCCTAGCTACATATCACTCACAACAGCTGCAATTCCCATTTGCTGGGCCCTATCTTAGTAATTTTTTTTCTGTTGCTGATAAAACACCAACACCAAGATAACTCATAGAAGAAAAAGTTTATTAGCCATGGTTTCAGAGGGTTAAGAGTCAGTCATGGCAAGAAGACATGGCACCTGGCAGCTGGCAGCAGGTATATTGGCAGGGACAGGAAAAGAGAGAGAAACAGGAAAATGTGAGAGTTTGAAAACTATCAAAGCCAACCTCTAGTGACACATTTCCTCCAACAAGGCCACACCTTCTAAACCTTCTCTTGATTGTGCCACCAACTGGGGACTAAGTATTCACAAAAATTCAAGCCCCCACTGTTATATATTATGGAGATAGAGATTTAGAAAAGTAAACTTAATTCTTCCAATAGTTCTCAATAGTCAATGCTATTATTCCTGTTCCTTGATGATAAAATGAGTGTTCAGAGACGGTAGACAACTGTTCTAGCTCATACAGCTATTACACTGCAACCTGGCAGACTGACTCAAATCCCAATCCCAATTTTTCCTGTTGTACCAATTCCTCCTCCTCCTCCTCCTCCTCCTCCTCCTCCTCCTCCTCCTCCTCCTCCTCCTCCTCCTCCTCCTCCTCTCTCTCTCTCTCTCTCTCTCTCTCTCTCTCCCTCTCCCTCTCCCTCTCCCTCTCCCTCTCCCTCCCCCTCCCCCTCTCCCTCTCCCTCTCCCTCTCCCTCTCCCTCTCCTACTCCCTCCTTACCCCTCTCTCTCCCTCTGTCTCTCTCCCACACTCCATCCTTTCTGCTTTGTCCAATATAAGTCCTTTAAACATCAATCTCTGAGTCAAACTATGGAGGCTTTTGGAAGAAAGTCAAACCCTAATTATACAAATCCAGTGCTGATGAGAATGCCAAACAAAAAAGAGTTATCAGCTACTTTGGGGTGGAGGTTTTCTGGGCCTCCTGACAGTGAGTATTCATTTAGGCCTGCTGGGCCAAATGAAATGTGGTATTGTGCACCAAGTGCCAAGATGCCCACTGTGAGACCTTCCATAGCAATTGTCTGTATTCTAGAACTCATTCAAACCAAGGGAACAGCTATGAATTGCAAATTACCAGTGGCCTGAGTTCTCAGAATTGGGTTGCTCCCCAGAGTTCATCCCTAGATGCTCCAGTTGGACCTTAGGAGCTCACATTGAAATTACTTTGGGAAGGTTCACCCTGTGCAAATTTATTAGCATACAATTAACAATAAAATATTTTCTGCAGAAGGTTGTTTATTTTGTCCTTGGAACAACTTATTTTAATATATACAATTACTACCTATCATTGTATATGATTTCCTAAATAATCAGCTGCTATACAGTTTCTCAATTGCAGCCTTCTATGAAGTAGGTAATGTGTGGGAAGCTGAGGTTGGTCTAACCAGCTCAGTAGCCTGTGTTTTACTTTCTTCTATTAGGCAGACAGAATGTCAAAAACAGCACCTCCTTCCACCTGGCATAAATGATCACTCCTATAACTCCTCCTAAGAGATCTTTAAACAACAATCTTGATACAAACACTCATATCCTCCAATGACAGGGCTACTGTACTGGAAAGGGTATGCATCCCTTCACCTTCAAAAAGACCCCAGACCACTGAATATGGACATCAATTTTATCCAAGTAGGGAAATAAATGCATTAAGAAGAATGACAATGGTACACTCCCAACCAGGAGGGAGCATTTAGTAGGGAGTCTTACTTCAGAGCTGTAGAGAAGGTATTTTTTTAAAATATGTTACTGTTTCATGCATGTGGATGTTTTGCCTGCATGTCTGTCTGTCTGTGTACCATATGCATTTCTGAAATTGGAAGAGGGCATACGATCTCCTTGGAACTAGAGTTACAGATGGTTGTGAGATGCTATGTGAGTGTTGGGAGTCAAACCTGGATCCTCTGGAAGAGCAGTCAGTGTTATTAACTACTGAGCAATTTCTTTAACCCCATGTTTTCTGGCTTCTTGAGTTTCAACAGAACCCAGGCGCTTTGGTGATTTGCACATTTTGAACACCTTTCTATTATTTACATGGACTTGAGTTTCTGACCATCTTTTAGAAATCCTCATGCTCTTCTATCGCTTTTGTATTTTTTGCTGCTCATATGCCAGACCTTGTTACAATATAGAGAATTCTACACAGATAGAAAGGATTAATGCTCCCTTACAACTCTTGTCTGAGGGGAGGCTTTCTGAAAGTTAAACTGTGCTGTTAAACATCTGTGCACTGAAGTTTTCTCAGATTGTGAAAACAATCTGCTTTCTCCTTAAGTTACTTTTACAGTAATGTAAAGACTCTTATGATTTAGGGTTGTTCCAAACAGTTTGGTCCACAGTGCACTTGGCTTTCAATAGACAGCTCCCTTTGTGACATTGCTGATCTCTACTGTATAAGGGCTGGGCCCCTTTAAAATATAACCTAAATCAGTCATTCTAGTTCCTAATAATTTTAGCAGTTGCATTTTACCTTGTAGTTGAAGTATAAAAAAGAAAGATAAAAGCTAATTATACCCTTTTTTCTTAAGCTGAACTTCATCACTAAGAATGATACCCACACCATAGCAGCAATCTCGATTGAAAAAAAAGAGCTTGGCCTTTCAACAACAGCAACAAAGGTAGCCATAGTGATGGTATTAATTATCTTAACATTGAAGTACGTAGTTTAAAATTTAGCTATCTTACATCTGAGTACAAAGTGTTTAGATGCTTAATATGTATAATATCATATATTCTGGGAATTGATTTATTTAAGATATGATAGTCTAGATAAAGTATTTAAGGTGACCAGGTGCTGGAGAAAATTAGTGTTACAATATAAGCTTTAAGAAATGAAACTGAATTGCATACGTATGTATGTATGTATGTATGTATGTATGTATGTATGTATGTATGGGCTTGCAGGCAAGAAAAAGGGTGTGCCTGTATTGCCTAATCTGTAGTGCCTGCATACAGATGTGACATATCCACATGTTGTAAAGGCTAAGAATATCTTTGTGATGTCAAATATTAAACATAGATTGTCAGAACAATAGACTCTGTATTCTTCAGATATTTAAAGAGATATTTAAAGTATGAGATGGGTAAAGGGGTTTACCAACATCACTGTGCATTTTACTCATGCTCCACATATTATATATGCACTCTTGTTTTACATATCAATCCCAGTTCCCTCTCCCTTCCTCCCATGACCCCCAACCACCCCTTCCATCCCATTCCCCCTTCCCACTCCACAGGGAGGGTGGTACTTTCAAGGAGGGATCATCAAAATCAGTCAAGTCATTTGTAGTAGGGACAAGGCCCTCCCACCTGCCTCTGGGCTAAGGGAGTATGCCTCCATGGGGAATGTACTCCCAAAGTTCTTTTGTGCACCAGGGATACATCCTGTTTCCACTGTCGGAGGTCCCTTAGACTGCCCAGGCCTTCTAACTGAGACCCATGTTCAGGGGGTCAGAAAACAGAAAAATATGAATTAAAAATGGAATAGAGGCTATTTGATAAGATGAAGAGTTCAAGAGGATGGAGGAGATAATTGAGGGTAGAATAAAGGAGAAATAGGATGGATAAGAGGATAAATGTACAGTAACTACAAGTATGAAAATATCAGAGTGACCATTAAAGATCAATAATATGTCAACACTCATAATTAAAAACACAATTTTGTTCTATTATCGTTGATAAAGGCAACTGTGATTTTAGGCTGATCTTAAAACCAAATTCTCTAATTTTGATATGGATACAGTTTCTGTAATATCTACTGGTAAATTAAATAAATGATACTGATAGATCTCTGGGGAATTTCATGTCAAACATCCAAGCTAATATAATCCTTTTAAAGCAATGTAGGTATGCTGCTGCACTTACAAACACCAAACATGGGGTGTGAATATATCCTAACTCTCTGTGATGTCAATACTGTAGTTTTTAACATATGAAGCCCTTACAAGCTCCAGAAAAGGAAGAAAAGGGTTTGAAATTCATCTACTCCATTTATTAGCTCAGATCAATCACCTGACCTCTTTCAGCCTCACTCTCATCATTATTGATGTGAAGACAATGATAGTCTTCTTAGGACTGTTTGAGTGATAATTTGGTAAAGGTGAGATAAAGATGGTTTTGTACCCACTAGCATGATGCACAAGTTCAGATTAGAGAGTGAAGTACTTTAAATGTTAACACAATTTGGAACTGTCTTTGTGAACAGTCTGGATTAAGGTATTTAACAACTCAAGCCTTATAAGGAGTATGCTTATGATGCACTTTTATATAAAATTTTATTTCTGTATGCACAAATTTTTTTTGTGAATTCAAATTTGGACATGTTTTCCAGTAGAATCACTTGTTTATCTTTGAAGTTCCATGCTTTCCTGTATAAGTATATCCTCGCTTTGCCTATTAGGTGACTTCCTTTAACCAAGATGATGAGGAAATGCTAAGATGCATACTGAACCTTCTATGGAAGGAGAAGGCATCTTCTCAATTAGATGTGATAACAACTGGGGAAATATAACTTCTTGACTAAGACCTTTTCTGAATTTTCCTCTCCTTTTCCCCAATCTACTGTTGTGATTAGTGTCTCTTGTACTTAACTGAATTCTGTTCCTCTCAGGCACTCAACTCCATATCAGCTTGTCACACCACACTTGTCTACCCAACTCAGACCAGTGACTCTTAAAGCTTGTCACCTTACTTCAACACAGTTAAATCTCACATGAGGAATTCCTCTTATCCAAACCATTAAGACCCATGGATCAACTTTCTGTCCTGGTTTCCTATTCTGACCCCTTTCTTTGGCCCCCTCTCCTTTTCTCAGCAGGAAGATCATCTCTAGTACTAAGAAATTAATCTACAACCACATGAAATGACCAGTGCAGCTCTCCAGAATCCAAGAACAAGAAAGCAGCCAGTTCTCCAAGCCCGAGGCACGCCTGTAGCTCTGCAGTTCTGGGTTAAAGAGAAGCTAGGCAAAGCTGAGAGGGAGAGCAGAGCAAAGAAGCCAAACTTGGCAATTTGCTAAATTCACATTTTTAATTTCCAAGGGAGAAACAGACATCCATGTCTCTGTCTCTCATATATATATCTATATATCTATCTATCTATCTATCTATCTATATATATATATTGTGTGTGTGTGTGTGTGTGTGTGTGTGTGTGTGTGTGTGTGTGTATTTTGGTACCCATGCATATGGACATAAGTCTGTGAGACTCATTTCCCTTTTACAAAATGCACAGGTTTCCAGATAACCTATGTACATCCATGAAACTACACTCCTTTCTAGATTCCTTATAATTCATAACAGAATGACAATGGCATGATATTATTTGTAAAATACTGACAAGGAGAAAAGGTTTGTGCATGTTTATTATGCATACCATTATCTTTGTCATTTTATTATTGTAATAGTAATTACATAATTATAATTATGAATGGCTGGATGTAAATTTCAATATACAAAAGACCAAATGTACATGACCACATTATTAGGATAATGTTCTTTCACCTATTCTTTTATCACATTATATATAAACCCAAACAAGTCTGATCAACTCTTTAAGCTTTAGTTTTTATGTTCAAATTTCAGATAGTTAGAACACAAAGAGGAACACAAAGATAAAAAGTTTCCATCAGTTCAGTTAGTTCAAGGACAACTTTAATTCTATAAGCTTTTTCTACATATATACAAATATAAAATATACATGTATAAATCTACACATATTCTCTGAAAAGTAGTGTCAGACTTTGCTAGTTTTTAATCTGCTTTTATATTTAAATGTATTTTAAATATAATATTGTGTTAATAAATATCAATCATTAATGAAGTGAGAGAAAACTTAGGTTTAAGTGTTTGGATAATTTTGTATCCCCAATTGGGCCAGTCATCTCTGATAGTGTTTTAAGGCTATATTCTTTGCATCTATTTAACCTTCCTAGTGTTCCCAAAGTTTGTCATGAAATTCTCTAGTTCAGTGACTCAAAGCTTTCTTAACATAATCCAAGGCATTCAAATGACCTCAGAAAGAGGGGATTACTCTCCAACTATTAAAGAAGACACTGTTTTACAAAATACCATTTGGTACAGTAAGCATGGGTTTCACTAAGCACTGTCAGCTCAGAACTGGTACAGAAAAAAACAGCTGGAGTTCCTCACAGATAAAAGCAGATCTCCAGAAAGGAAGCAAGAGTGAGAAAATGGTATCAGTGGGTAACTAAAGTATCACTGTGCCCCACATTCATCTTGGTACCAGAATATGATTCATTTGTTCATTCATGGATAAGTATTTAAAAATACAGCTTGAATCAAATATCAAATACAAACAGATCAAAGTACCTACCTACACTAAGCCTGTAACTCAACCTGGTAAAATAGTCTACAAGGATTTGTACTTCAGCCACACCCTTTGCTTTACCACCTGGCAGGACTTTCACACAGCTTCTTTCCTTAATGAACTCTACTGGGCGAAGACAATCTACCCTATTCTCTAATTCAGTGGTTCTCAACCTTTCCAATGCTGCAACTCTTTAATACAGTTCCTTGTGTTGTGATGACCCCCAACATAAAATTATTTTCATTGCTAATTCATAACTGTAATTTTGCTACTGCTATGCACAATAATATAAATATTTTTGCAAATAAAGGTTTGCCAAGTGTGCCATGACTCATAGGTCGAGGACTGCTATCTTAAACATATAACTTGTGTAAAAGGTTGGTATAATATTTTGTAAATAATTCTTTTATTAGGGCTTTAATAAGAAAGATCTATAAATAAAGGAATAATACAGATAGCATGTCCCATTAGACTCTTGCTTCATCACCTTGAACACATTCTTTAGTAACTAGGAGCTTCTTTTTCCTCCATATGCAAAGTTCTAATAGTACATTCAATATATGACATGTGTAAATGAGCATTAAATAAGACAATGTAGTCTTTAACACAGTAAATATTTTGCTACTTATAAATTAATGTGAATTTCCTAAAAGTATCATTCATTCATTAAAGACATTTGTGTCTGTAAAGATCAAGACATACTGGTGTCTACAGACAGCTATGGTTCATTTCCCTTCATGTTTATATACATGGGTTGCCATGACTAGCTTGACCACAAACACATAAAGAAGTTCAGAATATCTTTTCGGTCCTGTTCCACAGAACTCTTGCAGCTGTTACTTAATTTAGAAGACTTTTCTTTTTAATTCAGCTTACTTGACTAGAAAAAAGCTACCAGTTAATCAACTTCAATAAAACTAGTGATATTTAGTTAAAACAAGGGAAATAGCATGAGAGAAGGCCACATTTATGAAATATCAATATGCCAGTGATTATTGTAATCATTATTTTATCAGTTCTCCACATAATGTTTAGAAGGTAACCTTTTTCATCATTTCCATTCCAGCCTTCAAGGTGAGGTGAAGAAAGGTTAATTACTTTCCATAGTACATATATACATCTATATATAAACCTACATATATGCACACACATATGATATTCAGCAAATGTTTATATATTTGTCCTGCCTCTATCTTTTGTATTGTTGGGAATCAAACTTTCTGGGCAGAAATTCTATCACTGAACTACAGGTAGCTCTTCCTTCCTTGCCTTTTCTTACCTTTTAAAGTGTGTGTGTGTGTGTGTGTGTGTGTGTGTGTGTGTGTGTGTGTGTGTGTGTAACTTGGACCTGTGTTCATGCCCTAGCAAGAGAATGTTGGAGCTTTCTGAACCAGAGTTTAGGTGTTTATATTATATCTGGCTTGTTTTGTGGGTGTTGGGATCTGAATTTCAGTCATTGTTTGGCAGCAAGTGTTTTTAACCTCTGAGCCATCTATGAAGGTCCTTGCTTCTTCATTTTTAAGAGAATTCTAGAACAGAGAAAAATAAAAGTGTAACAGTATTGTTTGCTTTCTGTTCCCTGAACACGTCTTACACCAACATCTTTCCCACATCTATCTACCTGATACAATATAGACATGTTAATTATTCAAGTCAAAATTATATGCCCTTTGCTCACTCTCTCTGGGAAGATGACCCTTTTAAGAAGCATTGCTGAATCCTGGATACTGGACTTCCCCAGAGAAGCAGCTCTTCCTGAAAGAATTCCTTTAAAGAAAATTCTTGCTTTAATTCATATGGCATGGTTGGTACATGGAGCTATTACAACTGATGGTCCCAAGCTAAATCTCATCAACATATCAGCTTTACTTCCATAATCTCTGGAGAATCAAGTATAGAAAAGTAATGTTGGAGGACTCAATTTCTTTCCTATCAGAAAATCTCTTGGTCATACATTCTACTAAGAGCATCACTGTTTATTTAGAGATTAATGTTGAGTGTGCATGGGGATTGCTATTTTTACTGAACAGCTTAATCTCAATAGAAAGCACCCCCACCAGTAAGCACAGCCAGAAAAACAGTTATAGAGAGAAAATAAGGAAGATAATGAGGCAACTCTTTGGAAGAGACTTGTTTACTTGTTAACAGGTAATAACTAAAGAAAGTGATATGAAAGGATGTGGGCATGGTCACTATTTCCCAGCAAATAATGTCAACTTGCTTTTACCATAAAACCCACACAACTCTGCCACAGGAAAGAAAGCCTACATCTTGTGATCCATACATTTCTTACTAAGTTCAATGCTTACTAGATAGACATGCTAACTTTCTGACATCTCAGTAATGTTAGTCACGGTAATTCATTATGATACTTCAATGGAGAATGGACAATTAAAATGTATGAAAGATATTTTTAAAGGTGGCAAACATTTAACTACATATCCCGTTAGGAATCTAGATTAGAAAATGTGTATGGATATCATCAACAAAGCAGACATTGCAATGTATTTTACAGATAATTTTACTGCCAGGGGCACGGACTTAGAGCAGGCATTATCTCCAAGGACCAACAATGTAACAGGCCACTTCTAACTTTGATCTCTATCTAAATCACTAAATCACTGAAGTCTGCCTCTAACAGAACCTAAAAGGAGGGAGGCCCAAGACTGAAAGACACAGAAATGAAATCAAAAGCTTAATGGCAGATGCTAAAGGGACACTCCTGCAATGAGGTGTAGATCATTATGGGGAGATTGGAGGAATATGACAGTGGGATCAAAAATGATTAAAAGGAACCTATGGAGGAGCTGTACCTCCAGTGCCATTGAATGGAGCAGAGAGCAGTATCTTCAAATGTTTGAGCAGTCTAGGTAAGGCTAAAGGCAAACTGCTCTTCCTAAGTTTTAAAGGAGCTATCCTAATATTTATTTATTTGTTTGTTTATTTAGTGTGTATTACACACACACACACACACACACACACCTACCTATATGTGTATGTGAGTCACATGCACAACTCACATGCACTCACAGAGGCCCAGGAGAATATTCAGTGTCCTGCTTTCTCAATTTCTTTCTTATTCCTTTGAGACAGAGTCTCTTCCTGGACCTGTCTGGTGGCAAGAGAGTCCCAGAGATATCATTACTCTTCCTCCCACCCCCATACTGCATGCTGCTGGTGTTACAAGAGTGTGTGAGGCCACAACTGATCTTTTTTCATGGATGCTTGGATATGAATTCAGGTCCTCATGAGTGTGACACAAGCATTCTTACCAACTGAACCATCTCTCTAGTGCCCAAGATATCATTCTTGAAGGGTTATTAGCTCTTATAATATTAAGGTTCCTCATGTATGCCAATGATGGTGGTGGTGCTGGTAATTAAAACTATGGAATAAAACTTGATGAACAAGAAACAGATGGAAAAGAACATGGCAATAGAATAAAATACATGTCCTGTTGTATTAAGAAATGACAAATTACTTCCCAACATCAGGTAGGTCTAACTTCGGCATATGTTACAGAACTTGTGAAATAAATATATCAAATGATTTCCCAACACCCCCCCCCAAAGATTACAATCTAAATCTTCCTGGAAGGTACTTAGAATTATGTAGTTTTATGATCCTCAGTGGGTCAAAAGGCAAGGATTGAGTCCGACAACTAAAAGAACAACTTGGTACAAGAAAAGTCCCTAGTTACTTGCTCAAGGGAAGAAGTGAGTGAACAAAAAGCATTTATGATTTGTGATCTGCTTTGCAAACATAGGGGATCATTAGTTAGGCAGAGACTAGAGTCAGGCAACCACAGGACGGCTTCCCCCTTTCAGCAGTGGTGAGTGACTATCTTTATGCTTTAATCCATGACAACAATGTGCAATTTTGGAGAAATTGTTTTCCCAAATGCCATACTTCTAAAGAAAACACACATGACAGAGGGCATGTCACTGAATCAAACAAAAAGGATTTATTTGTATCTATTAACTCAGTTGGTTTATTCCCATTGCACCTATGGGTCCCTTGTCTTGATTTGTCCATTTGCTTCCTTTGTCTGGAGGCCTGCTGTAATGCTGGGCTGCTTCTGTGTCTGTCATATAGAGCCACCAGAAGACCCTAGTGTCAGTACCACCAGAGCTCTGAGTATCCCAATCAGGGAGAAACAAGGATACTTGCCACTCTTTTATTCAATTGACTAGCACCATAATGGAATGACAAACTACACTTTAAAAAAAAAAACTTAAACACTGGTAGAGTTAAAGTGTGATATGGGTCACTTATGTTGACATAAATAATGTATTTCAGGTTTATTATGAAAACTAAAAGTGAAAGTATGAATAAAGTATATGAAACACTAATATTTAAGCTCAAATAATAGCTATTGTTAGTTTATAATTTTGTTTAAATAATGGATTCTTTATTTTTAAAATTTAGCTCACATACAGACAATAGTCTCAAGGAAAATATGAGTTGAGGGCTACAAACTCTAAGCATATTTATTTGGTATAAAAAAAAGCAAAGCAGGACTTGGTCTATAATTTACAATGCCTACATATTAGCAACAAAGCCCGGGGGAAAGCTAGGCTGGGCTTTTCCCCATGAACCTGGAATTCATGTCTATTAAAGCAGGACTTTCTGCTTTAAATCCTTCCCTGCTAGCACAGCAGAACACCAGGCATGGAGGGTGACACCAGGCTCTGCCCTGCAGTATTCTTTAATCCAGCAAAGAACACAGACTTTCCAAGGAATAATTACCACACTATGAAAAATCAATCAATGAAACAAACAAACAATCAATGAGAAAAGTGACTAGGATGTGACATTAGAACAAGGATAGAGAAAGGCTATCCGAAGAAGGGAAAGCTTTCTTAGGAGGATCAGCTATTTGAGGACCCAGAGAATTAATGAAGTTTTCCAGAAAAAAAGTTCAAGGGCCAGAACAAAAGTCTTACATGACTCAATCTTCATCACACTAAATTCTTATCCAGAGGCAATGTGCAAAGAGATTTCAAGGTTAATTGCTTTTATGTCTTATAATTTTATTTGATATATAATGCTATAATTATACTTATTAAAGAGTTTATAATATTTCAATAGGAGGGAAAGTCCTATACTTATGCTCTGTGAAGTATTTTCATTAAATCTTTGTCATTAGCATTTGCCTGCCATGTGCTGCTTGAGTGTATTAGTTAAATACCTATTCTCTGACAGGAAGAGTGTCTCAGTAAAAAAGAAATTCACATCCTGTCTGCAGACCTTGAAATCCATCAGGTATACCAGTGTCTAACATGCAAAGAACACTTTGAGAAGGTTAGGATATTGGAAATACTCAACAGGTGGCAATCAGGAAATCCTGTTACACTGAATTCCTGTGCATCTCAAATAGTGGGAAGAGGGGTTACTGCTTTCTCTTCCCGGAGGATGCTTAGTATAGGTTGTGTCACCTTAAGAGTATAAAACTGTTCATAAATATACAGCAGAGATGTTATAATCACTGTCTTCATGATTTACTGCATTGAACTTATGCAAAAGAACCCACAATGTAATTCTGTCTTTACACGAAGACAGCCATCAATGGAAACCATGTGGGATCATTTGAGCAACACGAAGTATTTACTGCTAACTACTAGGATTGGTTGTGAAAAATCAGTACAATGCTACATGTCACATAAATGACTCTTTTAGGTATGAACAATAGATGCAGAACATTATGTGGTGTGCCTGCATGCTCATACAGAGTGAAGACCCAATTTAATGGTTCCCATGCTGTGCTCCAAAGAATACAGAATTAACCATAGATTTCTCTATTAAGGTCAGAAGAATAAAGGAATAAAGAACCTCATTCTTAAACAAAACCTGACACAAAGTTTAGTTTGAAGCTTCTTTCTCACCAGAGGAGGTAGAACAAGGAGGGTGAGTCAACTAATTCTGGGGCAGGACAAGCAGGTCCACAAATGCCTCCACTACTCACTAACCATGTGGCCTTGTGTTCATACATTTTTAGCACTCCTCTCTGCTGATCTGTAAAATTGTAGTAGTAATAGGACCCATGTTGAAGCTTTTAGGAGATTTTAATGAGTTTGTGTTGGTCAAGCTTTTAGAGTGTTCCCATTGTATTAGGTTCTGATCACGTATTACCTATTGTTGTCCCTGTTGACTGGCACCCACAGCTTTCCTAACAGAAAGAAACTGCAAGCTTATATAACTTTCACATTTTGCTTTTTCACTAAAAGTAACTGGTTCACCAACTCCAAACTCCCCATTCTCTAAAAAATACCTTCATGTTCTAATAATTTATTATCCCCAAATTTTTGCCAACCATTCATCCCCCAGTGCCTCTTTCTTGCCTGAGGTTGTGTATCTGGAGGGCAAGGACACAACATTTTATACTCAGGTTAGTAAAACTCCACAGCTAAAATTGCTTCATGACCAAATTCTCATAAGAAAGACAACACAATTTCAAAAGTTTTGGCTGCATTTTGAATTCCCATTCATTATTTCTTCCAGTACTTGGAACATCAGGTTTGAGACTACTAGAATTATAGAGTGAGAAATATGTGGAATTACCACTTGGCAAATTTAATAAAAGACAAAGTAGGGGGGGAAGAGAGACTCAATCCTCATATATTACTTTTCAGTCCCTGGTAACACAATCTTAATACCATATGTAAAAAGTTGAGGTCTTCAACCAGAGCTCACCTTGGCTGAAGGGTCCAGTTTCAGTAGGGGTGCACATAAAGACATCTTGCCTGTTCAAACTCATGACATAGAGGGAAGGGGAAAAAGAAAAGTCAAGCCCATCAGTCAGTTCCCCATAGATTCTCTTTCAAAATTTTCCTGCAGAAAAATGATTTGTGCTGACTTTGGAGAAATAACTGGAGCAAATTGCATGGGAAACATGGATCTGGAAAGCCTACTTACTTGGATAATGTGAAAGAAACATCTTGGAGCAGAGCAAAAGTTCTGTACATGAGAAAATTGCAAGCTTCAACAATGTACTTTCAAGCCTGATATTTAAATTATGGTGTTTCAAACAATCTTTTTAAGTCTACTGGCCTGATTTCTGAGTTCTTAAATACTTACAACCTTCTACTCTCTTAGATTTTGGAACAGGCAAAAGAATTATAAGATGCTCTTTCATAAAATAATAATATAACCTGGTGGTAAAATGGCTCAAATAAGACACATGAATATTTTTACCCCCTAGAGATGTGGTCCAGGTGGTGTCATAATCTAGATTTATTTCTATGAGTTTTGCTTTACACTTTAGAAAAAAATACCCATGGCTCCAGAATCCTTCCCTGATGCCATGTAATGAAATACTCACCTGCACAAGTAGCAGAGACAGGTTACCTGCTAAGCACTGTGATATGCAGCAACTGTGAGCAAACTACAGCTTGTTGGCCAAAGCCTTCCCAATTCCTGCTTTCACAAATTAGGATAAATTTTGATAAAAAGGCAGATCACCTCCTCAGTTTTTATCAGTAACTATTTTTGTCACACAGCAGCAGAACAGAATAACAACAAAGGGGACTCCATGGCTACATAGTTAAGATCACTCACCACTTACCCACCCCTTTTAAGAAAAGGGTGGATAACTTTTTAAGTTTTGAAGAAAGCAATAGATTAAAAAGTGAGAATGAAAATTATTTTCAGAGGTATTGTCTCATCTATCAGGGCAGTCTCCTGAAACCTACACTCTCTTTTAGAATGCTGGCAAGTGAGGCAAAAGAAGAATCAGATGAATGTGAAGCAGGGGAAATCTGGGAAGGTTGCTGTGGCCATGACATAGAATGGTCATTATCGACTGCCTCCTCATGTCAGAAACTTATGCTGAAATTGTCACAGTGCCCAAATATGCGGAGGCTATTTTGTGACAATAGGAAAACCAAGAGTTTTAAAGAGATGCCAGCCTTGATAGTACAGCTGTTTACCTCTGAAGTTATTCAGATGTGAGAAAAATGGCTGGCATTTTGCACCACTGCCTGGAGCCTACATCATTACTATCTCATGCATACTGCATTGGGTTGAGAAATGACTGGACCCTGTAACACCTGGGTTTAAATCCCCATTCTGATATTGAGTAATTTAACAATAGAACATACTGAATCATAATCTAAAAAAAATAGGATTAAGAATAACATCCAAAGGATTGTTATGAGGATCCAAAATATAACATGGTCAAAGGCATTTTAGAACAAATGCAGCACATTGTAAATGCTGGGAGAAATCATACTCTGTTACTCTTTGTATTTCATATAGTATCTGTGAAATGTTCTAAGCACTGTACATAATTTATTTAACATGTTTTGTTTTAACATTTAAAAACACATCATTATGTGGGAATAATTACATCTATGTATTAGATGCAAAAACTGAAGCTTGAAGAGGTTAAACGATTTGCCAAATACTAGAATATTATGTTGTAACTGTAACACTCTTAAGAGTCTATAAGCACTTTAGATTCTATATTTTAATTTCTATGAATGCTTTTTTTTCAATTATAAAACCGTATTCATTATGATGTTTATAGTTATTCTGTGTAGGGCTGATGTTTGGGGAATTCTGACAGAATTACCCCAATTTTTACAACATAATTTCCCCTAACCCACAATATATTGGATATATATTGTACACGCATGAGTCATATGGGTATTTGCATTTTTATGGAACATGTGGTTCTCTCTACTGACTTCTAAAAATTGTCTGAACCTCAATAATTGTGAGTGCAACTCTATTTGGAAACAGTTTTTTTTTTTTATTTTATTTAGTCAGTTTATTAGGGTGAACCTTAGCCCTATGTGGTTGCTGGGCCTAAAGAAGGTCTTCTACACGTAAAGGTAAAGACAGATCTAGGCTCTGTATCTATAAGTTGATACAAATGGTTGATTAAATATTACAGAAGTAGTACACATGGGACAGATCATCTTTCATTGCCCCCAAATGGGAGCAGCCTACCCACACCTTGATCTTGAACTTCTAGCCTCCATAACTGTGATTACAACATTCCTGAATACAAACCAGCTCAGTTTGTAATTCATTACTATAGAAGGCCTACAAAACTTAGACATGTGAGGAAATATGATTGGGAAGTTACTTAGTTATACCTATCACGTTTTCTGACCAAACTAGGGATTTTAGCTGCTTTCAATAATACCTTGTGGGTGACGGGCTAAAAGCATAAGGTTACTGTTTGTGCCAAGATACTAGTATATATACAGAATCTCTGCCTATAATTAAAGGCAGAATTAGAGCACTGTGAAAAGAATACTAACAAATTAGGAAATGGTTGCTAAGGTGTACAAATCATAGTGGCTCCTGAGCCTCTCCTAGGAAACTTGAAATTTAATGATCAGATAAAGGTCTGAATATTCCAAGAGTATTTTTCCAGGAAAGACTATTTTATGAAATGGAGAACACACCATTACACCATTCATTTTACATTTTTCAATATCTGGAAGTTTGTTTGGATACTCACCTTTTTCCTTTTCATTTAATATTTTTTTTAGTATTATTATTATTATTTATCCATTTATTTTATTTTGCATATCGATCCCAGTTCCCTCTCCCTACCTCCCTCCTCCCTCCATCTCTCCCACCCTCCCATGCCCCCTGACAATCCTCCCATCCAACCCCCTTCCCCCCACTCCACAGGTAGGGTGATGCCTTCCAGGAGGGGTCAACAAAATCTGTCAAGTCATTTAGAGTAGAGACTAGGCCCTTCCTCCTGTCTCTAGGTTAAGAGAGTATCCCTCCATAGGGAATGTGCTCCCAAAGTCCTTTTGTGCACCAGGGATAAATCCTGGTTTCACTGTCAGAGGTCCCTTAGACTTGCCATGCCTTTTAACTGAGACCCATGTTCAGGGGGTCTGAGTCAGTCCCATGCTGGATCCAAGCTATCAGTCTGGGGGACAAATTAGCTCCTCCTTGTTCAGGTCAGCTGTCTCTGTGGGTTTCTGTAGCCTGGTCTTGTCTTTTTAATTGAGAAAATAAAAATACAAGTAGACATAATCTCTATTATATCTCACAGAGGCTGATCTCTTCTATTATATTTAACTTGCACAATATTCATGACATCTCTCTCATGGCCCATGCTAGAGTGACTATTAGTATTAGCATCTTTTACAGCCATTACAGCAGAATACATATCCTTATGCATTGTAAGTAGACTTAATCTTAAAAAAAAAGCCAAAATGAGCAACTGACAACTGAACTTCATAAATTAAAAACAAACAAACAAATTTCTGCATAGCAAACAAAAAAAAACAGCTAATTAAGTTAATAGAGACCATTAAGAATGGGAGAAAATCTATGCTAGCTGAACAGACATTCTTATCTAATACATATGAAAAACTCCAAAAATTAAACCACAGAAGTTAAAGCTACTCAGACTACAAATGGGCTAGTGAAAGGAGCAGATAATTCTCAAAAGATGAAATACAAATGGTTAATGGATGCAAGTGAAAAATATCCAACCTCACTAGCCTTCAGAAAATGCAAATTAAAACTGCACTGAAATTTAATCCCATCCCAGTCAGAACGGCAGTCATTAAGAAAACAAAAACTGCAGGCAAGAATGTGGAGATAAACAGACCCTTAAATATGGCCAGTGGGATGTAAAATGGTAAGACTCTGTAGAAATCAGAATGGGGTTTCCTTCAAAGCTAACAATAGAGCTACCTTAGAATCCAGCCACAGCTCTCCTGGACTAGAGGCAACACACCACAGAGATATTTGCCCATCACTTATTGCAGCCGTGTAACAGATAACCAAGGGCCAGAACCAGGCTGTGTATCTAGCAACAGAGGAATGGGTACCAAAAACAAAAATGTGGTCTATACACAAAGGAAATTTTCAGTCATAAAGAAGAATGAAGTTATGTTTTATTTAGTTTCACAGAAAAACATGCAATTGGAGGTAATCACTGTAAGTGAATTAAGCCAGTTTCAGAATGGCAAACACTGTGGTTTTCTCACATATATGGTTCCTAGGTTTTATAAATATATATTATATATATAATCATGTATGTAGATATGTCATGAAATAGAAGCAAATTGTCTAGGAGAACAAAGAGAATTAACAGGAGAGGGAAGGAAAGGAAAAATGATTGGTGGTATGTAGGGAATGTGGCCAATATAGAGTGAAAACATAGTGTCCATATGTAATACCATATACTATATGATGAATATAAACTATGAAAAGTTTAAAAAAGAATACAATGTCATGTTACTTATTTTTATAAGATTTACTTATTCATAGTTTCTCTCTTCTCTGTCTCTCTCTGTCTCTCTCCGTCTCTGTCTCTCTCTCCTCTCCTCTCCCCCCCCCCCTCTCTCTCTCTCTCTCTCTCTCTCTCTCTCTCTCTCTCTCTCTCTCTCTCTCTGTTAGTTGCATATGTATACAGTGAGTACAGAAGTCAGAAGAAGTCATCAGGTCTCATGAAATTGAAGTTACAAATGGTTGTGAGCTGCTATGTACATACATGCTGTAACCTAACCAGTGTCCTCTACAGGAGCAGCCAATTATTTTTTCAGCCTCTAAATCATATATACAAAAAGAGTCATGTCAGTCACCATATACTATTATGGCCAGTTTGGGTAGAGCCCCTTCAGCCCGTCTCCATGCAGGCATGGGAATATCTTCCCTGAAGGCCCTTGTCCATACTGGCTTTCCAACATGTCCTGAGAAAGTGGACAGAATGAAATAATATGAGGGGAGAGTGGGAACCATGGAGTTACTATCAGTAAAATTTCCCAACAGCTATTATCCTTAATTTGCAGATTCCAAGTGAATAGCTGTTCTTAACCAGCCATACAAAATACAGTGCAGGAATAATTTATCATTCAACTTCATTTTATACTTATCAAAATTTGGACAAAATGGAAATTACAGAATAGAGTAATGAGGTCTCCATCTAGTCAGTTAGATACTCTAAAATTTGTCTCTATCTAGGCCAGCAGAAAGCAAAATAGCAAATAAATTCACTATTTTCTTATTCCTATACCTTCCCCTTTCAAAGTAAGAAATTGCTTTTAAAGAACTATGCCTTGTTATCATTCAGACAGATGTGTGTATTAAATGAAATAACTTTATTTTCCAAGTCCTAGAGTACTCATTATTATATGTTAAATACTTTTGAGAGCATGGTACTCACTATTACACAAGTTTCCATTGTAAGGAGCAACAGAAAATTATATTCTCATCCTTATGTACTAGGAAAATTATGCTTCTCCAGGAAAAAAGAAGTTTGTGCAAATCTTATAGAATTGTGAACATATCTTACTGTATTTTCCCCCTTTATTGGTTGCTTAAAAAAAGGAAATTGGCTTCTTTTTACTTTCAGCATGAATAAGAAATCTGGTGGTATATACTGCACATATAATTCTGCTCAAGATTCCATGAAAACTTCAAGCCATATTGTTCCAAATATCTGATTAACATCCCAAATTTTAACATACTATATTATACAAGTATTCATAAAACAATTTCAAATTCACCCAAGTAAAGTATAAACACAAGTGGAGTATATGTAAATAATTAATTCACGGACTTCCCTATTTTAGCATTCCCAATCTCTGTATTTTCTTTCCTTTACCTTAAAAAAAATCCAAACAACTCAGTTGTCTCTATCTAAAGGATGCTGTAAAAAAATACAATACTTAATTTTCTGATGTTTTAAATGAGAGTTTGGAACAATATGGAAACTTAGATGTGTTTGTCCTTTACAGTCTTTAAAAGAATTTGGAATTTTGATAAATTAGTAGTCAGCAGAAATATTATGTTGCCAGTAATCTTCGGAAAGTGGTAATTCTGATTCTTGGCATGAGGTGGAGACTTTAAAGGACCTTGTATCAGCAGATTTAGGTTGAGTACTAATTAGAACAAGCTGTAAGGGGGGAGGAGGAGTAGACTAGACATACTGTGCTCCATATAGTAATTAAAACTAAAGTCATAGCTCTCAACAATGGCAGCCCTTGGCCAAGAGGTTTCTGGAACTGAAATATTAGGACTGTTAAAATCAGATGAAGTCTTATCAAACTGCTTGAGCTAGATAATATATAATTTTGCTCCTTTGATACATAAAAAGCTCTATTGATTCATAGACTTCAGAAATTAAAATAACCAAGCAGCCTGGAAGTAGATAGAGCCAGAGGTCCCACCAAACCACTGGGATAGCTTTTCCTTTTATGGTTGGAAATATGACCACATTTTTCTTTTACTAGTTTTAAAAAAATACCAAACCAGATGTCCAGGACCTTAATTTAAATTATAGATGTGCTACATTCTGTTTCAGGGATACCTGGAATAGACAGAGAGTGTTCTATAAATAAGGGGAAAAACACAAGATCGAATGAAAGAGTAAATGTGAAGCATTTGACACTCAGCGCTAAAGTGTCTGGTCAAGAGAAGGAGAGGAGTCAGTTACACAGACAAACTAAGGGAAAGCAAGTCATTGTTTTGGATATTTGTAATGTCACCTTGTGTGGGCTGAACTCCAATTCCAAGTTTTCCATGTTTGGCTTCTTTCTAATTAGGATGAGCTATGGAATTCAAGAAGAAATTGCTGTGTGATATATGAAGCCTCTCAAGGAAAGAGAAGACCATTTTGTAACACACTCGCTCCCATTTATACTATCCTGTCTCTTTTCATGGTCAACAGCCAGGCTAAAACATTGAGCCATTTTAAGTGTTAATAACATTTTAGTTATTTCCTGAAATTATGAAGAGTTAATTGTTAAAACAAATGATGTAAAATTCTCTTAAACAGAAAAGCAAAAGCTTGAGGAAATGACTGACAGTAAGTCTTCAAATGTGCAGTCTCATCTCTTGTTATTGTTAGACAATGTGCTCAGGTCTCTGTCCCAGCTATTACTATGTCTTTTCCGTCCTAATCGGGGATGTCCTTCTGTATGTATGTTTCTTTTACTAGTTAATATATAAGACACTGACTGGCCAGGCAGGAGGTATAGGTGGGGCTACCAGATCAGGAAAATTCTGGGGAGAACAGGCAGATAGAAGTCACTAGGGAGACACCATGCTGCTGAGGGAGTAACATAGCTTATTACAGGTAAGCCATAGCCTCATGGAAGTACATAGTTTAATAGAAATGGATTAATAATTATGAGAGGGTTAACCCGTAAGAAGCCTAAGCCATTGGCCAAACAGTTTATATTTACTATAAGTCTTTGTTTGTTTATTTGGGGCTGAAGGGTGAGACAGAATCTCCATCTACACCCTCCCATTTACAACCAAATTTCTCTAAAAGAGTTAGTTTTACATTTTCATTTTTGTCACTTCTTTACTTTTAACCTACTACAAACTGATTTCTATCACTTCCATTAAGACTGAGATCCCCACAACATTTCCAACTAATGTGTGGTTTTGAATCCTGTATTCAGCAGTGTATTTTACAAATCTTAAAGACATCTGGCATTTCAAAGTCCCAAGCTGAACTTGCATTCCCACCTATTGTAGTCTTTCCCCAGTGTGCCTTCTGTTTATGAATGATGCTGTGTTACCCTGCCCCTGCTGATAGAAATCCTGACCATTATTTCCGTCAAGTGTCAATCACCAAGTCCTGTTGTATTTGCTTCTAAAGTATACTTTGACTTCATTCAATTTTCCATCTCCAACTACATCATCTTATTTAATGTTATAATTATGGATTTTAAGGGTTTTACTTTTGTATTCTCCAGTTTAATTTTGCTTCTCTTTCAGCCACCCTGCCTACTATGGTCAAGAAGCTTAAATGACTAAGAAAAGGAAAAATTAAAAAAAAAAAAAGAGAGAGAGAGAGGTAAGAACGGAAGACTATAGGTTTAGAAACTTGAAGAATTCTCCTCTCTGGCCTACTTCCCTTTAGACAATGTGATTTGCTTTTCTCCAAAGTAATCTCCACATAGCTGCCACAATTTTATAAAATATAAATCTACCTAATGACATTTTAATAATGATCGCCGATCTTTGAATAGAATAAAATAAATCTGGAGGCCATCCTTTGTATGTCTTTCTATCCTGTCTTCCTGTTCTCCCTCCTTTCTTCTTTTCTCCATGTCACCTCTGAAAACTTGCATAGGCCGTTTGCCCTGACATAACAGCTTTTTCCTCCAGCATCATAGTTCAGTTTACTTTCCTACTCTAGTTGATTATTCAGCTCTTAGATTTAACTCCTGATAGATTATTTTCTACTCTAGTAACTCAAACACCTATCACTTAGCAAACAGCACATTCAGGGGAGCTGAATGCACATTAAGCACAAAACCTTGCTAACCACAATCCTAACCAAATACTTAAATGCTCTTAACTTAGATCATGGGTTCAAAGTTTCTCCCCCATCTTCTCTGCATGTAGAACAATGTAATAATTTTCCATCTATTTTTAGATTTATGAGGGTCTTTATTCAACTACTATTCAATTACACAATATAGTATTTAAATACTACCACTATTAATATCTGAGTAAAATATCATATCAAAGGGACTCAAATTTAACGTACCAAAGTAGGAGACTTCAGTGGCCAAGCCCTTGCACCAAAATTAAGTAACCAATACATAGGCATTGAGGTATATGAATGTACAGGAGACTGCTTATATAGAATCTTCTAGTAGTGAAATTGCAGCAGTAAATTCAAGCTAACAAAATAATGCTTCCTTACATATTAATGGTCTTTCAAAAGCTTTTTATAATTAAATAGTTAAATTTGAAAATGAAATGTAATTTTCTCTTAGAACCCTTTTCTTCCTGTAAGAATAACTATTTTGGGAATGAAAAAAAATATGTCTGCTGAAAATTTGAAAGAAGATGTCCTATTAAAGTGAACAAACTCTGAGAAACCACTGCCATGGATATTTTAGAACTCTCTGCAGAATAATTAAGGGCTAGACTGTGAAACCAATGGTTAGTATCTGATAGCTACTACCTGATCTGACTGTCTACCTCTGTAACCCAGAGGCAAAAGCAAGAGTCAGAAATACCTACTGGGAGCTGGATTCTCTGACGATCTTTGTCCTACCAACTTCACTGAAGCCTGGGTTCATGCAGCAAGGTTCATAACAACAGTAGTTTAATGACGTGTTTGCCTTCCTTCTTATATTGGAGCATTGAGTGTGCATTGAGTATGTGTTCTGTGCTGAGCACAGGAATATCTTATTAAAAGGACCTCTAGTTTATTGAGGTTGTGTTACTCTTCCACACCAGCAAATGGTGTTAAAAGAAACGAAATGGCATTTGGGCAAATGGAAATATGAGAAAGCATCTTGGTGGCAACGACTGAGCTAATGATTTGTTGGAAGTAAGCCAATGGTGAAGAAATGACAAGAGTTTGGAAAGCAGGGAAGAGGTGGTGTGCAAACATGAAAGGTGCTCCTTTTATTCTGTGGACCAAAAGTCAAGTTTCTTATCTATTCTTCTATTGAAACCCTAAAATACCCAATGATGTTATAGGCCCTTTAAGGGATGATTCCTAATTGAGGGCAGAGTCTTTAAGAATGGAATAAATACTTTTATAAAATATATCCACAGAGTTTCCTGTCCGTGAAAGACATTAGAAAAAGATGCCATATTCCAACCAGACAATAACCTGGCATCATGGCGAGAATCTTGATCTTAAACTTATTTCAGACTTGAAAATTATGAGAACAAAATTTTGTGTTTTTACATATTTTCTAGTTTATGAAATTTTGTTAAGAAAACTGTCTGAAAAGATTGGAGGTTAGCTTAGTTTAGAGCTTCTTGAGAACAAGATGAACTGGAATGGAGGAAGAGATCACAAAGGTCTCTGTGTTGGTAATTTTTTGTTAAAATTATCTTTATAGATTAGTACTATAACAAAACTCAAGTATGTGAAGGAGAATGGGGGAATAGACATAGGAAGAAGACAGAATGTATATACATGAATCAGGAAAGTGCAGATGATTCAGAAAGATGCATAAAAGAAGGGGGAGAGTCACATGAATACTTCGATGTACCCTTACAGATAGAGAAGAATATTGTTCAAGTGTTTCTATAGGTTTAGAAACTTGAAGAATTCTCCTCTCTGGCCTATTTCCCTTTAGACAATGTGACTTGCTTTTCTCCAAAGTAATCTCCACATAGCTGCCACAATTTTATAAAATATAAATCTACCAAATGACATCTACCGATATTAAGAAAACCATATTGGCTTGCTGTGGTCAAGAAATAGTGAAAGGGCTCCTGTATCAGCTACATCTCAGGTGAAAAAGGAAAGAAGAAATGTCTGGGGAGAAGTGTGGACTTTTGCTTGAAGTTAAAGCCATCATGGAGCTTTGGACAGAAAGCATGATCTCAATGCCTTATTTTTAAAAATATAGCCCTGGCCACTCTATAGAAAATGAACTATAGATGAGTAATCAATTCCTATGTTCTCATTTACTCTGCTCATTGGCACAAGAGGCAAATATTGCTGTTACTATTTCATAGTAAACATAAGAACCTTGGAAATAAAAAAAAAACATATGCCTCTAAGTCTGTGTGCATCATCTACCATTATGAGAGCTTGTGGGGGGAGGTCTCTAATCCTCTAGCATGTTCTTATTTCAGCATGCTCCTTGTCTTCATATACCTGTTACATGCCTTCTCTACCTTAGTTGCACAACTATTGATTTAATCTCCAATGACAAAAGCAGCATTGTTCCCTAGTGTCCCCTTAGTACAAAGAGTAGGAGTTCAGTAGTCATTTGTTAAAGGTATAAAGACAACCTGAAATTTGAGATGTTAAATTTGATGTAGTAACAATAAAGAGACACTATTTCTGAATCTCTACTACTTTAAAAGCTTTAGATAATTAGGCATTGTGCTTGTGAACTTACAGAAGCTGTAGTTCTGTGTACAAGAGCTGTACAAGATTGAGACTTCAATATTTCATCATGAGGCACCATTGAGGTACCAACCTTCCCTGAGGGAACATTGAGCATTAATGATTGTTGGGAGATGTGATATCATTCTATATATAGTAGCACAGACACTGCTAAGTTGCCCTTGCTTTAGGGAGTAATCTTCCACATATGCTGACACAAGAAACTCTAATTAAAATACAGCAAAGAAGACATAAACATAGGAAGCATCTTGTTGAGAAGAAGGGCTCTAGCAAGATTTAAAGGTAATGTGAGTGGGGAACAAGGGATGAAAATAACTAAGTATTAATATATGAATACATGAAACTGTCAATAAAAATAAAAAACCACAAGTGCTTAAAAGAATATTAGAAAATATAAGAAAAATATCTCATAATAAAGGCAAATGAAAAAAGTCATTAAAATGCTCAGCACTATAGAAAATGAAGCTCTTATCCCAGCCTTCTTAATGTTCAGCAGGATTATTATAATGATTTTCTATAAGTTGCCTATCCCAAAGAATTAATATTATGCTACATGTCCATATGTGGAAATAATGAAATAAGATAAAAATGAAATAAGATCTTTAAAGATTGCTTTCATAATGCTATTACAAGATGAACAACAGCGATTGCTCTTGTTTCTTTAAGGCTTTCCAGTCTACAAGTCATTGCTGCATATATCACTGCAATTTCAGAAGGAATTAAACATTTTATAAATCATTTATGCACATATACATGCACTTTCTGGAGCATTTCAGCAGTGATCTCCTTTGCAGTGGCCTTGATAAAAGCTGACTGCAGCTTTTATTAAATCCAGCCCCCATTAAGAATTGGCATTGTTCAAAAGCACTATCAGATGATGCTGAGCTCAGTAGGGGCACCTGTTTGTGTGCCTTCTGTCTTCATCAAACAGTGAGCCCTGTCATTCTTTTTTGGAGCTGTGACTAGTAATAAGCTTTTCTTTTCATTAGTATGTGAAACCAATCTTCATGCCTTTATTTTCTTTTGGTGCCAGATAATAAGCAGATGAAAATGATTCCCTAATATGAATTCTAACATCTCGAAAATTAAGCTCTGGGGAAGTCAGTGGTAATGCCAAGATGGTGTCTTCTCTTTAGACTGCTGGTAAATATTAAATCTGCCAAGTCTGGGCAAACAAAGGCTCAGACACTTCCATACCAGTGCACACTGCTTGTCTCCTGGTTGACTGTGTACAGATAAGGCAAAATGCTGAGAAACACAGGATTGCAACTTTGACAAGTTGAGCATTTCAGGTTCAGAACTGGACAATGTATGTTTTGTAATACTAAAGCAATAAATTAACAATTACTGGGCATCTACAGCATACCAAACAAGTGGTGTTAACTTTTATAATGAAATAACTAATTCATAACAGCTATTTTACTTTCCTCAATAATATATGTATATATTCTATATATTATCAATATATATATATATGTAGAGAGAGAAAGAAAGAGTTATATAAATTAAACAAGGTATGCTAGATCTTGCATATGCAAATGAATAGAGCTGGGATGCCAGTTCAACTAATTTCTCACTGTTCAGTTGTATAAGGAAGACATGAGGCACATCAGGGATGTAACTATGTAACTATGTATATATCAAGTATGTAACTATGAGAATTCAAACCTATGTGTGTGTGACTACAAATGTAACTTCCTTCTATTAACAATAGAATGGTATGCTTCTTTTCTTCAATATATTAATAAATTTCCTCACAGCAAATATGTTCATAAAATGTCTTATTTTGGAGAACTTAAAATATTCTTCAAACTGGTTTGAGATACTGATACAATCTTACAAGTAGTAAAAGTCAGAAGTGAGTGACTATGCTGTTGTAATCTATTGCTCTGATTAGGCTCCACTGCTTAGTAAACTGCAAGGAATTAGGCTCAGATCTCAGTATTAACACCTCATTGAATTTATGTGAAATAACCATTTTTTTAGCTTCAGAACTACTATAGAATTCAATAATGTAAAGATGACTAAGTTCATTATATTGTATAAAATAGTGTTATATCTTAAAGCGTATTATGTGCCTGTGAAAGACACAGCACAAAGATGTCATTTTACAACCAGAAGGAGACCCTAAAAATCTTAAAGAATTAATATGTTTTCAGAAACAATTGCTTTCATTAGCAAAGATTGCCTTTTTGCCTGAAAGTCTTTGTCCACACTTCTGAAATTTAATCTTTCAAGTGGGAAAAAGTCCCATGACTTTCTAAAAGTGTGGAATCAAGGTGGAACCAAGTGGAAAGGAATCTCATTGAAAACCCCCACACTCTTGTTTCATTTGACTCCTCCTCCAGAGATTTTACGGGTCATCACATTTGGCCTTACCCTAGTTTCTACAGTTATCTCTAAGGCTGGGAGAGGAATAAATGGCTTGCTTTTTGAGGGATACTGTCCATGTCTATGGCAGATCATCTTAACCAAGGCCATGTATTTAATTTTTATTCTTTCATACTTAATGCTCGATTTATAATCTTTGCATTTTGGTTCATTTAATTGTACACAATTACATTTTATTGCAAATTTCTTACTGTGTTACAGGCAATTTTAAAGTCTAGAGAGAAAATAGCAGTTTCCTACATTTGTATTCAGGTAAATACAATTTGTAGACCAGGAATATAATTTATTCTAGTTTTCTAAAGGTGTTATTTTCCAAAATCAGTCCCAAGGCATGAATGAGATGGAATGAATGATACAAGCAAATAAGGGAAGAGAGTAAACAAAGCTACTGAAGGAAAGAAGTTTCTTTTTCATTATTAGGAAGAAGGTCACATGGTCACAGGTGTCACACGTGTCTTAAGACCTCCTCAAGCTCTCTATGTACTTGAGAATGACCTTGAATTTCAGATATTCCTACTTCTTCTCCTTTAAGTACTGGGCATACAGGCTTGGGCCACAATGCCTGGTTTATGCAGTGCTGGTGAGGGCTTTGTGGAGGCTACACAGGGACTATAAACTGGTCAAATGAGTGAAGTACATTTCCAACACTGAAAATTACTTCTAGGAAAGGTAAGAAGATAAGAGAAAATGCCTTTAAAAACCACATTATTTTAAGAAATCTCAACTCTCATGAACAAGATGAGATTATTTGGTGTACACACACATATACACACACGTGCATATTATGTATATATGTATAAATTATATGTATATTTACATTTTTAGAAAGCTAATGGTTTTATGCTTAGTGACAAAAATTAAACAAGATTACTCTGCAATTATTCAAGTTTATTAAATAGTAATTTTTCAGGAGGGAACAAGAACCATGGAATTCAAGAAAACATGTGGGGATTTTTGTTTGTTTGGGTTTTTGTTTTTGTTTGTTTGTTTATGTTGAAAAGACAGAAATTGAAGCCTGGGTGACTGAGTCATAAGAAATTTGTGAACCAGACAAAGTAGTAGAACGCTCTACCTTGATGGCCACAAGAGAATACCTGTGCTAATGTGAGTGATGAGAAGAACCCTTCCCACATTAATTGTTTGGTTGTACACTCTACACAAGGATTGCTTAAAATCTATGGATTGAGAGATTCTCAGACTTCACATTAGTGTTGGAATGGGTCACATTTCTACCACCCTGAATAGAGAAATCTTGAGTCATCAAAATTGTCAGGTAAAGGACTAAGATTCTCTGTGTAGAAACAATCAACACTCAGTTCAGACCTGCTCTATCTCTTTCCTTGAAGTGGTTGAAAGAAGCATCAGATGGATTAAGGATGATTAAAGTAATTTAACATTCCTGAGAAAGTGCAGTGATGTGAATGATTATAGCACCCTTAGCAAGAAAAAAATTATCACTGAGGCAATGTCTAGCATCTCTTCCAAAAAATACACATCATGCATAGATTCAGGAAAAAAATATGGCTCCAAATCCAGATAGTAATTAATTAGCAAAAAGCAAGGCATGGCAGACACGATTAAAGGGGCAGGTAAGAATGTTGGGAAGGTCAATGTAAAAGTGTGTTTATGGACTTAAGAATGAAAAGCAGTCTAATTGCTGACAAAGGTATAGGCTGGAGGATCTGGCATATTTGCAGAAATAATGAAGACAACTTCTAGACAATGAAACAAAGGTGTTAAAACACTGAAAGTGATATTAGTCATGTTAACATACATAGGAGGAGTTGAGTCCCAGAAAGTGGAGGTAGAAAATCTCTTAAAAAACAGATAACATCACATCATTACCAGAGAGTGAAAATAGCAAGTCTCAGCTAGGAAAGGAAAATATCACAGACAGAAAAACAAGTAAGTGATTTCTAATACATAATTATTCAGGTTGGTAGCTGTGAAGTGAAAAAATAGCATTGTGTCACTGAGTAACATTCTGAGCATGGTTATTACAAATGTCATAGTGTCATTACACAAAGCTACGGGATGTACTTGAATAAGTTGTAGTGACTTTTGGGTTCAAACAATAACTAAGTGAACACAAGTTATGTTGCTAACACAACATAGCATACTATTTCACAGTAGAATCTTTTACATCAAAGTTATAGCAGTCATATATGCTATTAGTGACCATGTTATCTTTTAGAATTATGATCTAATGTGTTGTACTTTTATATGGCTACCAGCAGGTCCACACCCTCACCACCAAAACTCTTCTCTCATGTGGGACAATATTATGTTATTATAGCCTTAATGTCACTCTAGTTTGGAAATTCTTTTAGCTCTATTATAATTTTATGGGCTTTCCAACATATGTGTGCTGTCATTGATTGAAATGTCATTCTGTGGCACATAACTTCACTTAAATAAAAAAAATTGACGGCTAAATTCTATGCCTTACAGAAACAACATTAAAATAAACTTAGTAGTCTATATCAATCATTACCATATATTTTATTTAAAAAATGAATAGGGGAAATCAAATGTTCTCAATACAAAAAATAATGTTTAATGAGATGGCAAAGCATGATCATTACATATTATATGCATGTCCTTAATTACCTCACTGAGTAACACAAATATGTAAATTTACCTTATATTAATAACAATGTACTTAAAATAATCTTTTCATTAAGAAAAATGACATGTTATTGGTACCCAAAAAAAACCAGCAGTAATTGTTAAAGAATATTTTTGGCTGAATAACACAAAATTTATATCCACAAACAAAATGTACAGCTATACAAAGAAATCATGAGTGTCAGAAATACTGCATACCTAAGTATTTATAGAAAAATTAATTTAGTGTTAATCTTTTAAAAAGATTAGTTAAAATAAAAATTACAATAACATGCTATATGATGTATATAGAGAGTTATAAGCAATGATATTTGGAGACAGAATAGTGTAAATTTCCTACATAATATGAGAGGCAATATCATATTGGTTAAAGATAAACTATAATACATTATATACCCAAGACAGAGAACTGAAAATAATAAAAGAATGTACATACACTAAGCCAATAATGGAGAGAAAATTTAAAGAGCAGTTATCTTTTAAACTTACAAGTCATGCAAAGAGAAATCTAGGGACATACCCAAGAGATTATCACTTTCTACAAGTACTTATATTCATGAAAATGTGTTTTGAAATAACATGTGCTTTATAAAATACAAGATTTACAAAGACTTTTCATGTCTGTGTATTTTTAATGGAGTGGGGGCACTTTATGATTAATTTATCTACTTACCCTCAAACCAAATTTAAGGGTACTTTCTTAGAGTTCAATCTTTATTTCTTTTCTTTTCCTTATTTTTTTTTTGTGTGTATAAGGGGCTCAAACACTTCAGCATATTAGACTACAGTGCTTCAAGCAACTACTCTATAGAATGCAGACAGCCACTCAGTTCCTTAATGAATGGCAGAACAGTGTATTAGCATCAGCAGTGGAGCAGATTTGAGTGGGGTTGAGTCCCATTATAGCACTAGGTAGCTGTCCAAGGTTCCTTTGGTAATGCATTGTCTATTCCATCTGTACTCATCACTGCTCTAGAGACTTTAATTACAGTCAGTATTACATGCACTCGTGTCTTTCCTTTCTATGGAATGTGCCTATTTGTCTTCATTAATGCAAATATAGAAACAAGGACCCAAACACTGAAAGAAAATTTATTTTCTATATCCAAGATCTACAATGCTTTTGTGATCTTACTATATTATCAGATCCTTTGCATCTACCAAGTTTGCAACAATCTTACTCAAGATCCCAGTGTCTCTCATATTATTTCCAATGACACTGAATGCATGATCAGGAATATTCATAACATGCATTTTACGTACTTTTTTTCAGATATTGTACTTCAGTGTTCTATTTCAGTGTGCCACAAATTCTATCTACACTTTTACAATTCCCTCACTATATTCTCATTGTTAATAATGACAGAGTATTCTGTTAGTCTGTTACTCACTTCCTATGTAAACATCCTTCAAAAATAAAAATTTGGTGGTTTAAGTTAGAGTATGTAGCAAAATAATCTAAAAATGTAATAGCATGTATTTGTAAAGCCATTTGGTAAACCATATAATTTATTTAGGATAATTTTGTATCTGGTGTTAATGATTCCTAAGGTACATAATAGGCTTCCATGTGTCAATAAATGCCAAATGATTTTTTCACAGGTTTTCAATGTAGGAAGCATTTAGCGAGTGATAGAAAAATTCACATACCACTTTACAGTCTCCAGAATAGTATTTTATTAGTACTATATACTACAATAACTATTTTTTCCAGTATACATCATCTGTATACTGGGTTATAAAAGGCTATTTTCATGCAAGGATTTAATGCACTTAGATCAAATTCCTCTCCTCATACTTTATGTCCATCTTTTTGCCACTTGTCTCAATTCCCAATAGTTCTTTATTCTTTGTTACTCTAAACAATTTCACTTTTACCTTCATACCATGTGTACATGTATGACTTTATGTATCTACATAAAGTATAAGATTCATAAATGGGAGTAAGTGTGATACCTGTCTTTCTAAGACAGGCTTAATGCCGTTACTTGAATTATCGCCTATTTGAATGATCTTAATTTCTTATAAACTAGAATAAGACAGGGTATCCACTTCCTATTCTTACTTGAATGGTACTTGAAGTCTTCACTACAAGATAAGAAAGGGAAATAAAGGAATAGTGACAGGAAATAAAGACATCAAAATACATTTATCTGTATATTATGTTATTCTATATATTTGATCTTAAATTCATTACTAGTAAACTCTTAGATATAATAAAAACTGACAGCAAAGTGACAGGATATAAGAATCAACATCCATTAATCAACAAACAACAACATAACAACATAAACAACAATGACAAAAACCCTTAAAAAAAAACCTAACTCATGATGTGAAGGATCTGACATAAAAACTAAAATGTTGAAGAAATAAATTGGAGAAAGCACCAGAAGACAAAGATTTCTTCT
This sequence comes from Cricetiscus sungorus, assembly GCA_030556225.1. Lineage (NCBI taxonomy): Eukaryota > Metazoa > Chordata > Mammalia > Rodentia > Cricetidae > Cricetiscus > Cricetiscus sungorus. The sequence goes on along the minus strand of JANBXA010000007.1, from coordinate 54,858,071 downwards.
CATGCTTATGGATTAGGGAAGCAAATTTAAGAGCAGTGCAGCTGGTAGATTCACTGTGACCTGCATTAACACTCTAGTGTCACTCATACAAACATGGTATTACTCATGAATACATGGATATTAAATGTAGGGCAAAGGATGTCTAGTCTATAGTCCACAACCACAGAGAAGCTAGGTAAGAAGGAGAACCCTAAGAGAGAGATACACATAAATAACCCCTGGGAATAGGAAATAGACAAGATCTCCTGAGAAAATTGGGAGCATGAGGTTTGGAGAAGGGAGGGCAGGAGAGGGTGAAGGGTGAAGGGGAGGGGAAGGAGAAAATGAGAGAATAAGATGATTCCAATAGGGAAAGGACAGAGAGAAAGAGAGCAAGGAAAGAGATACCGTGGTTGAGAGAGTCACTAGCAAGAAACAGGGCACTAGGTAAATTCCTAGGAATCCACAAGGATGACCCCAGCTAAGACTCTAAGCATCAATGAATAGGATGCCTGAATTGGCCTTCTCTGTAATCAGATGGATGACTACCTGTGTTATCATCATAGAACCTTCATCCAGCAACTGACGGAAGCATATGCAGAGATCCACAGCTAAGCATTGGCTGGGACTCCCAGAGTACAGCTGAAGAGAGGGAGGAGCCATACCATTAGCAAAGGTGTAAAGACCAGTTTGGTGATAGCCACAGAAACAGCTGACCTGAGCTTGCAAGCTCACTGGCTCTGGACTGACAGTGGGGCAACATGCATAGAGGCAAACGAGGCCATCTGAATGTTGGTGACAGTCAGTTATGTGGCTTAGGCAGTTGGTGGGGCCACTGGCAGTGGGTCCAGGATTTATCCTTAGTGCTTGAACTGGCTTTTTAGAGCCCATTATCTTTGGAAGGACACCTTACTCAGACTAGATATAGGGTGGAGGGCTTTGGTCCTGCCTTAAAGTAAGGTTCATGGACTCCCCATGGGAAGCCTTACCCTCTCTGTGGAGTGGAGAGGTGGGGTGAAGGGAATGTGGAGGTAGCAAGAGGTGAAGAGGGAGTGTGAACTGGGATTGGTATGTAAAATGAGAAACAATAGTCTTTAAAATTAAAAAAAAAATGATAAGGAAAACAAAAGAAACACACACACACACACACACACACACACACACACACACACATAAAAAAAAACATAATTCATCCAGAAGTAGTGGAGTCTGTAGGTAATGGAATTAATTATTGCTTTTCAGAAATGAAGTGAATTAGCTCTCCACAGACAAGGCATGTGATGACTTTGCATCATTATTAAATCAATCATGATTTCCATTACCACCAAGGTTCTTTTGAAATCTCCAGCCTGATTCTTCCTGAATTTGCATTCTGTGTTGCAACTGGGAAAATATCTTCACCAATGTATGGGTTTAGATTTTACTATTTTAAATTAGAAATGAGTTGGAAACTTATCCATAGACATTTTTCCAGCCACTATATAGCTGATTTGGGTTGTAACATAACATAGCAGTACATGTTTTGGTCTCTGAGCTTTTTTTTTTAAAGTTTATTCTTTATGGACATGTAAGTGAGTGCCTAAGCATATGTGTGTATACTACACTTGTTCATAAGCCTGCAGAGGTCAGAATAGGGCACCAGATTTTCTGTAACTGGAGGTACAGACAGCTGCAGACCACTATATGGGTGCTGGGAATTTACTTGGGTGCTCTGAAAGAGCTGTAAGGCTCTAAATCTTCAAGCCATCTCTTCAACTCTGTAACACAATTTTTAGCCACCATGGAACTAGGTATCTCATACAAATTATAAGTTCCTTTTACAAGTTATCAGTGATCTTAACAAAGGAAGAACACATTTACATTTCTTATATATTAAAAGATTTCAGTTCTTTGATCCAAAGATAACATTTTGAAAAGGATTTGATAACTTCTATTTTCTCAGATGAGGAAACAGAACCAGGAACAGAAACAGAAAGGCTAATGTGCTCAATGCCACCTGGAGTTTTGCTTTGAGGTCATTGTGCATATACATATATAAAATCCAGCTTTATTTACTCTAAATGTTCAGTCAAAAGTTGTCTCTGAGAGCAATTTAACTCCATTTCATCAGGAAATTAGTCCAACCAATAAAGAGTTTCATGGCACAGTCATGGTCAAAGTATTAAAGCACAATCTTTCCTAATTTTACGTCATAAAGACCAATATGTCTTTATATATAAACACTCACAATGAAAAATCTGAAGTTCAGACATTTTTAACAGGGATCATGCTCTTGGGGCCATAAAGAAAGAAATGGATCAAGGTACTAAGTGGTGACCATGTACCAGGTATGTGTAGTTACAACTGATCTTCACATAATATAAAGGGGAGACTTATTCTCACCTTACTGATGAAGGAGCTCAAATTCAATAAAGCTGCCTGACTTCTCTAGACTAACTAACTCTCAGTTGGAAAACAATACAACTATGTTTCAATCCATACATTTTCCATGGCTCCATAAGCATCATTTCAAAACTGAAATATATATATAATTACAACAACCCTGGAGAGAGGTTCTTACACATTCTTCTCTTGAGGGAAGAACGTAAAATTTCACAGGAAAAATAAAATCATTTCTTTCCTGACAATAGAAAATTTCCCAGAATGAATATTGCATTTTTCATAAATTCAACATATACATAGATTTTTAATATTTAATAGTGCCAGAGATCTGAGCCACCTCTCATCTAAGAGTAACAAACAGTAAAGTAGATTTTAGTTTTATTTCAGTTTTATTAAGCACTTAAAATTGCTATGGAAACATGAAATGTTACTCATTTAAAAGTGAGAAATAAACTTTGTAATTATATTTTTAAAGTCCACCTTCTCCAAAGACTCCCTTAGTTTTACCCAGCCAAAGGAGGAAAACAAAACAAAACAAAACAGTGTGATTTTAGTGGAAGTTTAACATCCAACTAACCTGGGAGAAAGTTTCAATATTCTATTCACAAGTGAATGTTCTTAGAAATTGTCAACATAAAGTATTTGGAATAGTAAGAATGATGACAATGAAGGTGAAGTAAATACTACAGTGTGTGGCATACAGTAGGGTCTTACAGAACATCCCTTCCTCCTTTATAGGATCAACATCAATAGTATTTCTGTACTTTTCTTTAAGAGGCTCAGGTTCAAGCTGCAGTGTCAGAGTTTGAAAAAGCTTCTAGCTGGGTCACACTAGAGTGATTTAAGAAACCATTTATTGGACAACTGAAATGGCATACAGTAAAGACCTGGAACAAAATGAAAGATTCAGAGCTCTGAGGAAAATATTGGATTCTGGTGTGGCTAGAATATCCTAAGAATTGCCTTAATTGTGTATATGTGCCTGTTGTAAGAGAGGAGGACTAACTGGCTGGTTGAGTAATGTGTCTACGTCATTCTCATTTACTCTTTACAGTTCCCATTCTGGCTTCTCAATGGGATCAGGTGTCCATTGATGGTGGTTTGAATGAGAAATGTCCCTCACAGGCTTCTGTATTGGAATACCTGGTTTCTGGTTGGTGGTACTTTTTTGGGAGGTTACTGAGCCCTTACGAGGTAAAGTCTTTAAGGAGAAAGTACATCATGTGAGGAGATTTAAGAGTTTTAGACTTTTCCCAATTCCAGTCACTTTTTTTCTACTTTCTGCATGTGGATGAAGATGTGATCTCATAGTTTTCTGCTCTGAACACCTACTGTGATGCCTCTCCCCACCATGATGAACTCTTCCTCTGAGAGCATAGCAAAAATGAACTCTTCCGTGACTTGCTACTGGTCATGGTATTTTATCATAGCAACAAAAATCAACTAATACACCACTCATATATAAAACACTAAAGACTCTTTATAACTCAAACTCCAAAGAGGCCAGTCAAGTGGGATTAATTCATTTTTGCTGGGTTTTCTTTCACATATTGGCTCACTTCATTTTTATCTGGGCTACATTCTTAATGTGGTATTATTTCACTGTATATTGGTAATTCCTTTGGAAAGCATGGTTCTCTCAATAAATGCAAGCACTACACAAAATCTTACCAATTTTGCCTACTTTGTTAGGAGGAACTAGTACCCCTAAAAAAGATCAAGGGATAAGTTCTTATCTGTGCTTTTCCACATGGCCAACCCCATTCCACATCTATTTCAAAAATCATCAAGGGAAATTTGTGCATTTCTCATAGTAAACTGAACCATTTGTCTAACACAAATGTCTTTATAAGCAGCAACCTGATTTAGTAGGTGAAGAAGCCTGCTTTAAGCCTTACTGACCTAAGTTTGATCCTTGGAACCCAAACATTGGAAGAAGAGACCTGATTTGGACAAGTAATCCTCTGGGTGGCACATGCACAGATACAAATAAATAAATAAACTCAATAAAATGGCATGATCGTCTGTAGTAAAACTACCACTTGGTAAATTATATTCTAAATGAGAAAATAGTTTCTCTTCAATGATACAGGATATGGGTTTATTTCATTTATTCTCTGCTAAATTTTGCTTTACAGTGACAAAAAGGAAACCTACTTGGCTGGAAAACCCATCATTTTGAAACATTATAATATCCAAATGGCTTTACTTTAGGGTTTTATAAGAAAGGCTTATTTTCAGCTTTACCTATTCAGCAGAAGACTTTTGCGATTTACCTTCAAGGATTTTAGAAGCTAATTTGTGTAAAGAATATTTATATTTAAATTAACCCTAGGAATGCATATTTAGACAGGAAATAAAAGGGAAAAATAATGAGTTATATTTAAATTCATATTACAAAGTGGGTGCATTAAAGTACTGTTTGATAATCACTGTATTCATTATTCAGTTTAATTATAATTTTCAAAATTCAGAAGGCATCTGAAGTGGATTAGAAAACACACAGCTTCATATTAATAAAACAACAAATTCAGTGTTGTTTTATATTTTATAAACTAATTATACTGTAGTACACATGCAAACTCTAAATATGCATAGCAAATAATTGGCCTTCTTGAAAAGGCACATGTATTTACAAGATCTGTGATGGTTTGACACTACATGAAATTTGTAGAAGAAAGAACACAAAAATTATCTATCAAGATTTTCACCCTATAGCAGATCCAAAATCATGGAAATCAAAAAATAAATTATAGCTTTAACTTCCCATGAGCTATTTTTGCACTGCTCCAATTTGTGGTGCCTTAGAAACATTATAGGTGAAGAATTGATTCTTTCCAGATGGTACCAGTGAAACCATACTCCATGCTTTTGATTTAAAACTATTCTGTTTAACACTGCTACAAATACACATTTCTCTAGAGAAAGTCAGAGGCACACAAAACACATTCCATTAGCAGTTCATATTAGAAATTTTTTTCATTAATAGATAGAAATCTCTTCAGTATTGAGCTTGCCTTGGGTTAAAGTCCACAATGCTGAATGATTCCCACCATCCCTGCCCTTTATGGTCATTGTTTAGATCATACCTATGTTTTCAACTTCGTACCTTCAATAGCATTAACTCTCTCACATTCATTGATCAAATTACCTTTTGCAGAACACTTTGTTTTTTTCTAAATATTCTACAATCCAAACAGAGTAAAATGACGAAGTCACGTGAGTGATTGATACATTTGAATAATGACCTTAATAATGACTAAAGACATTATGTAGTATATACTTTAGAAAATAGTTGAATGGAAGACAGACCTGGGAAAAGAGAAAATTGAAAGTAATTGAAGCATTAACATGAAATATTATCAGTTGTAGAATGAACTTGTGAAGCATATTTAAGATCTAGATAAATGTGGATGTTCTCAACCAAATTGTTTAAAATTAAATATCAGTTTTCTCTATTAGGAAATAAGCAAGATACATAAAGTTGTGTATATATACGTGCGTGTGTGTGTGTGTGTGTATGTGTGTATGTGTGTGTATGTGTGTGTGTGTGTGTGTGTGTGTGTGTGTGTGTGTGTGTGTGTGTGTGTAGTTTGATACCCAGTACCCACAGAAAGAAAAATTGGGCATCATAAATTGTGCTTATAATCCCAGTGATGTGAGGCAGAGATAGATCCTCGTGGGGGTACAAACACCTGTAGTCTTCATCTTTCAATGTCCTTCTAGTGCTATCTTCATTTTATAAAACATCTACATACCTGAAACCAAGCTCTGGAAACTTCCTTCAGAATAGCTCTATGAATTACTCCTCTTCACTTGATACTGATAATGTGTTTGACTCAGTCTCTTCAAAATAATTCTTGAACATTTTCTATCATTTTCAATGTTCAAGTGCTTCTCTGCTCAGAGAGCCTGTATCCTCTTATTACCATTACTGTGAGTCATATTCCATCAACTGGAAATTTCCTTCAAACTCACACTTTAACTACAATGATCCCCTGCCCCAAATGAACCTGTGACTTCCTAAATTACACAACTGTTTGGCTGGACACCTGGAGTTTAAAAGCCCATTTATTTATTATTATTATTTCGCAGCTCTCATTCTGCCCAGTCTTCAAGCAGTGTCATATAGAGTCATGTGACATTCATGCTCATACATGTCTACTTCAATTACAGACAACCATGCTCTGCTTTCTGAATGCCATGTGCTGTTTTAAGCTGCCTAGATTTACAAATGGGCTTGGTTCTCTGGTTTTATGTTTCAGGTACTTTTAATGTTTCTTTAGTTGGAAGCATTGTATTCAGTCCTCAACACCAAAATCTAAAGTGTAATCACTGAAAGAAATTCTCTAGATGTATCCCAGACAAAAAGAATTCTCATTCTTTTCAAGTCACCCACCCACAGCACATTTCTCATATTCCACTTCAGAACTTGTCATTGTCACCTCCTGCTGTCCTGGTACAAAATTCTTTAAAGATACTGTGAGCACCACAAATGAAAAATTGTTGTTATACTAATTTTTTGCCTTGTCAGTGCTTGAACATATATTTGGTACATGTTATCTAATGTGTTTGCTGAGATAATAAGTGAATCACTGCAGTAATTATCAAGCTGTTTATGATCACTTAAAAAATAGCATATACACAACAGGAGGTGACAGTGTTCCTTGGCTGCTTGTTGTGACACACTATCAATTTATAATAAATACTTTTACTTTGCTTTTATACTTTATCTTATACAAACATCTAAATAATTGTTCAGTAAAATATTTAAAATTAGGAATCTTTGTGTGTATACTTTTCTGATGTGTGTGATTTGAATGTTGAATTTTGTCACAAGATTTTATCCTATTAAATATTTACACACAAGGTTGTGTTTGGAACAGCATATAAAATACATTTCTATTAAGATCGAATACCCATAATGAAAGTTATAGAGGCCAGATCCTTACTATGTAAAACTAGTGTCCCTATATTCTAGTTTCTCTTTTATAAAATATTTTTTTCTTCTTATCAGGTTCCTGATGTTTATTACAGATTATTATATATGCATTATAAATAAAATACATCTTCCCCTGGTGGTTTATTACATTAATGCAGATCATTTCTTTGGGTGTGACCTAGTTAATTAAGTCTTGTACAATGACTTGCTTTGACCATTTTTATAAATTCTGTTTCATGTAAACCTGCTCATTTGCCTTTTAAATAAGTTTTTGTACTTTGTTCTGTCTTTATTTTCTTCACATAATTAGATATTGAAATAATAGAAAGTCAGGGGGAAAAATAGCCCTATTATTCAATGTTTGCACACAGTACTAAATCTGTGTTTGTTTAAACTCCCATCAACCAATCTTCTGTTTGGAGGTTAAGTTGCCTTCTATAGTATTTTAACTCCTCTCTCTCTCTCTCTCTCTATATATATATATATATATATATATATATATATATTTATATATATTATAAATATATTATAAATATATATATTTATATATATATGTATATACATATATATAGTCTCGTATGTCTTAAAATACAGATAACCATTTAAATAATATTTTATTTCCATACTAACCTTTTGTTAAGTAGAAGAGATTTTAAGTTAATTTAAAACCAAATTCTATGGATGGGACATAGATAAAATCTTAAATCTTTGGGTTTTTTTTTTTTTTTTTTTAGTCTGAGTCTCTCTACATAATTCTAGCAGTCCTAGAACTCACTCTATAGACCACTCTATAGAGATCTGTCTACCCCTGCCTCCCAAGTGCTGGGATTAAAAATGTGTGATACCATGTTAAGACGAGATAGACAAAAATTTAAGAACACGTTTTTGAAAAATTATTATTGAAGCATACAAACCAAATTGTTTTAAAATGATAAACAGAGAACTAAAAAATTATTTTTATTAGCAATGAATAGAATGGGAGTTAAAACATGCAGAAACTCTATTTTTGATTTTATCAAATTATGAATTACCTTTGCTTGTTTGTATTCTACAATAACCCATGACAAACTTTTCATGAACTCAAGAAATACTAAACAGAAATGCAGCAACTTTCTCTTTTAAAAATAACTTGAAACTTCCCGTTATAATAATCCAGAAGCAAAACAAAACAAAATATATTTCACTTCAACAACAAAGGCAATTACAGCATCAACCACTTAGCATCATCAGTGTTATTTACAAAGTAAAACCTACAGAATCAATTAACCTGGACTAACAAGGTCTCACAGAAACTAAACTGACAGCCAAGGAGCCTGCATGGGATAGGCCTAGGCCCTCTGCCTAAATGTGATAGGAGTCCCTCTAGAAAACCAAGCTACATAACTAAAAGTGAAAACAGTAGCTGTCTCTGATTCTTGTTCTCACTCTTGGAACCCTTTTTCTCATATTGGGTTGCTTCCTCCAGCCTTCAACTTGATATGCCATGTTTGGTTGACTTCCATGGGAGGTCTGCTGGTGTCTGAATAGGAACAGAAGTAAGGATTGATGGGGGGCTGCAGAATGGGATGGGATGGTAGGGGGCGCATGGGAGAGTGGAAGGAAGGGATCAAGGGAGGGAGGGAGGGAGAGTGAACTGGGATCGATATGTAAAATAAGAAAAATAAAAAACTCATTTGTAAATGTTAAAAAAAAACATTAAGGAGGAAATTTACAAGGGGTAGTTTTATCAGAATCTAGATCACAAATTAAACTCAGTATTACAGAATTTACAATTATCAGCCATATACATCTTTTGACAATAAAATATGAATAATGTATACCATGTATGAATCATTCAAATTAAAGATTAAAAATCAAAAAAAGTCTGTGTTTTATTTAATAGGCAATAAAGAGAATTTGGAAATATTCTGTGTACCATTATGTAAGACAGTTGACTCAGTTGTCAATGACTCGTTGAAATTATTAAATTTAGAAAGGATGATTTTAGATTAAGAATCTAGAGAGAAATCTAAAGGAAACACAATAATAAATGTGAAACTTGCCACATTTGAAGATGCTAACTCTAGAATGATACTTTAGAAAACATAAAATACATTTTGATACACACTAGAATTAGATGACACTAAAATATTGATAAATTTCTAAATGATTTTAGAGAAAATAACTTTATCAGAGACACTTACATCAGTGTCATAAGGAGACCAAAGGTATTATTCTTACAGCTTTAAAGTAGTGTAGCAAAATATTAAAGGCAGGGGAAAGCTGCCAAACATTGCTTAATCTATAGAAGTAGACACATAAATTAGTTTTGTGTATCACTAAAGTCCCAAACCTCATATGTTAAATACATTTGCAATATAGAACATAAGTCAAAATACACACATTCTTATGTATGTAAGTACTCTGAAGGGAAACCATAGGAATTTATCAGAGGTCTAAAAGGAATTTTTTTCCACACTTTCTCCGTTTTTAGCTCCCTCCGTCTACTGTTGCCTCATGCTCTGCTCTCCTAGTTCTTAATCCCACTTTCATCCTGTATTTATGAAGGAAGGGTCATATGAGGACATGTTAATAAGGCAGTCACACATGAGGCAGAAAGAACCCCTTCACTAGAAACTGATGTCTCATTGAATCTCTGACCTTGTACTTTCCACTCTTTGACCCTGGACTTTCCACTGTCTGACCTTAGCCTTCCTACTTTCTGACCCTGGACTTCTCACTCTGACCTTGGCATTTCCACTGTCTGACCTTGGACTTCCCACTCTCTGACCTTGGACTTTCTACTCTTTGACCTTGGACTTCTCACTTTCCAGAACTATGTGAACATTATTTCTCTTTATAAAACCCTAAAGTCTCTGGTATTCTGTTATGAGCTATCCAAGTACACTGATAAATCACAAAGAAAAAATGGGAAGGGTTTTTACAAATGTTTTCAACTTTGACATAAATGACAGGAGTGTTGCGGGTAGGGATCTTCCCATAAAAACCACAACCACTTGTTTTCTACAGATTTGTTTTGAAGACTGGTACTCAAATTTACATTTTATTTTAGCCAAAACAGCAGTGACATCAGAATGTAGTTTCATATGGTTTCTAGGTATTTAGAAAAAGAAAACATTTTTTTTCTGTAGAAAATTAGTCTTTGACCCATGTTTGGCAACCATAGAGCTTAAAAAATTAAAATTCAGCCATAAAAACTACAGGAAAATCAGTTGTTATGCTTCAAAGTCAGTACAGAGAACAGACTAAAACACAAAACACTTCAAAGTTCAGGCTAAGTAAGATACAGTAACTTGTTTAAGCTATGATCAAAGACCTATAAGAGAAAAACACAAAACACAAGGTAAAAGCTGAAGACTAAACAGTCAGAGCAGATCAAAACAAAGGGCTAAATACAATTCCTAGAAGCTACTCTTACTGATGACATAGAGTTGGAGTCCAGAACTCACAGAACAGCTCACAAGCCCCACAACTCCAGTTCAAGGTTATCTAGGGCTCCTGGATGCACGTCTCACACATTAATTTACACACACACACACACACACACACACACACACACACACACACACAATATATATATATATTAATAATAAATAAGTCTTATAAAATGAGTATATGATAGAGTAGACCTAGCTGACATGAATAATGGGGAATAGAAAATGCCTTGGAAATTTTCCCTGCAGAATAGTAGGGAAATTATATATAGACATATGAAGAAGTAGGAAACAGAAAAAGGGACCAGCACAGAGAACATCTATGAGAAGATGAGATGACAGACAGATCTGTTGGAAAAGTGACACAGGAGTTAGAAAGGAGTATTATCTGACATTCAGGCCCCACTTCCCTTATTGGGACATTTCACATAGAGAAGATCCAGAATGCCTACTCAAAACAAACCTGACAGTGTACCTGTCCCTAGAGTTCCAATAAAAGAGATTAAAGTCTATTTCTCCTGCTTTCAGCACCCCTTAGTTGCCAATAGTTCTTGTTCCTTCCTCCATCCACCTTACCATGTCTTTTGTTGTGGTCCTATCTCAACTCGTGTTTCATCAGTCAGACTAGTGAAACTTTAAGGGTATAATTTTATAAAAATGTCAAAAAATAAAAGACATGTTGGAAGAGAAATGAAGGAGAGTCATAGATTTCCAACAAATGTTGGCTGTAAGTTTTCAGAATTAAAATTAATACTTTAATTAAAATAAAAATGAAACAATGCATAGATTTCATCAAAATACTAAGACTTCATGGGAGCAAACTAGGCTCACTGATTTAAAGGCACAGAAAATAGCACTTACAAAAGAAACCTTAAAATCAACCAGATATAAAAGAAAAACTACTAATAAACCAGCACAATGTATTTGGGAGACACAATGAGAATGGAATAAGCTGAAGTATTACTAGAGTAGATAAAAGGAGAAACTTAAAAAAAATAGCCAAATATTCAAATTAAGAAGGGAGGATGAGAAATGCAGACAACAAAGTAAAATTAAGGGAATGACAGAAACAAAAAACAGAACAAGTTACATAATGGAAAAATAAATGATGGAAGCTATTGACAAAGCCTAACAGTACTATATATGACATAATCAGCAAAATTCTACAAAGGTCTCTCAAGAATAAGAAAGTGACCAAGAATAAATATCACTGTTCAATTCTTGGAGAGATCTCATATTCATATTCTATTTGACATGGACACATATTTGTGATTAGTTAATTAATTTTCATTAGTTAATTTCGATCCAAATAACTTTATTTACATTGACATATATACACTATCTACAATATTATTTCAAGTTATACAATGAGTCACTGTTGAACAATGCACAAATAAGCAATATTAAGAATATAAAGAAAAATAAACCATAAGAATAAGACAAAATTTAAGGAGATATTCAATATTTTATCCAGGCCATGTTAGTACATGCCTTTAATCCCAGCACTGGGAGGCAGAAGTAGGCGGATCTCTGTGAGTTGAGGCCAGCCTGGTCTACAGAGCTAGTTCCAGGCAAGCCGGCACTACACAAACAAACCCTGTCTTGAAAACCAAAACATACAAACAAATAAAGTATTTTGGAAAGGTTTTCTCCAATAAACTTAACAAGTTTAAATTTTCTGAAAATCATAACTTATTGTCTTAGTTACTTTGCTATGATAAAAAATCATGACCAAAAGCAAATTGAGGAGGAAATTATTCATTTGGCTTACACTTCCCCATCATAATTCATCATTAAAGGAAGTCAGGGTAGCAATGCAAACAGGGCAGGAACCTGATATACACAGGCCATCCAGGGGTGCTGCTTACTGGCTTGTTTCCCATGGCTTGCTCAGCTTGCTTTCTTATACTTCCCAAGATCAACAACCCAGGGATGGCACCACCCACAATGGGCTGAGCTCTCTCCATCAATAATGAATTAAGAAAATGTCTTGTTGCAGGAATTTACAAAGGCATTTTTCTCAATTTAGGCTTCCTCCTCTCAGATGGTTCTAGCTTGTGATAAGTTGACATAAAAGCCAGCTGGTATACTTATAAAGTTTGCCTGAAAAAGACATAAGCTTGAAAGAATTTCGAAACTATGATATATAACTTGAAAAATTTAAAAAAAATATCCTGCAAATAGATGGTTTTGTATTTAATTTTCATCTGCCAGGAAGTAGAAAAAGTCACTGGAGGGATAGATAGCTCAGAAGTTAAGAGCATTGGCTGCTCTTGAAGAGGACCTGGGTTCAATTCCCAGCACCCACATAGCATCTCAAAACAATCTATAACTTCAGTTACAGGAAGTTTGATATTCTCCTTTGGCTTCTACAGGCTTAAGGCACTCACTCACATAGAGCACAGATGTACATGCAAGTGAAACAACTATACACTTAAAATAATTAACTCTTTTTCTAAACTAGAAAGTCTCAAATTCCATATATATATATATATATATATATTATATATTATAATTTAAAATTTTACATGTCGATCCCAGTTTTGTCTCCCTCCCTCCCTCCCTCTTGCCCTCTTTCCCTCCTCACATGCACCCTGACTACCCTCCCCTCCCATCCCCCACCCCCCATTCTACATGTAGGGCTATGCTATCCAGGTGGGGGTCATGTAAATCTATCAAGTCATTTGAAGTAGGGACTAGGACTTCTGTCTCTAGGTTAAGGGAATATCCCTCCATGGGGGATGTGTCCACAAGGTCCTTTTGTGCACCAGGAATACATCCTGGTTCTACTATCTGAGGTTCCTTAGACTGCTCAGTCCTAGCTAAGACCCATATTCAGAGGGTCTGAGTCAGTCCCATGCTGGCTTCCAAGCTATCAGTCTGGGGGGCCCATTAGCTCCTCCTTGTTCAGGTCAGCTGTCTTTGTGTATTTCTGCAACCTGGTCTTGTCCTCTCTCTCTCTGTGTCTGGATTCTAGTTCGACTCAGTATTTAGTTATGGGAATCCTTCTTAAATAGAATACAAAAAAGACTAACATAATGAACATAAAAAGACCAGGCAATTTTTACTATTCTCAAAACTACCAAAAAAAAAAAAAAACCAAACAACACACAAACAAACAAAAAAAAACCATAATCTCACCATGTGAATCTAGCTATAAAATGAGATAACTCCATTTTCGTATGTAAATTCATCCTGTCCAAGTTGACTTTATCGTAGAAATGTGACTCACATTTAGTATTAGATTTGTTGATAAGGGTGAATCCATTAATGTAAAGATAGGTATATACTTCAGGGCAATTTATCAATGATAAAATGTGTAAAACATCAAATCGAGTGAAAGCTGGCAGAAACTCAGTAAGCCCCATACCCCTCCCTTCTAAAATGCTAATGAAACAGTAAATCATCCTTCAACCCACCCCCACTTTCCCTATCCTGGATTATAAACAACCAACTCTGATATGCTTAATCAGAAAGATACATCAACAACGGAAGCTTCTTGAAAACTTGCAGGCTAAAAGCAGCAGAAGTGGACAGAGCCACAGCTGCCTGCATGATTAGCTCCAGCAGAAGCCAAATAGTGTGCCTGGCCTCCTTGCAAGTGGGATGCATCTGGCAGGAGGGGCGGGCTCCAGCTTCTGGCATCCCATTAACTCCAGAGCGTGAGGGCATGTGCTTTAACTGATGGTCATATCAAAATTACTTGATTTTGGAGAGATGGGATCCCCAGAGGAAAATGAAGTGCAATCAGGAAGAGAAAAAGAGATGCTGGAGAGACACAATGCAGGAAAATAGCCACTTTGATGGCTAGATGTACTGTTGCCATGGAACAGCCATCCTGTGAGAAATTAGTTTACCCCCTTATCAAGAATTTGGTCATTACATGGATGTCTGCAGTGAATCCAGTTCTCTATCTTCAAGTTACTCCTTTCTCAGATTTAAACACATGTATGTAAACTACTGGGTTTTCCTCATCTTGTGACACCATCTAGGAGATAGCTATAGCTTCTACTAACAGGACCACTTCCACTAAGGTCCGCTCAGTCTTGTTTCACCACACAACCTTTATTAATTTGTGATAATGCAATTCTCCATGACAACAGTATTATTTTAAAATCAGACTGAGGCAGAAAGTAATTAAGAGACTGCCGTTGAATGAGACACAAAGTGAGATGGTTTGGAAGCTTCTGGATCTTGTCTACTCACTCACAGTAGAGGTAATGTTGTTATTGCAAGATATGCATCTGCTATAGATGAGAAAACTCACTGAAGAAAGAGATGCTTTGCCTTGTTATAGATGCTTAAGTCTTTAAGTCCATTCTGGCCTTATATCACTGATGGAATAAAACCTTTGTTGTTTTTAGTTTGTTTTGAAATTGCATCATTAAAAATTAAAATCATTTTACATGTCATAAGTCTACTGGTTTTAAGGCAGGTTCAGTACCCACCATGTCTGTCTGTCTCATGATCCATGGTTGACCATATGACTGGCACCAAATACTGAGACTGTATTTTCTAAATACCATTTATAACCAGATGCTCCATTGGCTGACACTAGGTTCCCATATGTAGGAGAAACTGCAGCCAGCCTACCCAAGCTGCAGTCACCCTGTCACTGGTGCCCAGGCCAGACTTCATGCTCTCCCGATTCCCAGTGCCTGAGTTGTTGGTGCTGCATTTCTCACCCACCTCCACCAAGGGGTGTCCAAGTAGGGTAACCTGCAACAGCCCTAATGCTGGGAACACACACAACATCTAATCGTTTATCATTTTGCTTCCTCTTCTCTTAGCTTTCTTGTATCTGCCCTCCATACTGCTATGCATAGAACAGCAGCTATGCCATACAACTCTGACCACAGCTCTTCCCCTGAGGTTTTCATCTACTTTCCTCAATACTCTTGTGGATACCCCCCCATACACACACACAGCCTTTTGACACACTGGCACAATCTTTCTTATTTTTCTACATTTCAGCAAAACTATTCTTTCAGCTTAATTTTCCTATTATGATGGCTTATCATAATATCACTCCCCTGGAAAGATTTTCACAACTTTCCAGAAAGAATTTCTCCATCTCTGAGAGACCAAGCTAGGAAAAGCTCCAGTGTTCCCTAGTTTTTGCACCTTTATACAACTGGGCTGGAGTGGAATGAGTAGGGATGAGAAATAATCATGGCAAACATTATAGGATGTTGCTTTTATAATTAGTTGCACTAAATGATAAGGATGATGACATGACATGCCTATGATCACCTGAGATTATATAAGAATTTGTTTCAAAATCCTGGAGATCAAGACAGATGTAGTGGTGCAGACCTTTAATACCAGTACCAGGAGGGCAGAGGCAGGTGGATCTCTGAGTTCAAGAGCAGGTGGATCTCATGGTCTCCATAGCAAGTTTCAAGCAATCCAAGGCACCCTCACTCAAAAATAAATAAATAAATAAGCAAGCAAGTAAGTAAGTAAGTAAGTAAATAAATAAATAAATAAAACTACTAGAGCATCTTTCGTTTTTACTTAGTGTTTCGCCGAGTTCCCACTAGACATCCATGGCTGACCTGGAACATATTAGTCTGGCCTCTAAGACAGAGATCTGCCTGCCTCTGCCTCTCAAGTATTTGAATTAAAAACATGCACCACCACACTCTGATATGAGAAAGGTTCTTATCTTGGCTTTGAAGAAGCAGGCATGTTATGACTTTCAGGGCTAAGTGATAGAAACTATGAGTAGTATAAGCACTTCACCCCCCAAAAAAGCCTAGTACCTTTGGTTACACAAACATGCATACACATGGAGAAAGACACACAGAGAGACACATACACACAGACACAGGCCACACACACACACACACACACACGCACACACACACACACACAAACACACACACACCATTCTCTCAACATTTGGAGGTTGGGGGTGCATCTTTCCCCAATGAGCTTTACTTCCAATACTAATGATCTGTGAGACTGATTGGATCCTTGGAAAACTGAGTATGGTAAAACGGAATAAAAGTTTTATTTACTGAGTTATATATTTGGTGACTGTGTAGTGAATGTAGACCATTCAATGAGAAATTTTCTGATTTATATGAGGAAAATAGCTGCAAGTACAATATTTGAACAGGCAATTTTTTAAACAACATCAAGTTTTGGGATCATCAGATGTGAAAATTAAACCAGAGTTGCCTATGGTGTAAAACTAAATTCTGCAGGACAGGGAGTAGGAAGGACTCATATACTGAACTGCTGGCCTTTGTGACTCCTATAAAACTTGGAAGACATTTTATGACAGGCTAAATAATTACAACCAATGGAATTGTGGCCATGTATTTTCAAGCATATTAGAAAGCTAAGTCCTGGCCATCGTTTATTGTAGACCCAGCACCTACTTTAAATAAGGTGAACATACATAATCTAACCCATGGAGTTCCATTGAAAGTGATGCTTTTACTACTGTCTGAATTGTATTGACTCTAACAGCCACCAGGTGGCAGATCATTTGTACAGTCATTCTGACTCAAATGATTTCATTTGTAGTTGAAGATACATTCAGAAGCAGTTATAATTGAGATTTCAGGTTCTCCCATCTGTTTCCATGTGCCAGGTGCAGAGGTTAGATAAGGAAAGTGAAATTTATATTTGGAGGCTCTTGGGAAGGTAGATGGCAGGATATAACAGCACAGATATTTAAAGAACAACTGTTCAAAGATGTAACTTTTAATTTGCCTCCAAACTCAATATTATCACAATGTACACTAATCAAGGTTTACTCTAATCATTTGTGTGACATGCTTCCTATCACATGTAAATTGTGGACAAGTCACAGATTCCTGGCTCTTACTTGGAACCCCAAGTCATGGAAGCTTCCAAAGGCTTATGTCATCTCTTTAAACTCAAAGATGTATACTTCTGACTTTACTCCCATAGCTGAGCACAGGTCTCAGCCCAAGAGGAATATTATTTCAATGACATGACTAGGGACAAGGACTTTGTTATCATTAAATTCTGACTTTAAAAGTGTGTGTGTGTGTAGGCGGCCGCCCGCAGGATGCCATTACAAGATGGCGAACTTCCTCTTTCTTGTATACCTTATTTGGGCGTACGCCAGCTTGGTGGCTGCACTCCAGCGCGCCTGCTCGTTCTCTAGCCAATCCCGTGGCTCCAACACTGAGGCGAGGTCTTTTGAGCCTATGAGACCGTGACCCGTTGTCTAGTAGGATATATAAGCAGCTGTCCCTTCCTGCCCGGGGCCCCTCACCTTCAGCTCTCCCTTCAACCAAGAAGCGCTCCAATAAAGTGTGATCTGAGAAGAATCCTCGTGTGGTTGCCGTCTTTCCTGCGGGTCGGACTTGGCGCGCCACGTGTGTGTGTGTGTGTGTGTGTGTGTGTGTGTGTGTGTGTGGATGTACTCAAGTGATGTGTGCGCCTGTGTGTGTGTGTGTGTGTGTGTGTGTGTGTGTGTGTGTGTGTGTGTCAGTTGCATATGTGTATACCAGTACACATGCCTGGGTGAACACAAATCAAGGCGAGAAGTGGGTGTCCTTCTTTGTTACTTTCTGCCTTATCCCTTTGAGACAAGGTCTGTCACTGAGTCTGGTCACTGTTGGGAGCCAGGAAGTCCAGAGACCATCTTCTTGTTCCCAACTCCCCCACAGCACTAAAGTTACAGGCACATGTGGACACACCTGGCTTCCTCATGTGAGTGTTATGACAGGAACTCAGGCCCTCATAGTTGTGTAGGAAGTATCCTCACTCAATGAGCCATATCTACCACACTTGCACTAGAGATTGTAGTAATCTGCTCACTTTCAGTACACTAATACTTCCCTTCCAATATCGGCATTCCACAGGACTCATTCAAAGTGTCTTTTATTTATACTATGCAAACATCTACAAATTTCTCTTGATATATGCTAGAGTACTATCTATCACCATCAATAAACAGTATTATTAGTAAGCTGTAAATCTAAGAGAATCAGGTCTCTGTTGGTATTCCTAGGCCCAGAAGAGTACTTGGTGCATAATTTCCAAAAGACACTGACCAAACAATACAAGTAGGATATGGCTTGTGTGTTCCAAGTCAAGATGAACACACAGTTTCTCAACAAATTTTACTGAATCAAAAAAGATAATGACCTATATACCTTATTATTTTGAGGATTCCACTTCAAAAGTCTATGAAGAAGCTCAGTAAATTAGGACATATTTGTTATTAATCACTTCTGATTAAACTAACACTCAACATAGTTATATGTGACAGAGA
Source organism: Cricetiscus sungorus (assembly GCA_030556225.1). NCBI lineage: Eukaryota > Metazoa > Chordata > Mammalia > Rodentia > Cricetidae > Cricetiscus > Cricetiscus sungorus. The sequence goes on along the minus strand of JANBXA010000007.1, from coordinate 54,839,071 downwards.
CAAAATACATGAGGCAATAAGCAAAGGAAAGCCTGTTCCTATCAATGACTAGGGCATTGTTCATTGTAGAACAATGCCCTAGGAAATTTGAGGGCTCTTTTACAATTGTTTCTCATCTTCTGAAGCAATAGGTGCAGATAAATATTATTTTCATTCCTCTACACATTGTCTGGACCACTTAGAGTCTCCTGGCATACCCTTCTATTCTTTCATTCCTGATTCTTCTCTGGGAATTGCCTCCACTCCTTTCCTAGGTGACTGATGAACCTGTGTATTGAATACAGATCCAAGTTTTGATTCAGCAATTTTAGAATCTATTTAATTCCTTATGTGTATGACAAGTATTGAAAGCATCTATTTCTAAAAGTCACAATTGAGACATTTCTACCATTTGAGTCCTTCTCTCCATAATGTGTGCAGCTACAATTTCTTAGAGATCTATTTGTGTCACCAGCTTTCATGTGTTTCCACAATTCCATTCTTTTTAATTATCAAAAATATCTACCAGTTTTCTTTCAATAGCCTCATTTCTCACAACTAAACTCATACTTCTCTATGTATTGAAATTTTTATGTAATCATAACAATGCCTTATTTTGTTGTTAAGTTATATACAAAGTTGAAAACCAATAAATGAGCTTTACATTATTTTTATTCTGTTGAGATTGTCCAGTCCAGACACGGTCAGGGAGTATTTTAAAATTCTTTATTTTTTTTTTCTCTGCCAATCTAACACTGTGAGTTTTAAACCATTTAGAAAACAATATTCCTTATATTAAGATAAAATGGATCTATTCAACACACAAGATACACATCTTAATATTTATGAATAAATCCACATGTGTATTGTTATTTTGTTTGCTTTGTATCTGGCCCATAAAACAGAGTTTGTCTAAGACAATTTGCTGCTTCTAACTTTGTCTTTTTCTTACTCTATTTTATCATCATATGCTTAGTTCTAATCTCTTCATTTCACTACTTATTTGGTCAAACCACCATCCCTCTATATTTTATTCTCATTTATATAAAGTGATTACTCTTCAGGCCACTTCCACCAATGTTATTTTGGAGGTCTTCCATCACAACTTCTTTCCTGATATTTCTACATCTGTGACTTCCTCTTTGTGGGTTACTCCTATACTGAGTCTCATGAAATTTAAGCTGTTCTCATATTTTATTTGTACTTCAGATATTTGTAGAGTTCTAAGTTAAGAAACATATCCCTTGTGATTGTGACAGCATTGTGCTCTCTTCCTCTACACAGTACACTTGTTAGTCAGGCTCTTCTTTCTACAACAAAATACCCAGAACAAGCTTATTTAGACTTTTAGCTTGGTACATTTAAATCCATTGTGGTTGGCCCATCACTTTTGGGTCAATGCAATATATTATGGTGTGAACAAAAGTTAAAGGAAGCTCATTAACTTCATGAATGAAAATGTATATTAGACGCAGGAAGAGGAGGGGCTAGGGTCTCAATATACTGCTCCAGAAAAATATTCCAAAGCCTGGAAAACTTCACATTAACTTTAGTCTCTGAAAGTTCCACCACTTACTTCTCAGTAACACCATGGAATGGAAAAACACATTAAGCACATGGGTCTTTTGGGGAACATTTATCCAAACCATAACAATAAAGCATATTAAATATTTGGTAAATCAATAGTTCAGAAACTCACTTGAACTTTTAAGTTATTTTTGTGCCCAATTTAATGAGCCCTTGTCCTGAAACCCAAACAGGCCTTGTCATCATGAGTTATGTGGATTGTGGGAGATACATCCCTGAAAACACCAGACCGTATCTGTCTGCTTACTACTTCACTTTTATGATGAAACTCTGGGTTAGGAATAATGAATGAAACTTTCACAAGTGAATTTAGGTTACCCTTAACACCCAGAAGAACAATTACTCTGTCCAAATTGATTATCTGTTTTGAATTTATGAGTTTTTTAAACTGTTCAATCTGCTCCCTCTCTTAAGACAAATATAGACATGGTCCAGATGGAGGAGAGACTAAGGTGGAGTGAATAGAAAAAGTTTTAAACTGCAATTACTCTGAAGGACAATAAGTGATATGGGCTATAAAGCAATCAATCTAGAATACAAACTACAAAAATTACAAAATGTTACATATTAAAGTAAATGTTGTCAAGAATGGAAATATGACTACAGGGGGATTATTAAATAGAGATCCCTGACAACTATATAATTGATAAAACTTGGCTTGCTTCATTTTCATTAAAATAGACACCAAGCTATTACATGTTAACAAGAGTAAATAAGTACTGACAGTCAGTCCTACTGTGCACCAGAGATTGCACTTGAAATCTTCATGCACCATCTGTCTTAGAGCCTCATAATATATTTTCGCTCTATAAATTTGTCTTTGCTTTATAAATATTGATGAATGTTTTGTCTAAAGTTACACCAGGAATAAGTAAGACTTCGGACTCAGGTTGTCTCTTGTAAATGTATTTATTACATTGCCATAAACTCTATGTTATTTCACAAGAACACCCATGGATTCCTTAACACAACTTTAAACTAAAAAAATCACTAAAAGCTTGTTGATCGTGACACTACTTCAATGACAACTTCAAGACCTAAGAAATTACCTTTTGGGTTTGATTTCATTGTCACTATAAACCTGAGCAATCTTAGAGAGGAATGCACATTTTATGTCCATAAATAAGAAAAATATCTCAGTAATAAGTGAGTGTAGTACATAAAATGTGCAATGCAATTTATAATTATAATTTATAATTTTAAACCTTCTTTGTGTTTTAAATTTTTATCCTGAAAGACTGAACTTGTATTACAGTGCTTCCTATTTTTAAAGTGTATGAATATTTCAAATCATATATACATTCTCTCTTCTGCTATACTCTTATGTATAACCAAAATATAAAAAATTTATGGTGCATATCTAGCTCAGTTGGGAGAGCAGTTGGCTAGCATATTCTGTGTTTATTCCCAAGCACAGCAAAAAGTCTTACACATCCACGTTTATTTCTTCTCTAATAACAACAAGGAAGTGAAAAACACCTTGATGTTTACTAATAGATGGATAAATAATAAATGTGTTGTATATATGAAATAGAATATTTTTAGCTATAAAAAATTAAATCAAGAAAATGGATGCATTTCTAATGTAGATGAATAAAGAACACCCAAGCTCAGAAAAAAAAATTGTCCTCCATAATATGCATATTCTAACCTATAATGTACACTTGTATATATATATATATATATATATATATATATATATATAAACAGATGAATATATGTGTACAATATGACGTTTAGAAGGTGGATCAGGAAAGCTAATATCAGCTCATGAAGAAGGATGAAAGGCAGGCAAATGGGCATATAAGTCATGAAGCAGATACAAATTGTTCTTCAGTTTCAACTCTATTATAGTTCTTTCCCTTTTTTGTGTGTGGTGGATATGGGTATAAAAATGTAATTGATATGGAAAGTACAAAACCCTAAGAGAAACTCCAGGGCACAGAATGGTCCTTGTCACTGTTAGAAGTTCACTGAGATGATAAAACATGGGTCTGGACAAGTGGTTCCTTGAATGGCTGCATGAGTCTAGCAGTGTGGTATTTTATTTGTGAGATTATTGCATCAAAAAGTAACAAAGTAAAAATGTAGCCAACTAATTTCTATATTGTTACCCACTCTCAAATAATTATTGAAAAAGAAGGGCACCTACGATAGGTGTTCAATCTATAATGGCTCCCTCTATTATGGTATCTCTTTCCTCCTCTTTTATTTTTTCCTTGTCTCAATCTTCCTGTTCCTTCCCCTCCCCTCCCTCCATGCTCCCAGTTTGCTTGGGAGTTCTTGTCCCTCTCCCCTTCTCCAGAGGACCATTTATGTCTCTCTTAGGGCTTGTTTCCTGGTTTCTGGCTGCGTGAATTGTAGGCTGGTAATCCATTGCTCTATGTCTAAAATCCATATATGAGTGAGTACATGCTGTGTTTGTCTTTTTATGACTGAATTGCCTCACTCAAGGTGGTTTCTTCTAGTTCCATTCATTTCCCTTCGAATTTCAGGATTCCATTGTGTTTTTTCCACTGAGTAGTACTCCATTGTGTAAATATTCCACATTTTCTCCATCCTTTCTTCAGTTGAGAGGCAACTAGGTTGCTTCTAGGTTCTGGCTATTATAAAATCTGGCACTAGAGATATGCCCAGAGATCTACAAGGATGAACCCAACTAACAATCTAAGCAATAGTGGAGAGGGTACTTTTAATGCCCTTCTATGATAATGAGATTGATGACTACCTTATATGCCATCCTAGAGCCTTCGTCTAGTATCTGATGGAAGCAGAAGCAGACACCTACAGCTAAACACTGAGCCCAACTCCTGGAATCCAGTTACAGAGAAGGAGGAATGATGAGCAAAGGGGTCGAGACTAGGCTGGAGAAACCCACAGAATCAGCTGACCTGAACAAGGGGGAGCTCATGCACTCCAGTTTTATAGCTGAGAAACCAGCATAGGACTAACCCAGACTCTCTGAATATGGGTGTTATTTAGGAGGACTAGGCAGTCTATGGGGCCTCTAATAATGGATCAGTATTTATCCCTAGTAGCCCATCCCAGAGAGAGGGATACTTTCTCAGCCTAGATACATGGGGGAGGGCCTAGGCCCTGCCCCAAATGATATGACACACTTTGAAGACTCCTCATAGAAGGCCTCAACCTCCCTGGGAAGCAGAACAAGGATGGGTTGAGGTTTGGTGGGAGTATTAAGAGAGCATGGGAGGGTGAGGGAATTGTGACTGACATGTAAAACAACCTTGTTTTAAATTTAAATACAAAAAGAAAACACACACACACACACACACACACACACACACACACACACACACACAAGATAGGTGTTCAATACTTGGTCCTCTGCCAGATACAGTTGGTACAAAAGAAAGATTATGACTGTCCCCAAAAAGTATTCAGTGCAAAAGTGTCATGTAGGGTCAGATACCATAATTCAACTTGTATGTCAGACAATGGTTTCACATTTATAATATCCCTCTGCTTTTTTCTATAGAGTGTACTTTGCATTCCTTCCTTCCTTTCTTCCTTCCTTCCTTCCTTCCTTCCTTCCTTCCTTCCTTCCTTAATTACTTCTTTCCTTCCTTACTTACTTATTGAGACAGGGTCTCTCTGTGTAGCCCTGGCTGTCCTGGAACTCACTAAGTAAACCATGCTGGCCTCAAACTCACAGAAATTTGCCAGCCTCTGCCTCCTGAGTACTGGGACTAAAGGCATAAAACACTATAACCTTCCCAGCTGCATTCTTTATTTTATCATTACTTCAAAGACAAGGGCATACTAATCCTAACAGCAAACTAGGAGACATTTGTTTCTTCATATTTTTCTCTTCTGCACACTAATAAAGTCTCAGTACACAGACAGCACCAGCTGACACAGATGGCTGGGGCCTTGCTATTATGACATATCAAACTCTGGTGCATGTTTCTGGACCAACTCTAGGACTATAATCTTCAGGGAGGAGGCCCTCTCTTCTCTTCTAGTTAAAGTATCTCATTTGCTTCTTGGAGTTTAATGTCCCCACACATAACACTTCCAGTTACTCCTTACTGTTTTCCTCACAACATGGTGTCTACTTTCATCTCAGTCCTCAGAATCCCATTCAATTAATTAACTGCACTTTTGGTGTTACATTCCTTTAGCATTTTGACCTTTCAGATAAGTTTGAAATATAGACTTACAATTTCCACACTTCCTTAGAGCTGGCACTTTTACATGTTTCCATTCAATCCTATTTCTGAGATTTAGACTCTAGCTACTCAGAGTTCCTCACTCAACCAGAAATAGCTATAACTCTGGAAAAACCACAAAACTCATTTTCACACTCTGCTTGCTTAGTGATCCACTCCAAAATACTGTTCTCTGGCTCCAGTCTAATGCCACATCAGGAGTGCAATCATGATAAGCAGTCTTGCTGGTAAACACATATTCAGTTTATCTTATAGGGGCATGGAATGGTAACAGTGATAGGCCTGGTAAGAAGTAAAATAACCATAATTCTCATGGGTATGTCAGCAATCACTAAGAAACTATAGATCCTCTCTGACATACTAAATTTAGTCCTTAAAACTTGCAAATCCTAAAGCACCAACCATACAAAACATATATTTTATATCTCATAGTAATTTCAAATTTACTTACAGTGGGAGAATAAAAGCAAAGTCAATAACAAAACACATTATACTTTTTTTGATTTCTCTGTTTTGGTGTGTTTGAGTATAAGGGAAATTTTCTGGAGGTGATTGATGCGGAAAGGGTAGCTATTTCTTTTTATTTTGTGTTGAATTTATATATTAAATTGACATATTTACTGAAAATAAATATATTATAAATTATAATAATTGAGTGAGCTGTTCTAAGAGTGCAATGGTTTAGAACACCAATCTTCTATAGAAGGCAGCAAAGGCAAGAAGATCTCTCAAAAGACGAGCATGTGATAGGAAAGGAAAGTCAGGAGAAATGAGAATAAAGTATAGGTATGTGTCATTAGAAGCAGAAATGTTAAGAAGTTGTTTTTCATCGCTATTAAAGAAATTTTATGTGTAGCTATCATAAGTATTCTTTTAAATTCTTTGTAGATTATAATTCTATCAATCCCCTTTCTATTTCCTCCCTTTAACTCTCACTCATATACCATTCTGTGCCCTCACTCATATACCTTTCATTGCTCTTTCAAATTTATGCTTCTTATTTTATTAATTTTTGTTATATACATATATGTCTATATATGTTACTAAATAAATAAATACAACTGCTCAGTCTGTATAAGGTCATTACACCATGAGAATTCTTGCTTCTGATCACATAAGCAAGAATTGTTTCTGTGCTATCTACTAATCCAAGATGAGATCTTTAGACTCTCAGTGAGTCCAACGTTCTCCTACAAATATTTAATTGGACACATTTCCTTGATTCTCTCAAAGAACGTGGTTTAGTCAACCTGGCCAGAGAGTTATGTGGGTAAAACCATTTTCTGTGCAAGCTTTACTTCTGATTGCAATCCCTGGAAACCATGATTGAAAGAGAGAAGCAAATAAAGGAGAACTATTCCTTATGCTCTAGAAAGCAACCCCCAACACACTAGCAATTATAAATTAAAATTAAAGAATAAAGAACATGCTTCTGTTTCCAGATTTCTCACATAAACTATAGGCTTTATAAAGAAACATGTTGGCTTCCTCTCGGTATTATTCTCCTTCAAAGGCTTAGCCCCAAGACCAACTAATCTCCACAGCTAATTCTGAGAGTAGGGATTCAGGAAAAACAACAGAAAACAAAAAGCAAAACAAACAAACAAAAATAACCTACTAACACTTGCTGAGAATCCTACATTTCTTGGTCACAGAAAATCAACACAGAAATCAACCTGGAACCTAGTTGAACACATCTCTGGTGGTTAGCCCTCATAATGTAACGCCAGAATGTGCTATACAGGGTGCTGCAGGAGAACAGGTTTACTGAGCTACAGACTCTGTGTGTAACAATATTGATTAGCCAGGCAATGAGCCCAGTGAAGAACTGGTAAGGATATTATGAGAGTATCCATGTGCTTTCAGAGTCGATTTGAGATTAGCTCCACAGGAGAAAATTCTCACCTACTACTGTAAACCTAGTCAAAAGCCTGATGTGGAAAGATCATAGATCTTAGCAGAAAAGCTTTTGATATTGTTTTGCTAAGCGGGCATGGTGTGTCTGTCCAATTATTTTTTAAATAATCATTTATGCCCACAGAGTAGCTATACTTGAAGATTTGGTCAGAAAAACAAACTTCTAGGGTCCATGGTAACTGCAGAAACTCATAACTGATCAAAGTACAGAGAATAAATGACTCTTGAATGCCTAGCCATAAAGAGCATCTCTAATACCAGCACTAAGGCTGTGGGGAATAATACAAAAGAAGAAGCAGAGAGAATGTGGTAGGGTAATAGGGTAGAAGTTGACTTCTGCACATTGCATGGCTGTTGTACTCCTACACTCCCAGCAGCTGTGACTATGTGCACTAGATCTCCACAAGACTGAGTTTATCAACACTTTGACTAGGAAGTGGGCACTCTGGCATATAGGGTGGGGGTGTGGATAAGACTCTTCTTCTCCTTAAATATTTCTACACAGATATTGATTAGTGAGTTGAGGATGGAGACACTTTCTTTTTCCAATGATGTAACTACTGGCTAAGATGTACACATTGCTTTTAAAACAAACAAAAACCAAAACTCTCATCCACACTTCTGTAAACAACTCTAACGATACTCAGTGGGTTAAAATGACACAAAAATGGAAGGGGTTTAGTTGAGAATGGAAGGGCACCAGTGGGATGGGAACATGGACATATAGTATAGGGTAAATGTGACTGGCATGCATTACTTACACATATAAAATATAACAAAACTGATTACTAGTATAATTAGTAGACCCTTAAAAGCATTAAAAAGACTACTAATAATTTTTGAGACTTCTTTACCAAAGAAAGCCCAATACAAATTATATTTTAATGAATTCATTATTTCTGTATAAGTAAAAATCTGTGAAAAATTTAAATGAATTTTTAAGATGCTGATATTTTTCATATCATTAATTGTGAAGGTACTATAAATGTGAAAATTGTTAGTATTCAAGCCTGTTCTTGGGATCCTGACAGGAACCTCTTAGATGCAGCCACTAAGAGCACCACCTGTGCACATTGACTACTTTCCCTTTTCAAAGGGCCCTGCTTACATCTCACATTCTCTTTCCCTCTCTGCTTCATTGCCTGACTCTCCTTCTCCCTCCCTCTTCTCTCTTCTCCTTCCCTTTATTTCTCTCTCTCTTTCTCTTCTCTGTCTCTCTGCCTCTCTCTTCTGCTGCTCTTGTCCCCAGAGGCCAGTCTCCTTTCTCCCCTCTCCTTTTTTCCCATTCCCTTTCTCCCAATTAAAAAACAAACAAACAAAAAAACAAAACAAAACAAAACAAAAAAAACCTCCTCCACCCAAACTCTGTCACATGGTTTCTTTCTCTTGAGGTACTTTTTAAAACTACTTTTCAAAAAAAAAATACTATTGACTAAGAAAAGGGAACTTTCCTATTGTTTCTTTGTTCCCAAATTGCTGTTCTTCACTTGAGCCTCTGTAAAAACTTTTCCCAAGTCAATAACCGTGAATGCAATTTCTTTTTTTGTATATGTTAAATAAATACAAATCCATTTTGTGAACTGTATTGTTTTGCATTTATCATGTGTGTCCTTAATTTTCTTTTGGTTCCCCCAATAAGTTTTGTTGCTGCTGAAATAAAGTTTGTGGAAATTTAAGATTGATTTAAATTCATAGCTCTTGTAGTTTAAAAATAACTGTACCTTGTTTTCATTTTATCTTTCAAAGTTTTCAAGACAACTTGATTTTTTCCTCCAGAACAATTTCACACATTTCCTTCATTTAAAATCAGTTAAATCAATGTGAAAATAACCAAAGTTTATTGAATACTTGTCTTTAGGGATGAGAAGCATCTATCCTTGTCAACAGAAATAAAATTCATCTTTATATTTGCTGCCTTAAATAAATGTAGCAGACTCAGGGCTATAAAATTCAAATTCAACTCTTGTATTTCTTTTAAATACCTTGGTTTATATATGGATTCACTTTGAATTCATGAGCCAACAATATGCAAATAATGGTCTCTTTGAATATGTTTTTGTTCAAAGGGGCTAAATATAGCTATTCCAACATTGCTGTAAGTTAGCAGTGTAATTTTTGTATAGATGCTTGGTATGAATATTTGATGCAAAATAAACACAGTTTTTAATTTTGCCTTAGGTGGTCTAATAATTCTTGGATGCCATCACATAATCTACCTGTTGTAAAGGAATGCTTCCTTACTTATAACTCAGAGTTAATGTGTAATGGGAGATGTTATTCTGTAAATATGTTTCTCATACTGGTTAATTAATAAAGCCTTGTTGGCCAATAGGAAACTAGATAGGCGGGGCTAGGAGACTAGGAGGAGGAAAGAGGAAGTAGTTAGGAAGGGTCAGCATGGAGAGCTTGGAGAAAGAAGATGCTGGCGGTGACTCCCCATAAGATGACCACATGGAAATACTTAGATAAGTAGAAATGGGTTAATAATTAAGACAGAGCAAGCCTATAAACAATAATGGTAACTGGCCAACAGGATTGTATCATATACAGAGTCTCTGAGTGTTATTTGGGGCCGGCGTGCCAGACTAGTGTTGGACGGGCTGGCAGAAAACACGCACGCTACAAATGTGGGGTACTCTTCTATATAGTTTGCATTCATTTCTCTTAATTAATTAACATTCTAAGAAAGACCATTAACAAAAAGTTGTGTGGAAGGAAAAATTAAAGGATCCCATAGTAATATAATTTATTGCATCATGACAGTTATCTCCAATAACATCATCATTTAATTTCTGACTGTCAGCTATATATGAGGCATATTTTGTTGTAGGAAATGACTATAAAATATTATAGCCACCATCATATATCAAGTACCTGCTCCATGCTGGATACTGCACTGAGCTGTGTTGTTGTGGACTTGATGAAATATATATATATATATATATATATATATATATATATATATATATATGCACTAGCATGCACAGCAGTGAAGAGGACTTATTCATCAGCTCATCAGTGACAAAACAATGCCAGATGGTAAATAGGAAGGCAGTAAACCAGGCCAGTTTGGCTATAAGAAGAACTCAGGGCTGAGGCACTGCGATACATTAGAAAGTGTGATGATCCACTGTCTTGTAGACTGTAAGAAATACAAGCTTATGATTAAACTGAAATTCTACTAGAGAAAATCTATTCATAAAATATTCATATAAATGTGACATAAATAGGCTTGCATTAGTCAGGAATTAATAGGTGATGCCATGATAACCACAGACTCTCAGGGGACTTACAGAGTGGCAATGTCTTTCTCAGCTGTCAGGTGTAGTGGAGTAGGACTCCTTCATCTTGTGATTCTGCCATCTGGAGCATGTCATTTGCACAAGGCTCTGGCAGGTTGGAAGAATGCTATCGAGCTGTAGTGTAGTTTTCAGGATCTGGTCTGGGTTAATGTTGGTTGATTCTACCCACATTTTACCAGTTACCTTAGTCACTTGTCTTTATCCTAAATATCATAATATTGTCAATATAGAAATGCATGTATTCAGTAGGCACTAATACCATTAAGGTTAACTCTAAATGGGTAGAAACAATGCATACCCATAAATAGAGAACTTAGTATATTAGACTACATTCCTCCTCCTACTACATAGGAGGAAATCAGACACACACACACACACACACACACACACACACACACACACACACACACACACACACTATGCTGATATGGGATGATCTTAATGGTATTTACTTAGACATTAATGAGAAACTTGAAGTGGATGAAAGCAAGAATGTATAGTGTCTTTATATTGAGCAACATGTTTGAGATATTTAGTATTTTGTGTTTTTAATAATGAGTCTTTAGTATTTTATTCTCAAGGGTCAAACATAACACATCTCATTATAATCTAATAAAAATGTAATTCAAGCAAATTTGCAAGTTAACTCCAAAACACTGCAGGGTGTGGTACTAGCAGAGATGTGACTCCATTTAGTATCTTAGAATTTACCAGTGGCTCTACAGTTTATTTGTATTTTGAGACTTCTTAATGAAGCCAATGCTGATTACTTCTCTCAAATTGTTTCTTCCCTAAAAGTCCAATTGAAATTTAGCATGGGATTTTCCATTAATATTAAAAAAATAGTCAAAGCAGCTGTATGCAGTTTAGCATTTGGTTCACAGTAGATTCTAAACTTCACATTTTAAGGAAGACAGAGAATCTTAGGTGTTACCTAAGGAGTTTTTTTATTTCAATGGATCCTGTTTTGTTTTGTTTAGTTTTGTTTTGATTATGAAAATGAGGAAACTAGTTCACCTACTCAGCCATCATCTATGAGAGTGGGTCTGGGTAGTTAAGGTACCCTTTTGAATCAGCCATGGAGACATCCTATATCTGTCAGAGAAAGGCCTTACCAGCCTAACTGGTAAGGGCTCAGTGTTACTTTCTGCCAGACAAGCTTTCCTTTCAGCCTTAAATAAGGCTTGCAAGCCCTGTCCATTTTCTCTCACTGTACATTTGAGCCTTTTGCTCCAATAGGTTGTACTTTGCTTGTACTTTGCACACTACTCTGTGTTGAGTGTCTACTTTAGAGCCAGGCATACAGCCCAGTATGTAGTATGGGCAAAGTACTTTCTTTGCATCCTACATTCTCTGTGTCCTCTTTTTTTCATGGGAAGGGCTTCAGGGCACAAAGGACAGCGAGGAAGCACAAACACTAACAGTTCTAGAGGATAACATGTATATCTGTCTTCCATGTTGGTCATATCATGTATTATTGGTAAAGGATATAGATTAAGGAATTTGAATATATTGAGGTCAAATCTGTTTTGGTCTCTAGATTGTAAAAATAAACCATTTGCAAAAATATATTGGATACTTCCTCTCTACAGACATTGTGTGAATCAGCTTATATTTAATTCTTTCAGTACCTCTGTGTAATATATTTTGTTACTTTTTCTGTTTCACAAAGAGTGACATTTCAAATGTTTCAGCCAAGTTTGCATAACTACTCTTTATAAGGCTAAGACTCCCATTGGGGAAGTTAGGGTTCTGAGGTAAGGTTTTGTTATAACTCTAACTTAACATACTCTCTGATTGCTTTTGGAGTTTGCCATAAAATGAACATGTTCAATGACAGCTCTTTCAAACAGACTCTGGTTTTACTGTATCTTCCTACCTCATAGCCCTCTGTTTCTAAGGTACTTTTCTATCTTTTGCATTTGTATTGTCTCTATCTGTGGGTTTTGAAAAAGAAGTGCGTTTGGAAATCATGATGCTCTTTGACTTTCTGTGTTGCCACATCTTAAGCAATTCTGGAAACTACTTCTGGACAATTTCTTGTTTAAACATTGCCATAGCCACATTCTGCAGGTGCATTGCTAGAATGAGTAGCAAACACTTGGCAGTCCTTCTTCTAGCCAGTGATCCTTTGTTTCTGTGGTCCCCTACTCTCTGCATTCTGGATAAATTTTATTTTTAGACTTAATAGTCTTCTGATTCATTTGTCAACATTTCTGTTTTGAATAAATTGCTACTCGTAACATCTCAACTCCTTTTGAAATTACCACACTAAATTGCACTTTAAATTTTTTGTTAAATCTTCTACTATAGCTTTTATAATTTCCTCTATAATTCATTCAAGTTTATCTTTCAAATGACATAGGGAAGTAATTTAGAATCTGATGTCAACAACTCTAAAGCTTAAATGCATGTGGTTGTGGGGCTCTGGGGGTGGAAGTTCCTCATTGCTCCACCTGAGCTCTGAAGTAGCGCCTTTCCTAAGATCCCATCTAATCATGCTATGCTGTTAACTGTTCTATACTTTTAAGTATTGTTTAGTAAATAGTCTTTGACACCTTTAGCTGTGGTTTATTTGAATAAACTAAAGGAACACAGTACAACAAACAAAGCCTTTGGGGTTAGTGAGTTCATCTCAGCTCTCTTTCACAGGACTGTACATAGAAAATCATGAAATGCATCAAATGATAATCAGATCAATAACAGACTGTCCTAACAAGACTATTTTGATCCATAACTTAGAAAGCCTGACTTTTCTTTATGGCCCTTGACTATGTGCTTCTAACACTTATTTAATTTGTTTACTACTTTAATTCTCCCACTTGTAACCTAGAATGAAAAAATAATAATTTCTCCCTCTATCCCTGAATAAAAATTTCTCAACTAAGTGAAGAGTTGCTAGCAATGACTTGAAGAAGGTCTATATCCTTAAATCTATATCTGGCTTGACATACACTAAACAACTTCATCACTGCAAAATGAGGAAAGAAGATTAGCAACAGGAATCATTAATAATACTTTATTAAAGAAAGTTCCAAGAAAAGAGTCTTTGAGACAAACACACAAATAATTATATTGTGCTGATTATCTTTTCTTTGCTTTCTTTTCCCACAAGGAGAGAAAATTCTGTACCAGACATCATGTTGATAAGAACCCTTTTACCCAATTATAATAAATTCATTTCATGCCAACACTTGAATTTTTTGTTGTTCAATTGGTGTGTGTGTGTGTGTGTGTGTGTGTGTGTGTGTGTGTGTGTCTGTGTGTGTGTGATAGCAACAACACACTTCACAAACATCAGGGAAGTACAAGCCCCAGGAAGCTGTTGTGTTTAGGAGGTACAATTAAGTCCCCTTCACAGAGCAAACTAGAGGGAAGAGTTGGCAAAAACAAGCTCTCCAGTGAGTCACCCTGAATGTCATTGGAAAGATGGCATCACATTCCTGTGCACTGGGCAGAGTTAACCCCATTTCAACAAATTGAAGAATCTGCTCTGTGACTACCACACCAAAGTGGTCTCTCTTCCTGCACAATCCCTTCTATTTTGTAATAACAGAATACCATTTCAGAGACTATCTCAAGCATCAAGAATACAAAGATAGATGGAATAAAATTTTAAAAAGAATTAAATTAAAGAGCAAGAAGATATAGAAATGTAGATATCACCTGCATTAATGTTCTTTATGCTGTTTCTATTCATAAAAGTGAAGCCTTGCAAGTTACTGAATTATTCCCCTTCTCATTTTACTGTGAAAGTACTCTTCTTATTAAATGCTTTGATTCTCAATGAAAAATAAGAAAACTTAAGAATTAAAAAGATCTCAGAGAACAAAAAGATAGCCAGAGTAAAGAAAAATTCAAACAAAAATTAATACTTACAATTCTTTCTTTAACTTTTTAAATTAGGCTGCTTGTGTTTGCTAAAGCTTGTAGAGAGTTTTATTTGTTTGTTTTCAACATAAACAAAGAAAAATTGAATCATAAACATGTAAAAATGTGCATGTACATTTTCCTGAATCTATGTTACCAATTCAACAAATTATTTCCTTTTTCTCTTGTCTCACAGGACAATGACTCTCTATCCTTGTTTGCAGTTTGACAGGCACTGATGATAGAGGTCTGTCCAAAGTGATGTGGACAGATTACAGAGGTGATATGGTATGCTTCATGGGATCTTATGTCCAATTCTCCATGTCTTCTCTACACATGTTTTGGCACACAGAGGGTCAAGTAATGAATGTTATTGGTGGCAAATGAAAAAAATGGGATTCCTGTATGAATATGAGGCCCAAAGCTCATCACTGATCACTGATGCAGATATGACAGCTGCAGTGTTTGTTTCACTTTTTTCTGTCACTGTTTTGCAGTTGTTAACTATATTTAACCTACTGTTACCTCATATACTGCTTCCAACCACGAGGAAGGATATTCTGTGAAGTTTCTAACATCATGATGACATTTTCCATTTTCTTTCTACTTTTAAAAATATGGGTTTATTACCTAGTTTTACAAGTGGTAATAACTATAAACCTAGTCTGGAAGAAAATGCTTTTGTCAGTTTATAGAAATTAACAATGGTTCTGTTTTCATATGGGACAAGTGAACTATAATTTGCTTTGATGCGAAATCAATTATACATGAACTCTTTCTTCCCAGTGCTTTCTTTTTATAACAATGTCTTCTATCTGGGGAAGAGAGACTGTGGGAATACAAGTGATATTGTTACTTGAGGTAGCTCAGATCTGAAAAGGTTTCCTTGTACTTTTGTTACAACTCCTTTAACCGATGATACAGGGGGAATTGCATGTTATTATAAGAATTGAAAGGAACATTATTTTGACAAGGTAGCTGTAGTGGATTTGTCAGATTGCCTGTAGAGGGAGTGCTGGTCTCATGCTAAACTTGGAAGGTTCTTAAAGGTTGTGTGTAGGAAGACATAGGCCCTAGTTGGGTGGGGGGTGCTGAATACTGTTGTTTGTGACTTGTCAAGGTGCCTCTTTATATTTGTATCCACATATTAATGCTATTCTCAGCTTAAATCAGGAGACCTCTATTTCCAGTGAATGCAGTCTTAGGGATGCACAAAGTGCTGATAATAAGTGACAGTTGAGTGTTGAGCCCTAAACAAGACATTGATATGATTCCCTCTATGGTTCAGGGAACTCAGTAAAAGAAGGGCAGAAAGAATATAAGAGCCATAGGGAAAGTGAATATCCATGAACTGCCATCTGCTAGGCAAGACCCAGACACTGTGTTCATGAACTCATAGAAGCTCCAGATGCCTGCACTGGCTCAGCACAGGCATGGACCCATGAAAAGTGAAGCATGGATGGAGGAAGGACCCAGGTGGCCTTACCTGCAATTCCTGAACTATATAGACTATCAATAGACTCAGGAAAATAAAGGGTATTTACATTCCAGTATGTTCCCAATGGTGACTCCACCTGGCTCAAGTGGCAAGATCTAACCAATGCTAGAATAGATAGTCCTGGTTAAACTGAAGGGACAAAAATACAAAGATAAAACTCCTACATCTGGGAAAGGAACTTGTAGGGGAAAAGGAGGACTGAAGATGTGGGAGGAAGATAAAAGGGAGTAGGGCATGCAATCCAGTCATCAGAATGCACTAAGGATATCATGTACAAAATTGTCAAAGGACAAAAGTAATCAGAAAAAATAAATTTACAAATAGGTTTGTTTTGACTGAAATGAGAGATACTAGAAAAATAACATGGAAGACATAAGGCAAAAAATGTCACACAACAGAAGGAAAGACAGGCAAACATTAATAATGCTACACACAGATAGAATGGCACTCACATTAGCACCTAGCATGGATTGAGACAATGCACTGGGGGACTCATGATGGCTTGAAACCCAGAAAGAACTTTCTTAATTGTTTATACTCCTCAAAAATGGTCACCTATCAGATTTAGATTAAAAATAACTGTCTTAACTTTATTTTTATTATATATATATACATATATATGTGTGTGTGTGTGTGTGTGTGTTTCTGCATGTGTGTCTGTGCACCACATGTGTACAGTGCCTGAGGAGGCTGATAAAAGGTGTAGGACTCTTGGAACTGGAGTTACACATGGTTGTGAGCCACCATGTGGGTGCTGGAAATCCATCCCTGGTCTTTTAGAAGAGTAGCTAGTGTTTTAATATGTTGAGCCATCTCTCTAGCCTACAATGTGAATTTTTAAAGATGCTACATCATTTGCTTTCATTTAGGATTGACACTAATTCAGATTTACAATATATTTTTTTGCTGATTAAAAATCCATTTCACATCTTTATTTTAAGAGTATATGGCACATACCCAGGAGTGGTAATGCCCATTTGGAATCCTGGCATCTGAGAGGTAAGACAGGGAAAAAAAGAAATCTGAAGCCAGCTTGTGTTACACAGTGAAGTGCTATGATAAAAATTTAAAGATCAAGAGTATATTAAACAGGTAAGTATTGTAGGTGTTTGATAAACCCAGATGTTTCAGGTTGACACCAGAGTTCAGTCAAACAGCTCCTATAAACCATTATCTCTTCAGTGCAGAACAGCTGAGAGTGGGATTACTTATATTGTGAGAATAAGGGTCCATAAGAGCTACACTATAACATCAGCTGCAATATTCTGGGTCATCCCAATTCATGCACCACAGTATGCGTTCTATACCCAGAGCAATTGCTGACTCAAAACACTCCCTGTAAAGATGCAGCTCAAAGAGCTGATTTTTATTTTCTATTTAGGCTCCTACAGTGAATTCATTTGCAGAACTTTGTGGCATTTTCTCAGTTACAGCTTTACATTATCACCTTATAACAAGCATATTATAGATAAAGAATACATTAACACTGCATCACATAAAAAGAGAGGAAAACTCACAAATTAATTAATTGATACCTTAATTATGTCTTTTATGTAGGATATATACACCTTAGCTTGAAGAGGGACCTGAAATCTGGGGTCAAGGGAATTACTCACTGGCAGAACACATGATTAAGATTTGGATAAATCCTTTGTTTGATTGCCAACATCTAAATAAAGAAGAAAAAGAAGAGGAGGAGAAGAAGGAAAAATCCCAAGTCTTCGTAGGACAGATCACCACATGGCGATATGGACAGAAAAGACATGTTTCCTTCTGTATCCTCTTCTGTGACTCCTTTTTCCATTCTGAAGCTTTACTGACTTCTAGAAAGGCTCCTCAGAGTCTATCTTTCTTTTAATGTTATAGCTCTTCTCAGTAGTTCCTTGAGTCTTAAGCTGCCTTTTTTGGGCATCTTATAGTGAGATCATCTATGGTGAGTTCCTAGAGGATAGACTCCATGATGATATTTGGTTATTTTGACATTTTGTGGTAAAAGAAAGGCAGCAGAGAATAACTTCACTCTACTCATGTCTGCTTCCTTCCCTTTTTTCCTTCCTTCACTCCCTCCCTCCTCCCTACCTTCTTCCTCTCTTCCTTCTTTCTTTATAAGACAAGTTTTCTCAGTATAGCCATGGCTGTCCTCGAATTCACTCAGTAGACCAGGATGACCTTGAATTCACAGAGTCCTCACTGCTTCTGTGCCTGCCTGAGTCTGCCTCCTGAGTGCTGGGCATGTAACACCATTGCCCAGTTCCACTCTGGGTTTTTTTTTTTTTGTTTTGTTTTGTTTTGTTTCTTGATGCTGCGAGTATCTGAGTCAGATTCCTGTTTTAAATATTTCCCTGATTAATAAATCTGAAACCTTGGTTCAGTAGGTCTATCCATGTCTCTAACCAACTTTTGTCTATCACTGAATTTACTATTAGAAGTGCAATGTTTTGTAACTCTGAACTGGTCTAATCCTTTCAACTCTGGAATAGCTGCAGCTCAGCTACATATATGCATAGAAATCCTACTCTGTGCATCTACTGTTCCTCTAAACAGATATGACCTCTGATTCAAGCTCATGGGGTTTATGAATGGTTTGGAAAAGCAACAGATTTATATGTAAAATATAAGGCTTCAGTTAGGAGAATATTATGATCAATAATTTTATGCTTTGGAATGTGAAGATAGCACTATTGCGTACAATTTCATTCAATATTCACTGTCCCTTAGGAAAATAGTTTAAGAATGAAGTTTCATGGTCAAATAAGTCACGGAACATTCCTGTTTTAGAAAAGAAAAGACGTGTGAAGATCATGAAGGTATTACACCACATATCAACAGTGGAAAGACAGATGGAAACAAGACTAGCTCTTTTTGTATATTTAAGAGTTTAATCTAAACATTTGGCTGTCTTCCTATGTGTATGTGTGTATATATAATATGTGTGTAATATACATACATATAAGTAATATATGTGTATATATGTATAAGTAATATGTGTATATATACATATATGATCTATTACATAGAAATATCATACATATAAATTTCCATATAATAGATTATAGTTTGAATATTAAGAGCACTGACATTATTTTCTGTCAAGGCCATCACTTACTGTCCTTCCTCTTCCCTCCTTTCTCCAGCATCCCATCCCTCATCCTCACCACCCTCCTCTGCCTTCCCCATCAACATTTAACTTGTGCTAAGTAGAGTATTATATGTTTCTTACACTAATTCTGACAAGTAAATTTACTAGGCTAGTATTTCTGTTTTATTTTATTATGAAGAAAACAGAAACTTGGAGAGATTAAGTAACATTTCTAAAATCAGAGAACAAGAAAATAATTTGGTAGGTAAAAATTCTACAAAGAACTGCAGAGGCCAGCTCCCAGGACAGAAGCTGCACTGCATATTCAAGGCCACATGCTCCTAAAGGTCTGAGCCTTACAGATTCTTCCTCCCTTATGCCCTCGAAATACCCTGTATTTTTCCTTAAAGAAACTAGTCCTGCATCATCATTACGTACTTATTTTTGTGATCATTTGTTTAACGTCCTTCATTGAGGACAAGGATTTTTTTCTTCATTTGATTCACTCAGGGCTTAGGAAAGTACCTAGCACATTACTGGTACTCTATAAATAGCTTCTGAGTAAATGAACCTCTTTTTGGCCCCATTGTCAAAAACTGCTTCACTGAGGACTCCTTTGGTTTTTCTTAGGCAGCATTAGGTGCCCAATGTAAATAGTTATGGAGAAGAAAGGGATATACCACATCTAAACATGTTATTTTTGTCCTAACCTTGTAGTTGATAATTCCCATGCTAATAACTATCAAACATAAGGTATACTTGCCCTTTTAAAGAGAACTAAGTTATATCCTCAGTATCTATCTGCTCTGTGATGAAGCTTATCTGGCGTGGAAATTGTATTAATAATATAAGAAATAAAAGTTGTGTGTATATTAAAATAGTAAAGATAAGCCATTACTGTCTGTGGTCCCAAACCTTGATGAATAACTAAATTCTTTGAAAATCATTTCCATTAAAAATTTGAAAACATGGGAAGAGGGGAAAAAAGAAAATAATTGGTGTAAGAATTATCAGGTTTTAGATTGGCCTAGCCAATATTTAACAGAGCCAAATCTGTTTATTTGATAGACTTCTCAGTTCTTCATGACAGTGGGAAGCATTGATGATTAAAGAAGGCTGAGGTGACATGAATAAGGGGCAGAATCTGCATTGGTTTCCGAGGTCTACTACAGTGTTAAGATCATCTCACCTGCATCAGTAGTTCTGAACCTTCATTTTATATATAAATATATATATATATATATATATATATATATATATTAATTACCTGGAAAGATTTTACATACAATATACTAGGTGCTAGCCTCCAAATTTCTGATTCAGTAGAGATATAGAGTGAGTATTCACAATTCAAATATTTCAAAGTTCCCATATTTACCTTGAGCAGAGATTTTAATGAAGAACTTACAGACTTCTGGTCACACATTTTTATCTGTCATTTTTATTAAAGACATGGAACTGATTGCTGTGAGTGGCTATAGAGGTACACCCTTAGAGATCTGATTCAAATGGTAGTGAGCAAAGGATGGGAACAATTTGGGATTATATGCATGGGAAATCTAGTATTGAGAGACTCAAAATGACAATATGGATAACATCCATATAAATAAAAAGATGATCACAGATTTTGCTATTTTTTAACTTTTTACACTATTGATAGCTTTTTCATTCTGATTTCATAATTAGTCTCACTTTATAAGGTTGGCAATACAGGGTTACTTCAAAGACCTCATTATAAATTTTATGTATTGTAAACAAAACTTCCACACCCAAACTAGCATGTCCCTTGTTGCAGATCCATTTCTTTTTTTATTTATTTATTTTATGTATAACAATTACCAGTTTTGCTCAAGTACACAGTGTATTAATCTTCTTGATGTGTTCTTCTTTTAACCACTGAATATTTAATCATTCCAAAACTCCTTTTCTAGACTATATCCTGTCAGTAGGAACAGATGGTTCAGCTGATTGCTAATAGGACATGGAGATCAATGTTAGTAGGTTAGCATTTAAAGCACAGTCCATGTGGGAGTCACCCAAAAATTGCTTCTTCAGTTAGTGACACAACTATCTCTGGCGTGTGGGCAAGATACCATGGGCTTATCAGTTTGTCTTCCAGAGCACAGAATGTATAACCTACTTCAAACATGTGTACCAGAATCCAAAAGAACAGCAGAACTAGTAATGCTATGAATATCCTTAAATTCCTTCATGTTCTCAACAACCAATACATTCTCTCATTCTACTGGCATGATATCTCTCAAGTTCTTTCTGTTCCTACAACCACCCCCCCATCAAGTTTTGTTGTTTCCAGTAGAATCTTTTGTGCACCCATCTGTTTTCATTCTTTTCATCCTTTACTCTTTCCAGTTCCTGTTAAATTTTTGTATCCAGTTAACGACACTGAAAGCCAGGGTGGGCCTGCCTGATAGGCTCCAAATCATTCAATGGCTCCCATTTGCTATCAAAATGAAACTAAATAGTCTTAACAAAAATCTCAAGCCTTTCCACCTTCACTTCTATGGTTCAATCTATTTCTCCTTCATTTGACTCTGGTTTCTTGCCTGTTCTTCATTGGGATTGCCTTGCTGCTGTTATCCAAACATCAACCCATGTTTAACCACCTTCCTTATATGTTTATTATATTGGCCTCCCTTTAACAATTCTCTTGAAAATTCACTCTCTCCAATCAGGAAATCACAAGTCCTACATCTTTGTAAAGGCCTGTGTCTGAAATCATTTTTTTCATTAATACTTCATCAGCTTTCCCAGCAGGAAGCAATCTTGCTTTTATAAAGTTGTCCTTAGTGTGTCTGCCTCTCTCTCTCTCAGGATCTGATTTTTTTAACATTCTGCTCACATTTTCTATACTCTAATCCAGTCTCCAACTTCATATCCTATAATTACTTTCTTTTGTTTATGACCTTTATTGACTTTCAATTGCTTTGAAGGAGAACAAAATCATAATGAGTACTGTATCATTAATGCATCATTCTGCATGGTGTGTTTTGTTCTTTGTACTCTGCTTAAGTCTTTTTTCTCCTCTGATAGCCCTTGCCCACTCCAGTATCTTTTTTCATCTTGTAATGAGGCAAGTCCTTGTTTCAGCATCTTCAGGCACAGTTCTTTCAGCTTATTCTACTACTCTCCATCTCATCTTCTCCTGAGTTAGGTCACTCCTTTTTGCCTTCAGAATTCAAATAAGAAGCCTCTTATTACCTAAGAGGAGCGAGCCTTCCCCACATATTCGCAATGATAGCTATTAGATTCTTTAAGTGGTACATTATTTGCACAATGCCAGATGTATGTTGATGGTATTTTCTACCAGAGACACATTGCCTGAATGTGTGAATAAAGTTGAAAGAGTAAATACATTCCTCATACTTTAAATATACTTAAGTAAAAAATTAACATTATTATTATATATTCTATATAATTAAAAGTTTTGTGTTTACTGTATTACCTATAATTATAACTAAGTTTTAATGTTAATGTTCTATTTTTTTATTTCCCAGTAGCCTAGTTCTCAAACTTGTCAATACTTAGGAATAATGTGTTGAATGTTGAGTAAGTGAATGGAGGAAGAAGGAATTCACAGACTAGTATACACAAAGTGGCAATGTATTCTTCAACATGCGTTCTTTAATCCTTATATGTTTCAAAACTATCTAACATATCTATATATAAAAACTACCAAATTTTTATTCATATCAATTATCTGGGCCATTTATTTATTGTATTGCTGTTTATGGGAGATAAGAAGCAATAGAAACAAAAATACTATCGTGGAAAGAGACAACATTGACAGACAATGTCCTGGTTCAAAAAAAATGGATATCATTCATTTTATTCTTACAACAGTAGAAGGAATGAAGATCAATTTACAAAAAAAAGGCCAGGCAACAAACAAAGTGAATGAAAATGGAAACAATCCTTGAATCTTTGGAAGAAAAAGGAAGCAATTCTTCCAGTGTGTTTCAGTAACACTGAATTTTATCTACTTTATATTTTAAGTTTCAGTTCAATAATATCTGAACCAGCCTGTAAGCAGGAGTGCCTTTCCACAGCCAGACTGTAGCATGTTCACCTTTATTCCCTTTCTTCAATGCCAATCAGCCCTGGGAGACCAAACCCCACATATCTATCAGCTCTTCACTTCCTATTACCTCTGCCCGACATGTTGTAGATTTGACCTTGAGCAACTCATTTTTGTATTCCATAAAATAAAGGCAACAGCCTTAGCTCCCTGCTCCCTTCCATCCTGCCATTATAAGTCTCTTCTGGTGCATGTGTGGCTGCCTACAGGCGCTTTGATCTCATTCATTCCATATTTGCTCTCTACTGTATGGTTAAGAATGTTTTATACATAAGGCATACAATAATGAAACCTATCTTAGAAGGGAAAACGTCTGTCCTCAAAGAGCTACATCCTATGGAAAGGAGACAGTTATCATGATAAATAAAACCTCTGGTACAATAGTCACTAGAAAATGCTTGGAAGGAAAGAAAGGGGCAGGCCAAAGAGGAAAGGTTAAGAATAGAGCAAAGGTAGCATTTAGAGGCAAGTCCAACTGAGAGGTGAAATGAGAAGCCTCATTCTGTGCTCCCTGCCATCTGCCTTTGATTCTTAGAAATGGTCCTCCTTCTGGATGCATCTTAGTGGACCCAGTATAAATTAAGCGGTATAAATCCATCCTGATCCCTCTGCACTGCCACATGCTTGGTTCCTCCCCTGTAATTTCCTGCCAGGAGTGCAATCCAAGGTTTCCACTTGGGTCTCACTGTCGCCATCCTCTCCATCTCTCACCTTCCTTTCCTGCTGAAACTTTCAACTCCTTATACTCTGCACCAGTGCCACTTACTTTTGGAAAATTCCACGATCATCTCCCTTGTTGATGTGTGACAATCCCCTATGGTCCTAGCTGTCAACATTCTTAACTGGATATTTCTTGAATATTCTCCTACCTGGGTTAATGCCCTTGCCTCCCCTGTCTCCCAGGCATAGGGCAGCCTGCCCTTCAAAGTTATGCTCTGGAAACAGTGCTCTTGGAAGGGGTCCCAGCCCTACTTCAGGGAAGTGGCTTGTCTTGTGAATACTCTCTGAATGTTGTGTGTGTGTTGTGTGTGTGTGTGTGTGTGTGTGTGTGTGTGTGTGTGTGTGTGTGTGTGTTTCTGCTGTATTTACCACAATGTGGCATGTCTGGACACCCCACTGTTTCTAGCTATCTTTGTAGAGAATGGTCGCAGTTCATTAATACTTTGAACTTAGGTAGCACTCAACAAGACTGATGAAAGGAGAATGTGGGATGTGAGATGGTAAAGAAGGGAAGAAGACTGCCAGTCAGTGGGAGAAGCTGTGGGGATAAGGGAAGGAGAAACCTTGGTCTCTTAAAGTGAAGGACTGTAAGAGGCCCCAAGGCTTCACCTGGAAGTCTCAGCACTAACCCACCCATTAATCTAGCTCCGACCTCTTGTCCCAATTCTTGTAACAGGGCTTCCACAATTCAGCCTGCACCTGGTGCCCCAGTTCTGAGGATTCGCCTTCTGTCTTGCTCCTCTTTGCCTGATTTCTTTTGGAGGCCTGCCTAATATGTCAGGCTCTCTAAAACTGGAACTCTCTATTGCTCTCATCCCACTGCCCCCTCCCATTTCTCCTTTTTAAAGGTTTGCCCTGCCTGTGAACCCAGGCAGGTGGCCAGAGTCCTGCTATTCCCTGACAGGCTTCCATGATTCTGACTTTGAGCACGACATGCTTCTGAGTTGTTTCATTGCCTTTCCTTGCCAGCCTGCTGTGGCCACTATCTTTCCCCTCCCCCATGCCATCTGACTGCTCAATGACCACCTGCTCTCCAAGCCTGTACCCTTCAGATTCCATTCTTCACCTGTTCAGGTGGCATACTTCCGAAACAACCTCTGGATCCAGATCTCTTGTTAATTCTTTTCCTTTTACCTTTAGTTTCTAAATTATTTACATTTGCCTTGCTTTCTGCTATGAAAGGGAGATACAAACTTTAACATAGACTTTGGGTCATGGTAATATCACTGAGTTTATGTAGCACACTTTAACACAACTAATGACCCTAGGAATCTGGGGAAATGGATTTATTTTATGGTCTAACATTCCATCTTCCAGATAAAGACATTGGAAATCAAATTGTGAAAGGGCTTTTCCCAAGATTGCACAGCTAGCCTGAGGAAAAACAACATCCAGAGTCCAGCCAGGTTCCCTGAGTCACAGACAGGAACTGGCCTTTCACTGGATTGGCATCTTGGCAGACTTGCTCTTCTATATATCAGAGAGTTCTAGAAAATAACAGAAGCATTCACAGGCATCTTAAAGAAATGTAGGTACAAAGCTGGGGCCAGCATTTTCCAAAAGCTAACCAGAGTATAGTGGATTAACCTAATCTCTTTTAAAGGCACAGATGTTTGGAAGAAATCAGAGATGACTGTAGTGTTAACTTATCTCATGGATAACAATATTTTTACACATCACTTTAGGGTGGCAATAAACCATGATCTAGAATACAACAAAGAAACAATTATGAAAGAAAAAGACATCATAAAATAGTTTTTAATAAACCAACTGAAGAGGAAGAACTGGTAGTTCAAACGAAACAACCCTAAGACCAGTGTCTTCCAAATTTATTTGACCTATGGCCTAGAAACAGAAACAGAAACAGAACACACACACACACACACACACACACACACACACACACACACACACACACACACACAGAGAGAGACACACAGACAGACACACCTACCTACATAGTGAAAGGGGGCAACTGGCATCTTTCACTTAAGATGATTGCCTGACCATTACTGCAGATTCAGTGAGGCTTAAAACAAGATTTTGACGGTGGTAAACTTGACACTGATTACGAAGAATGGCTAAACAAATGTCATGATTTTAAGGCACATATTAAGTTGATTTCAGCAACACAGAACAACTGCTGTGTAACTTATGAGTAACTTTTTCCTACAAATCTGGAGTCATAGGAACATCACAGAAGGGCTAGCATCCTTGCACAGACAGGTCTGTGACTGCTAGGGTACCCAAGTAACCTTAGATGTCACCATTTTACTTTATACCTCCAAGCAGGGTTCGACCCTGGCAATCTAAGCACCTAAAATGTCTTAGAGGCGAGTTTTCCCTAAGCATCTGCCTGAGCTCAGGGCCATGCCATCTTGTGCCTGCAGTAAGTCTGGTGGGCTTACACCTATAGTCTCAGCTTCCATCAGTTCATCCTACTTACCATTGACAGAATGATCTGGCTGCCAATCTGATCACATCTTTTCTGAGTTCAAAAATCTACCAATGACTCACCAATTACAAAGATTTTCCATAATCTGGGCTCTTCCTTCTCTCAAATCTCCCCTCCTGCTATCCTGGTAGGTGCAGTATGTTCCAGCAAGATTGACTCCCACCCCCCAGCTTTCTCTTGTGTAGCAGAGCACTGCAATTCTGTCCTGATGATTTTCTATTATGCTCTTCAAACTAGAGGGTATGATTAACAAGACAGCCATTTGGCAATAAGAAGGATCTCACTTACTGCAGGACTTTGAAGGGTGCCCAGGCAGTCTCTCCTCTACTGGATCTCCCTAGCAACACCACTCCACATCAGTGAATCACAACAGTGAGATCACAAACTATTCAGTGGTTCTTGGGTTGGAGCTTTTTAATCAAACAAAGGTAGTACTGCTAGTAGATATATCATGGGGTCCAGTTAATAAAAAGGTACATGAGAAGATGACAAAGAATTCTAACCCTTCTGAAGTATATACAATACATGTATTGATTATTCTATTTTCTGTATGTACCTCATCTGATCTTTACTACAGGCTGTGAATCTTTATAAGAGATGGAGTTATACAAATTAGTTGCCTTTCCAAAATTCCTTTATGAGGAGGGAGTAAAAGACTCAAGGCTCTCCTCTCCCTACCATCCTTCCAACTTCATTGTGCCTCCAAATTGCTTTTCAAATCATTACAGACAAACATATTTAATTTAGTCTGATTCCTTGAAAATGGCCCATGACATGTTGGAGATGTGGCACAATTGCCATCCATCCTCACAAATCAGGAAATTCTGAGAGACAAAGGTGGAGCACAACCTTCCAGTTGCTGCTGCTTTCTTACTTAAAACTTTTAAATCTCTCTCTCTCTCTCTCTCTCTCTCTCTCTCTCTCTCTCTCTCTCTCTCTCTCTCGTGTGTGTGTGTGTGTGTGTGTGTGTCTGTGTGTGTGTGTGATAGCACATGTGTAGAAGACAGCAGCAGATAACTTATGGGAGTTCATATCTTCCTTCTAACATGTAAATGAAGTTCTTGATTGGTCTAGATAATGAAAAGCTGGAGTCAGATATAGAGGGAAGTGCTGAGAGATCAGACAGAAGGAGCAAGCTACAGCACACCTTACCTCCTAAGCATCTCAGCAGACCAGAAAGAGATTTCCTGTTTCTCACTGCTTATATCTTGTTTCTGCCCATCTACCTCACTTTCTGTCCATCTGTACAGACCTCCAATCCCCTATGATTAGCTAGTGTCAATCTCTATTCTCTGACCCCCAGACAAGCTTTATTAGTTCAAGCAAGATAGCACTCACTAACATGTGAGTTTCAAGGATCCAACTTAAGTCTGAGTGCTTGGAATCCTATTAAGCTTCTCCCCTGAATCAATTTTTTTTTCTTTTTTTAACATAGACATTAGAATTTTGACTTTAAAGGACCCACAGTGATTGAAAGCCAATTTAATGTCATGTCATCCTGTTAAACAATTGATGACAAAAACTAGCCATTACTTGATGAGGAAGCTAGGACTGGTATATCCCAGGCAAGGAGAATTAATCGTCATTGATCTTGGACAGCTGAGCACACCCACAGATTGCTTCTGGTATTATTCACAGCAAACCAATGGAATGGGTGCCAGCGTCTAATCTGTCACTGTACAGAGGCTCATAGTGGTCAATTGACTTCAGTCGCATAGCTGGCAGGGTATAAATCAAGGATTAAAACAAGTGTCACAGTGCAGAGGTGCTGGCTTCAATTGCCTGTTCATAGGAATATTTGAATTTTCATGTTCAAATATCTACCAACCAAAAGTAGCATTTGTATTGATGGTGAGGCAAGGTCCTTGAACAGTCTTCAGTCAGTGGAGATGGCTCTTTAGAAGCATCTGCCTAACAAGGGAGAAATCAACTGACAACTGTAGTGTAAACTACAGAGCTCTAGACCTATGTGTCTTACAAAAACATAAAGGTGAAGATTTTTCCTTTTGAGAACTTAGGTATACCATGTTAATGTTCTTAAAATATTGTTTCATATAAATATATATATATATATATATATATATATATATATATATAGTACTTATAGAATGACATTCCTTTGCCCTTTTTTGAGTCTTATAAAATTTGAGTAGTAAACCAAAAATCTAATAAGAACTCTATAGTCCTGCTTCATACAGCTATAAAAATGAGAGCTAAGCAAGGGGAAAAGCAAAAAAAAAAAATGGCTTTTTATTAATCAAGAAAACACTGGCAGACCTCTGAAAATGGAAACAAGACCCTGTTAAAAAACTGCAGGATTTTATTGCTATTATTTGGAAGACTCCAAGGGCAAAAACAAAAACATGAAATGCTGATTCTAAAAATCCTTGACAAAATACCAGGCTAGAAATTAATATTTATCACATTTTCAGTGCTCCTGACACAACAGCTCTTACATGCTGATGGTTATGAATACAAATTTGTTGGCATCATGGACATGTATTATCTTTTCAGAAAATAAATGAGGTAGGCAGATGCTTTCCTACATATGATTACTAAAGCTAGACCTCTACCAAGAATACACAGTAACATTTGTGATAAATAAAATTGAAATCACTGGACCATAAAGTTCTTGATTTTGCACAGATTCAATTAATTATAATAAGAAAAGAGACAATAACTCTTAGCAGGTCTGACTACTCAGACACCTGTGATATACCTTTGGTTCCCTCTTAAGTTAGTATGATAAAACCAAGCAAGTGTTATATTGATAGTCATCAAGGGTTCAAATGAAGCATATTTACTTGAGTAGTGCATGGATCACAAGAGTCTATTCAACATTTCTGGATAAAGTTCCCATAGCATGGTATTGATGTGACAAACAGTATCATATGGCATCATATTTTAATGGCACATAGTATCACATGTCATATGTCAAATTGATGTCTCAATGGTTATTTTATATTTCATTGATTTAAGACTAAAATCTCCAGAAAACTAAAATATGTGTGACTTTTTACCTATATGTTTTAAGATAATGTGAGACTTACATTCTGTCTTAGTCATTCATTTATCAATGTGGTTTGATTGTACCAGATACAAAATGCTGGAACTGACAATCTTGTTAGCTGCACTCCATGTCCGTAACATATATATTTGGCCTATGTTCTATATCAGTGGACTGTGAAAAGTAAATCCTCCATTAGTAATACCCAAGCCCCCATAGCTGAACAAAGCTATACATATATATCTTATTTCCAGCAGTAATAGCCTTGATGATGGCAACAATGGTGATATAGGCATCAGTTCAAAGTTTACTATATCTGAGGTACTATATAAAGAACTAAATGCCATGTATTAAAATCATTTTTACATGTTTACTACTTGTTATTTTAGATAAAACAACATAGACTTAGTGAGTTTAACATATTTGCCCAATGTCACAGAGTTGCTAAATGCAAGGGTTCCAACAAATGAAAACACAAAGCAAACAGTACTTTGAAATATCCTGGGTCCAAGATAGGAGAGTATAGTTCCAGGCAGGCTTTCATGATGATTGCTCTAAGTTTTTACTGGTGCTACCCTAAGTTACAGGCCATAGGTCTGAACTTCAGTGTGCAATTTTTTCAGAAATCCTAAATCACAGAAGAGATTAGCATGGTCCATTGTAGTGATATTGGGTCTAAGAACTAGAACCCATAGCCTATCATCTGGACATCTAACATAACTTTGTCTCA
This sequence comes from Cricetiscus sungorus, assembly GCA_030556225.1. NCBI lineage: Eukaryota > Metazoa > Chordata > Mammalia > Rodentia > Cricetidae > Cricetiscus > Cricetiscus sungorus. The sequence continues at coordinate 54,808,641 of JANBXA010000007.1, read as the reverse complement.
GCACTCATGTTTTTATAAATGGAAAACCTTTTGCTTTCTAATGGCTATAATTCCTTCTATGATATGAATCACAGTAGGCATCTTAACTTGGGAATCTTTTTCTGGGCTCTGTAAAGACTTTCTGTCTCCACTAAATGACAAAGCTTCAGACACTGAATCACTGTGAATGAATGAATGATTAGTAAGATTTATAGTCTCCATAGTCCCTGGATTATACTGTATTCTCCTTCTTAAGTGGGATCATTCAGTTCTCAACTGATTCTTTGATGCAGAGCCCACGAGCATCTGCTCTAGCCCTCTATCTCAAGGTCCTATGATAAGAAATAATGTCTCCATCTGAGTTTGCAGATATGAAAGGAGGATCTGAGGGATCTGAGAGCATAGAGAGTTAAGTGGAGCTACCAGTTTCAGGATAATATTTGACCTACAGAATAATTAAGAGTTCCTCGTGCAAACCAAGGGCACAGACAAAGGCAAAAGATGATTTTTGTTTGTTTGTTGTTTTGGAAGCAAGGTCAATGCAGCCTCAGCTTGTTATGTAGATCAGGCTGGTCTCAAACTCACAAATTTCTGCCTGTCTGAGCACCCTCAACACTAGTGTGGGGATTAAAGCCATGCGCTATCATGCCCATCTGGGAAAAGTGTTTTAAGTACAGACTATACATTAGAAGAATGCCGAGCAACAACAGAAAGACAGGCACCAAAGTTTCCACAAATGTGTTACCTAATATTTTACACTCACCTGCAAGAGACAAAAAGCATTCATGGGGATCTGAATACACTGAAGTTAGCAATTCCAACTGACTTGTTCCAAGGTTGCCTATGTGTTTTTATAAACCTCCACTAGTACACTTTCTGCAGCAGGTTCTCAGCACACTCAATCAATGTCTGCTGACATCAGCCATGCCATGGAACTCTCTTTGAAAATAAGGAATATTATTATCCCTGATGTGGGCAGCCCAGTGAACCCTTCCTTCACATCCTTTTTCCTGACAGATATTGTAATGCTGAAATTTTTGTTCTTTAGCTTAATCATACTTAGGCATTCTAACTCCATTCTGTGAACCTGCTAGAAATCCTCAATTTCTTTCAATATCATAGAACACTAGTTAGGTGGCATTGCCTCATTCTCAGATATCAACATTTACTTTAAACGCAAACCTTAGCCTGTTCCCAAAAAACAACAATATGTTGCATTGCATACACAGAAAACCAACATTACATGCACTGTCTCTTATGTTAATTTCTAAGTCTATAATGCAGGTCCCGCCATAATGTACATGTCACCTCATGTTAGAGCCTCTTGTGTCTTTTCTGAAATTCAAGCAAATATTTAGGTTACAGACTAATGTGATGCACAAGCATCTTATTGGTATCATTATCATCATTAATAAATAATGGCTACATAAACTGTGATGAACAATTTGCTTATCACAAGTGACCTGATCTTTAGAAGGTGGGAAAATCCAAAGTTTCAATCTTTTTCATTGCTCAATAACCATGAAATAAACATTTCCCCCTGTGTTATATGTGCTATGGCTTCAGTATATTCATTGTTTGAGAGATAAACTTGAATAAATTTATTAATATATAATAAAATTATTTTCTGCTGATTGTTTTAAAATGTACCAACATTAATTTTGGGCTAAATACATGACTCCTCGGATTTTTATCAGAACAACTCAAATGGTGCCTTTTCATTATTCTGCCTAGAGCACACATACAAATGTAATATATAATCAAGACTGACCTAAGAAGCAATATGAGAAAATGACACAGGAATAAAAGCAGTCCCATTAATTTAAGACTATTTATAAACAGTCTTCCCAAATTGAGATACTGCTACAAAGTAGCTTCTTGCCACTTCTAGATTTTAATGCCTTGATTAATTATGGAGTGATGTTTAATTATGTATTTTATTATGCATAACAAATATAAATTACATACCTGATGGTTCAAAATTATTTTAAAAATATATAGCATTTATTTTTGAAAGTGAAGTTCTTCAGGATGTATAGAGCTGTTTGGTGAACACGTACAGGTGGAATTAATGGCCCCCACATTAATCATTTATTTTATGAAAATGTGAAGGTCATCCTCCACTTTCAGATGCTTCCTGAATTCCTTTAACAAAGTCTCGCTGATGAATTTCAATATGCAAAGCAGAGGATTACACAATGTGTCCTACCCTTTCCCTAAAGGCATATAGCTTTTATTTAATAAAGTTGTTATTCTAAGGAACTTTTTGGTGGCACTGTCACACACCAGGACTTGTCTTTGAGAGATGGTTACTATTAGCAAGGACAGATGACCTATCTGTTTGAGAAGACCACATATATAAATGTAAATGCTTGTTTGTGTTCTCAGTTGCTAATCAAGGATCACATTGTGAAATCAATGGGTAATTACCATTGAATGAACAATTTTCTGGGAGTGAGACAAATTATAATAAAAATATTTTATACTTTTATGTATTATTATGATTATTAATCAAGAACATACAAAAGTTCTATACATATAAGTTTTTTTGATACTGTTTTCCCTTAACTAATAGTATAACTGCAGAAAAATATTTGGCTGAAGACCTGACTGGTAGGTGAAGGTCCAAACACTCTTGCCTGATGGGTGGATGCATACAGTTCCAGGTGTGAGTACAGCTTGACTTGGCAGAGCCGATGTCTATAGACTCAGGTTGAACTTTTCCTTTCTGGTAGTCAAGATGATGAACAGTGAACAAATGGACTCACCAAAATGAACTTCATTCTGCTCCCATAAGTTATATAATTTTTCCCCAGTTTACTTCATTTGAATACTGTTCTCAGTCTAAAATACTTCCTAAGTTATCAGCACATTTGACCTGTTATTTATATATTTCTTCTCTTGATCATTTAAAGTCATATTCTGGATTTTCAACCTTATCTTGGACCCATTCCAGGTCTTTCTTTTCACTTTAAATCTCAGATTCTAAATGTAAAGGACCAAAATCATCAGACAGTTAATATACTGCCCCTTTCCATCTCATGCCCTAGACTTGACACCAATAACCCTTTTCTCATGATCCTATTTCCAGCATCTTTTGGTCTATTTTAGTACCTTCAAGATAGGTGTTGAAAATAAATGCCACAGACATTTCTGGATAGGAGAGAGAGAGAAGAGAAATACTCACCACTTCTTCAGAAAAATTTCTCCAAACAAGAAGAAATTGAATCTCACATTTTTGTCCAAGTAAATAAATGTTTCAAAGATATGTGTGCTGTGTCATGGGGATGCTCAGGAATTTAAGGTTACAGAGCATTTTATTTTAATTTCTTTGCTATTTTTCCTTACTTAAGGAAGAAAAAAATCTTTTAATGTAAGGCATATGATAATAGCAGGAGCCAACTCAAAAAGATATGGATTGCAGTACAAGTCTAATTCTGACTAACCAGAAGCAAAAATGGCTGGAGTTACTGGTAACTCTGAGGTAATATCGCCAAGTGGAGAACCTAGGCATTGGTACAAAACTTCCTAGGACTAAAGATCCTCATTTGGCACTTATTGTCTGTGAAATTTTATTAATGGGAAAGTCAGTTAAGCCTCCAAAGCCCAAGTTTCCACATGTAGGAAATAGAGAAATGGTTCTAAATCACACATTTTTACTGAGGACTAAATAAGATGATAAAAAGGACTTTAAATAGGACTTTAAATAGTCCTCTGCTCAAGGTATATGATCAAGACAATATTTATATCATTATTACCATTTGTATCATTATTCCTATCACTTTTATCATATTTATATAGTACCACATACACAGAAATAACTGTAGGAAACTAATACACCAATGACAAATGCCAAATACTTTGTTTTTCATTTTTAGAATGACAAAGAGCTCATAATAACCTGGTAATTATAAACTACAAACATGAATTTAACCCACACTGCTTGTGTGCCCACATCAAAGCTAACTTAACGTTGGAGAAAACAGTCACAGAAAAGTGGCCCACATCAAGCAATTAGTTCAGTAGGTTCAGAGTGAGAATGTAAATGTAATATCATGGTGTTCAGTACAGAACAGGACCTCTGTAATCAGTTACTGAATGGATGGGTAGATGTGGTTAGTGGGAACACTGGTTTTAAGTTTCTTTGCTACAGATTCTGTGTTCTATTCCTTCACCTGCACTGTGTGAAGCCCCTGCATTCTTTTTAAATAAGATGCTATCTTTCCATTTGTAAAAAAGAACAATAATACCTTCCCAACAAAATTAATGTAATTATGTAATGAAATAAAACACAGAAATTATTGAGTATTGCTCATGAAACCAAGTAATTGCTCAGTGGAACCAGTAACTACTCATGCTACTTTCCTTCTTCCTTTGTGCTTTGTACTAAAGTCTACCTCTTCCCCCCAATTCTTAGAGGCTTCTAAGCCCTGTGGACTCGGTTCCTCATGAACAACCCCCTTATTTCCCAAACCCAGTAACTTTGGTAACACAAGATGCTTCTCAACATCTCCCAAGCTGCTCTACTTTTTAACCTCTTTAAACCTTTCTCAGGATAGAACCTCATGGCCTCTTCTCACTTCTATACCTCTTACTCAGTCACCTCTGCTTTCTTTAAAACAATGTCAGAGTCCATAAGCTCCTCATGTGATCATTTTGTACCTTATCTCTTAGGATGTTCTTTTTCTGGGCCTTTAAATGGCATTAGAATCTCAGTTTCCCCAGGGAGTCTTCCTAGAAGAAATTCAGGAAATATAGTTTCTTAGTAACTCTATCCCGTCTGGGGATTTATTTTATTTTCTTAACACTCACCCCAATTATACACTTAAGGTATTGTTCAACCCCAATGTATACAGTTGATTTATAGACAATATATATTCTCCATTATCCCTGAAAATGCTTACTTAAAAGCCAAAATCAGTGTTCAAGTTTCTCCTGTTTTGTTATAAGACATCATGGATAGATTCTTTAACCAGAAGCCCTTGGTGTGATTATTTCCAGTTCCAAAGTACCTATACAGGTTCTACATTCAGTGTTATCAGATGGGAATACACTTCTTTTTTGTTGGAGACCTTTTTCTTTTTCAGCTTTGGCCAGGGCTTAATGTAGCTCCCAGCACACAGTAGGCCTGAAAAGGCCATGCATATCATCTACTTTAGTTCTAACAACACACATGGGCTTAGACTTTGTGAATCATAAGTAGCAATATGAAGGGAAAGAGGATGGATGGCAATCTGGACCCAAAGCAAACTTGGCAGTGATCCAAAAGGTTTTTACATATAACACTCAAGCTGATCATCATATCGGCATCACAAATGGGAAATTAAATATACAGGCATGGAACAACTTAAAAAAAAAACTAAAGCCTGAATTTGAAAGCCTTTTGGAATCTAAGCTTTTCCTATCATTATACTGTACTTTCTTGCCTTGTTCAAGCAGTTTCTGTAGTAGGAATATCATATGTTACTTCTGTTTGTGAAATTAGGACCTACCTATGGACTAGTATTCAAATCTCCCCTAACTGTCCCGATTGTTCCTTTTTGGACATATCTGGTAGTCTCCTAAGTACTTTCTTCAACTTTAGTAAATACAGAGAGATCCCTAAAACGTTCCAGAACTACGGCCTTCACTGTTTTTTTTTGCTTTGCCAGATTGTCCTATCCAAATCCTGTGTGTTCCTTATGGCTAATCCATGTTCACTAAGCACCCTCTGTTTCTGTTCTGTCATCGTGTGCTTCTTCTTTTGGCTACCCCCAAAACTTAGTTTGACTTGGAGCTTTAAGCTGCTGTGTGCCCATGTAGTGACTACTGCCTCATAAAATGTCTACGAAGGCAGATGTTCTATCAAGTCTATGCCAATATACCCACATATTTGCACATTTCTTGCTTAAATAAATACTCAAATTTTTAAAAAAAATGGATAAAAAAAGAAAATTAAGGGAGGGTATATAATGTGTGAGGAAGAGAAACCAAGAAGAGAGGAGGACTTTTGACAATAGAAATGGAGGCAAGGGAGAGAGAGGCAGGCAGTCGGTTGAAGAGGAGAATATTGGCAAGGAGAAAAGACATATTAGTTTGATGGCTCATGTAAGGTCCCTGGTGCTTAATTAACTCAAAGCTGCTCTTACTTTGAAATTAAAATGCACTCCAAGTTTTGTACATGCTTTCAAAATACACTTTGCATTCAATAATAACTGCTCAATATCAATCTGTATACCTGGGAGAAATTACACTAATGTAATAGTATTTTATCTTCATAAACATTTATGAACTGAAATGTTAGGCAACCACACCAAATGCCTACAAAAGTACATTAAACTTATTCTGGACAATCACTTAGGCCATCCTGAATACAGTCTCATAAAAAAAAAATATCAATCCCCAACAGCCCTCCCATTAAAACGACAGTATTTGAAAGGCACAAATATTCTAAAATAATGTGCAAACAATTTATGATCATATCTTTCTTTACTACTGAACATTAACACCACACAGAGTACACAGCAGAGAGATAAAGGGAAGGCGACAGAGAGAGAGATTCTTTAAAAGTACACGAAAAATTCCTTAGGTCCTTGTTTTGAAACCCCCACCATGCCCTAGCACAGGTTCCTAGGAAGGGCTTTGTGTTCTGTGAGAGCCAAAACTGTCTCAAATGTGAGGTAATCCCATTACACTCACTGTAATTTCGGGACTGTGTCCTGAGTCTCCTGCTGATAGAGGGCTACCTCATCTCATTTCTAACTAAGAATACAAAATTCTTCCCAAACCACCTTGATTATTATACACAGCTTGTTTGACTCTTTCTGCTAATGCCCTCACATTCTGGAAGAATCAACAACTCCTTTTAAAACCAAGGTAACCAACACAGTGTTAATTGTGTCAATTAAAGTCCCTTTCCTACACTCAGCAGATGAAGTCTGTTTTACTGGAGCAACAAGACCACAGAACAAAGAAGCCTGGGTTACAAGGAGAGGCACTCAGACAGATCATATTCAGTTTGCAGATACACATCATACAGAAGAAAAACAGACTACAGGAAATGATCAGATGAACCGCCTGAGTTTATGCCTTACCTCTGAAAACACCTAACAACAACACTTCTAAAAAGCACTTAGATTTGTTTTCCTTTGACCAGAATATACTAGAAAGCACAGGGAAGATACAAAGCTCTATTGTAGCAAAGCCTGTGTTAGAAAACCATCAGCTTAAAAAGCCAGTCTGTCTTCTCTGCCTGAATTGCAAACGACAAGATCATCTGCATTAGGGAAACTCTGAGGTTGCTTCTCACACAGAATTTACCAAGGGCCAGTTTTACCTATTTAGACCCTGAGGAAACAGCTAATTTATTTAGTTCACGTAACACCCTCAAACGTCATCAAACACCCACAGATGAGATAGCAATCCAAGCAAAATCCCAGCAGAATACTTCTAAGCAATGAGGTCTTAAAATGGAATCTCCCCCACCTCTTCTGTCTCATTTTGTCAATACAGGCTAGTCCCTGCTAGAAGAAGGAAGTGAGTCTTCCCATAATTCCTATGTTCAAGTCTAAGCTCTAATGGAATGGATTTAGGAGGTAGAGTCTTTGGGAATGGTGTGGTCTAAGGACAGCATCCTTGTGATGGGTACCATTGCACTTAGATCATAGACCCCCATGATTCCCCTCCCCCTTCTGCCTTAGTAACAGCTCCCTGTGAGCCAGGAAGCTGCACCACACCAGTTACTGAATTTGCTGGTGCCTTCAACTTTGAATTCTCACCTCTAGAACTATGAGAGGTTAATATATTAACTCAAGTTATCATATTTTTCTCTTAGCTTTTAGAACCACAGGAGACATCCCCTTTCCGTTGTATATTTTTCTCAAAATAGCATCTGAGATCAGCAGCAGTAGTTTGAAAATTCTTCAAGAAATGTAAATTCTCATAGATGGTGTGTGGAGGAGAGGGGCATGAAAAAAGTGAGGGGTAAACTTTGATTGTTATGTAAAATGAAAAATAATATTTTTAAAATAAAAAACAAGAAATACTGAGTTGAAAATTGAATAAGAAAAGATATGTAAATTTTCATTCTCATCCTTCACTGGGCAACTTTGGAAAGAAACTGGGTGAGTGGTGTTGTGCAATCTGTGGTCAAAAAGAACTCAGGGTATTTGTGCAAACACCAATCTTGAAGAAGACCTTATAGTTTCCTGGCCTCTACTCAACTCCTCTTAGTTCTAATACATTTCAATGTTCAACTAGACAAGAAAAAAAAAGGTTTCCAAATTGTAAGTGTCGACTCGCTCACTTAAGCTCCAACATTCATCAAATAAAGTTCAAAAATTTAAAATAATTAGATGGCAACCTAAATCTTTTACCTACTGTCCCCAGCCTACTTCTCCAATCATGTTTCATTTTCTCATAGGTGTGATTTACTCAGGCTGATATCAGCCTCCTGTTGCTCCATCAAGAGCTGAAATTTAGTATCTGTGCATATCTCATATGAATCCCTCTGGCCAGAATGAGTGTATCACCTCCTGGGCTTGTCAAACCTCTTTTTGTAAAGATTCAAGCATTAAGCTGGCTTGCCCCTCACCTGGCAGAGTGCACTTAGGCAGTACTCTGGTCAGCCCAGGGTTCCAAGAGTCTGCAGACAGGTGTAAAGGACCCCTTTAAAAGTCAGACCCCTGCCCACTTATGCTCTCTTTTGCTTTCTTTTTGCTCCCTCTTTCTCTCCTGCTTTTGGTTGGCCACCAGCTATCCCCTCTTCTCTCCCACTCTTTATCTCCTCCTCTCTCTTCTTCTGTTCCCTGTATCTCTATATCTCTTCCCTTCTCCCTCACTCCCCTTTCTAAATAAACTCCTCAATCAAGCTCTATCTGCCTGGCCTGTTATTCCCACCTGCCTGGGTCACCCTCATTGGCTATGCAACCTGCTCTGCTCTCCCACGTGATCCCTTACCTTGGGACCCCCCTCACTTGGGACCCTCACTCGGGATCACCTCTCCCCACTTTCTCCAGCTTTTATTCTTGTAACTGTAATGAAAGAACAACACTTCTTATCCTCTTACCCTCTTCTTGGGCATTAGCCCTTTCCTGAGGTCTCTCCTGGTCTTACCCCCATCCCCCTGACTTCCCCTCTTCGTGCCCAGAAACCCCCACTGAAAACACAGGACCTCTGTTATAACAGAGATGTAATGACACCATTTGAATTGTGATATTATATAGTCATCTATTGCAGAGATTTCTACCTTTCTAGCCTTAGCATTTCAAATTTGGTATGGGGAACTGAAACAGATTAAATCTAATATAAGTGTATGTTTGTGTATATGTTTAATTTAAATTTTATATATAAGAATGTGTTATGGATATATTAAGAATTTTAATTGCTGTTTCTTTGAAGAAATCAATAAATGCATTGACTTTGGAGATTCTACTGTCTAAAACACTCCTCTGCTAGTGATTGACTTCTGTCATGCCTGTTTTAAAGATCAGGAAAAAAATAGAATGAAACATAAAACCTGATCCTTGGGGAAGTCAGGTTTCTAGTTAGTAAAAGGCAAAACAATATTCAATACTTTCAGGCTATAAAGGTGATGTTTCCTCAAGTAAATCTCAGGGTTTTCTCCCCAAGTAAACTGAGGTCTGGGGGACCAATGCAGACATAGCTTCTTTGACATGTTTTCACACTTTTCATATACAGTTCCCAGTATGGGAAATAAAATCCAAGGCTATGACAGAGCTAGCCTAATAAAGACAGATGCTGAATATGTAAAGTCAAACAGATATGGCCCTCAGTTCCAGTGGTACAAAATACTGGCTATATATTGCCTATAACAATGAGTTACTCTAATTGTTAATATCATTGTTGTTATTTGACATTGGCATTCTTGCTGACAGCTCTAGTGTTATCAGGGCTCTTTGCACTGAATTATGATGTTCCCAAATCCCCCTTTACTTCTAGGCACAATGACAACACTCTGAAAGTTACTTGACAGACTGTTATGGCAGTTATGCCAGTTCCCATTACACATGTTTTAAATGGGTTGGAATGACGGCTTAGTGTGTAATAGCACTTACTGCCCAAGCCTGGGGATCTCAGTTCAGATCCCAGGTCCTACAGTGAGATGAGGAACAGAGATGGGAGATTACCTAGAATCTGCTCAGTGTTCAGTGTAGTGGAGAAAACAAGAGACTAGGGGTGAGAAGTGAGTTCTAAAAATTCTCCCCTGACTGCTACATATATGCACTGTAAGGTATGCATGCACCTGCATACCCCTCTTACACACACACACACAGTGTGGGGAGGACTGAGAAAGAGACACATGGAAAGAAATTTCTAATGGACTAAAGGTGTTGGCTAAAAAGCCTTTATCCTAAAGAAGAATACTTAGTTCTTGTTTAAATTTGGCAATCAAATCTGCAAGAGAAGATAGTTGGAAAGTAACTTTTTACCTTTATAAATAGACACACATGCTATATGTCCAATTTTACCCTTAGTTGGTGCAACTAGAAAACCATGTTAGCTGTTATCATGCTCAAGGTTGTTTTATTTTCAACCCTTAAGTTAAGTGCTAAAGAAGAGTTTAATTAGCTGAAACCTAAATTGTTATAATTAATTTACTAGCAACATTACAACATCCTGTAAAACATTTATGCAAATGGAGTATCCCCTTTCAGTGATCATGTGGCATATTTAATTTATTACACAACTAAATATTTAATTGTTAATCTAATATTTAATTGTTAATCTTAGTAAAGCTAAAGGTATTTGACAAATTGTATTACTTGCATTAAATGCTTAAAATTTTTATTCACATGCTATAAAATCTTATTAAAGAAGCAACAGAAACTCAACATTTTAAGTATTTTAAAGGTGCTCAGATAAATGGAATTATTCTTGTAAACTAACCAGCATGTTTTATGCCAAGCTCAAATGTTAAATGTTAAGTGTTTCTACATTAAAATGAATTTTGGAGCAGATACACAGTTTCCATTTGAAGTGATGAAAATTCTAGAAAGATGTAGTGATAGTTGCACAATACTAAACTGTATTTAATGACACATATTATATATATATATATGTGTGTGTGTATATATATATATATATATATATATATATTAGAATGATTACAGGACTACATCAACATTTAACTAGAAATTGACTAGTAATTTTTGTCATACTTTGGACACGAAGATATTTAATATTACAGATGAAATTGAGTTGTGTAAAAGAGGGGTTAAAAAGTAAATTCCCTATCAACTGACTTTATCCTTTAAATATCTGAAAAGTCCAACTTCACAAAGATGTGACATTCACCCAGCTGAGGATGGAGTTGTATCGAACCCCAGAACATATTGCATGTCAGACAGTGTTGCAGTTGCCAATTCACAGCCTTTCTCTTTGGCAACTGAATGTATCCCTTGTCTGTAGCCATGCCACTCTGAACACAGCCAGTCTTATCTAATGTGTTCCTTGTGTTCTGACTAGGCATGGTCACCATTTCACTTCTCTTGCCAAGTACTGTGAGGCATCCAGTGAGTGATTACACTTATGGAATGCTGAGGCTGTTTCTTCAGATTACCTGATACAAATGTCCAGTTTCTTCAAGTGGTTTTATTTCACAAAGCCATGCTATTTGCATAGCCATAGTCAGTGATAAAACAGTATAAATAGGTATGGAGAGGAAAAAGTACAATAAACATTCAAAATATGAAATGTTCAGCAGAGATGAAAAAACAGTCTTATCTTTTGACAGCTTTGAATTTTCTCACATCTATTTGATGCTCTACGAGCACAGTAAAACAGTTAAGAATCCATATGTCTGAAGAACAGATAGTGATGATGGATACCAATTTATTTCCAAAAGCAGAACTCCTGTCTAAGAAAGACAGAAATCCATTATGCTAATTAGAGGATCATGCTCCACCTCCTCAGAGGATGAGCTCTTGGGGAGATATCCAGACAGACATGTACCTGAGAGGAAGGTTTTTCAAGTCAATGATTAACATCATTGGTGAGACCTAGTGCTTAAGTTAAGTCATCTTTCAAAGGTATTGTTTGATGAAATTAGGGCTACTGTATCAGGGCTGAGGATTCTGATGCCAGAGATTATGAACTAACTCAAAGTCGTCCTAAAACTCAAACTTAAGAGTCAGAACATGGGATGGGAGATTTCATTTCTCATTTGAGATATTGGCAGGAATTACATTTAATCTCTAAAACACTTTGCTTAAATTGCTTGTCAAACTATATTCTTCTTTTTGAACAATTAGACCATGTTGGTCATATCATAAATATATATGCATTTGATTCCTTTAAGAACTCCATGAAACAGGTTTTATATAGAACACATAAACTCTCTTTTCTTTTATTACTACTTTTTTCTTATTTTACATATTGATCCCTGTTCTCTCTCCCTCCCATCCTCTCATGCCCCCCAACCACTTCCATCCCATTCCTCACCCACTCCCTAGGGAGAGTGAGGCTTTCCAGGAGGAATCATCAAAATCTGTCAAGTCATTTGGGGTAGGGCTTAGGCCCTTCCTCCTGTCTCTAGGCTAAGGGAGTATCCGTCCATAGGGAATGTGCTCCTGAAGTCCTTCCTTTTGTGTAGCAGGAATACATCCTGAATCCACTCTCAGAGGTCTGATAGACTTCCCAGGCCTTCTATTTGAGACCCACATTCAGGGGACATGGGACTGTCCTGTACTGGTTTCCCAGCTATCAGTCTGGGGTCCATTAGCTCCTCCTTGTTCAGGTCAGCTGTCTCTGTGGGTTTCTGTACCCTTGTCATGACTCCTTTTCTTATCACTCCTTCCTCTCTGCAACTGGATTCCAGGAGTGTTCTCAGTGTTTAGCTGAGAATACATAAACTTTAAGTAAATTACTTTCTGTTCAAACTGAAAAGTGTTGCTGCTAGTGTTTGAGTCCAGAGGTGTGACACTAGAAACTGTATCTTCCATTCTCCTTTAATAGAAGAACTAAATTCAACAACTTTTTTCAATCTGAGACATTTATGTTGGACACTATGGATGGCTATCTGTATGAACTACCTAAGAATAGGATGAAGTCAGGTGTGTTTCATTGTAATGCTGGAAAACAATACTCTATAATCAGCCACACCTGGTGGTTTGTCATTATGCATCATTCCTTAGTACCCTAGTTCAAGAATGTAGGTTCAGTAGAAACCACAAGATAGCTGGACAAGGTATAAGAAATGGGAGGGAAAGTGCTATATTGCTTATATTGCTAAAATAGTGCATAGATTATTAGGGGTTTTCTTTAATCATGCATTTTTCTTCATTTTATACTTACTGATCCAGGGTAGAGCATGGCTCAATAATTTTTGCACACCTTTTAAGTTCCAGCACAGTGTATTATTAATAGAAATGTGAAGTCTATGTTCGCTACGAAAGGGAAATGACTATTTGTTGAATATTAATCAACTTAAAAGGCCATGGATAACTCATGTACTTTAATTTTAGTTTCCTAGAGTCAGCCTTGAATCTGTGAAAAAAAAATACAACATGACTTTGAAATTGCTCAAGGCACTTTCATAGGTAAATTTAAGAAACTAGCATATAAAATGTATAAATTAATCAGAAATGTATTTAACTGTGTTTTCTAAGGGACACAATCGTAGAGCTCACAATTGCCAACATGCTCCACCTCAGCAGGTGCATTTTCATCCTGCTTTTCTTGAAGTGTTCTCATGTAAAATGTCTGAAACAAAAAGAAATTATTTTTTATGTATCATACAAGTGCTTGGAATTTCAGAGAAATGAACAAAACCCAATTTTTATAAAATAATGGATAGCATTTGAATTAAACATGATGTTCATAATGTTACACTTGGGGAGTTAGCAAAATGTTACATGCTGAGAGAGTAGGAGGCAAAAAAAAAAAAGATAAGGAAAGAAACAAAAAGAAAAAATCCTGTAACATCCCTTATTCTTTATAGACTGAATATGAAGGCATTAAAGCAGTTAGAACAACAAAATGGATTAGTGATAGGATGAAAATGGAAAAAGGAAACAGATTAGTGAAGATATTTGCCTCAAAAAAAAAAATCTCAAAACTATGCATGCTAGAGTAGAGGTAATAAAGATGCTTATTTCTAAGAAATAGATCCACAGTGGCTCCATTCAGTTCACAGCAGGAACATCCAAAGTAGCAATTAATGCAACCACTGGTGTGGAATTCTTCTACAAACAACACCCTGTTGTATGACTATATATATATACAACCGAGCTCTGAAGTCATGGTTAAGTTGGAAGTTGGGTCATTTTTTTTTTTTTTTTTTTACTGAAAATATCACCATAGATTATCAATATCACCATTCAAAAATTTGCATATAAGCAGTGATACTATGAAATGGAAAAGCAAAAACAAAGTCCTGACAAAGTGCTCCTTCCTCAATACTGTAGAGTAGCAATTTCATACAAAGTACAGACAGATCACCTGGAATTGGGAATATGCTAGTTTAACTGCCCCAAATGTGGTTACAAATACTAAAATATCCTAGACAAAGAACTCTCTCCAATTCCATGTTCTCTGAGAGGTAACCTGTGGCCATAGTTGAGAATGTGAACCTGGGTCTAGAATGCCCATGCCGAAATCCTGCTTTAGAATATTCCGGCTGTGCGCCTCTGGACTCACAAACAGACCTTTCTACACTTCAAAGAAAAAATGTAGACATGATGTTACTTAGCACATAGGATGACTATGAAAACTGGCTGAGTCAGAATATGTAAAGTCATATAATAGTAGCAACCCACAACCCATTTTGGAGGTGTTCATTATTGTTGCAGTTACCACCTATTAAAAAAAGGTCCTTTCTAGTTCTGAAAGCCTATGCAAGTCTTCTGTTTTTATGCTACTGAAATAAGGCTGAAAAGCAATATGCTCCATCTATTCATGGTACCCGAGTCACCCAGAATGTATCACTTCCCATAAAATGAGAAGTGATAGGTTTTCATTCAATATTCTTAAAGAGAATTTATTTTTAAAACATGTTTTTCCACACTTCGACAGATTAGGGAGGACAAGGGAATATTTGGCAGTGTTGGCAGTATATATATAAGGAATCAAAAACCCAAACTTCCCCCACAGTATAGTAACAATTTCACTTTTTAAAGAAAAATGTTCTACTCATTTTCCTCCTTTTAGTAGCAGGGATATAATTACACACCTCTTCATTTTGTAAAACCAAGATGGGAAAGCAAGTCCATTATGAAACCCAAGGGTGTAGTAGAGAAAGCGGCATCATTAATGAATAAGTTCACTTTATAGAACTAGGTTGGGTATTGAAATGGAAAGGAGGAAAGGTAGGGAAGCAGGGAGAAGGAGGGAAATGTTAAGGTTTTTATACTAGACTATATATTTACTTGCATGTTTAAGTAGGATAAAAAGCCAACACAAGATGGTTGTTATTTTTGTAACCCAGGAGAGCAACAATAACGAATGAGCTCAGGGTCCTGTAATAGTGAGGTGAGATTTTCATGTGGGTCTAATGTCTTTAACTGCCATATTATTTTTGAGTGAGTAAAAACAGGAATTCAAGATCAGTCTGGTCCACAGAGTAGATCCAGGGCAGGCTCCAAAATGATACAGAGAAACCCTGTCTGGAAAAACAAAAACAAAAACAAACAGAAAAAAAAGAATTCAAACAATGGGCGAAGGTCAGGAGGCAATAAAGGTGACAAATGACCTCTACTGTAAACTTAGAAGATGTTAAAATGGTTCTCAAACATGAAGGAGTAATTAAAAAACCAAAAACCAATATATATATAACAAAACCTTGTTTTTATACCTTCTTAAGCATCATTCCCTCAACTCCTAGATCCCAGGACTGGACACCTATTTCCTCCCATAGAAAACTAGTTTTCCTTCTTCCCGTGCTAAGGAATCATCAATCTCTCTTCTATCAAATGATAAACCTTTACAATGCTGAAAAAGAACCAACTCCTTTATATCGCCTCCTGATTCTGACAGCTCTCATTTTGTCCACTCTTTTTGAAAATCCCAGTGAAAAGTCTCTATCCCTTTTCATAGCAGGAGCTGTTTCCCATGTTCAATTATGAGTAATTCATTATGCTTACACTTTGGAGTGATTTTACTGTAACTTAGATGAGAAGTGTTGTCCAAAAATCTCAGTGTTGAAGGCTTGGTCCCTGATGCTGGAGTGTTCACTTATGGGGGTTTAAGGACATGACTGCATCCTGAGGGCTAGCATTTCATCAAAAGACTACTCTATAGATGGATGTACTGTGGGGCAGCTGTTGAAACTGTAGGAGTTGGGGACTAGTTGGAGGAAACAGATTAGTAGAAGGCTACCTTTAAAGGTAGCTATGTCCACTGTTTCTGTTTCTGCCTCTACCCCATTCTTGGCCACAGTGCAATGAACTTTTCTTTACAATGCCTTCTTCCATGATGTTCTGCCTTATAGTGCTAAACCCCAAAACAATGGATGTTAGTGATCATTAGTTGAAGCCTTTGAAATAGTAAGCTCAAATAAGTTTTTCTTCATTTCAGTTGATATTTTTCAAGTATGTTTTCACATAGATTGTGTGTAGTTACTGTTTTCAACTTTACAGAATCTAGAATTATGTGAGAAATGGGTCACTGGTCATGCCTGAATGCCCACCCACCTTGGGTGACACTATTCCTGTCTGGCATTCTGCATTATATAAGTAGACGAAGGGGGCCAACCAGCAAAATTCTTTCTCCACCTTCATTTCTGATTGTGGTTGTGATGTGACTAGTAGCTTCAAGCTCACAACATTTCGACTTCCTCACTGTGAGGGACTGCACCCTTGAACTGTGAAGAGAAATAAATCCCCTTTTCCCTTGAGTTGTTTTAACCAAGGAATATGAAAAGAAACAAAGACAGATGGGAAGTTTACTAACAGGGTTGTATAGTAACAAGTAGGGATGGAAAGAAAAGGCAGATTTAATGAGTGCTTTTTAAAAGTTTATCAAATTTGCTGGATGAATATTTAACATTCATTCTCTTGCTCTGTGTGTTTGACAAGAGCTTGACTTACAACCTGATTTTTCAAAGGCAGCCACCCATTTCCCTCACTGTCCATGCCCTCTTTTTCCCTTTTACTGTCTTGTTTTTAATATTCTTCCCTTTTTTCTACAAAAGATCACATGAGACTGATGCTGTTGTTTCCAGAACTTACACTGGATTCAAAGAAACACTCATTCAACTAGCTACCCACTTATCCTTAATGGTGATGATACCCAATTTGAGCACCAGAAAACTATTCTTTATCAAATATCACCATATGTGATCATCATGGTAGAAGTCTACATTCAGATTTTTTGTGCTGTCAAAACAGAAGATCATAGATTCAGTGACTTAAACAATAGAAATTAAGTTTGCATTGTTTTGAAGTCAGAGTTCCAGCAACATTTGTGACCACCCCACTTCCCATTCTTCATTTAGAGTCTTTCTGGGTTACACTGAGCCAGTTGAGCAAGAATGTGAGTCAGTACTGATGGTCAGGGGAAGGAATATAATTCTCTCTCTTTTTAGAAAGTAACCAATACTACAGATGGGTGTGCTACCATTGTAACATAATTTAACTGTAATTATTTCCAAAAAAGAGCTATTTTCAAACATAGTCACACTAGAACAAGGACTTTGAAGTATGCAGGGGACATAATTCAGTCTATATCTACTGGAATAAGAAATGTTTAATAACTAGAACTTACAGGTTTGGAAACTAGAAAGAAAAAGCAGAACATACTTTTTCTTGCCCACATACAGGCTTGTGGCTTGAGACATGTGGAACAAAACTGAAATTATAAAGTTTGACATATCATTGTTAGTAGTTGAAAAGTATTCTGATCTACTAGCTGCTGTTCTTCAGATTCTGGTTATCAGTGGCATAAAGAGTGAGAAACAAGGAGAACTTATCCTTCAAACACGAGGCCTTGTATTCCCTATCTTCAAAGAAAAGACGTAGCAAGGAAGAAAAAAAAAGTTCAGGTCTCTCATTTTGCTCTTGCTTTGAAGACTGGTACAGTCTCATTATAATCTTGAAAAGAATAGTCAAGGATGTTCCATGTCCTTTGCATACATTCATTTGACTTGTTTTTTTTTTTAACACAAGACTTTGTGCTAAGTGATAGGTATAAAAGTACATATGAGCCCGAAGTCTTCCTTTGAGTATTCTGGGGTTTTATATCAAATACAAGTCTAAGAATGTTAAGGTGTGAAGAAACCTAGTTGTGATGAAGTATTCAAGCCAAGACAGATTATACAAGAAGGCACAGGCAACAGAGAACATAACCAGTCAACATCCAGGGATACTAACCTCTGGTTCATGCATAATTTAGTCAGGAAACTCTAGATATCAAGTGTCGGCAAATATGACAAAGTAATTCAAGATTTAGTGATGAGTTTCAGGAAACAAAATTATATAACACAGGAAAAATTAGTGAGTACAATGAGGTATTATTTAAAGTGAGAAGACTTTCCTAATAAAGCCACATATGAAGTGTATTTACAAATAGAAAGTGGAATTTCATTCATTTTTACATAGTAGTATGGGTAAGTAATCTTAGTGGATAAGGAGCTTCTTTCATCTTCATCACTTAATAAAGCATCAGATTTCACAGGAAGACTTCTCTAAGACAAAAGAGGGAAATAAACATTTTTGCAAACAAATTGCTATAAACCAGACTCAAGTGAGTCTATCTGGCTATCTTGCCTCTGAAGAACCTGTAGTGAGAAGTCAGGTGTCATTTAGAGATTACACAACAGCCTGACTATCCCAAGAAAGATGGACAGCAGAGCATAAAATCTATGTGGTTATAGTCACAGGCTCTATAGTCAGTAATATCTGACAATGAAATCCACCTCTACCAGTTATGATCTGGTACAGTTTCTTAACACCTTACATTTCAGCTTCTTTAGCTGATGATAAAATCAACTCAGGAAATGGGAGTACTAAATATAACAAAGGGTTGTAAATTATACATCCTAGTGCTTGAGTAAACTGCTCAAAAGGCATTAACCAATTATTAAGAGCTTCTCAGGGATTGTGTGACCATTTCTCTAGCTCTCTGGCAGGTTCTATCCTCTTTCTTTCCTCCTGTCTTCTTTTCTTGGTCCCATAAAAGGTATGCCTTATAAATACTAGAATGGGCAGCAGTTGAGGGACTTAGAGCAGGTATAGCTGCTCCCTTTCCTTGTGAGGTGGCAGACACAACCTGCAGGGCTTCCCTCAGCAGGGACAAACACCTGTCTTCCTGGCCATCACAGCTTGGCTGTCACTGGTGCTGAGTCATAATATTACTCATGCCTGGGGATCAGAGACTCAGAAGGTTCCAGGAAACAGACTTAAGAGAGGACCACAGTCTCTTCATTTCTCCAGGTCATATCACTCTTGTGTCTATCATTAGACAGCATAAGCAAGGAAGAATCATGCACACAGGACTTGTGAATCATCCACATCAGGATATATCTTTTATGCTAAAACTAAATTCAGGTAGTACATTTAAAATCATTTTTCAAAATGTATTTTTTTTTGGTAGGGAAAACAAAGTTGCCATCTAAGTAGTTGGATATTCATCACATACATGTAGGACATGCAATACATATTTAATTTAGAGTATATGGATCTACACAGGATTGCCTATCTAATTAAGTTCTATAGTATGAAATCAGTAAGTGCTAGCCATTGTTCCATATATGTAAACACACACACACACACACACACACACACACACACACACACACACACAGCACAGAGTTAAAGAGTCTGAATTTCTTTTCCCTGATCTGTATGGCTCTATTATGGTTTGGCTTTTTATTTATCACTTCTATAACGTTCATCTGCATTTTACTTCTTCATTTACCTTACTAAATACAGAAAAGATCCATGAAGCCAAGTGAGTCCTATCTATACTGAAAAATTGTATGATACGTTTTAATATTAACTATTATACTTCCCTAAGCAAACTGTCATTATTATTGTCAAAGAAAGGAAAGTAATTAGGATGAAAGTGCTATCTTTCGGTGGTTTATTTTTATTTACTTGTTTCATCCTAAAAGCAAATGCATTCGCCCCTTCAGCATTATGACATACTCCATTCAGAGCCATTGTCACATTTTAACAGTTCTGAAATGAAGACACATTTTGCAGGCACTATTACATCACAGATCTACTCACTGTCCTTTCTGTCTCTGTTCAATAATGATTCTTCTTACAAGTGGTGACAATTTAGAGGCTAAGAAATACACTAGGAAAAGCAGTCATAGGTGAGCATTCCTTTAGGCTCTACAGATCAGGTGAACAAAGCTATAAAGACCCCTATTTCAAATAATCTGATGAGAATTACCAAAACACAAGAATGATTACAACCAATGATGTCACGAGATTCATTCTGAGCTCATGATACCACATAGTTTCCTGTTAAAGATGATATCCCTTCAGGATTTTAAAAATAATGAAGGTTAGGGCTAGGATATGGTAAAATACCTAGTGAAACAGGTCAAGCCAAATCTTTGAATCTAACAGAAAACATAGGGCAATTGAGAATTTGCTTAGAGGTTATTATTCTCCATTTAGATGCTCATAGAAGGGGAGCAGAGTATGATGGTAGATAGGAAAGGATTTCCCCTTTCATTCTGAAAACATCTATGGTCGCCATACTTAAAAAGTGGAGGTGATAGTTCCATTTGGCAGATAAGAACACTGAGGTTGCATAAGCAAATGTCTGGCTTCAGGCTGGATGCCAAACAACAAGACTTCTGTTGTCCCCATCTAAAGACAGTGTTCTTCCTATTTTGCCAGGATCACCAAGGTCATAAGCTTTTTCTTTGGCCACATTGCTGACAAGCTCATCACTAGGTTGTCCTTTACTCCAGTTTATGCTGAATTAATATGCTGCATTTAGAAAGGAAGAAAGGGCTTTTTAGTGTGTTAATTCTTGGGAAAGTTCTCAAGGGTAAATATGGCCTCATGTCAGGAAAAGTGGTCACAGACTCCATTATATCACTGGTAGGCTATCTCACAATGCTATGTTTATCAGTGTCACTTTTATTAGGTAAAGAATGTTGACACTAGTCTCCCCTAAGTGCCCATGTAGGCACTTTTCAATATTTCTCCTTAAAGGAGTAAAAAAGCATAAAAACAAAATTAAAAACAGTTGAGGGAAGGTTCACAACTTTAAGTACATCAGTATTCTGGCATTTTTGTGTGGCCTGAAATTGCATTTTCAAAGTATCTTAAATGTATTATCTAGTCTTTTAGAGTAAAGCAATCTGGAAATGGTCCAAATTAAGACATTTAAGGTGAAATGTCACAACATGTATAAAAAAGAAACACCAACTTCTCAACTAATTACAAAGGATCTCAGACGAGAGGGTATAATTATTTGAATGGCAATGCTATGTTGTGATCAAGCAGTCTGAGTGCACATTACCACTTTTAGGATAATTTTGTTCTCAAAATTTGCTGGCCTGAGCAACCATCTTTTCAATAAAAGAATAACAAAGAGTCTTTGCTTCTCATTTTTTGAAGAAAATGGCAATGCGAATTAGCTAACATCTTCGACCCACTCTTTAAGGGAGGCATAGTTATAACTGACTAAAATTTAAGTCCTTTTTGATGAAACACATTTTTGGATTCTATACAGAAGATCAATGAGTACAAACATCAATGTTTAGCTTATTAAGATTTGACAATTACAAGCTATTTACTGAGAATAATAGCTGATAAGAAACACCTAGCTGCATTTGTCCAACTAGAGGGAACAAAGTGAAAAATCATTAATAGAAAAGGCAATTATCTATTTAATATGATGTAGGTATCACTTTATGTGAAGCGAGGCAGTTGAGTTGCAAAAGTCCCAAACTTTGATTTTTGGGAACTTCATAAATTTGGGAGTTCTAATACAAAAAATCAAGGACAGGATAATAAGCAATACTTTATTAATCTAGACAAGACCATATTAGGACACCCTGGATAACTGTAAAAGTAGTTGACAGTACAAGAGAGCCAAAGGTATAGTTTTGAAATAGCTTAGGATGATTTGAGTTCAAATTGCAGCGCTGATAGTTACTACTAATCCTGTGACCTTGTGCTAGCCAATCTCTTTTTAAGAATTCTAGAAAAATAGCATATCATATATGATATGAAGATCAAATTAAGTCTTACACGTAAAACAGCTCATGGATGGGTAGAATGCAGACAGAGGTTATTGATAAGATTATCATGGTAACCTTATGGCATCCATTATACAATGCTAGTAAATTGTACTAGATTTTTACTGAAGTCAAACAATAGACTAAACAACCAAAAATAAAGGCATACTGTGTGTTTAGAATACCATTTAGGCTCTTATATTACTAAATAGTTCTTCAATTAATCCTAGCTTTGAGAAACATACTTTCCAGATCAAATCTGAATGATAAAATAGGAAGGAAGGACTGTGGTTAGTGTATATTGGCTTATTGAATAGGGAGGGGAAGAAAACTTCATAAATGATATTAAAAGGATAACCATTTTCATAATATAAATTTATCCCCTGAACTGCTGCAGTAACATACCTCGAGAAGTTATGTTACTGAATTCTTAGTTAAAAATATTAATTCATAATCATTTGTTATAAATGTTATTTTTTAAAATTGTGCACAAAAAACTATAACCAATCGCCAGGCATTGACTGAATGGCTACATTTTTCTATGCAGCTTATCTTTTAATTTATTCTAGGAACTCTGATAATACAATGAGGCATCTATGAGACATCAGCACTTAGTGTTCAAAATGAGCCCCTCCCAGCTCTGTGGGCTCACACAGGGCACTAGAATGAATCTGTTTTGCTTTGTTTTGGTCTTTACTACTCTGACAGCAGAACTTTAACTGATGCTGATTTCCTGATGGGAATGCATCTTACACCCCCAGGAAGACAAAGAATGAGAATCCTTAGCCTCACTCTACATATCTTCTTGCCCATTTCAGGCATTATCCAACCTGGAAATGAAGAGGACATTTTGAGACTCCCTTGCTACCTCCTTTACACACTGAAAAAGCAGAGCCCAAGTCACTTTGTTAAATTAACAGCCTTTCAAGTCCTTCGAATGCAGCTGCTAGTCCCCACATTCAGGTCTGAACCTGAATTAAATGGCACTGGAAGACTCAACTTTTCTTTGCATACTAATTTGCCAAAAGGCATTATCCCCCCCCCCCCCAGTGCCTCTCAGAGTCTTGTTATCCATATAGCCTATAATTTTTATGGAAAGAAACACTTTTTTAAAAAGTGCTCTAATAGAATGTTAAGTAGGTCCTTTTACTTCTTGTAAGTCTCTTTCCTTAAAAATTACTTGAGAAGCACATAAACAAGGCCCCCAATCAAATGTATCAGAACATGGTAACTTTGCAGTTTATGACATATAAAATGTGGAAGGGGCCTATGTTACCCTAAACCTTCCCAGGCACTCCTCCATCAAAAGGGTCAGTGAAGAACAAGCTGGGTATCATGTGCCAGTGTTTGGATCCTGACACTAACAAAGGCTAAAGACAGCCCTAAAGAGAAAAGGTACTTTCTGTTTTCACATTGCTATCTTATTTTGGTTTAGCTTGGGTTCTTGTGTTCTATCAACATCCCTACTCTGACAGAACAAACAAAATGTTATAGCAATGGCATCTTTGTAGTTGAGATGAAGAATAAATAGTACCACAGACCCTGAGAGTCATTCTGAGTCAGTCTCAGAAACGTATGAAAGGTAGAAATATCTGGGCTAAAAATAACAGCCTCAGAGTAATATAGACAATGTGCATTTCACAGATTCCCTTAGATTTGGTGGAAGTTTCCCCAATGCCTACCAAATTGGATACTGATTTCCAAAATTGACAGTTTTTGGCCAGTGCGCTTGAGAGCCTGGAAAAATCCAAGATGTAAACCAATATCTTCTGTTATGTTCAGGTTTGTAATGTATCTTGGGACTTAGAGGCCATCTCAATTTCTTAGAGAAACAAAACTAAGGGGGTCAATCTGTACAGAGATTCTCCGGAAACTCATCCTGCAAAATTGTAAGGACACAAAAGCCATTCGCTAAACAGAGACCAGGAGCCCATTGAACACAGAAATCATGCTCACCGTAAACACTTTAGTAATGAAGATTTTTGTTCATTGGGAACAATATCAAACACTCCTGGGAGGTCTGGTGAGTGTTACTGTAAGTCTCCCAGGACACAGGCTAGAACACATGTGCTATAGGAAGACACGGGTATTTATAATGCTTCCACGGAACCAAAGATCACAGCAATAAAAATAATGCAGTACAGCAACAAGTTTACTAGTGAGCTCCCCCAACAAGCACAGACTGCAGCTGCTGCCCTGCCTGCATCCTATGCAATGCCAGGGAAGGCTTGACTCTGTGGAGACCCTCTCAATCCCTGCTTTCGGCAAACAGTTTGAATAGCCAGTGATCCTGATCAACCCTGAATGATTCCCTCCCTCCAGGACTAGGCTCTAAGAGTTGCCCCTTCCTAAGTGTCATGAACCACATTCCCAGTGTGAGGCAGGTTCTCACATCCAGCGAATTAAGGCTGCGTCTGTATTCAGACCAAGAGCCTAGAGCAGACACTTGGCACATCCTTAAGGCGATCTATCTCCCCACTCACTCCATACCTTCTCTGATTTCGCCTTCCTGGCATTGTGCACGAACCTGCGACCCAGCTTCTTGGCATACCAGATCGAGGCAAACATAGCGATGCCAACGGAGATTAACAATAAAAGCCTCGGCACAATCAACTTCCCAGGGAGGCTGAGCTGAGCGGAATCCGGCTGGAGCTGTCACTTGCGGGCTGTTGCTTTCTCCGATCCTCTCATGCTGGTTAGCCAGGGAAGAGGGTGGGAGGAGGGAGGGGTTGGGGAAAAGGCAATCCTGTTTGGCCGGTCTGCAGGTATATTTACATCCTGCCAGCAGGAGGTCCGGGAGAGGCGAAGCAGCCTTCAGAGCCGGCTCACACAGATCCACTTGGCTAAGTGTCGGGCTGCAGTTCTGGTTCTTCAGCTCCAAACTCCATGCGTGTGAGACGGAAGAGAAGCCGCAGTTGACTCCACAGCGGCTGCACACCTCCAGCTCTCACTCCAACTACACGCCTCGCTTGGCTGTTTGGCTTCTCTCTGTCTTTACAATAGGTGCGGCGGCAGTGGCCACCCAGAGACATTCACAGTCTCACAGGTGTATCAGACAATGCCAGAGTGGCTGGCTACCAGGGAAGAGGCAGGGCACTCTGGCTTTGACCATGGAGAACAAACAGGTGTCACTGGAGCCCAAACCCCAATCAGGTCATCCAAGATGACTTCTGAGATGACTAATTAAAGCATCACTTGCTTCCCCATTTTCAACTCATCTGGGTCAAGCAAAGTTACATCTTTGTCCATAACTTGCAATAAAGGGAGATAACTTCTTAGAAGACTGATCCAGGACAAAGAGCAAAGTTATTAGATTGACATGTCACCCCAAATACCTCAGTGAATGTCCTTGGTTTCCAAGTCATTGGCTTTCCGTATTTTTAATATGGAAACTGGAGTGTGGAAAGTAACTTAATGTTGCCTTGAAACTAGTTCCCTCATCTTGTTTTAAAGGGACAATCGCCACCTTGATATCACTTGGGCAAAGGCAGGTTAATGGCAGATCCTAAACCATATTTCTTAGAAGAAATTTCCCATTTGATTCTTACAGAAGGGGTTTCCAACTTCAATTGTCTTATTAGAGTTTAAACTATCGTGCCAGGCACTTTTAGGGTAAATTCCATTTTAAGAGTTTTTCCCCCAGTGAAAGATAAGATTTAAGTCTGTTGCCAATTGTACTAAAGGATTACCCACAGATACATACACATCTTCCTGTCTATGAGGGATTTCCTAGATGACCTGGCAGAGGGGCACTGTAAGCACACATGATTCAAAGATGGTCAGCACAATAGCAATCACTTGGAAGATAATTCCCTTCTCTCAACAAAGACACTGTCAGCAGTAGGTTTGTGTGAGGTAGCTGAGGTCTGTTCCTCAAAAGGGTTGGAACTGCTGTCAATTGAGAAAGTACATTGTTGAGTGCTGGATACCTTTGAAACTGGAGATGGAACTAGGAAGTATGGGTAACCCCCAGGGGACTGTGTGCATCCCCGGGACTAGAACATCCTCCACACAGTTACTGAAGAAATAGATGCATAATCTTGTTTATGGCCTTTGTTTCTATTTGTTCTCTCTGGCTCATCTATACATCAAGTAAACAGGGTAGATAGTTCTTAATGCCAAGTTCTCTGCTATGATTCTAATTGTGGGTCTTTATATATACAAGAGTTTAATGGAACACTCTATTGCTGTGGTGAAATGAAGCAATACTCTAAAAACTCAACTATGGGCCCCTCCGAGTATTCTGGCTTCTTCAACCTTCTTTGGCATGCCTAGTGCTACCCAGGGTTTGGTTTTGCCAATAGCTATTTATTTTGTTCTGTGCTCTTGATTCCTACAAGTACTATTTTTTTTTTCATTTCCTTTTAACACTCTTGGGCAACCCCTGTGTAAAGTTCTTCACATTACACACTGTACTCCTTGGACGAAAAGTACCAGGAAGTCAACAAATCAATGCATGATAGCACCTGCTTAGGTTTCAAAGGGCTTCTCCACAGGATCACAGCTTACCCAGTGTGACTGTGATGCAAAAGGGATTCATTATTTCTGCATGTAAGTTTATTCAAGCCATGTTGTAGTTAAATTAGTATTTAGTAAGAGAATAAAGCACATGATATTAAAAGCTATGAAGAGAATGTCCACCTTAAATTAATAAGTAGAATACTGTTTTATAATATTTTAAGATGGAATCAGTTGATGGGGAATTAGACAAGGTACTAAATTTCAGGTTGCTGGTAGATGCCATGAGGTAATGCAAGGAATGTTCATTTATTCTGAGGGGACTAACAGATTTCACAATCTTTTATGAATTTTTTTCCTATAAATTTGAATTAATCATGGATCTATGAATCCATTAATCATGGATCTTTATTATTTTGTTCATTTTATATACTGATAGGGCTGTTAGGCTGCCTCTAATAACCTTCTCCACACATTTGGTTTGAGGGCTGTATTCACTTTTCCAGAATGGAATCTTTCAGAAAATAAATGCTGCCTACCACCAAAGATTTAGCTGAAAATCTCACAGTAATTAGTGTTCGTTAAATAGACAGTTGGAGGTACAGAATGCAAATATAGAGGAAGGCACTAGTTTATCAGGATGCATGCTTGTGTTATACAAGTATTCATCAAAATGCAGAAATATAAATTTATTTTTAAATGTGTATATGACAGTATAAAAAATTAGGAAGACTGAATGTCATTAGGGTATTGTAAATTTTCAGTTGTGATATGGAGATAATGTAAATTGAATATATTCACTACTGTATTCATATAACTGTCTTCTCTGTGCTCTCCAGGAGCAAATGCATCTCATACAAACAGGACGGCAGCTGCCTACAGTTAATCCTAATTGTCTCTAACCATTGCTCTGCTGATTGAGATAAATAAATTATAGCGCTGTTATGTTAGGAAGACAGATAATTCTGACACTTTCTATCTGTATATGATTACCACCTGGAGAGACCCTTGCCTTCAAATTTTCATCTTTAATATCTATCACATGGCAGAAGCCTATCATTACAGCTGAGTTAGAGATGCAACCTTAATTTGTTTAAGTTATATTGGGTTCATACCTCAACACACGAACACAAACAAACACACACACACACACACACACACACACCTGTGTGATCTATCTGAATACCCAAGGTCAATAAAATGCTTAAGTCAAGCCATTAGGTATTCCACAACTACAATTTTCTGCCTGGCATAATAGTGACATTTAAAAAATGTTATCTAGACATTAAATACTTATTTTAAAAGCAGAATAAAAAACTAATTTTTATAAACTTGTTATCTACTTAGATTCACTTTTAACCTAAGAAAAGACATCTGAAAGTGCAAGTAGGTGAATAAAAAAGTGAGAGATTCCTATACATATTTTTGTTTGGTGCTACTCCTATTTCATAATGGCTAGCACTTGACTTCAGTCAATTAGTAAACAAGAATAGAATATATATGGCATAATTTGGAAGTAAAAGGCAATAAACATATTTATCTTCAACTCACAGAAATGCCAATATTTTGATATGTTTCCTCTGCATGTATTAAAGGGAAGGGGAGGAAACAATCATATTTTGATCTATGTACTTTTTATTGAGGTATATAATATAAATGTTATAAGAACCTGTGCACATTATTGCTTGTGCGATTACAAAAGTGAACAATTGAGTGCCATCAAAATGTGCTGAGTACATACTACATGTCAAATGCTAGGCACTGCTAAATAAAATGTAATTGCTCCTCTCATGAAGCATTATGCAGTTGGTAACATTAACATATAAAGAAATAAATTTCAATGTAGAATGATGCTGTGTTAAATTTATATTCGTGACTTAGAGACTACAGGAGAAAAATGGTGTTTTTTTAGTTTCTATATGACATAAACCTAGTAAGAAAAACTAGCAATGAAAACACAGAAATTAATACTGATGTAAATTTTGAAAAAAAAAAGGATCTAAGACTTCCTCCATGTTTAGTTCTATGCTTAACAGAAATTATGGTCAGTCTGAACTTGCATGTACCTCAGTGTCAATATGAACCAATTGACCCAGTCACAGAAGTAAAAGACACAATCAGTTATGGACAAGTAATAAAAAAAATTGAGTTATTCAAATAATTCCATTTACTGACTGTAAGTGGGCTAAAATTTATTTTTCTGTCTCAAAATCATCAGAAATATTCCTGTGATGGTTTGCTCTCTCATCAGTCTTTTCTTTTAAATATTTAGTAATGATTTGTATAATTTCCATCAATCTACTTTATAGATTTAGAACATTTTCATATTTTGGCATCATTTTTAATATATTTTTTTACAGAAATCTTATTCTAAAAATGGGTCAGTCTCATCACCAAACGGTACTCTACTTCATCTAAAACTAATTCTCTTATCAACAATTCTACACCTTCTCTTTAAGCACGTAGGACTTTTCTAGATACTTCAAAATATACCTGGTGATAACAGACTTTATTCTTCTTTTATTTTAGCTCACTAACAAGTGCTCTCTTATATTCATTATTATTTTATGAGTTGTGTATTTTTGATGACATTCTAACCTGGCATGATTTATAACATGCTGTCAACTTGTATTGTTGCTACAGTATGCTGTGTGTGTGTGTGTGTGTGTGTGTGTGTGTGTGTATAGTGGGGGCTCCAAAACAGGGCTTCATGGATTCTAGCTAAGGGCTCAATCAGTGAGCTTTACACTTAGTCCTTGATGTATATCTGTGAGACTGGGTGAGACTTGGAACTTTTACAAGTCTATTGGCTATCTGAACTTCCTTCTGCTCACAGTATTTGCCCACTTTAAAATAGAGTTTCTTTCCTATTGGTTTATGGAAGAATTTATTATTCTGGCAATTAGTCCTCTGTGTATCTCAGACTTTAAATATATTTGCTCTTATCCTCTAATATACTTCACGCTTTACCATCCAGAGCATTCATACATATTTAAATGCACAGAAATCCATTTATGTTTTTCCTCATATTTTTATACTTTTGTCTTTTAAAAATGGTTTCCACTTCCAAATCTGAAAATATATTATTTTCTATTTTCTTCTAGATAATATAAACTTGTGCTTTTCTATATGCACAGCTAGATTTATTTATTTATTTATTTATTTATTTATTTATTTATTTATCTATTTATTTATTTATTTGGTATTTAAGAATGCTGTTCCTTGTACTCATCATCATGTCATAGCCTGGTGTCACATGTCTAGATCATATGTGTGTACGTAATGAGTTTCTGGCCCTTTTATACTGATCTATTTTTGTTTGTACAATATCACATTAACTATATTTGTTAGTAAACACCAAACTATGTTGAGCTGAGTAGCACATTCACTGTATAGCTGAGCACTTCTATAGTAGCCATATTAAGAGGCTTTACTCTGTCTTGACATTGTAGCTTCACCCATTATGAAATCAGTCATTTATGCTCCCAATATCTCCAGCAAGAAACTTATACTATCAATCTTTTCTCACAACCAGTCTGACAAGCTATTTCTTTTCCCTTTATTTCACCATTTCCATTCTTCCATCTAACTTAAAACTTTTCTTATACATGTTCATATTTTAATAGTCTTTCAGAATCAAATTTCTGTGATAATTAAAGTCTTTTAGTATTTGCTTACCCTTTCTATGTTCACCTTGTACTTGAATAATAGTACAGGTAGTGACTGTCACATTTACCATCAATCTCCCTTAACATTCTGAATGTATTTTGCCACAATTTCTTATGGTATTAATTTTTATGATATGAAGCTACCAGTATACTGAATTGGAAGAAATACCCTTTTATAATTCATGCAACATTTTTATCCTTCTTAAAAAAAACTGCTGTGAACACCTGATTATTCTTTAATCAGACTTTTTGGAGTATGTGTGGTAGCATGCATATATGTGCATTCTCATGGGTGTGGGTGGGATAAGTGCCTGCAGGTATTTATGTACCTGGAAGCCAGAGTTTGGCAATGGGTATCTTCCTTAATTATCCTTCACCATATATATATTGAGGCAGGGTGTCTCACGTGAACTTGAGTAGCTAATATGGCTAGTCTAGGCAGATAGTTGGTTACAGAGAAGCCTCTATCTCCATGTCACTCCTAAGTACAGGGATTATAGACTGGCCTCCACATTGCTCTGGTTTTATGTGGGAACTGGGAATAAGAACTTAGCTCTTCAGATCTTCAGTTCAGATCTTCATACTTGTACAAGTGCCATGCAAGTCCTGAGCCATTCATCAAGCCCCTGACTAATTTATTTTAAAGACTCAGTTGTTGCTTTTCTTAAATATCTTTCCTCTCATTTTTATTACTCACTTTACCTAAAATTCACATTCTTCCATTCTGTCAAATGGCTTACTACAACTCCCATTTTTCTTCTACATCATATCCTGTATTACTATCTTGGTTACATATGCTGCCAAATTTTTGTTTCTATTTTGTATTTTTCTTTTTACTTTGCATTAATCACCTGTATTAGGCTTTTTAAATAGTGTTATTTTGGGGTTGATTTTTGTTGTTGAGTTTTTTTTTTTTTAGTTGGTGTTTGGTTGGTCATAGTGTATATGGACATTTGTATAGTCATACAAATGCAATATGGATTTGAACTTGCTGTATAATTGGGGCTGGCCTTTAATTTATAAAACTTCTCTCTCTACTTCTTGAGCACTGAAATAACAATGACACCACCACCTAGTAAGGGTGTTTATTCTTAATGAATTAGTATGTATACATTTTTAGATATTCTACTTAATTTTTTAAAGCTATTATCGTATTAATAATATTTTTATTCTTCTGCCTGTGGAAATTTTAATTTAAAACACATTTTGTTGTCCTGCTGTTTCCTCATTACCTTAGGTGCATATTCCTGTATTCTCATATTTTTAGTTCACTTCCACATTCATTTAAAACTCTACTTTAGGCTGTTCTTTCTTCTTGAAATTTCCGATGATGTTCGTCGTGCGGCTGTTGTATTGGAAGAAATGTCTGATAGCTCTCCTGAGATTTCACTAGTCTATAAACAGTTTCACCTGGCAGCTGTTCTCTGCGCAAAAGATGTCTTTTACTATTTATTTATTTATCAATCTATTTTCTTTAAACAAATAACAGGAGCTTGATTTCTTTGATGTATTCTGGAACTGTAGAATGAAAATTTTAGAATCATTTTCCCTTAACAGAATTTTTTCGGTTTTCTAAAGTTTAATTCAGAGGCCTCTGTTTCAGTCTTTAAGTAAAACTAAGGTCAAGTATCTGGCTTTCAAGGGCATTGGAAGCCATCATTCTTATTGCATGGCTCTTTATTGACCCCATGTATCCCTAGGATATCACAGTAAAATCAAGAGCTCTCAGTTACAACATTCTCTATGTATACATACAAATAAATCATGGTAGCATGACTAACAGCCTCCAAAACTGTTACAAACTTAACAAACACAATAAACTTTGATGTTTAATAAGCATGCATGGCTTGCTTATATTAAGGTAATATAATTTATTGTAATTGAGATATTTCATACTATATAGTCTAAGACTTCTAAAGTTACCATTATACAGTAATGAATCACTTCAATTGAGCTGTCAGCCACTGTCATCATATCATAGTTGTTCTCCATACCTTTAGAAGTCTACATAGTTGTTTGCACATAGTATGAACTCCATATATAGTTTATTAATAACGGAATAATAGTGTCATAAGAAACTGAGCATATGGAGTATAACATTATAATTAGATGATACTCCTGAAAGGCTAAAGAAAGGCATTCTATGTACACAATTACAGCATTAATTATTATCCTTCACTCATATTTTCCCTCAGAATGATCCGCAGAACATAAGGGATGGTCACTGGACTGGTTCAAAGTGCTTTGATAAGCACAATTTTGTAAGATATCAGCATTGTTGAAAACTGGCCTACAGACTTTTTTTGTATTATAATTCCTTAACTTCTATGAGAACTGGAATATTCCAAAAATTAATAAATAAATAAACACAACCTATTCATAAGTAAATAAATTATTTCATTTTCTTAAAAATGCTAACAAAATCATACAACTCATTTAATTTTTCATCCTGCCACCTACATAAAACAGAAACAACAGCTGTTGAAATCATCGGTGCAAATGTCAACTATAGACAGTGTTACTGAAAATATGCTGGATATTAATTGCACCCTCTCCAGCTTAAATGATATACAAAGTTTGTAAGAAATATATTACTTCACAGTGTCATATAGTTGAAGGCTTATGAGAAGCAGAGGTGAGGATATCATTAGGTGTCTTCACATGAATTGAGAAGATCTTTCCTTAAAGACATTAAATAATAAGGTAAGTTCAGGAATCCACACCAATTACTTTATTTAGCATTACCCTATAGTGATATATTTATTTAGTACCCTTATTAGAGTTTACTTAGTTTAAAATTGTTCATTTGACCAGCTTTTTTACTGCTTATATTTTGAACTGTTGATTTATGTGGTGTATATGATACACACACACACACACACACACACACACACACACACACACACACACAATTTAAATTGTCCTGTAAAGAAATATATTATAAATTGAACATCTTCCTACTTTACCTTCATATTTTCTCTCTCCTACAAATTCTCTTTGTTCCTTTAGATGGTTTTGATTATACTTTCATGTCTCACACACACACACACACACACACACACAAAATCTTAAGTCTATACATGAAATTTAGAAATCACAAATGAACTGAAAACTGAACAATAATACCTTGCCTATAATTTGAGTTTAGTTGTTTATTTATTGTTAAACTTCACATGCAAATAGTAAGTTTTATCAGGGTATTAATATACAGAAAAGAAATTTTAGTGTAGCAAGAATATGTATATAATTATACAT
Organism: Cricetiscus sungorus; assembly: GCA_030556225.1. Classification (NCBI taxonomy): domain Eukaryota; kingdom Metazoa; phylum Chordata; class Mammalia; order Rodentia; family Cricetidae; genus Cricetiscus; species Cricetiscus sungorus. The sequence continues at coordinate 54,775,140 of JANBXA010000007.1, read as the reverse complement.
TGCTCTTATTTATCTCCTCTCTTTTTCTTATTCCATCTCAACTAGTTCACTGGTCTACTTTGATACTATGTATAACTCATTACCATCTCTTTATCATTTCCCATTCCTTTAGACTTCTTCCTTCTTTCATCACCTATAAACATAAGTAAAATATAGGTAAAATTCAAATCCATATTATGAATCAGTTAATTGTCTTTCTAAATCTGTCTTATTTTGCTTCACATATGATTTGCTCCCTTAAAATTCATGATTTCAGTTTTCTTTATAGCTGGATAAAATTGCTTTCTTTATCCATTCTTATGTTGATAAACATTTCTGCTGTTCCATAACTCAGCTGTTGAATAGTGTAGCTATAAACAGCAAAGTGTAAGTATCTCTGCATTTTGGTACTTATAAGAAATGTTAGACTTGTATTATCAGAAGTATATCACACTTTAGGAAATACGCTTATCTCCTTTGATCCTCACAAGAAACTCTTGAATCTTACAATATCTTACTTCTGCAGATGGAGAAAACTAAATTCCACAGAAATGAAGTAGCTTATTAAAGTTATGAGGAAAAGGTAAGAAGATTGGAAAATTAGACATTTTTGAGCACTAGAAGAAAATTAGGCAGAGAGGCTATATATCTATTCTGTAATTATCCTATGCTAGTATATGTTATCTTGGGGAACATGGCAGATATAGACATTAGGGAGAATAGGTGGTGGAGAGCATGCAGTGGGGGTTGCTTTTAAGGGTGACAGTCATAGAAATTAAGTCAAATAATAGCAAAGAAAATGTTCTGTATGGCTCTCCTTGATGCGTAACAGATTACTAACTCACTCAACCAAGAGCTTTTTTAAAAATAATCATTCGGTATACGTTCATTTTTTTCTTGTGAATCATGCTAGGAATGTAGAAACTATGTTTATCTTCCCATTATTCTGTTCTTCATTCCTAATGAAGTGTCTTGTAGATGTAAACTTTCCTAATGAGAAACATTTAGTTCATCAGTGAAAGAAGGGTTAACTAAAGATACCAAATCTGCAAAATCTCATAAGTAATCTTTAGATTAAAAGGCAGGAATCAAAAACTTGGGGAGAATTGAGCAAAATGGGGCTTAAAGAAACTTGTAAGTAAAAACAGAAATTTACTATATAGTGGCCCTGTTGAAAAAATTGCTGACTGGTCAAAGGTCACAGCATCCCCATGATCTAGCAGCTTATCTTAATAACTTGGAAAAAAATGGAGCTCACTCTTTCCAGCAAAGCTTCCTGCTCTCGACTTGCCCTTATCTGGAGGACCCTACTACCACGTAGTAATTCTTATGATAGGACTGTGCCAATTAATGCAAATTAGAGTTTGTCCCCAGGCTCCCTAGTCCTCTATATTCCTCATACTCTCGAATAAAAATCAAACTGATTCACTGAAATCTGTCTTCCAGAGGGCTGTCTCTATTTGTGTTCATGGGGTGCCAAAGTTTTCTGTCCCTTACCTGCATCTTTCTCCTCTGAGCCAGGTGGCTAACAGGCCTAGAGGGAAAGAGGACCGCTACATGCCCCCCATATTTCATTGTAGTTTCTTCTCCTGTCTCTTCAATCACTTTACAGTGCTTTTCAGGTTGTATTTATAACTTTCATTAACACAGTTTAGAGATTTGGTTCTTTTTCTTGTTGTATCTGCTGAACATTCCTCATGAGTAAACATTTTTTTAAAAGAAGCTTTTAAATTTCCTGTGTTAACTTTTTTTAACAAGGTATACATGGTAGGTTTTTTTTTTCTTTATGAAATGCAGATTTGTTGTTGCAAGTTATTTGACATATATTCTTCATATTGCTCCAGGAAACTTAACCTGTGCCCTGAGAAATTTCCTCATTCATATGATAAATTAAAGGGCCATGATATATTAACACACACACACACACACACACACACACACACACACACACACACATCCACTTTAGCATAGGAATGATTCAGTAAGAAAAATACTGAATATATATTGAAATGCAATTTATAGGAAAGTTCCTATTCTAAAAGACTCAAATTGCACAATTAACATTTATTCTTACTTTAGAAAGGCACGCTACATAGTAAAGTCTAAAAGAAAACAAATGTAAAAATGGTAATATATATGGTTAATTTTTGACACATTAATAAAAATCATCAATATTGTCCAACTGTGAAAACTGTGAGCTACAAGAATGACCTACTTGATAAGGTATGCACAATGGGAATTAGTCATAAGAGTAACCAACCGCTTTCTGAGTGGAACGCCCACCGGAGCAGTTCCTAGAGTCAACAACCTGTGGCTACACAAGTCATAGTTTCTAGGGGAGAATCTACTACTATTACTCTGCTAAAGGGACATAGAATTAAACTTATTCTTAATGACTTCCCATTACGCTCACAGATTAGTTCATATCTATACCTCTCATGAGAAAAGTTTGTTTATTCAGATGATCACAATTAACACAGAAGCCCAAGGTGAAGTAAATAAAGGGCACTGGAGTGCTCAGTCCTAAATGGGACATCTATAGCACTCCTTTCTCTCCCAAGGCTCAGGGATCATTGCAGAAGAGAGGGCAAAAGGACTGTAAGAATGAACGCAGTAGATGACCATAAGGATAAAATACCATCCTGATAAAATAGGGCAATTGTACATATGAACTCACAATGGTAATGGTTGTCAGATAATTGGTTGTTGAATAAAACACTGTTTGGCCAATAGAGGCAGGAAGATAGGTGGGACTAGGAGACAAGAAGAATTCTGGGAAAGGTAGGCAGAGGGAAAGACTGAGAAGAAACACCATGAAGAGACTGGGACGATAGGATGTGCCAGACATTCTCAGGTAAGATAAGGCCATATAGAAACACACAGATTAGTAGTTATGGGTTAATAATTAAGACAGAGCTAGCCAATAAGAAGCTCTAGCCATCAACCAACAGTTTTAATATTAATATAGTGTGTGTTTTTATTTGGGGCAAGTTAGTGGCAGGACCTGGCGGGAAAGAAAAGGACAGCACAAAGTCATGAAACCTCAAGACTGAAAACTCCCAACAAGGAGAGGGGAGGGTAAAAGTTCCACCTTTAGCTGAGGAGCACTAGGTAATTGATGGCTACTGTGAAATGGAGAATCAGTTTCCATTGACAGCACAGTATCTGGTAGGTATAATATGCTCCAGAGGATAAACATATACCAAAGTTTATATAGGCAACATGAATTTCACTCAGTGAGTTTTCAAAGGCCACAAACAACTTGATATTTATAAATATGTATTTAATGTATAGATTCCAGATTTATTTAGATTATGAATTTCGAGAAAGCACTGCATTAAAATATAGAAAATAGAGACGCCTATACAATTTTACTGGCCGTGATGAAATTTCACACAATTCAAGCTGGTGAGGAAATGCAGCAGTCTAAAAGATGAGGAACATAAAGTGGGATACATTTATATATTTAGGAATAGGTAGTGCTCAAAATATGCATTGGAGCCCATGTACATATATATATATATATATATATATATATATATATATATATATATATGGAGGTTTGTATTTTGAGTACTAAATATCATGTTGCCAAAAAAGCTTATTAAAATTAACAATGTTAATGATTCAAATGATTAATGTTTACCTTTTTCAATATTCAAATAATCATAGAACATACCTGAATTTGGTATCATTCTACACAGGAGTAGAATCAGAAATTAATTTACTGCAAGCTACTAAGAGTAACCCCAATTGAATGAATGCATGACATACCCTGATTTGTGATTCTGCCTCTCAACCAGAATGAGAAGATGTTATTAAATGATACATTCATTTCCCCTGCAGCAGGCACAAAACCCTAGTAAGTGTGCCATGATTAGAAACCTTCTGCAATTCTCTGTGCTTTTTTTTTCTTGCCTTGTTCTTTGGTTTGGATAAAGTCTTTGTAAAATTCATTTCTCACAGAAGTTGTAAAGAATACAAGAAATTGGGAGCATGCAGAGAGAAAAGAGGGAGTTAAGAGAAAGAGAAGAGGAAAAGTGGAGGACATGAGGGAGCAGGAAGATTGAGTCAGGGGAAGAATAGAGGAGAGCAAGAAAAGAGATACCATAATAGAGGGAGCCAGTGTAGGTTTAAAGAGAAATCTGGTACTAGGGAAATATCCAGACATCTACAAGGATGAACCCAACTAAAAATCTAAGCAATAGTAAAGAGGCTATCTTTAAATGCCCTTAACCCAATAATGTGATTGATGACTACCTTATATGCCATCCTAGAGCTTTCATCCAGTAGCTGATGGAAGCAGAAGCAGACACCCACAGCTCAACACTGAGCCCAACTCCTGGATTTTGCAGGGAGCAAAGGGGTGGAGACCATGCTGGAGAAACCCACAGAAATAGCTGACCTGAACAAGGGGGAGCTGATGGACTCCAGTCTGATAGCTGGGAAATCAGCATAGAATCAACCCTGATTTCCTGAATGTGGGTGTTAGTTAGGAGGACTGGGCAATCTATGAAGCCTCTGGTAGTGGATGAGTATTTATTCCTAGTATAGGAATGGACTTTGGGAGCCCATTCCACATAGAGGCATATTCTTTTAGCCTAGACACATGTGTAAGGGCTCCAGATAATATGACAGACTTTGAAGATTCCCCCAGGGAAGGCCTCACTTTCCCTGGGGAGTAGAAAGAGGATGGGATGGGGGTTGAGGGGTACAGAGGAAGAGAGGAGGGTGAAAGAACTGGGATTGACATGTAAAACAAGTTTGTTTCAAATTTAAATAAAAAAAGAGTAAAAATTGAGGAAAACAAAAAAGATTCTACTCATGGTTAAAAAAGTCATAGAGAGGCAGTGCTACCCAAGTTTGCCCCACAAAAAAGAGAATTCAGGGGAACTGAGTTGATGTGCCTCCACCTAGTAACCCACAAACCAAGCCCAATAGAAATACTGCTTATATGGGAGAAAGTCATATACTTGGGGGCATAGTTGCCCATCCAGAGAACATGATTTATAGTCAACTTGACTTGGGCAAGTTTCCAGCCTGTGAAAGAAAGAAGCTACAGATGCAGAATGGAATTGAGGCTTTGGCAATATAAAGCAGTGCAAGTTTTAGAATAGTCTGTTGTTTCCCTAAAAGTTAAACATATATATCAGTATGACATAGCAATTCGGTTCTTGGCATTTACCTAAGAAAAATGAAAGATATGTTCCTTCATAGAATACACACATAGTCACAAATGATTTCTAGTCCCAAACTAGAAAACCTTAACCCTCTGGATCACATGAATATCAGTATTATGAATAACATGATATATGTAGAATGAAGTAATTTTAAGTAAGAAATGGGATCAACACTAGTACAGATTTATTTTAAAAGTTAATGAGGTTGAGTGATATAAATCAAATATTTTTTTTTAAAAATCACATACCAAATGATTTTAGTCATAAAAATTCAAGAAAAAGCAAAAAAAAAAAAAACTGTAGTTGACTGCTACTTATAGATAGGTTGAGACAAAAGTAAGTTTTAAAAAATATAAGAAGACATTAGAGAAAGATGTATATGGTCATTTTCTTTTCTGTGGTGACAGGAATATACATATATATATTCATATATATATATGCATACATATATGTGTGTGTGTGTCAAAATCTATGTCATTTACATACAATTTATTGCATTTACCAATCATATCTTAGTAAAGCTATTACAACATAAAAGAATAATTGACATATAAAACTTGCCTTTTTGGCTTAAAAGGGAGGATTTTAAAAACAAATTTTTTCCTTATAAGTAAGATATCATGAAGAACAGAAGTAGAAACTGGGACAATTTAGAAAAAAACATCATTTTGTTTCCTTTTTTACTCTCTTTCTCTCTCCCCAACTTTGATCTTTTAGCTCTCACCTACAGCAACTTTTTCCTAATGAAATTTCACACTTGTCCACTTCAGCCACCATTTAACATCTAGCAACAGTGCAAGTATTAACAACATATTTTTGGTTTATGTCTCTTGTCTGCCCTGAATCACAAGGACATCAATAAAGAATTTAAGAATACCCAATTAATTCTACTTTTCTCTTTTATTTAGTTTTCCTGAAGAATCCGACTTAACCATGGCACTTAATTTTGATCTTGGAAATTGATTTTTTCTTCTCTGTTTTGTGCTGCTTGCTTAGGGAAACAAAGTTTTTGAAGGCTATTCTCTGGACTATCCATGTCATCAGGCTTTGGCAGGCAAACTACTCCAGAAATGCAGGGGATGTTGCACACTGCCCTTTGCTAGATGCAATGAAAACATTTTTTAATTTGGAAAGAAAATAAAAACCATGGCCAAGGATCATGTATGCATCAACACATATTAAACTTTTATCACACATTTATTGAGCATTTAAAAGGCTAAAGCCACATGTGAGGATATAGCAGAAGGCATAACAGAAGATCTAAATTAGAACTTCACATGTGGCACCATTTGGGAATCCAACTACATCACACAGCAAAGTCTTTTCTGATGAGAAAGGGCTGCTGCAGATTCAGGCACAGACAGCCCAAAATGATCAATTTGTTTCCTTTCGCCACAGCTCAAATTACAGTTTTGTCTCTGCAACAATGAGCTCCTTCCAGCACATCCATTAAGGCAAGTTGGCTCATGGTGAGCTTGTCTGTAAGACCTAATGTCTATGAGAATGAACAGAACCATTGCCAAAGGAACGTGGAACACTGGGTTCTGAGCAGGAGGTCCTTTGTCCTAACACAGTAGCTCATGAAAACCTGGGTGACCAATGCAGTGCCAAATCTCCAGGCATTTGAGTAGGACAACTCAAATTCCCTCAGTTCACTTCCTGAAGCTACATGGCCTTTTGTTTTTGTTTTTTTCTTTTTAATGTGTATAGGTGTTTTGCCTATATGTGTGTCTGTAGACTTAATACTTATCTGGTGCCATCAGAGGCCAGAAGAGGGCATCAGATCCCTAGGGATTGAAGTTACACACAGTTAAAAGCTGTCACTTGGGTGGTGGGAATTGAACCCTGGTACTTTGGCAGAGTAGTCAGTGCTAACTGCTGAGCTACCTCTCCAATCTCCCAAATTCTTAATAAGTATATTTAGCCTAAGAGTGGAATTGCTGGATCTTGAGGTAGACTGATTCCCATTTTCCTGAGAAACTGTCATACTGATTTCCAAAGTGGCTGTATGAGTTTGCACTCCCACCAACAAAGAAGTGTTCCCCTTTCTCCACACCCTCCAGCATAAACTGTCTTCGGTGGTTTTTATTTTAGCCATTCTGATAGGTGTAAGATGGTATCTCAGAGTTGTTTTGATTGGCATTTCCCTGATGGCTAAGAATGTTGAACAATTTCATAAGTGCCTTTTAGCCATTTTAAATTTCTCTTTTGACAAATTCTCTATTTAGTTCTGTACCCCAGTTTAAATTGGATTATTTGGTGTTTGGTGACCAGCTTCTTCAGTTCTTTGTATATTTTGGAAATCAGCCCTCCATCAGCCTACAATTCACAATCCCAGTGAAGCTAGGAAGCAAGGAGGACCCTAAGAAAGACATGTATCAACCAACACCTGGAAAGGGGGAAAGAGACAAGATCTGAGCAAACTGGGAGCTTGGGCTGGGGGAGGGGTAGCAGAAAGGGAGTGCAGAGGAGAACATGAGAGATTAGAGATTAGGAAGATCGAGTCAAGGGAAGAATAGAGGAGAGCAAGAAAAAAGATACCTGAAGAGAGGGAACCATTATAGGTTTAAAGAGAAATCTGTCACTAGGGAAATGTTCAGGGATCCACAAGGATGATCCCAACTAAGAACATAAGCAATAGTGGAGAGGCTACCTTAAATCCCCTTCCCCTATAATGAAATTGATGACTACCTTAAATGCCTTTCTAGAGCCTTCACCCAGTAGCTGATGGAAGCAGAAACAGACACCCACAGTTAAACAGTGATCTGCACTGCTGGAATCCAGTTAGAGAGGGAGGCATGATGAACAAAGGGGACAAGATCATGCTGGAGAAACCCACAGAAACAGCTGACCTGAACAAGTGGGAACTCATGGACCCCAGAGTGACACTGGCAAACCAGCATAGGTCTGAACCAGGCCTCCTGAACAGGGGTATCAGTTGGGAGACCAGGGCAGTCTATAGGGCCTCTGGATTTGGAATCAGTATTTATGCCTAGTGCATGAACTTTGGGAGTCCATTTCCTATTGAGGGATATTCTCTTAGCCTAGAACATAGGGTGGGGGTACTTAGGCCTTGACCCAAATGATGCTACAGACTTTGATGATTCCCCATGTGAGGCCTCACCTTCCCTGGGGAGTGAATGAGGGGGGATAGGAGATTGGTGGAGGGCATAGGAGGATGGAGGCAGAGGGAAGTAGGATTAGTATGTAAAATAAGATTGTTTTTAATTTAAATAAAAAATTATCCTATTCAAAAATAAGTATATTTAGAACTTTAATAATTTCCTACCACATACAAGAACTTATGCAAAATATGCATTATGTTCAGATAGATTTAGCTCAGATATGTGATGTAGTAATCATTATTTTCCAAGTAGAAACTTAAAAGTTATGGTGTCCTTTGTAGAAATGTTCTAAGAGGTTCATATAACTTTCTTGTAACCATGAACAGCATTATCAATTTGATATATGCTAAATGTTTGACTACTAATCACAACTTTGCTAAGCACAGATCTAAGTTTATGCCTATCATATGGATCATCAGGTAGTCCTTGCTTTGATCCTTGTACTTTGAACTTACCCAGTTCACTCCTTCCTCATTCTCATGCTCCACTATATATGGAATATTAGTTACATTTGTTTATACTGTGGAATTTTTTTAATGAGGCAAAGATGTGTTACATTCTTTTATGTTGCATTTGTTTAACTATTTAAAACTGTGCTACATTCCTACTTAAAATACCTGATTAGATCTATAAAGAGCCAGATGCCCGATAGCTAGACAGGAGCAGGATAGGCAGGTCTGCCAGGCAAATAGAATAAATAGGAAGAGAAATCTAGGAGAAGAGCAGATCAGGGGGCAGGGGTGGGGAGGTTAGAAGGAGAGGAGAATGCCAGGAGTCAGGTACCCAGGCACACAGCCAGCCATGAGTAAGAAGAAAAGAAAGATATATAAAACAGAGAAAGGTAAAAAGCACAGAGGAAAACAGGAAAACAAAAGAAGAACAGAAACAGGGATCATTTAAGTTAGAAAAACTGGTTAGAAATAAACCAAGCTAAGGCTGGGCATTAATAAGTAAGAATAAACCCCATGTATTTATTTGGGAACTGAGTGATGGGCCTCCACAGAGCAAAAACAAAAAACAAAACAAAGCAACACACAAAAAAGCAACTACACAGACTTCTCTTTCCAAAATGTCCATTCAGTCACTCTGCCACATCCTTCAATACTCACTAATGTGACTTTTTTTCAATAAATTTGTTCTTCTGACTGGTGTCTTCTTAAGTTTTGCACTTATTAGAACCTAGCGACCACACTCATTCTTTTTACTTTCTCAACACACGTTGGAATACAAACATTTTTGATAATGTTGTATGGTTTTAGGATCTAGGATCTAGGGCCTCATAGCATGCTAGGCGAGCACCCTCACCCAGCATCAGAATGAAAGCTTTAGGAATCTGAAGACTTTTGCTTTTCTTATTCATTCGTGAGAAGGAATGTGTACTCGTTAATATTTGGAAAGGGAAATGGTGTGGTTTTAACTACATATTGAAACTTGGTATGAAAAAAATAAGACAAAGATATCACTGAAACATAACTCCTTGCTTTTAGAGAAATATAACTCCTTAACCAGAATGTGTGCTGATAAGCAGACCATTCCTATAATTTCATCCAAACTTTCTTTGTAGAAGAAAACAATTCAACTCAATAGGCACTAATTCTAAGCTTGTATACAGGCATAAGGTACAAGATGTATGTGACACTTGACATCTTACTCTCCTAAGGCTTCAGATCTTGTTGAGAAAATATTTGACCTAAAAGGTTTAGAATAGACTCTGTGAAACAGTGAATTCATCACTTCTTCATTCCCTTGTGTAACAAAACATTGCCTCCATGCGCATAGGTTTTAGGCATAGGGACAGGAAGGAAGTCTAGAAATAAACAAAGCTTAGCTACAAACCGTGTGGTGTATAGTCTAGCAGAAGAAAAAAATATAGCACATTGCCAGAAAAATATCCACCATAAAATAAAAAACATTGATGAATAGAATATAGTAGAGTAAAATTGGGTATAAATATACAATGACTTGAGAGTTTGCTAGAAGAAAAAAATATAAAACTATGCGTTATAAAGTGCTAACCTGAATACAATTAAATGGCAAACTGTATAACAGAGACAATAAAATACTAGTGCCTATCACTTGGAACACACTAGGGATTTTAGCGAGCTTTCATGCAGAAAAGAACATATGCTGAGGCTCATATTTCTCTTGACTCTCTGTGAAAGAGCACTGAGTATTAAACAAACCACAACTCTGAATGATGTTCACAGCTGTTCTCAAGAATGATTTTGTAACCTCTGTTTCATTCTCCATTTCCAGGTTCTTTAAACAAAGGAGACAGTCTAGTGTTGACCAACTAAAGGCTAAATTTATAACTAATTTCAATCAAAATTTTCTAAATATAATAAATACCACAGGTGTAAAATGTTATATTTTACAGGAGAGATTTTACACATACAGGTAAAAAACATTCATCACATTTTTTCCTGGTTATCTTAAGTTATTAATTTATCATAAAGTATATACAACATTTAAGTTTTTTCTATAAGAGATAAAATGGATATATTTTTAAAGGTTTGTTTATTGATTATGTACACAGTGTTCTTCCTGCATGTCAGAAGAGGACACCAGATCTCATAGATGGCTGTGAGCCACTGTGTGGTTGCTGTGAATTGAACTCAGGACCTCTGAAAAAGCAGCCAGTGTTCTTAACCTCTGAGTTATCTCTCCAGCCCCAAAACTGATATACGCATTATAGAGACTGACTGTAAACACAAATCCTACACAAATTCAAACCAGACAAAATCCTAGGATGGAGAACAGAAGTGGACACAAATTTTCAGCCTTAACCAGAAAGCTATTTGTACTTGATGTAAGGATTCAGGCATTATGCTGGCCTGCCCCTGTCATATGGAACCCCCCACCCCTGCCCAGTGGTTCCCCTGGGGCAAACATGACTTTTTCTGTCTCCCTCTTCTCTTCTGTACTCTGTCTCTGTGTCCCCTTACCTCTTTTCTCTTTCCTTCCCCCTTCTCTCCCCTTTCTAATAAAACTTCTCACTTAAGCTCTGTCTGCCTGGCATGTTTGTCCCTCTGCCTCAATCATCCTTGCCTGCCATGGAATCTGCCAAGGTTCTGCATGCATATTATCATAACACCTGATACCTACTGAGAGAGGGAGAATCTGTTTTCTTCATTGCATATATACTGGGTATATCAACCATACTCAAGGTAGGCTTTATGCTCAGGAGTAGCTGCCCAACACAAAAGGGACTCTATGTTTTTTGTGTGCTTTGTTGTTGCTATGGCTTGGTATTTTCTGTTTTATTTCTTTCAATATTTTTTTTGTTTTGTTTTTTTTGTTTGACTTTTTCTGTCTCTGTCTTTGTTTGAAGAAAGAGCATGAAATTAGTTGTGTATGGAGATGGGAAAGACCAGGAAAGACTCAGGGGATAGGAAAGAATATAAGATCAAAATATGTAACATGGAAAGGAAAAGAATAATAAAATAGTATAAAATATTTTCACTACTGAGTATTAAAAATAATATGTATGTATATACTGAATATATGTATATATGTAAATGGCAATTATACAACTTTATCTGACATTCAGCAGGTTAGTTCTCATTCACATTGACTGTAAATTTTTGAATGTGGTAACAAACCTGTAAGTTAATAATATGTAGAGCTTGTTAGGTGAGTCTTCATCCTCATTATGTTTTCTGGACAAATATACATGGTTACAATACAGACCATTCCTTATTCCCTTGTCCCAGATGTCTTTATTGAGTCTGCAATCAATGAGTACTTCATGACAAAGTTTCAGTGGCATATTTCTTTAAGCACACTCCATGGACATGCTTGTGGATGTTGACGGTGTGTTTTTAACTCACCATCTCATGACACAGTGGCAGAATACATTTGTCACATATGAGGATTTTTACATGTCTAACTGTATGTTTGTGATTATGTGTTCAGTACCTGTGGAGGTCAGCAGGAGGTGGATCTCGTGGTGCACATATTATAGGTAGTTGGGAGATAAACAATGGCAACCAAACTAGCTTCTCTCTAGGGAGAGTACACACAACTAAACAATGATCTAACTCTCCATCCACATATTTGAGGTTTTTAATTGTTTAAATTCTTATCAAATTTAAGATCTTTTCTGTCTTCTGTCACATGATTTTATTACAATGTAATTTCTATCACAATGACTATTAGAAAACCTTTCTGAAAACCAAAAATTAGTTACAGACTTGTCGATTTTAATGTTTTAACTTGATGTATTAAATTATATGTACTTTTCACATGGAACAGGCTACATTAAAGTGATTATACATTATAAAATAAATAAATCTAATAAAACATGTATGCATCACATGACTTGGTTATTTTCGTGATGATGACATCCACTCTCCCAGTATTAGTTCACAAAACAATACATTATAATTAACTATAATCACCATGTCATATAGTATGTCTTGAAATTATTTTTCCTATCAAGCTATGATTTTTCTATCCATTAACTAGTATCTCCAAATCTTACAATCCCTCAACTACCTCAGACAATGGTATTCCTCATCCTGCACCCTATTTCTATCAGAACAACTTCTTCATATTTTGTACAAATACTTTCTGCATTTTGGATTAAAGGTGTAGTGCCACCACCTATTATCTCTATTGCAAATGGTCATTGTCTCTATTGCTTTATTGGAAATGGTCATTGTCTCTTTGAAAACGATCTTCTTAACAGGTGTTAGACAGTATCTCATGTAGCTTTGATGTAGATTTATTTGATTGTCCAATATTGATCCCTTACAACTAATGAGCACAAGACATTCTTCCATCTTTTGAAAGCATCTTCAAATTCTTGTTTGATGTCTTAAAGTTTTATTTTACAAGTGTTTCACTTGGTTCATTAAAGTTATCCATGTATGTGTGTTCTTTTCTGAAGCTAGTATAAAGGGCATTATTTCTCTGATTTTCTTCTCATTCTATAATGTGAATCCAGTAAGGCTACAATTTTTGTGTTTTAATTTTATATCTTGCCACTTTGCCATAGAAGTTTCCTGGTGTAATATTTAGGGTATTTTCTGTGTAAAATCGTATCATCTGCAAACAGATACATAGGCTTCTTTCTTTCCTGTTTGTAGCCCCTTGACCTCCTTCAGTCATCTTACTGCTCATGCAAAAACTTCAAATAATATATTGTATACATATGAAAACATCACTCATATCAAGGTTTTTCAAATATCTGTTGGTCATTTGACATATACTCATTTCAGAAATATTTACTCAAGCTTGTCTATTTTTAATTTAATTCCTTACATTCTTGATATTCAGTTACTCGAGTTGATTAACAGTTTAATACTGTCTTTAACCCTTTTATCAAACATAATTTGAAGATATTTCTTCCATTCTATAATCTATCTCTTGCTGAAAGAATTTCAGCAAGAAGCTGTTAAGTTTAATAACATTCTGTTTTTCAGCTCTTGCCTTTGCTCTCTGCATCCAAAACATCATTATCTATACCAGTGTTATAAATAATTTCCTTTGTGTTTGCTTCTAGTAGTTTTCTAAGACGGAGTATGATTTGGGAGTTACATTTACATCTTTAAGTCATTGGGACTTGTTGTTTTTATAGTTTCATATGGGAGTATAATTTCATTCTTTTGCATGTGCCTGTCTAATGTTCCTAATAACATTTACCGAAGAGAATGTTCTTGGCACCTTTGGGGAAAAATGTGCTAGCTATAAATGTGTGAATTTATTTTTGGTTTGTCTATTCTGTAGCACTGATTTGTATGTGTGTGCTTTATGCCAGTATTATATTGTTTTGGTTAAAAGGGCAGTGCAGTATATTTTGGGGTCTAATAGTATCAGTCTTATTGTTTTTTATTCAAAATTGCTTTGGCTTCGGGCTCTTCTGTATAGTACACAAATGTTAGATGTGTTTTATTTCTTTTTTGTATAAAAGAACATTTGTATTTAGATGGAGATTTTATTAAGGCTTTGGCACTTTAATAGTGCCTGGATGAGGGCTCAGTGGTTAAAAATCACTAGGCACAAAAGCCTGAGTTCCTAAGTTGAATAACTATAACCTACATAAAAAGCCATATATTGTGGCATGAATCTGTAATCCCAGCACTCCTACAGTGAATTAAGATAGCTGATATAGACAAGAGAATACCTGGAACCTTGAGGGCCAGATAGTCTAGAAAACACAAGACTGTATCAGCAATAATAAAAGCCCAGCCTATCCAAGGTAGAAGGAGAGAATGGACTCTTCTTGCCTGCTGTCCTTTGACCTCTTCATCCTCATCATACTCATTTTCTCCCTTGAACAATTGAAACTACTACTAATAAAAAGTAGAAAATGGAATAGTATAACAATATCCACCCTCCTGATACCTGAGCCCATCATTTTTCCCCCTTTGTGGTTACTTTTACCTATCTTCTGCTTTCAGTGTAAATTATTAACCTTCATGGTTTAATGGAATTCCCATTTCCTCATTCCCTTATTGCTATTGTAAACCAGATTATTTTCTTGATTTTTTATTCACATTATTTGTTAATAGTACACAAGCATGCCATTGGTTTCAGTGTGTTGATTTCTTGTAACTCTGATGAACTAATTTTCGTAATAGTTTGCTGGAATCTTAAGAGTTTTTCTGTATATGCTCAATCATTTAAATGGAAGCCATCAGCATCTTCCAATTTAGAGACTTTTGACGTCTCTCTCTTAAGTAATTGCTGCAATTAGGCATTGGACTGCTACAGTGATTATAAGTGGTGATAATGTATTGTGTGAGAGTCTATCAAACCTCATACTACTGTGAGAAGTCATACTCCTATACCTAATTTTCAGAGATTTCATCATGAATGGATTTAAATTTCATCAAATGTTCTTTATTAAGCTATTGAAATGACAATATGGGTAGTATTTGTCATTCCACGATTATGATATATTATACTTACTAATGTGATGGTGTCTAAATAATCCATATATTCATGGGAAAAATACCTCTTTTTCATTGTTAGTAATCTTCAGTGTGCATTGAATTTGGTTTGCTAGGATTTTTGTTGATTTCTTCATGCAAATTTATGAGGACTAAATTTGGCTATTTAATTGTTTTATTTTTCCATAAACCTATTCATGTGTGTGTTATACTTGATGAAAATTGTTAACAATGTTTAATGACTGAATACTATATAAATAATCCATATAATTATTCTTTATTTTATTATTATAATAACTTGTAATGTAACAACTATTATCTCTTTTTCATAAGGCAAGAAAATAAAATGAAGAGAAATTGAGTCATTTAAGTTTGTAGCAACAGTAGATGATAGAGATGCAGTTTGAGCACTATCTATTGGTCACTAGAAACTGCTCTGCTCATGACTTCATAGTTATGTGAGATAACTCTAATTTGATTTTTCTGTAGTTTTCAACTTGGTGAGTATTGTGTTTTGAATAAATCTATCAATGCCATCTTGGATTAGTATTCTTTCCTTAATCATATGTCAGTGTCATGTTTTCTTGGTTAGTTTTTATTGATCAAGGATAGTCCAGATCAGATAGGCGTGCGGCCATGGCTACAGGGAACTGTGTTGATTGTTGATTAATATGAGTGGTCCCAGTCAGCTGAAGGTAGCATCACACTTTGGCAGGTGGATGATTCTAGAATGCAAAAGAAAGTTGGCTAAGCATAAACCAAGGAAGTAAGACCATAAGCAGCATTCCTCCATGGCTTCTGCTTCAGTTTCTGCTGTGATGTCCCTCAAAGAAGTATTTCGATCTAGGAAATGTAAGCCACATAAGCACTCCCTACCATGAATTGTTTGTATCCAAAGTGTTTATCATACAACAGAAAGCACACAAAAAGACCTGTCTCTAAGAGTGGTTGTAGGGAGCTGTGATACTACAGTCGCCATTACAAGATGGCGCTGACATCTGGCCCTGCAGTCAGTAAACAAGTTCTGGAGCGCATGTGCTGATTGCAAGAACACTGCCCAGCCTGGGGAGTCACATAGGGTGATGAGTGAGCAGCCAACCAGAGGGTGATAAGCCACCTCGTACCATCCTGGTGTGGCTAGGGCTTATAAATACAGCACCACTCTGGGGCTTGGGGTCTTCCTCCTTTCATCGCTTGGATGCAATAAAGCTTGCTGCAGAAGGATCCTGTTGTCCGTGTGTGTTCTTGCTGGCAAGACGACTGCACGAGGCTGCGACAAGTGGTGTTAACCATTTTATTGTATTTGCCAGCCAGTTTTTGAACCAGCACAGAAAATTTTAATTTGTTGAACAAATAGTAGAGCACAGAACTCATTCACTGTTCTGACTTTTAGCAAATGACACTGTAGTCAACATGTTTAATAAACATGTTCAATACTTATAGTTGTTTTTTACTTCTTGATCTTCAGATATGGTATATATAGTGATGTACCCCTAATTAAATAATCTGATCCTTCAAGTAACTATAAATCCTGTTGGATGCCTTTTGTGGTATCTGCTCATCTTTATTTATGAATACAACCATATCTGTACTATTTTTGTGAATATTAACCTTAATATTTTGGTGACATTAGCATCAATTATAAGCAAGCAAAATAAAGTAATTTCAAATAGCACTTAGAAGATGTTCTAGAGACAGCAGTCTGAAACTGAAGGTGAAAACTTAGAAGATGCACCAAATTATCACGGTAGTAACAAAGATGGCTAATATCTCCAATCCATTTCCTTAGGTGAGTGCCTTGCTGATGGGAGATGTTATTCTGGTTAATAAAGCACTGTGGCCAATAGAAAACTAGATAGGCGGGGCTAGGAGACTAGGAGGAGGAAAGAGGAAGTAGTAGTAGGAGTCGAGATGTAGCCCGGGGAAGAAGCAGGATGCGTGCTGCGGCTCCCCGATAAGACGACCACGTGGAAATACTTAGATAAGTAGAAATGGGTTAATAATTAAGGCAGAGCTAGCCCATAAACAATAATGGTAACTGGCCAACAGGATTGTATCAAATACAGAGTCTCTGAGTGTTATTTGGGGCACACGTGGTTGCGGGACCATGGCGGCAGGTCCGGGAGGCCGGCGGGGAGAGACCTGCTGTAACACCTTGCATTGTTACATATGAGGAAAATTGTTACTATATTTGGTTGATAAGTGCAATCATGAATTATATTTCTTCAAAGACGATTATGTCAAACAGTAGTAATTTATTAAATATGCACATGAATATAATTTTACCCTCACAACATTCAAATTTAACTATTCAAGAACTTTCATATAATATAGTTTATATGACTTGTTGACCACCACTGTGGTGCTAATGTTACATTGAGAAGCAAG
The DNA here is from genome assembly GCA_030556225.1 of Cricetiscus sungorus. Lineage (NCBI taxonomy): Eukaryota > Metazoa > Chordata > Mammalia > Rodentia > Cricetidae > Cricetiscus > Cricetiscus sungorus. The sequence continues at coordinate 54,757,572 of JANBXA010000007.1, read as the reverse complement.
TAGCACAGCTCTTGACTTTATAATTCAATTCAGGTACCATGATTTCCCTGGCTTCACGTGGAAAATGAAATCAAATCCCCTGTTCATGGAACTCATTGGGCATTTTCTAAAGAAGCAGTTTTTATATTATTTTGTAATCAATTTGTCTTGAAGGCAAATAACTGATAGAAAAACTCCAGGGAATATCTATCAGTTCTAATCCTGCAAACTCATAACCATGCAAAAATTACTAATACATTTTTATGAAGAATGCACATATTAGGAACATAATACCATTGTATATATTTAAACCTCAAAGTTCAGGACTTATACCCTTTAATGGTTAAGGGTATATTCTTCCAAGACTAGATTATGTGGTATGCATGTACTGTGTATTTCCTTTTTGCAATCCAATGGGATTTCAAAACACATGTCATCACCATTTTATAGTCAAATTGGGGACCCTGAAATTTATGTACACTGATCAATATCACACATGCAGTAGTTAAGAACCTGCAATGCAAATCCAGTTTCTTGTTTGTAATTATCAGTTATATCTTTTGTACATGTATATCTCTTGACTAACCAACTGAAAAAGTATTATGTAAAGAAATAGACTTTCTCAGAAATTTTAAAATTATGCTTTTAAATAACCTAAAACAAATTTCCAGAAATGGGGAAAATGTTTAACCAGTCTTGCATAAGTAGTAATCCATGAATATTAGGAAAATTGATATGAAAAATATACTGAAATTCATATTACCAGGACTTTGTAGATTTGATATAATTCAGAGTAAGCATTAGGTGGAAATTTCAAAATAATTAAAAAGTTAAGAATCTAAGGTTAAAAGTTAATTGAAGAGGGTCAACACATCTCAACTGAATCAATCTAGCCTGAACTTCTTTATCTTAGGTGAAGAAGCTACCAGCTTATAGTGTTACTCTAATAAATGGAGTTGTAGGTCCTGGGATATCAGCACCATATTTTCTTTATTGTTGTATCTCTGGTACATAGCATGTTTGCCACCCTTCAGGAATTGTCTGAGCAAATGATTGAGGAAATGAGTTTCTGTCTTCCTAGAGAAGTCAATTTGGATGATAGAAAAAGACACTACAGACGCAGACAGCCACATCTTTGACCCAATTCTGCAACTAATTGCTGTCAGTGTTTAAGTGAATTCTTCTCTATGCTTGTTTTCTCAGCTGTGAAATGAACAGGCAATGCTAAATAAACACACGGGGCCTTATTAACTGTATGATCATTGTAATTCAATAATGAGCAATTAATAATTCCAGCCTTTTCTAACAAAGCCTTCTTACCAACCAAAAGAGTAAAGCTCTAATTTATCAAAATAGCTCTAGGTAGCCAGACATTCTAACCACTGATTAAAGAAACTGGCAAGCTGCTTGGAAACTAATACAAGAGGCAAACAATTTCCCCATATACACAATAGTGAAAATGAACATATAAAAGAGGTAGAATTAATCTGTATACTTAAGTGTAGATTGTTAAAATGATTTTTTTCAAATATACATATGGTTTGGGGGTTTGTAAGTAAGTGCATGTGGGTGGCTTCTCATCCCAGAGGCTCCAAATTTCCCATAGATCTGGAGTTACAGAAGATTTTGAACCCTAACACAGGTGCTGGGAACTGATGAGGTCTTTCAGAAGAGCAGTGCATACTCTTTTGTTTTATTTTATTTTTTTGAAAATATAAATTCTTTTTATTATATTTAAATTAGAAACAATCTTATTTTACATATCAATCCCAGTTCCCTCTCCCTCCCACCCTCCCATTCCCCCACTGAGTCCCCTGTCCCATCCCCCAAACACTCCCCAAGGAGGGTGAGGTCTTCCATGAGAGATCATCAAAATCTGTCACATCATTTGGGGCAGGGCCCAGGCCCTCCCCCATGTCTCTAGGCCAAAGGAGTATCCCTCCATGGTGAATGGGTTTCCCAAGTCCATTTGTGCACTAGGGTTACATCTTGGTTCTACTGCCAGAGGCCCCATATACTGTGTAGACCTCCTACTGACACCCATTTTCAGGGGCCTGGTTTGGTCCTTTGTTGGTTCCCCAGCAGAAAGATATAAATTCTTTAAGATATAAAATTCAGATTCCTCTACTTTATTCCTTTCTAGCCATTAAATACTATTTAAAACAATCATAATATAAGTTGGAGAGATTGTTCTGTGGTTAAGAGTACGAGCTGCTCTTCTAGCATCACATGGCAGCTCACAATCATACTTACCTCCAGTTCCAACGGAATTTTGTTAGTCTTTTGGCCTCCACAGGTATCAAGCATGCAAGTAGTGCACAGACAAATACAGGAAAAATACCCATGCATATAAAAATATACAAACTTAAAAATCAAGCAGGGGAGGAATAGAAGACAGAAAAAAGAGAGATAGGGAGAGAGAGAGGGAGGAGAGAGAAAGAGAGAGAGAAACATAAAAGAGGGAGCCATTATAGGATTGAAGAGAAACTGAACATAAAGAAATGTCCAGAGACCTACAAGACTGACTCCAACTAACAATTTGAGCAACAGTGGAAAGGCTACCATAAATGCCCTTCCCTGAGAATGAGATCAATGACTAACTTATCCACCATCATGGAGCCCTCATCTAGTACCTGTTGGAAACAGAAGCAAACACCCACAATTAAAAACTGAGCCGAACTAGAATCCAGATGCAAAGAGGGAGGACAAGACCTCATTGGAGAAACACATACAGACAGCTGACCAGAACAAGTAGGAGCTAATGGGCCCCCAGACTGATAGCTGGGAATCCAGCATGGGGCTGACTCAGACCCCCTGAATATGGGTCTCAGCTAGAAGGCCCGAACAGTCTAAGGGACCTCAGACAGTGGAACCAGGATGTATTTCTGGTGCACAAACGGACCTTGAGGGCACATACCCCATGGAGGGATACTCCATTAACTTAGAGACAGGAGAGAAGACCTAGTCCCTACTTCAAATGACTTGACAGATGACCCCTCCTGGATGGCGTCTCCCTACATGTAGAAGTGGGGGGGAATGGGCGGGGAGGGTGGTTGGGGTGCATTGAGGGGGGCAGAGAGGGAAAGAGGGAGGCAGAGAGGGAGGGAGGGAGAACAGAAGGGAGGGAGAGGGAACTGGGGTTGACATATAAAATAAAAATAAATAAATAAATAAATAAACAAAACAAAACAAAACAAAAAATCAATGAAAAAAGCCACACATTTGAAAGAGAATAGGGAAGTTTTAGAAGGGGGGAAAGGAAATGGGGAAATGATATAATTGTATTATATCTCAAAATATAGAAAATTAAAATAAAATAAACAAAAAATACTCTCCTAGAGCAGTACATACTCTTAACCACTGAACCACCTCTCCATTCCCTCATTCATATGATTTTAAATGTTTGTATGTGTTTAAACTTCTCATATTCAGAAATACAGTACTCAGCTTCTGCCAAAATACTGTTAGTCTAGCAACTGAGAAATAACCCTATGTTAACAAGAAAACCTGGCCATCCTTTTTAAGTGGCCTATAAAATCACAATCATGCATTTACACTTTGGACAAAATCTTTATTGCTATTTAGAGGAATGTCAGTTTGGTGCCACAGAAATAAAATAATTAGAAAACCTTATCACCTTTTCTGATGTTTTGGAAGAAAATGACTTTGTCACCATCAATGGAGATTGGAAATAAAGTATTCAATACAGTATTTAACTGGAAACCTCAATAAGTCAAAATTATTGGAGGTCTAGTTAACAACAGGCCCTTATTATCTTAAGGAAGGCCCTTGTACCCACATTAACTTTAGGAAGCCACTGGCAAACATCAAATATCTGATGTTTCAATGAGGAGAGAATGACAAGATTGTAGATATATGGGGGTTAATTATCCAGACTGTCAGGTGCATAGATATGACTATGTATTTGCCACATGGAATCTTGTTCTCTAATGGGAATGTTCTTCTGTGTATATGTTTCTCTTATTGGTTAATGATTGGCTGATTGCCCATACAGAAAGTGCCATAGCAGGACAGAACCAGGATATAAGAGAAAAAAAAAAAAAAAAAAAAAAAAAAACAGGAAATGGCTCTCTTCTCTGCAGAGGCGCTGAACAGTCATCATGTAACAGGCAAAGGTGTTGCAGGTCCAGAATTTCTCGGTGAGATAAGGCCACGTGGAAATACATGGATTAATAGAAATGGGCTAATAATTAAGACAGAGCTAGCCAATAAGAAGCCCTAGTCACTGACCAACAATATTATAACTAATACAGCATCTGTGTGTTCATTTGAGGCTGATGTAGCAGTGGGACCAGGCTGGTGGGAAAGAGTTGTCATAACAGTTCTCATTGGCTACAAAACCACCTTTAGAAAGATAGAATATGGAACAGCAAATAAATCTCTGAGCCAGTTGCTTTCTGTAGGGAAGGAAGATGTGGGTCTCATGGAGCTTTAGACCTTGATCAAGGTCAGAAGGAGGCTCAGAGACAGCTCATAGCTCTTCCACTTCCCAGGGCATTACTGTTTCCTCTTTTACCTACCAAGATCTCTTTCTCAGCCAGAGGCTAGTTTATTATGACATTGCTCATGGGATACATCCTCTGCAAACTCAGATGTTGGGGATAAAAATAGGTCAGGGATGAGCAGGTCAGAACATGGTCCATTCTTCTCAGAAATAGTCAGGAATTCTGAAAAGTGTGGAGGAGAAAAGGAAACTGTGATATCTCAAGCAAAAGTTTCCTACAGGCTGAGGCCTTCTGAATCCCCTTTGCTAAGGTTCTGACACTGGCTGAAAGAAAGCCACTTATTGGCCATTGATATCCAAGTTCACCATCCCCAGAGATGGAGAGCAGAGGAAAGGGCAGGAGTTGTAATTTCTTCATCAGTGGAACTAATCTCCTCTCTAGGCTAACTGTACTTTAATTATCTAATTGACTCTTAACTCAATTATGAGCTCATTGAGAGAAGGGAATATGTTCTATTCATCGTAATTTCTAGTGTCTATGATATATTCGGTGCACAACAAATTTGATATGAAAAAGTGAAGGTCTAAGTGAAATATGTATCATTTATGTTTCTGACTAGGTGTTTGCACCATGCCTACAATGCCAAACTTAATCTTCATGCTATAGTCTGTAGACCTGAAAGGAAGAAGATGCCCACCGCAGCTCCCTGATAAGACAACCACGTGGAGATACTTAGATAAGTAGAAATGGGTTAATAATTAAGACAGAGCTAGCCCATAAACAATAATGGTAACTGGCCAACAGGATTGTATCAAATACAGAGTCTCAGAGTGTTATTTGGGCTAGCAGGTGGGATGGAGCCGGCGGGAAGGAACAACCTGCAGTAACAATAATCTCTATGTAATAGATTTGGGTAGAGACAGATTATGAAATATACTCTTTGTTTTCTTACTCCGTACATCAGACATAAAGTGAAATTCACTTTCTCTGAATGACATTAGTCATTATGTGTACAGCAACATTCATTAAACATTTCAAGGTTCAGTATTATTTTAATCTGAAATATGCTGCAACTATTACCCATGCAATGAGCCAATTTGCATTAGAAATTGAATTTGTGTATTCAACAAACATTTATTAAGAGCTTAGTGGGGATTTAGAGCACCCAGAATTGATAGCTAAAGTATGAAACTAAATAACACAGAATCCTGATCTCAATTATACACATTTGTCAGCTATAAAAACCTTTCAACAGAGAAGAGGACATAGAATAACAACTGACATAAAGGAAGTAGGAATCTAGAGGAGGAAAATGACTCTGGCTATATGAAACCTCAGGTTTAACTTCTAACCCACTTAACTATTTCTTTGGAGCTTTGAGGTTTGAGAGACAGTAAACAGAATTTTAGAGAGCTTGGCTCAGGCCAAACTACAGTTCATGCCTTTGTTGTTGAAGGGATTTCATGACTAGCTTGTTTATGATAGAACATTATTGGTAATTTTATTAAAGATATTTTAATATAGACTTAATCATGAGGGTTAAGGGAAAGAAAGAAACCCAGAAGTAAGAAGGAAATACCCAAGAGTTGGCATATGCTTCCCAAAGGACAGTAGGGGGAACTAAGAGGTACAGAAGTATGCATTTGGGTCTGTCTGAGGAAGAGAAAGCAATTAATTTTCTCAACATCAATGTTCAATATTCTTTTGGTGGTTCTCACACTATCTCTCAAAAGGTTGCCAAGAATCTCCCTTTTCTTTTTTCTCTTTTTCTCTCTTTTAATAAAAGGGACATGTGAGATGGCTCTGGAGATACCTGGTATGAAATTGTAACCCAATAAGGGTACTGGAGTTGCACAGGGAGTTTAGTCCATGTCCTTTCCTTATAAAAGGGATTCTGGTATTATTCCTAGAATATCACAAATGTGATAGCCTAGGTGCTGTGTGCATTCCTGTGTTTGTTTTCCTGCTCCACTGATGGAGAGATGCTTCACCTGGCTTCCAGAGTGGCAGGTTTCCCCCCCCTCATGTCCCTATTCCTTATACTTTCTTTGCCTTTGTTTCCCAATTCAAGCTTGCCTTTGTAATTATCTAGCTATGTGATGGAGGACAGAAAATTGATATTCTAGTATCAAAGGCATCTCTTTCAGAATGGTTAAAAAGGTTGGATTCAGTATCACACAGACATGTCTTAAGTGCTTCTGTCATTTATTTTCCATTTGACCTCAGGCTAATTTTTATTATCCTAGACCTTCAGCTTTCTTATACCTGTAGAGCAAAACTTATAATTACATCATATAGTGATATGAACAGTACATGAAGTAATAAATGAAATGCATTTATCATAGAGCTTGTCCTATATTATTTGCTTAATAAATATATAATGTTAATTTTAAGTTACATAAAACAGCAATCAAAAATATTTCAATACAAAACATAGAAAATTAACTTAGAGAATGGCAAGAGTGACTCTCATAATGAACAAACAGGTCTCATGTAAAGACTACCTTAAATTTAGACTTATTGAAAAAATTTTCAGCGTTTTCTAGGGGGAGTTCTTTGCTTTCAAAATATAATAAAAACTCAATCTAAATGGGGAATTATCACAGATATGATACATTCTCATTACCATGGCTCCACAGCAGGGCATGATGCCAGCTTTGATAACTCAAAGTTCTTTTGTACAACGAACTGTGATTACTTCATAAAGGTCAATTCTCCAAAATCCCTGGAAACCATGGCATGCCAACCCACCAAGATCACAGAAGCAATTAAGTGTGTTTAACCGGGAAAGTTGCCAGGGACAGATGGCTTCTGCCAGTGGGCTTTTGTTTTTGTTTTAAACTGCTCAACATTAGGCAAGTGACATTTATTTGCTTTATATCTATTTACTAATGGGTCTTCTTCATATTTGTAAAAGAACACACCCAATACTGGGATTCTCACCTTATGTGGACATGAGGATGTGAGCCATAGAAACAAGGATAGGCAAGGCCCTCAACTTACAACTTCCAATATAGCTTCAGTCTGTTCAATTGAAGCCCGCAGGTAGTGGGGAATAAGTATGCATGTGAGATTTCATCTTTGTTAAGGATAAGGCACTTCGACGGTTTTTAAAATTACAGTAATTAGGATAACCTATATTAAGAAAAAGTCTAGAAGGCTTATAACAAATGAACATTTTGTGTTGCTAAAGTATTCTGTGCTGTTGAGCTTGATAGCTTCCAATGACCAATTGCTACCCCTTACTTGTGGTCTTTTTGACACAATCTCTCTCTCTCTCTTTCTCTCTCTCTTTCTCTCTCTCTTTCTCTCTCTCTTTCTGTCTCTCTCTCTCTCTCTCTCTCTCTCTCTCTCTCTCTCTCTCTCTCCCCCCACACACACACAGACACACACACACACACACACACACACACACACACACACACACACACACGCACACACACACACACATGTATTTGTTTGAGTTAGACTTCTATATATAAGTCTACTTAAATCATACCAACACAGTGCAGCCTTAGATCAAATTTTGGATTTGTCATTTTATCAATAAATTATCCTTGGGCAAATAATTTATCTCCAAAGTGTTCATGGCTCCAATTTTTAACAGAGAGAGAAAGGTTATGACTGTAAGCAAAACAGTATGATGTCTCCACATTACTAGATACAATTCAGAAGTAAGTCTGATAAGATTAGAAGATGCAATTAATATATGATAAAGTGTTCTTACTAAAATAGTAACAGAAAGTTGAATTTTAAATAAATAACACTGAAACTGGTGGTTCACCCTTTCAAGGGGAACAAAATTAGGGTATGGCTTCATAGCACATACTGAAAAACTAAATTTATCAAATAATTATATGTGAAGAAAAAAATAGAAACAGAGTATACTAGAAAAGAAAGAAAACTGTGAATAATTTCCTTATAACCTAAGTGAAGAGCAGTGTTTATAAGTAAGACTGAAACATGCATGGTTTTAAATACAAGTCTATATACACATAGGAGTTGCAAATTGCAAATGTGTAGTTACTTACATTGCATATTATAGTCACAAAAGTCTTTTAATGTAAAAAAAGCCTCTAGAAAGAGAAGAAATAGTCAAGGTTTCAGTACGAAGATGCATACAGAGTATTCTCAAATCATTTTTTGGGAGACAAATGTTTCTTGACCATAGAGAAGGAATTCAACATCACTCATTAAAGAAACCAAAATCCAGAGACATGACCCCATAGTATCAGACTGAAATCCTTGACAACACAGTCTGCTGACATTAGAAGTATCAGGTGTTATCATTTCCAGGAGGGTGTATCTGACCATACTAATCAAATTTTATATGAGTAACTCCTCTAAGCCGGAAATCTTACTTTCAGAAACATATTCCATAACCATACCTCCAAAATTAAAGAAGAGCACATGCACAGTAGTATTTGCAACAGTATTAGTAATGATCATGATACTAACAAATTACTAAAGAATCTCAGACATACACCATTTAACAACTTGTTGAGTAAGACATTGGCCATTTATACACTGGAATGTTGTCTGTTCATAAAAATAATGATGATTTCTACAAACTGTTTATAGAATAGCTTCATTATGAAATTCTACCAACAAGTCTAGCTAGAATGTTCCTAATTTTAGCATATAAAAGAAAGAAAACTGTTTATATACATATATTACAAATATATTATTATTCATTAATATAACTGTATATACTTTCCTTTTAGATTATAATTATATCATTTTTCCCTTCCCTTCCCTCTCTCAAAACCCTCCCATGTACCCCTGCAGACAGAGTTTCTGACCAACCTGGTCCTGCTGCCCTTCAGTCCCAAATAAACATACAGAGACTTTTATTATTTATAAACTGTTTGGCCAATGGATCAGGCTTCTTACTGGCTAGAATGTCCATATATTTCTACATGGCATTATCTTACTGTATAATGTCCATGGCAGGAATTTCCATGTAAAACCTGACAAAAGCTTAAAAAGGGATTTTAAAAACAAAAGAAAAAGTCAATCACAGCTTCTTTCTAACAGCATTTTCTTTGGTGGACCCTGCTAGAGACAAACAGAAGTGTGGCTCCTTTAAGAGAGGCTTCCTGACTCAGCATTGGCAGCAAAAACCACAGGGCTCTTTTAAGAGACCCTGCTACTAAATAAGTAAATAGTATATAAGAAGCAGCTGGCAGCATGCTTCATGGTAATGGCATGCATCTAGAAACTTCACAGAGCTGAGGCAAAAAAGCATGAAACTAAAAATGAAGCCAGACTCTCAGAAAGCAAAGGAAAATAGAACCAGGCCAGTTGCTGCTTTAATATTAGTCGTGTTGTTTAGTAGATAAAGGCTGGTGATCAGGAAAAGATAGAGATATTTAGTAAAGACAGATTTAGAGGGAAATAGAAAAGTTTCTGAATGGTTTAGAGTATATTTAAAAATATACATAGGCTTGGGAGAGAAAAGAAATAGAATAAAGTCCTTAAAGCCAGACAGGTGGGTAAACAACATAGGACCAGACCAGGCCCCCTGAACACATCTTGAGGTGGTACCATTATTTATTCCTAATACATGAATGGATTTTGGGAGCCCATTCTCCCATGGAGAGATACTCTGTCAGCCTAGAGATACGAGGGAGGGCCTAGCAAGAACTATAGTTAACAATATTTTGTTCATTAACATTTGTCAAAATGTAAATAAAACCATATGATGCCCCAAATGATGTGACAGACTTTGATGATTTCCCCATAGAAGGCCTCATTCTCCCTGGGGAGTGGGAAGGAGAGACTGGAGTAGTTGGGATGAAATAGAAGAATGGGAGGGAGAGGACACTCAGACTGATATGTAAAATAAGATTGTTTCTGATTTAAATTAAAAAAAAAAAGAAATAGAGTAGCTGGGTGGTAGTGACATAGGACTTTAATCCCAGCACTAGGGAGGTAGAGGCAGGCAGATCTCTATTATTTCAAGGCCAGCCTGGTTTAGAGAGTGAGTTCCAGGACAGGCAAAAATACACAAAGAAACCCAGTCTCAAAAAATTAAAAATAAAAGTAAAAGAAATAGGTTAATAAAAAAGCCACACAAAGATGGGAAATATACAAATAGTCTGGACACTGTATATTATTATGTTGTCTTTGAATTGGTTGACTGCTGAGGAAGGAGCAACAGCTGCTAACAAACACTTAATTGTAAATGCTCCTGGATTAATTCAATTTATATATTTAAAAAAATCCTTGACTTCAAGATTTAAGTCTAAGGAAAAGAGACTTAGAAAAAGAAATTCTGCTTTTGTTCCCACAGAACTTGAAAATATGTAGATTCCTTCCAGACTAATATGGTTTGATCGAATAAGACCCCTTAAGCAGTGGCCCAGGTGATCCAGCCTCCAAGATATCTGAGACAATGCAGCCTTGCAGGCTACTACAGCTAGGAGTTGGCCATGGTTCTGGGTTTTTTCGAAGTCCCCTTAGCATTGATAGCACTCCAAAACAGCAGGAAACAATTTGGAGACAACTTTGCCCACATTCCCAAATACTGTTTATAAATGTTTGATTTATTTGAACAAGGTTGGTTATAAATGGTTAATGATCACATTCAATTTCTTTTTTTTAAAAAAAAGGGAAGATGATATAGAAATGAATACTTTGCATTGCTATGGATTTTGGTTTATTAATATAAATTTAAGGTCAATTTTGTTATAGGTATATTTTTACTCTTGTTCAGACACTGTATAGCTCTTTTTAAAATGTAATGTGTAATTAAATAAGGATTATAGATAGTCACCTATAATAGTTAAAACTTATGTTAGGTTTTCTAGATATACAGAGATGTATTTCAAATGGATAGTCATTCTTTAAATACTTTCAAAGACCTTCAGATTATGGCATTTAAAATTGTTTAATTGGGGTTTATATATTATCCTGCTGAGGTCTTCAATGGAGTTGAAGACAGATACTTATGGTTATGGTTTTATTTACATTTTGACAAATGTTAATGAACAAAATATTGTTAACTATAGTTCTTGCTAGATAACTGTTTTGTTATATATAATGTTACTATGTTAAAGTTGAAACCTTCCTTTTTATTTAGACAGAAAAGAGGAGATGATGGGGAAATGTCCTTCTGTACATGTGTTTCTCTTATTGATTGATGAATAAAATTCTGATTGCCCAGTAGCCAGGCATGAAGTATAGGAGGGGCTACCAGACAGGAAAATTATGAGGAGAGTGCATAGAGAGAGCCCAGGAGAGAGTTGCCATATACCGCTGAATATATAACATGCTGGAGCCTTCTCCAGTAAGATAAGGCCATGCAGAAATACATAGATTAATAGATATGGGTTAATAATTAAAAAAGAGCTGTTAAGTAAGAAGCATGAGCCATTGGCTAAACAGTTTATAAATAATATAAGTTTCTGTGTGTTTATTTGGGGCTGAAGGGCAGCAAAACCAGGATGAACAGAAACTCTGTCTACATACCCTTTTCTGTTCTCCAGATGAATAGCCTCTTTTTTTCAATGATTATTGTTGCTTGCATAGATACAACCTACTCAGTCTGCATAGTATTAGTTTATGTATGATCACTTTTAGGTAAAGTAATAGCAACTAATAAATCAGAATATAATAAAAATTGATGACTCCAACTGAAAACCTTTTTTGGAGGATGATGGTTTATGTTTTCAAACACACTTCATTGCATATGTGGGTATTTGATATTTTTAAACATATATCTTCATGTGAGCATATGAGCAGCTTTTATGTATATTTACTCATCTCTTGAAATGACAAATAAATTTTAATTCTATATATATATACATATATATATAGTGTGTATATGTATATATATATACATATGAAAAGTTGCAAATGGTAATTATTGTAAAGATCTCTTCTCATTCTCCACCTGAGTAGTACTAAATATAGAATTTTACCTACTGTGGACTGAAGGAGAGATGAATGAAATAGAGGCAGTCATTCTTTGCTAGATCTTTAACATAGCTCTTAATTTTGTGTCATATATTTAAAAGAATGTACCTATATATTTATAGTCACTACTTAAAAGACACTCTTTTACAGCTCAGTTGCCAGAGCTGCCTAGCACTCATAAGGTTCTGATTTGAGTCTCCAGCACTGCATAAGCCAAGTGCATAGTCCTGTTGTATTAGCCACTTTTATATTTCCATGACCAAACATCATGACCCAGACAATTTATGAAAGAAAACATTAATTTGGGGGCTGACAATTCCCATGGTTAGAGCCCATGACCATCATTGAGGTAGGTAGCATGGCAGCAGGCTGTCATGGTGCTAGAGCAGTAGCGTAGAGTGGACATGCTGAGACAACAACCAGGAGGTAGAAAGAAAACTAACTAGGAATGATATTAGTTTTTGAAAGCTCAAAGCTGGGCCCTGGTGGTACACCTCTTCCAACAAAGCCACGCCTCCTAATCCTTCAGTGATACAAACCCATGTAAGCCATTCTCACTCAAACCACAGCACCTGTGATTCCACAACATAGGAAAGTAGAGGCAGGGAGATCAGAAGTACAAGGTCATCCTTGGCTACTTTGAGACTATCAAGCAACTTAAGAGAATCATTTCATTTAAGGGGGAAAAAAAGAAAAAAATATCCACAAAACAAAATCAAAATCGAAAGTATGCAAGTGAAGTAAAATAATCTAAGTATGTGTCCCAAATTGATATTTAAACCAAGACAAAATAACTCGTAGAAGAAGACTTTTTGAAAATACAAGTCATCTTATAGGAATAGGGGAAAATGCTTGTATTTTCATTTTATTCAAGTTCTATGTTTATATGTTTATTAGCATTATTTTGTTTTGCTTTTTGCTTTTAAGATAGATGTTGCTATGAAGCTCAGATTGGCACAAAATTTATTATGTAGCTCAGGCTGGCCTAGAAGCTATTATATAGCTCAAACTTCAGAAATCTGCTTAAACCTTTGAGTGTAAGAATTACAAGGGTATGTTATCATTTCTGGCGTCATGTTCTAATTTTAAAGCCATTTGATATATAATATGTCATAAACATATATATATATAGCTTATATACTTTCAAACAATTTTATATATAGATTTAAATCAAGAATTTAGTAACTACAAAATGGTATTGAGGAAGAAAATATTTAAAATTTCTTTAAAAATTACAAATACAGAGGAAAAAATTATGGATAGAAGATTAAAATCAGGAAATTCCAAGGAGACATTATTTAACATTGGATAGTGAATGACTTGCTGCTATATCTTCAAGGCATGAGACACTGTATATCTTCTCTACACCTTTACACTCAAATGTGTGATCCATGGCACTGGATCAGAGTGAGTATAACTGTTACCTAGATCTTGGTTTTCATGCTAAAAGGATCAAAGGTTCCTGAAGAAATGACAGATTCTGTATCAAGTTTAAGGAAAGTTCTAGAACCTGAAAGCTAGTATGACCTAAGGAATCTCTCTTTGGTGAAATTTTGTAAATATTTGAGTACAATAAAGAAGGATAAAACTTTCTAACAGATGTGAATCACTTGCCAAATAACTAATTTTTACATTAATGAAGATCTGAAGTTCATGATCAACTTGTGCTACCTTAAGTTCCAAGCCAGCCTAGACTACACGGGCAAAGTGTGTTTAAAACAAAAAAATCAAAATAAGCCTGGTGGTCTCATGTAGCACAGGCTATCTTGCAACTCCGTATGCAGCTGAGGATGACTTTGCTAGCCCATGTGTTCCTGCCTTCTCCTCCAAAGTACCAGAGTTACAGATGTGTATCACAACAGCAGGGAAATGGATTGTTCATCTTCACAAATGTTAATTGAAAGTTAAAAAAAAATAAGTCATTGAAGTAGCATCTTAACATATTAAGGAGAAACTTTATACAATGATCCCACATAAAAGAAATGGCAGAATTTGACTAAGCAATAGAGAGAATATGCAATAAAACATTGATAATTGGCACTATGGTTGAACAGGGTAAAAGTGTTAAGTCTCTACATTTCAAATTTACTAAGGGTTTTAAATCATTAAGAGAAAAGAGAGGGGAAACAGCCAATGGCCCAAAAAAAGGCAGATGAGACCCTTTTAGTTAAAAATATACGAGAAACAAGATATTAAATCTTCCTAGAAAAACAAGCCATAAGCAAATTGATGTGATTGTTGTGGATTTTGAACATGGTTCAGGTATTAAATACTACTTTTAATTGCCTTGTACAAGTTAATGCCATTATGGCTTTAAGCATACATATACTAACCTCACTGCATTTAGAGTTCTCTTTTAGATTGTTCCATGAAAATTAACCTAGCTCTTCACTTAGATGTCATAGGATATATTAGCACTATATCAGATCAATAGATAAAGACATAGTGAATACATATTTAGTTTACTGATGACAGGGACTGAATCCAGGACATGCTGATGTTAACTGTATCATTCCCTCTCACTGAGCCTGATACATTGCTTGAATCATAAGTGAATAGAGTACCTCATGTGGAGTTTTGGCATAGGGTTTAGTATATGTAAACAAAGAAATTAAGTGCATAATGGCCAATGGTGGGCATATACTAAGCAAATATTAATTTATACCGTTTTAGTATGCTACATGCTTTATAACACAGAAACCAATTAACATACAGAGGAAATTAGAGATGCCTTATTGCATAGGGAAGACAACTTTGGGTTTAGTGCACATGTGAAGAAGTAGGTTAAATTACCATAAAATGGTCTCTTGACTTCTATATGTGTTAATTGGATCTTGTTGGCTAGTTCTGAATTTCCCAAAGGAAGAGAAGCATCCTTATTTCCCACTGTCTGTTTTGGCTCTTCCATTTGAACTTAGTCAAGTGAAAAACAATAACAATATTTCTTGTACAAATCTCCACACACCAAATTCCCACATCCAAATCCAGGGCCTCTGCGAAGACATCATTTGAAGACAATTACCAGATTTATATATCATAGTTTTTAATTCTTCTTGCAGCCATAAACTGTTATTGATGATAAAGATGGGGGTTCTTTCACATCTTCCAATTGTGTTCATAAGCTGAATCCTTACCCAGAGATTAAATCAAGATATACTTTAGTAGTTTAGTTTTTTAAATGATGTTTCCCAAATGTACTTATGTTTTAAAAAATTCTCATGCAGGTGCTAAAATATTTGTAAATTACATACAACTCAAATTTCACACATTAAACTGAGTTTCATTTTTCTTTCTCATTTCATCTGTCTTGAAAATTGAATCCCTATCAGTTAGCCTTTCTAACTATTTCCTTTTACTGGTAAATAAGAGAGAAAGACTCACTCACAAATATAGAATACTGTTAGGAAATGAAAGTCAAGCATGAACTGAAGTACCTTTCACTTTGCGAGTCTTCCTAAACCCACAGGCAAGGTTCAAGCCAGTCTACCCCAATATTTAATGCATTACAAGATAAGAAGTAACAACTCATTGAATACTTCATCAGTGCCCAATGAGTTTATCCATAAAATAGTTATTATACTACAGCATTAGTTTCCCTTTGAGACATAACATTAGAAACCTTTAGTTTTCAAGAATGAGATAATGATGAATTAGTTAAAGAAGGTGAATCTGACATGGATTTCCAGGATGAATGGGATTCATGGAAGGACACACTTAAAGAATAAAGTCTACCCACACTTGCTATCCTATGGAATATGCTACTAAAAATCCCTTCAGATCATGGGACAATCTAGTCCTATTCTTAAACTATCAGGTTGATGGCACAGCAAAGCCTACTGGCTTATTTGCAAAGCCATGGATTAAAGTTAAAATTCAGGAACTCATTTAAACCTTTAATGCCTAAGCAAAAAGTAAGGCACTAAATGAAACCTATTTTAGTGGTAATAAATCTCAGTAGTGGAGATTTACATTGCATGGAGGAGGAAATTGCTTTATTCTCATTCGGTATATTGTAGTGAATCAACATTACCATCATTAAATATTTATCCAGGACGTCAGCTAGCTTGCTGTAGCAAAATGATGTTTTTAAATGGTGCTTCCAATCTAATTATAGGAAAAATAGATAATATGAATTTAAAGAGGCATGAGAATGTAACAACATTGATATTTAAATTTTTTGCAGTTTTGCTGGTTGGTCACATAGAGTAGGGCTCTTTGAATGCACACAAAATATATGGAGAAGATGGTCTAATGAAAATCAATGGAATAGAATATGTGAAGCCTGTGTATCAGCAAGTAGTGAATAAGTATAATAGGGAGAGTGGAGGGAAATAGGGAGATTAGGCAGCAAAGTGATGTAATGGGTGAGAAGAAACAAGGAGGGTTTTAGGGAAAAGGCAAGGCTAAGTAACACATTCTTTTACTTAAAAATCCTTGCATTCATTATTTTACAATATTTTCCACAAAATTTTCCCTGTTAACCATGTTAGGAATCAAAGAAAACTCAATCCTTGTTTCCTAGGAAACCTTTTCTGTGAGTTTCCAGTGTATGGGGAAGAAAGATGGAGCAATTAATAGCTGCTATTTAAAGAGAAAAGTATTAGGAAAGGATTTGTAATGAGAATATGCTCCAAGATATCAAAATTAAAGGCTGATTAAAGTAAGAAAGACTATGTGACCAATACTTAAGAGATGCATTTGCACAGATGACAATGGACACACCCCGTGACACAGAAAATACAGGGACTAATGAATAACTTTAAGCTAAAGGAAAATGAACATTTAGAATGCAGAAGAACTAGAGAACATGCAGGAATGACAGAAAAGACAGGAAAACAAATGATGGAGTGAATAGGATATGTTAAAATTTTGTACTTTATCCTGTTGGTAGTGAGAAAATAAATAATTAAACACAATCATATAGACAAATTTAGACATTAAAATATGGACAGGAAAAGGTAAGTAATGGGGGCTATGCTTTGTGCTTTGCATTGTGGGAAATGCCAGGTACTCAGTTTTAAAGCACTCAGAAAAAAATAATTGTTGACAAGATTTGGGGGAGATAATCAAGATCTGATAGACACTCTACAAAAAGACTAAACACCAATATAAAAATGTAGCTTTTCTTCTGATTAATAATTATCTTCAAATTCCTAGGACCTTCAGAGAGCAGTGGATTTTGACACCAGTGAACATAGGAAGATGGGAAGGGGAGGGAACTTGGATTGATATACAAAATAAGATTGTTTCTAATTTAAATAAAAATTTACAAAATAAAAAAGGAAGTATTTATCACTAATATCCCATTAATATCACAAGACCTTATTAATGCAATGCAAGGTTAAACCTTTCCATCATGTAAGCGAAATGCTTCAGAGTTTCACTGGGTAGACTGTCTAATATTAGAGGAATATATTCAAAAAACTTACTCATAAATGGGAAGATATGTATCAAAAATTTCCATTTGCTGAGCATTGTAGCACAGACCTTTAACCTGAGCACTCAGGGGGCAGAGGCCGGCAGTTCTCTTTGAACTCCAGACCAACTCTGGCTACACATTTAGATCCTGTTTCAAAAAACAAAAGAGAATACAACAACAACAACAACAACAACAACTGTCATGTCTTCTCTAGGTTTGAACTGCATGAAAGGCTTTTGTTTTATTTTCTGGCTCCCAATCTAATAATTGTTCTGAAAGAGGGGACAGATTCCTCTCAAAGGAAAAGACTTTCTGGCTTTTTAGTTGTTTTTTTAGGAAGTGATCTTGTCCTTTAAGATCACATTAGAGTGCCCTTATCTTGAGGTTATGAATGGATGACTCACATACAAATAGTCTAAGTGAATCTGACAGCATTTCTGTCTTGTGATATAAAGAGTTGATCCTGTGGAATAAATGTACAACATACAACATACAAGAGTAAAGTGAGACTGACCCTTCCTTCATAATCTGCAATGCTTATCAGAAACTAGATGTGTGCTCTGAGCAAGAAAGTTGATGTAACTAACAGAAATGCATAATAAACACACATGAATTGGCAAAAGTGACATTTTAAAATGAGAGAGAGTGGGATTGCCTCTATAAGTATTGCAGAGCCACTTTCTCCAAAAGTGATTTTAAAGGATCTAGTTTAGAGATCCAGTTATATATAGTCTTTGACAAAACACAGTCAAACTAACTTTCTGAGCAGCAAGTGCTTTTTCTCTATTCTTTACTTCTTTTGTTATACTGACACAAATAATTTATATTGGGTGAGGAGAAGCAATTCCACAGCATCTGGAAACATGGAGTCACGTATTTTGAAATTGGTTCTTCCACCAAATTTCTCCAATAGTGTACCTCAAAAACAATTATTCTCTGAAAGTTTGATAAAATTTGGCTTTATATCTAGCAGCATATGTTTATATTATCTACTATTGTTAAGCTGTGGATTTTCAGGATTATTTCAGAAAGGGAGCAGAAGTAGGTCACCAACATATTTATTAGAGTCTCTGCCAACAGACACCACTTCTGCAATATATAGCCTCCACTTCAGGGGTGGTTGCATTCTTTGTTACATTTCTCATACTTTCATATCTGATGCTGTCTGTCAAATGGATCTCTTTTTCTGTATGGAGATTCCACATACAACCACTGTAGTAAGAGAGCCCTCTCTTTTTTGGAATTATCAATATGGTGACAAATGGGACAGTTAGCATATGTGTCCTCACTCCTATACTCAATATGTGACTTAATCCAATGGTGCATCCCTTTCCCAAAGAATAAGTTTATAGTGATTTTTGAAGTCTATTAAAAGTACATTACCTAATTAAATACAACAATGATATCACTGATATTTGTAATTACAAATTACTCCTTCTTGTAATACAGTATTGAAGACTTCACATATATTCTCTTTAGCTTATAAATTAGTAGTCAAGTTCAATAAAGGGGGCATTAGGGCTGAGTTGAGAAACTACTTAGAAAACTGAAAGTCTTAAAGTCAGTCACTCCTAATATAAATAAGACATAACATGTGTGCAGAGTTTCATAGTTTATAAATATATTACTTTGACTTAATGCAGGGTGGGAAGGGCTTTGTGCTGCCTCAACTTAATTGTCCAGGTTTTGTCGACCCTCCCCCCACCAAGTGTAGTGGGATTTCTCGCCTGGTTCCGCAGCCACCTAGCCCCAAATGAACACACCGAGACTTATATTAATTATGAAATTGTTGGCTGGTGACTAGGGCTTTTTATTGGCTAGCTGTGTCTTAATTATTAACTAATTCCTGTTAATCTAAGTATTTCCACGTGGTCTTATCTTACCAGAGAAAGGTCTGGACCTCTAACTTCTTTGGTGTCCTATGTCCTACATGGTGACTGCTAAGTGCCTCTGTAGAGAAGAAAGCAATTTCCTGTTTGTCCCTGCTTATATCCTATTTTTGCCAAGCTATATCACTTTTTACCTGTCTGTACAGACGTCCAGACTTCTATGGTTAGTGAGTGGCAAGTTTCGGCCCAGGTATGTCACTTTCTGTCTGGCCAATCAGTCAGTCAGTGTTATTTTCATTAATCAATAAGAGAAATATATGAGAAATATATATATATATATATACACATACATATATATGTATATATATATATATGTATATATTCCCCATCACCCATGGGAGCCCTTACTCTGTGGATGGAGTGGATGGGAGGTGGGATAGGGATTAACATGAGGGGGTATGGTAGAGGAGTTGGAAGGTAGAGGTAGATCTGTGGTTGGAATGCAAAATGAAATAAAAAAATTTTAAAAAAAAAAGATGATAGGATTCCTGCTTAGATTTCTCTTTGGGATGCCTGCCTTTGGAAGTCAACTTCCCTGTTATGAGATGTCCAGGTCACATGGAGAAACCACACACATCTGTTCTAGACAACAGACCAAGTATAGGATCTATAGATCTGTGAACTTTCTATGATGCCACAGATATGAATCACAGCCTTGCCCTCCCTGCTATGTCTCATCCAAGTGATAGGTAATGGCAAAATCATGACAGACAATAAATGAGCATTGGGATAATTTTTTACATAATATAGACAACTAATGTAGACATTTTTAGGCAGACTTTAGGAATATAGACATCCTGGAATATAGTACACACTCAATAAACATTTTAATGATCAAACAAAGCCTTATATCAAGTAATGTCAGCTTCCTATGATCTGAGGAGACAAAAATGTACCTTCTAGTGAACAATTAATTTGTTTTGCTTTTTCCTTCTAAATTATAGCATTTCCTCTTCTCATAACCCATGAGAACAGTAATCATAGGACAAGAAGCTATTCAAATAACTTAAAGTATTGCAGACCTCTAGAGACTGGAGTGCAAATTCAAGAAGTCATTTTGTTTGCCTGTTTTATGCCACATGAGAATCTATACAAATGATAATGTCTAAACCTCCAATGAGAAGAACTTAAAGGCAAATTAGAACATTTGTAATATTAGGAAAATATAAATATTGCCCTCTTAGGTAGGGACACTGGCCTGGAAGAACCAGAACCTAGATGAAAGAGCATAGTGTGGACTTAAACTAGGTTTTACATTATGATTCTATGTTTTCCCACTTTGATGGCAATATTGACAGTAGCCGTGGTTGCAGGTGTCTGTTCTGCTGGATGGGGTTCATGAAAGTTGTCACGAATAAGGCCCACTTTAAGTACCAAGTGAGATTTAGAAGGTGGTGTGAGGGTAAAACTGACTACTATGCTCTGAAATAATTGGTGATTCAGGACAAAATAAGTACAACACACCCAAATATAGGATGATAGTTCATGTAACTAACAGAGATATCATCTGCCAGATTGCGTATGCCCATATAGAAGGGGACATGATAGTCTGTGCAGCGTATGCACACGAGATGAAGAACTTGATACCCTACTCCATAGGTCCTTGTGCAACGATGTTCTTTGTGCTCCATTCACAATATTAAACCACTAGAGGTGATGCTTCACTCAGGAGCCATAGTTTATCAAAAAAAACAAAAAACAAAAAAAAAAAAACCTCACCCAGTAACAGACAAAAGATATCACCTTTAAAATTGTTATTCAGGGGAGTCCAAGAGAACCCAACACATATAGGTTATTGATCAGACATTTCCCAGAATTTGAAGGTAAGTTTTTATTTGCTGACTACACCACAAACTTAGACACAGAGCTTGGAGTGATTGAGCTGGAACTGACCTGTAAGTCTCATCCTAGATGACTAGCTCTCATCCTGAGGAACTATGCAAACTGCCAGAGAAGAATGACACTCAATTTTCCTACCCAGCTGTGACACACCTAAAAACTATAACAATGACCAGTGTGGCAAGATATGCCAAAAGTTGCTATGATCAATGGTGACACATATCTTGGGGAGAATATTTTAAACTTAAACACTTCCCATGAGTGGTGAGGACAATAAATCTACTACAGCTGCTTTTGGAGAACAAGTGACATGGATTGATAATCCTACAACACAACACCTAAATCTAAAACCAGGGAACACCAAAGAGAAAGGGACAGAAATATTTTAGGAGTCAAAGAACCAGGATATCTGCTGAGAAACTGTTTCTTTAGAGAACAGGGAAGCTGCACTCATGAAATCCCAACAATATGATATCCTGGAAATACTTAAATAATGTTGAAATACCCAAGTGGATGGGAGAATATGACATCCATCTAGGAGTCACACATAGGCATCAACCTTACAGGAAATTAATGACTGCTCAAACAACTAGAATTGGCTTTTCTCAAAGATGAGCCACTTACGTGGTTGTTAAATTCTAAGTGGTCATCCCTAATACCATACACATATAAAAACATTAAATCAATAAGCAAGTTGTATTTATATATTTATATGTGTATATATATATATATATGTAACAAAGATAATTATAAAACAATAGAAGTAAATGAAAGTAGAAAAATGGCTTATAGATAGAAGAAAGAGAAAATGGGAGATGAAATAGAATATAGGATAGTGAAATGCAGACAATAAAATCATATCATATATACAAATATAGGATGTTCAGAATCCATTATTTTGTACAATTAACAAAAGCAAATAAAATGGGAGGAAAGGAAGAAAAAAAATATAGGTTCCATTCTCCAAATATTAACTGTGTATTTGTGGATAAGTTACTTGTGATCTCAGTGGCCAATTTTTATACAAAATATTAATATCCAGACTTATTGTCACTTATCATAAACAAAATTGGTGATAGATCAAAAGCACGTAAAGTAGCATTTAGAGTGTGGCAAGCAATGCGATACTACATTTGGGTTCATGTTGTTCACATGGATTTGGTTTACCTTTGTTTTTGTTTGTTAATTTATTTTATTCAGTTTTATTATTTTACATTTACTTTTTATAAATGTTTTTAAAGAGTAAAAAATATAATTAAACAATGTCCCCCTTACATTTCCTCCCTCCAATTTACCATGGCCACTTTTTTGCTTTCTCTCAAATCCATGGTTATTATTAAATATACACATAAACATATAAATATTGCTTGTTCAATCTGTTTAGTGTTACTTGTATATATGATTTCAGGGATGACTACTTTTATTGAGTAATCAATACTTTTATTATATGTAAGTCTGTTTATGTATATGCCACATTCTCAGGGGGGTGTACGTGAAGGACAAGAGGGAATTGTTTCTCTTGTAGCTGAAGTTACAGGCAGTTAGAGGTGTCCAACTTGTGTGTTGAGGACAGAACTTGGATCCTCTGGAAGGAAAGAAAGTTCTCTAAACAGCTGGGTCATCTTAATAGTCACTATATTTTGTTCTAAGAATTAAGCCATGCAGTATGTTTTCCTTCATAACCCACTCTCACTGAATTGTCTGTATTAATTAAAGCACATCTATCATTACTGGTAATACCAGATTATAATTGTTGTGCCTGACTAGGCTACAATTAAACCAATTCCCTATTGGTAAGCAAGTGTGGTGTTACATTTTTCTAATGTAAACAACACATTATGGAGACATTCTTATGAATAGATCTCTAAGTAGTTTAAATTGGGAATGTCCAGAAGAACTGAACTTCTTACAGTGTAATTTTCATTATAGAATTATAGAATACAATACATGAGTTAAATGACCTATTAAGTTTTAAAGATTCAAGAAAAATACTAGAGTTAAAAAGAAAAACTTCGTCATAAACTAAACAAATATATTTTCCCAATGCTAAAATCCTACAAAGGGTAAAGATCTATTACAGTGAATTTGAACCCAGATCTGCGTTACTTACTCTAAAACCTATGACCTTATGCAGAACAGGTGACATGGAGACTGCTATATTTCCATCACATTAAAATTAAAATAATTACCAATGGTCCATTTGCACATGGGAATAAAAGCCTCATGGTATACAGCTATTCACTCATTGTAGCCAGTAAAACCCTGCTTACCTGTCCTAATTCTGAGACCTAGATCCATAATAAAACCATATCTTGGTAGACAATAT
The DNA here is from genome assembly GCA_030556225.1 of Cricetiscus sungorus. Taxonomy (NCBI): domain Eukaryota; kingdom Metazoa; phylum Chordata; class Mammalia; order Rodentia; family Cricetidae; genus Cricetiscus; species Cricetiscus sungorus. Next base: position 54,733,734 of record JANBXA010000007.1, on the reverse strand, counting down.
TAATCATACTAGCTGCTTGAAACAGGAGAGGAATGTTCATGTAATAAGGACCCCTGTAGCTCTAAGCTCCTGACTCCATTAAAATACCCACACAATGATATATCATTCTCCTTAATCAGAGTTTCTGGAAACACTAGATCAAGATAGAAGAAGATTGAGGTTATTCTTAGAAATAATTCTTCCCTTTCTGCTGTAAGGGTTTCTGCAATTTTCTTTACAAGCCAAACTAGGTAAAACGTCTCAGAGGTTTGAGCCAAGAGTTCCAATGTGAGTCCTCAATGGCAACATAAAGACTATCTGATATGTTTCTTGTAAAATTTGACCTTTTCTCTCTTTTTCATCCTATAAATTTGGTTATAACCTAGTATAAAGTATTTATTCCTAAACTATTACATCCATTATTCTTTTAATATATATTGGGAGGCCATTCATACTTATATTTTCTAGCACCCTCCTTTGCTAAACAAAACATATTGTGTGTTCCACTTTATTTTCTCCTTTTCTCCCATTATATAATTTATGTAATTTAGTCCAGTTTGAATTTGCAGACATTATTTTTGAGAACAATTTCAGGGTTAACCTCCTGTCTGTTCAACTCAATTTCAACCTTCCTATGCTGCTACACTTTCATACAGTACCTCATGTTGTAGTTACCCCCAACTATAAAATTATTTCACTGCTATTTCATAAGTGTAATTTTGCTACTGCTGTAAATTGTAAAATAAATATCTGATATATAGATTATCTGATATGTGACCCAGTGGTGTTGAAAACCACTGAAAGAATTTATCCCAGGGGAAAATTCTGGTGTCTTAGGATTTTATAGTCACTGGGTAGCTAATGTTAGATGGATTTTAACTATATCCTTTTGTTCTTATTTCTCTTCTAGAAGCTCTGAACTTCATTTTCCTTACTTCTTAAATATGAGAAGAGCTTAGACTCTCAAGAAATATGTTGCTTGTGGGCTTCCCATCTTGCAACTTATTTTATTTCATGGGCACACAGCCAATAATTGAATGATTTTTAAATGGCCTCTGTTATTCTCCTTAGCAGCTTCATAAGCAATACAGAAATCGACAATTTTAATTTCTTTTACAAACTCTAAAATGCAAAAGTCTTTATGTTGTTTCCTTTCCCCCATGACTCTTTAGCTATCATTACATTGCTCTGTTTAATGGACAATGGCAAAGGAGTAAATGACTTTTGCCTAGTGGCTAGTGAACACCATTATTATGTACCAAGTTTCAGTGAACCTAATGATTTGATATGGTGATATACTGTTTATGATCTAGTAAAGCCACTGAGGATCAAATTGCAAAGCCAACCACACTAGGTAGCTGGGTAGTAGTGGCACATATCTTTAATTTCAGGACTCAGGAGACAAAGGCAGTTGAATGGCTGTGAGTACACGGCCACCCAGAGCTACATCAGAGCAAATCAGTCTAGAAAAGAATTAGAGCTCACAACTTTAATCCAAGCCCTACAGATGTATATAAAAACCAAGAGCCCAATGTCTTAGGCACCATTCTGAGATTAGTCTCCAGCCACATTGAGGAGAGTCAGCAGTCTGGGACTTAGAGAAGAGCTTGCAGAGTCAAGATCAACCCTTTTAGCCTGAGGTAAAGGTAAGAGCTAGTGGCTTGACTGCTTTGCTTCTCTAATCTTCAGCTTGAAGCTTGAACCCCAATATCTGTCTCTGAGTTTTTATTGTTTGTGTTACAATTTGAGGATAAGGCTATTTATTTATTCTCTGGGATGTCTGTCAGTCAGACAGGCAGTGGATGATGTTAGCCCTTCTTATCCAAATCAAAATGGCTAACATCATCCACTGCCTAGAAAAAGTCCTGGGATATGACTAACAGCTAATAAACAGAATGTATTAGTTTGACTATAGCAGACTTTTTCCTAGTCCTGGAATTTCTATCTGCCTTTTTGCTTTTCTTTCTTAACAACCATTATTTTTAAACACTATGTTTTGTTTTACTCATCCCCTTGCCTTATCACTATTTGTTGATTCTGCCATTTTATTTATTCTATCACATCTTCTAACGTGCCGCCACTCCTCTGGTGTTCCCTGGTGACCTGAGATAAATGGTACCAGCTTTTCTCTTGTCTTATTTTGTTCCATCACCTGCAAAGTAGGAAAATAGTTGAATGTATCAGACCGAGTAGTCAGGACAATGACATAACATCATTCATATCAAGGCCTACAAGCAGCACAGGCACAGCTGGCTGATAGCAAGGGACATTACTCTCAGCCACAGTGTCCTTTCTGCTTCCCTTCACTTGCAAAATTATGTCATTTTCTAACAGTTAGTTCAAAGCCAGCCTTTTATAAGAAACTTCTCCAACCTCAGTGGACCCTTCCAACACCAGCTCTATGTTCAGTTCTGTGTGACTGTTCCCAAGTACCCAACATCAATAGGATTTTTTACATTAAAATTGCTTGTTTGTTTTGTCTCCCAAGACACTGCAACACCTTTTACAGTAAATACTGTGTTCCTTGTCTGATTTGTATGTTACCATAAACATCAGACGTACGTTGAAACTAAGGCTCAGACAGACACTTGAGAAAACTTCTCTAAATCTGTCCCTGAAGTTCCATGCCTATCAATATCTTTCTCTGTCATGATTTTCTTTTTTATCTTCTCTTGTAAACAAATCAATTTCTAGATTCATCCAATATTTTATCTGCAAGTTGAGCAATGCAACCTGGAAAAACACAATTGTGTAGGTAAAAACCTACAAAGGCTCTTTCTGTTTCTTTAAAAGTGAAATAAACTAAAAATAAAACAAAAGTCTCAAACATGTAACCCATATTATATATTTTTAAAGAAATTACTTCTAGTTAGACAAATGTTACTTATTTTTTATAGTATGACCCCACAGAAGTAAATTTTCACAGGCATCAAAGAGCTTATGCATGACTTTGAATATAGCTAATTGTTGTGAAATTTGGTGAAAATGTGAATGAAAAAGAATAGAATTAACAACAATGGCTAAGAGTTGAGGATGCCTTTTGTCCAAACTATTTTGGTAGTAAGCTCTGGAGGTAACTCAGAGAGTAGGGGTTATTGCTCTTCAAGCATGAGGGCTTAGCTTGAATCCACAGTACTCACTTAAATAGTTGGGTATGATTGTGCACTTGTAACCCAAGCAATATAGGGACAGAGAATGGCAGACCCTGGGAGCTTTCTGGTGATCCAATCTAGCCAAATCACAAGTTTACAGTTCAGTGAGAGACTCTATCTCAAGGGAATAAAGCAGAGACAAATAAGCAAGGCACCTAATAAAGACCTCTTTATACACATATACATGCCTGTAATACACATACAAAACACCACCAATGGAAAAAAATAAGAAAAAGTGTTTTAGTAGATATAGTAGATGAGAAATTAGTTATCAAATGAATAATAGAGTGGATGAAACAAAAAGTGTGTAACAAATTCTTGCAGATAAAAACAATGCTAAATGTAAAAAGCCACAAAACTGAGTTTGAAATATCAAAACAGTGGACAAACAGATCAGTCTTTGTTAAACCACTGGTCACTCATTCACTGAGGGATATTTAAAATGCGGGTCAACATGCAGTGGTTAATTACAATTAAACATCTTTTATCATTGGTCTCAATGAGGAGAGTGCAGTAACGCTGGACAATTGAAGAGATTGAAATTATTTTCTGCACAGTCATTCTGACACAATCAGATGCTTAAGGAAGCACAGAACACATTAAAAAGAGGACCTGATGTCCCTCTGAAATTCTTAACTAGCTTCCAATATTCTGACACAGCTGTATCATTATGAAGTTATATAAAAATCCTTTTAAAATCTGTGAAGCAGTACATGGAGGAAGGAAGGATGGAGACGAGGAAGAACAATTTGCTACCTTTGAACAGGAAAATAACAAGAATAATTATTTTCACAGCTAACATAGTATCAAAAGTTAATAGGTCTGAGGACTTTTGTACAGGTCAGTGTTAAAGTGTATGCTTAAAATGTGCATGAACCTGGGCTTAGTCACAGATATCTGCATATCTACTCTCAAGATGAGAAGAAAAGGATCCGGTACACTTGCTCTGTAACTTGTCTAAATCACTAACATCTGAATGCCATCTTATTGAGAGCATTGATTGGGTGAAATAATTAACTTATACATTTTGTACAGCAAAGCCAGCCAGTGAGATGAAGGTAAGATATCTGTGAGGCAAAGTTTGGCGGTGCAAACCAAGTTCTAGTGTGGGTGAGGATGTAGTACCAGTGGATTTTTACTAATGTGTGGGTGTCTGAAAATTGGGTCCTTTCTATAACAGAGTGACAACAAGCTTACTAGATAGATGTATTAAGGTACCTCATCAATACCCAGGTACTTCAGAAGCATGGGATTATTGCACTTTTTCCTTTACACTTTGGAAAATTATTATTTTCGGTCAATAAAAAGTTTTGCAGAAGTAATATATGGCAATTTGTGGTAAAATATTCTAAAATCCAACACACTATCCTTCCTTTATCCTTTTACTATTGCTGGATCAGTTCCATTATCTTGGCTTCCAGAGCAAAGATTGCTTCATGCCAAAGCCACCCACTATGGAAATGAAATCCTAGACATAAATTCACCTTGGCACTTAAGGAAGCATGGAGATTTGTGTGGTTGTCTATGCAAGCATAATCTAACCCACTGTGACACCAGTAAGTTTACTGTTATCCTTTGATTTTCTGTATCATTTCCTTACCAAGTGATAACGAACTTCTCAGTATATACAGGAATTTAGTTAGCTTAGCAGCCTTTTCTCATTGCAATTTATGAGTCCAGAAAGTATTAATCTCCATCAGTGTCTTATCAGCTTTGCTAATATGAATTAGTATCCTAGGGTTTGACTGACTCTGGCATGCTGACAAATGTGACTTTTCAAGCCTGTAAAACAAAAACAACCTGACCCTTGAGTTTGAGGTGGTTGCCAAGGTAACTCTCTCCTTTCAGAGATCCTTTGAAACCAGGTGGCTCTTTTTAATATTTCTAACCTGTTTCCACACATATTTATTAGAAGAATCAACAAAATCACTGACGTTTTAAACTTGAACAACCCAATGGTATAATTTATGAATTTTAAAAGGCAAACTGAGTCACTAACTCTTAAATGGGCATCTGCTATACACCACAGATTTTTCTATGTTTAACTCCACAATCCTCATATATCCATAGAAGGTAAATTAAAACTATACTCTGCTTACAAGGAGTAACCTGTGGCTGAGCTAAGTAATGTGAGTGTACAGCTAACACAGAGTCAGAATCTTATCCCAGCTTTTCTGACTCAAGGTCCTGAGGTCACTCTGAACTGGAAGCATTTCACTACAATTGTGTAACTTAGTTACAAGGAATCTCCTACTTGTAGTGATTCAATAAACAAGTCCCTGCTTGCCCTTTCACTATGATATGTAATTTGATATATTCTGAATACATTTTCCATTATTCACCTTATTCCTTATCAAGAATGAAGAATGTTCAACAAAGACATAAAATAGCATAATTCCTATTAGCCAAATTTAGTCATATGCAATAATTTGCAACAAAAAGAAATAATTCTATAGGATTATATTGAATATGTATTGACACAAATTAGCTTGACTCATTTTCAAACATCTTTTCTAATTCTGTGGTCATTTACCTAATCAATATTTATTGTGCTTCTATAATATTTCAGCTTCAATATTATTAGAGAGACATGTCACTCCTAAAGTGACAAGGTAGAAATCGATTTTGGAAAAACACAGACTAACTAGTGTGTGTGTGTGTGTGTGTGTGTGTGTGTGTGTGTGTGTGTGCTTGTGTATACATAGATTAAAAGATATGTATACATATATAGTATATATAGAGTTAAAGATATGTAAAATATATATGTCATATATATATATATATATATATGTCTGTGCATTTTTGTATCTATTTAATACTCTGAACCTTGGTGGTTTTTTTTAGAAATAAATAAATCAGAAGAAACAACAAATAATATGAAGATGTAGCAAATTTAGGGGATAGGTGGGTGCTCAGTAAATCTCACTTATATTCCTGTTTCCCTTTCTCTGAGTTTGGAAGGTTTTTTATTACAAATGGACTTTGGGGCCCATTTCACATAGAGGAATACTCTCTCAGCCCTAGTATGCTCCAAATGATGTGACAGCCTTTGAAGATTCCCCATGGAAGGCCTCACCCTCCTGGGGAGCAGAAAGGGGATGAGAGAGGAAGTCAGTTGGGGGCAGGCGAGGAGGGGAGGGAGAGAGAACTGTGATTGATATGTAAAACTAGATTGTTTCTAACTTAAATTAAAAAGATATATATTAAAAATCAACAAGGAAACCTTCCTTGCACTTCTGCTACAAATTATAGGTCCAAAAAGCTCTTTTTTTCTGTATAACCATCAGGATCTAGATACCATATTTGTGTCTGTGTGATTTGGACAATGGATGGGCCTTGATCTCTCTCTGTGTCAGGAAGAGAATGTTGAAGGGAAGGTATGATGGTTAACTTTCTTATGAATTTACGAGACCTGGAATGAACTAAGAGACTTGCCTTGAGATGGGTTAGAAAGATTAACTAATTGAGGATAATCCTCTCCCAGAAAGGGCAACAATATCCAGAAAGAGCCAAGTTATAAAGAAGTTCAATGGGAAAGCAGTTGTTTTCATCTGCCTGCCTCTAGTGTCTGCTGGTTAGTGCCACTGGAATCACCAACATAAGCAGCCAACTTCTTCAGCCTTCCACAATGGACTGATGATCTGTAGCTCTCTAAAAATTATCCTGTCCTTCCTTCATTACTAGAACTGATGAGGGGTCCAGCTACATGGATTAAGAAATTAGTTATCTGGTTCTCCACTACTTTAGCTTGCAGATGGCCACTGTTGGTCTACTAAATTCTAAGTTTATAAGACAATCTAATTCCCTTTACAACATATATCCACTCTAATGATTCTGTTGCTCTAAAATCCCTGTCTAATTTAGAAGCCACACTAACTTTCTATGCTTTGGTCTCAAGAAGGGACATTCCACTTTTCTCAAGATTTGTCTGGCTCAATACAGGATTATATTATATTAATATTACCTGATACAGGCCCTGCAGGAGACCCAAAGTGGGGCTCCAGCAGTTCAGCTTTTCAGGACTTTGATTCATAAATCATCCCCTCCTCCAATTGTATTCAACACAAATGTTAGATATGGTCATCCCAAATTAGCCTGAGATGTTTCATTTCTTCCAAGAATAAATGCTCTAAAATGAGAAGTCTCTTAAAACCTTGGCTGTCTAAGTCACATGATCTTGCTGATCTTGTTTTTAAAAGGACTTTCCCTGAGACTATGGTAATCTTAAGATTCCAATTTGTAAGGTCATATGCATGCTACTTTTAAAAGTATTTATGCTCCTATTTGATTAATATGATGAATTACTTTTATTAGTAACATTTCTTTTTAAGATATTTATTTAACTATTTATTTGTTTGTTTATTATGTGTACAGTGTTCTACTTGCATACCAGAAAAGGACACCATATCTCATATGATAGATCATTGTGAGCCACCATGTGGTTGCTAGAAATTGAATTCATGACTCAGCAGCCAGTGTTGTTAACATCTGAGCCATTTTTTTCCAGTCCTACAAACAATTCTTAATCCTTGTCTGAAATAACATTCTAACTCTTAGAGACAAAAGAGAAAGTGGAATGCTTTGGGAGAAAAGAGGACTGTATCTCATAAATGTCGTAAAACTAATGCCTCTGCCTGTAAAATGCAGGCATTTGAACACAAAAATCATCTGATCCATAATTAAGGAGGGAAACTTCCTTTCTGACCATGTATCATTTGAGTAATTCATTCACCTGCTCAGAATTATTTTGTACTTCTTATTTGTAAGTCTCTGAAATAACATTGAAAATCCAAAGATATCCAACACTGATTCTCAAAATTCATAGCAATGAGATGCCATTTTTGCTAAACTGAGAATATAGTCTAAAATCTAAGAATGTCTTTAGGATATAGATTGGTCTTCATTTGATCTGAGAATGCAAAGCAAAATAATAATAAGAAATCTACACACCATCATAAATGGGAGAGAGTAAAAGATGAAAAATCTTCTACATAGTTGCTTAGGCAACCGTAAAATTATAAAAGAAACTGAGAAAATATGGTTAATCAATAACAATTTAGTCTTTTCAGAGTTTGGATTTGTCTGAGAGATTTTACTTGGTCCTAAAATATATGGATTCTAATGACAAATGAACACATCCAATTATTTGAGAAAAACTAAAGCTTGGCTCTCATAAAATCATTGTTTATATAATAACATTTAGCACCATGTATGCCATGAGTAAAATGCTTCATATAATGTACTCAGTGTGATTGAAGGTATAACAGAATTGAGATTATGGGCCTTGTAACCCCAGCCAGAACAGATTAACAGAGAAGCTTTCTGGGATTGAAGTGGGTAGTCACCAGGTGGGAAGGGCTGTATATATCCTCCTTAACCCTCTCTTAAAATAAGATTAAGTTATTCACCTTAGCATAACCCAATGATCTGAACGCTTTTATAATCTCGCCATCTCTAAATACAGCTGTTGTAAATGATACTGTCAGACCTAAAAACAAAACAAAGTCAACAAACAAGCAGGATAAGCTATTCCTCACAACTCATGGGAGTTTATCGAACAAGAATAATGTCAAGAGAAATACACAGATAACTAAAGGCAGTGAGACTAGGCTGAAGGAGCACTGAGTGTTGTGTGTGGGTAGGAATGTGGTGGGATTCATTAAAGGACAAAGTAAACATGAAGAAGCAATTCATGATGACACTGGAAAAGAAAAAGACTTGAGGACTTTGACAGGTTAAAATTTAGGGGACTTAGGGTAAAACTGACAGGAGAAATTGGATTTCAAATGATCAAACATAAAGGCAAAAGGAACCTAATATTTTCCAGAAAGAAAATCTCATCCTCCAGGGAAAAGTGATTCAGGAATAATGTGGGTAGAAAGGTAGGATTACACTAAATTAGAAATGTAATTTAATGTCAGGATAAGACTTATTTAAAGCTGTAGTTATCAAGAAATAAATATCTGCAATAGGGTTCTTCATGTTATCAAGAGGAACTTCCTCCTGGCCTAGCCACTGCTATTCTAGTATTGGGCTTACTAAGCTCTTAATTGGATGCCTTCATCAAATCCCTACAGGGATCTAGTAGCTATGTGGTGAATGGGGCAAAAAGATTTTTAAAGCCAGAGAGGATAGCTATTTTCAAGGAAATATTGGCTTACAGACACAACAGGACTTGTAAACATGTGAACTCATAGAGACTATGACAACATGCATAACAGGTTCAAGCCTGATTGGGTACTAATGCGGAGAAAGAGAAGTGGACATGAGCTCCAATCCCTAACCAAGAAGCAATCTCCTCCCCAATCAAAAACTACTTGCAAATGAATATTTACTTTATTATAATATTCTTATTGGGATATAAAGCACACTGAAAGGGAGGCTCCATGCTCAACAGTAGGTAGACAACACACATGGATATTCATATTGGTTTAGTTAGGCAGTTATTATTTTACTTACATTTTGCTTGAATTTTCTGGGAGAAGAAAATAGAAGCCAAAACAGGCAAACAAACAAACACCCACAACATCAGAAAAAAACTCAAGCAATGCATACAGATGCAGAAGTTAGGCTTCTGAATTACAAAGCAAGGTGTTCAAAGAACAGAACTGAAAACAGTTTCATTAGGACAAAAGAATTGGAAGGATCCTAGAAAGAGCTAAGGATGCCTGCAAAGCACAGACTCAGACTTCACTGGCAGAGTCCAGAAGAGACAGTCAAACATATGTCATGCTTTAGGAGCCTGGGATCCTATTTGATGCATTTCCATACTTCCTTTATCTATACACACAGCTTCTCCAAGCACCTCACCTAGTAACCTCAAAACTCCTCAGATCCCAACCTGTATAGGACTACACTAAACTACACTCCTAACAACAATCAAATTTAGAAAATTTCTTTATGTAAGTATATTCATGATATATGAGAAAATATCAAGGCCAATTGGGGCTTGAACCAATTTTGGGTGCATACTCAGTAAGGCAAAGTTGTGTCAACTAGACTTTCGGGGAGGATCTTCTATTTGCCATTTTATGATTATATGTAATTTCCCAGGCATATGATTGAAATTAGATGCATTATGAAAAGGGATATGCATTGTGGAGAAACAATTATATGGCATGGTTTATCAATCAAAATAGATAGCTTCCAAGTCATACCCCTTAGCAAGCAAATTCCTTCTTTTGAAGGCCATGAAGCAAATGTTCAACAATAACAGTGGCTCGAGTACCCTCAATGGTATGAATCACTGTCAGTTTTGACAATGTATCCTTTCATAATCTGTACTATTGCTTCACTTTTGAAGAAAAAGTTATCTTACTGTTTTGCAAGTCCATGTGACCCCTTATTTCATATTACTGAATTAAAAATACCCTACTTCAAGTACCTTACTTTGACCTGAACAGCAGTAATATTTTAAGTGGACAATGGCTTGCTGATGTGATGGGCATGTTCAGGAGCTGTGCTCCAGATCTGGATAGAAATGGGGAAGGCTTAGGGCTATAATAATGCTTATAACTCAAACCTGAATGATGCAGTCCTTAGATACAGGATAGAGGTATATCTAGCTGTGGATTTTCAGTAAAACATTTGTTTCCTTATTCTGAAACCTTGGGTTAATTTTTATTTGATCTGCTCTTTGTTTACATTCCCATCATCCCTCTCGTTCTTTACCAAGTACTAGGAAGGATTCTTACTCTGCTCCTCCATCATTATCTTACTGTTGTTGAGACAAAAAGTGGTCTGGAATCCAAATGCCTGGCATCAATTTAAAACAAGCCTCTTATCAATTAATTTCAAAGAGATTGCCCATAGACAGGGAGTGAAGAACCATGACAAAATTTTTTATAAGGTTGTTGGAATTGATAATATTAGAATTTATCTGAGTTGCTAAATTCAATAACTTTCAACTCAAATACATGTTTGACATTTATAGATTGATTAAATAATCTAATTATTGTCTAGTAAATAACGTATAGCTTTCCATTCTAATAGTAGGCTAGTGAAGCTTGTTTACTGGGACATTTGAAGATAAGACTTGACCCACCATGATTGTTCAAATGTTCAGTAACAGTAGTAGCAGTGCATAGACAGATATACTGAAAGATCTCAACTTAAGTAGAAACCTGAGATGGGAGAGAAGGATCAATGGATACATTATGTGACCTCGGATGTACCTCATTTACCAGAGTGTGTGTCTAGCATTCATTAAGCCCTGGCATGGTGTAATCCCAGACTTTGAGAGGTGAAGTCAGTGGAATCAGAAGTTTAAGGTTATTATCAGCTACATAATGAGTTTGAATGCAGCCTGGGAAATAGGCAGCCTGTCTATTGTCTCAAAAGATAAAAGAAAAAAATACCTCAAAAGCCAACAAACCAACCAACCAAACAAACAAACAAACAAACAAGTACTACAATATAGTATTTTTCTCCTTTACTAGTGTTATCTGTCTTTGGTCTAAGTTCTCATTGTTTATCTTTTGAAGAATAATTGTATTCTTTCTTGTTCTTTATTTAACTACATATTTATATATTAATTGAGTTTTTGTCAGGCTGGCAGGGGTTGCCCGAGGATTTCCTTCCAGAGACCTACACTTTTGAAGACAAATCTTGACTTTGTTACAGAAAGGAGTTTCAGGACAAGCTGGCATGAGGCAGAATTGTAATTTATTAAAAGACATTTGAGGGTTTTCTCAGTGTGGTCTTCACCCCTTTGTTCTTTACTCCTCCTTCTCTGAAACTATTTTCCAAGGCTCAGTGCTTAGCTGTGGATCTCTGCTTTTGTTCACTGGATGAAGGCTCTAGGATGGCATTTAAGGCAGTCATCATTCTCATTATAGGGGAAGGACACTTAAGGTAGCCTTTCCACTATTGGGGTCATCCTTGTGGATCTCTGTATAAATCCCTAGTGCCAGATTTCTCTTTCAACATATAATGGCTCCCTCTATTGACGTGTTTATTATCTTACTCACCTTTATTTATCTTCCCACTCAAATTTTCTGGTCCCTCATGTTCTTCTCCCCCTCCTCTTTCTCCTACCCCCCCATGTTCCCAATTTGCTCAGGAGCTCTTGTCCTTCTACCCTTCACTGGGGGCCATATATGTCTCTCTTACAGTCCTTGTTTCCTAGCTTCTCTGGAGGTGTGTATTGTAATCCTTTGCTCTATGTCTAATATCCATATATGAGTGAGTATATATATATCATAGAAACATCAGAAACTCATGGACCCCAGTCTGATAGCTAGGGAACTAACATAGGATAATAAATTGACAGATTTTGATAATCCCTTATGGAAGGTATCACCCACCTTGGAGAGTTGATGGGGGATGAGATGGGGGGGTTTGAGGGAGAAAAGAGAGGATGAGAGGGAGAGGGAACTGGGACTTATATGTAAAAAAAAAGATGTTATTTATAATATATATATATATATATATATATATATATATATAAGAAAACATTTGAATATAGATTGAAGATGAGAGCATAAAAGACAAGTGCTTAGGGAAAGAATAAGAACATACCTAAGTGTGATTATGTGAATTTGTTGAGGTTGGTGCTTCAGTGTCCTTACAATACCAATCATATATTTGGGCATGCTTTGAGGTTATGCTCAAAGGAGTTGGAAGACATTAAACAGAAGATTGCTCCTGGCTTGTGTTCCACAGATTAACACTTAATGTGGTAATGCCATATTACCATATAAAGTAACTGCAATGTGCCTGAATATTAATAGCCTTGTTTCTGAGGTTTCTAGAAAAGGGAGTAAATTCACAGTTGAAGCATACAGACTTATGCCTTATACATAGGTTCATTGCTATTTTATTCATAAGCATGGTTCATTGCTATTTTAACATTCTTATTAGAAAACATCTCTATATCAAAAGAGTATTATCTCTTTTTCAGCAACCTCTATGGCAAATGTTGTTGACTTTTCTGAAATGCCTGCTTCTCAGCTGGCGAGAGGCTTCAGCCAGACTTTGAAGTGAAGAGCCTTTTGTTCTCCAATGTCTCCACAATTTTCTCTGTCTTTTTACCCTGCCTCATTTTGAGCATTATCAGTTACTTTTCTTCTTAAACCATCCATTATTCCTATTTAAGATGTATTCTTAAATGCATCCCAGTAAACACTTCATTCTCTACTTTTAATGATGGGAACAGAGTGACTCAGAGTGGAGAAGCCCAAGTGTATTGAAATGCTCTTTGTATTCTTGCCCCGCTTCTCTTTTGTTTCTAACACACAAGAAGAAATAGGTGGCTGATTGACTTAAGAAACCTTATGTCAGAATTGTACTTAACAGCTTTCCTCCTAAACCTCTGTTTTTATTTACTAAACTTTTCATTGGCACTGCCATCCACTCCTTACTTTTTTCTGAATTCACGGAAGATTTTGTGGTCTTCTCTTTCTTAGAAAACTATCATAAGTATCTGTGGGCATATGCTAGTAAAAAATGTTAATATATGGCCAAGACAAAGCTTGTGAGGTGACTAGTAAGAAGAACACAGATTCATAAGTCAGAGAATGAACTCAAATGTCAGCTCAAAGATATGCTTCATTTGAGACATTGGATGAGTTCTATATTTTTACATTTTTCATCTGTAAAATGGAAACAGTTTTCTCAGACTTTCATTAGGATTAAATTTACACCAGTAAAGTATTTGAAACATTATCTGGCACAGGGCTTTGAGTTGAATAAATGGAAGCCCCTTGTATACAGCCCACTAGAGCTATACTTTTATGAGTTTCCTTAAATCAAAAGATTGTAGGTTGGAGTCATAAGGAAAGCCAAAATGTACATCTCCTAAATTCCATTACTGTAAAGTGACCCAGGGGGCTAGGCAGCTGGAATTTTTGATTGAACAATGTCCCTAAATGAAACACTACGGTGAAGTCAGCCTGCTGGCAACTATTTAGTCATAGTTACTGACTCTCAACAGAGATTTATTCCTCTGAAGAAATAGGTAACTGATGTATTAACAACAACAACATAAACACAAGAAAGCAATTTATATTGGTCAACAAATGTAGGTATAAAGAACAGAGCTCTCGGTAAAAGAATAGATTTTAAATGTAGATACACATGTTTGGGGAAGAGCAATGAGAGCTGTCAAGAGGACATATCTATCAAACCCAACAGAAACAAACAAGGGTTTTTCTTTAGGAGCTTTTGTTCTCAGAGTTTACACGGCCTTGTTACTGAATCTTCTGCGGTTAGTGTGATGAAAGTAGTACATGTGTGTATGTACACACACGTGAATGCCATTTTACCTCAGCCAGTTCTCACCAGTTCCTTAAGTCCTGTCACTCCTTCATCTTTCATGTTATAGAATCAAAATCTAAGAAAAATCAAGAAAGCTGAACAGTGACAGTGCTGGAGTATGAAGCTGAGGAGACCTGCTTTAGCTTATTGTGTTAAATTTCTAACTTTTGTTCTCCTGAATCATCTTGGTTGTAAAGATAGTAATGTCATTTTTTTTCTTCTAGCCCCTTCTCACTTAGGGATTCCATGCCCATAATAAATGATAGGCAATTTGTTTATGCCTTACTCTGTAATGTTTATATCATTAATGCTTTCTCATTTGGGTCAAACATGCTATATAGACTATGACTTGTTTTCTAAAGCTTAGTGTCAATAATATAAAATATATTATATGAATGTATATTAATACACACACATACATACATATATGTATATCTATATGCATATATATACATATATATATATCTTTGCTAAAACTATAGATTTAAAGGTGGGGATGGTAATTGACAAAATAGAGCTTTGAATACTCAGAACATGGCTATAGTCCAAAATCTAAGCTATTTGGATAACTAAAGCAGAAGTATCTCATGAGTCTAGACGTTTCAGAGTTTTTGATTAGTTAAATAACATAGCAAGACATTATCTCAGACCATACCTACACAAGTCAACCTAATCCTCTGAACACACAAATACCCATGAGTCATGTAAGATCTTAGTGTAATACCAGAATAATGGAGATGATGATATTTTTTCTCTCATCTCCCTTTGTTGATCGGTTTGGAACTTCTATTCTATTCTATTTAAAATCCACTTTCTTGTTTCTATTATAGTACAAACAATGCAAGATATACATATACCATCAGATGGCTGGAAAGGTGGCTTAGACTGTAAAATACCTTGCGCATATGAGGACCTGAGGTTGGATCCCTGGTTTTTAGCTAAAATAAAAAAATGAAAATGAAAAAACATTTGTCATAACAGTGTTCTATAGAGAGTGTAAACATGGAGATCTCAGGCGCTTGCTCAACAGGAGTCAAGTAAACCAGTGAACTTCTGGTTCAATGGGAAATCCATCTTAAAAGATAAAGTGTAGAGTAATAATTGAAGACATTGAATTCTTGCCTCCATACACATTCATGTGCCTATATACTTCCTTCCTAACAAAAATGAATACACACACGAGAGAGAGAGAGAGAGAGAGAGAGAGAGAGAGAGACAGAGACAGAGACAGAGACAGAGACAGAGAAGAGAAGGAAGGAAGGAAGTGAGCAAGGGAGGGAGGGAGGGAGATAAGAGGTTCAAAGATGTTGGTTAACTGACTGGATGAATCAGTGAGTGAATGATTAAAGACTTTCAATAGCATAGAAAAGCAATTATTTAGCAACTCTTAAAGTAGTGAGCAAAGAAAAGTCAGCAAGCCTGAGATGTTCCTTAGCTTCTCTTAATAAAAACTCAAAAGGTAAGAAGATGGGATATGTGTATGCACTAGAGCTGTTGTTAGGGACAGGGAGCAATAGGATGGAAGCTTGGGCATGAACAGAGGAGAAGATACCCATATGACCACACCCTGCTACTGAAATAATGTGGCTTTATCTTCTGACTTTCAGCTGAGGCTATCTTCTTAAATTTTACAGATATATTTTCCTTTCTATAACTCTAAAGCTCTAACACTGCCAATCAAATATGATTTAACCCAACTTTTGTTCCATGGTACTATGGCCTCATTGTTTCATAAGTTCCCTTCCCAAGGTCTAGATCAACACATTTTATCTTTCATGAAATGGAAGTCTGTTACATTTTCTTTCTATTGCAAAGAGGGTTGTAAAAGAAAAGTTCTGAAGACTTTCCAATGTTTTAAATATAAGGTAAAAATTATGATCCAATAGAATTTGTACAGCAATATGTTGATTTTATTTCATCATATAAAAGGGATATAAGTATATAAATTTTCAAGTTAGAATATGTAAAAGTTCAGATTGGAGGCACCAACTGTTCTACTATGAATTAAAAGTTCTCTCTTATTTTAACCCATGCATTATATGTGCTAAATCATTTTCCTGCCAAGTTAGTGGCATATCATCAGTGTTGATCTGTTTCCATTTCTAAAAAATAAGCTATCATCAGTATGTCTGGAATCACTAAGATGAGTGTCTAGCCAAAAAGACCACCGTTAATGGGGAGGGTGATGCAGCTTCAGTCCAAACAAGGAGATTCTTTATGCTGAAAGGGGAGCTTTCTGAAGTCACAATGCTATGGGGTTAGACCTTCTAAAATGTTGTGGTTTTGTGGTAAACAAACATGAGTTTGAATGAATAAATTCCCCATTTAATGTTTGTGGGAACCACTGTAACCCCTGTAAAATCAGGAAAAATAATAGTTTAGAGCTCCATAAAATATGGGGAGAGGTAAGATAATGATGTAAAATGCCAAGGAATTGCTTAGTACATTGATCAAATTTTGGTGTGGTTTTGGTCATCTTCATCCTCATCGTTGGTGACTTCATCATACATATTATAAATATCACTTAATCCTCATAGTTACTAGGGTCAAGCAGTACAGCAGGATTCCATAGTTACTTTTCTTGTTATTATGAATCAAATTATTTTAGGTCATATTTTCAGGATTTTTTGTTTGCTGAGGTAAAAAAATATGGCTAGGGTTTCCTACATCATGGTCACAAGGAGGAAGAAAACTGACAAGAACCTGAGGAGGGTGTGACATTTAACACTGACTTCTACCAGGTAAGCCTCAAGATTCAAGTACCACAACCTGCTAAAACAGCATCACCAGCTGAGGACCAAGCTCTTTAGCTCATGAGCCTGTAGGGATCATCAGCATCATCATCGCCACTGCCATCTTCATTTTCACTGGAAACTAGAAGTACAACAGGCTCAGAAACTTTAAAATGGAATGATTGGGCCAGCTCCAAGGAGCATCTGAATTTTCATTTATGTTTAAAATCAGAGTTTTAACTCATCAGACTAAAGGAATATATTTCAAATTCTCAGAGAGCATCATTTTCCTTAAACCATTCCTGTATAGTTTTACCATGATTCTAATGGTGGGCTCTTTGGTACTGACAAAGGAGGCAGTTTTCTATGATCTTAAAATGCAACTGACAATAGATAAGGGAAGGAAGACTGTAGAGAAACAGTGGCTAAGATAAATGATACGAGGAACCATGACTTCCAGACACATTCTCTTTCCTACCTGAAATTTCCATTAGCTTTAGGATATGATATATTATGAAATTAATAAAGACTGATTCAAATCAACTGGAAGATTATTACTGACTCACTAGGGACCTCTTTGTCAGAGACTAAAATTCTCATTATTCTATGCCGAAAAGTAATCTGCCATTGCCAGTAAAAATTAGTATTATTAAGCATACCAAAGGCAATAATCAGTCTCTGATTATTGGATTAAAAGTAGTGGTGGTTATGGGAATTAGTTTGTTTGACAATCTTTTTCTTATTTGGCCATCAGTGCCTTCTTTGACCACCTCTTCATCCTCTTTAGCCAGCCCCATTGAAAGCTTGAGTCATACATTACAAAGGCTCCAACATTGGATGTGTTCTTATGCATCACACACACACACACACACACACACACACACACACACACACACACCCTATTTGTTGAATGTGTTGGCAGACAGAATAATACCTCCCTTTGAGTTGTTTTTCTCCTGATAAACAGTGAGGGGACACTGAGTCACTCAAATTGGTTAGAGTACCATCCCTATTTCTCATACACTTCAGACATGCCCTTGACAACAGTACTACATAAGCTTATTTAGAAATGATGGGTATTTCAACTTAAAATGAGAATAATAATATCAATTTTGATGGTTTCCTGTTCATGTGAGTAAGAGTAATGGCTAATAGTTGATATTCAAAAACTGGAAGTAAAAAAAAAAAAAAGACGAATCACAGTTCATATGCCCTCATTTATTTAATCAGAAACATACAATCTGAAAAGATCAGTTGTACTGAGATGAATATTTTTGCCTAGAAGAAAATTTAAGAGTCTTGTTCCAGTCTAATGCAGTCAGATACAAGAGTACTTTTTAGGAGGTGAGGGAGGGCAGACTGGGGCTGCTGGTATAAAAGCAGCAAGATAATTGAGGCATGAAAAAGGCAGAGGAGGCTTCTGTACCAAAAAGTTATTCCATTCTCAGAAATGTAAACGAAACCCAAAAGGAGATAATAGCTCACTTGAGTCAGAATGGTTCTTATCAAAGACAACAGAGAAAGCTGAGGAAAAGGAATCCTTGAACCCTGTGGATGGGAATGTAAAACAGCCCTGCAGTATGAAGTTTTTTTCACAAAAGCCATGCTAACAGGGACTGGAGAAACAGATCCGCAGTTTAGAACATTCATCCCTGTTTATAAGGACCTGGACCAACACTGTGGTTTACAACCATCTATAACTATAATTTCAGGGAATCTCACACTTTCTTATGATCTCCATGGGCCACATGTGGTATACATATATATATATATGTATATATATATATACATATACATATATATGTATATATATATATAGGAAAAACTTTTATTCACATACAATAATGTAACGAAGTCTAAAAAATATCATACTACCTTATTGCCCAGCAATTCTACTTCTGAGTATCTACATGGTCTGTTAGATGGTTTTACTTCTGTGATGATGGCAGCACTATACATATTGGTCAAGCAAAGTGTTCATCAACTGGTGAGTGGATAAAGAATATGAGTAACATATACACAATGGAACACTATTTATTCAGAAAAAGAATGAAATTCTACAGTTTACAAAAACTTAGAACTGGAGAATGATATGTGAAGTGAAACAGCAAGACAAAGAAACACAAGTACAACACAATCTCACAGATATATCTAACAAAAATGGCTGATTCCTTAAAGTGGAGAGTGGGATGGTTTTATAAGAGGCACAGGTTCTGAGTTCTGGGTGGAGTCCATGGTAGTCGATCCTGCTCATACTGAAAAGGAGGCTGCACATGCTTTCACAGCCTAGAGAAGTCTTCCTTGCTGTTAATTCCATACACACTTTCTGTCCTTTTACATTTTAAAGTTTCAATGGCCTGACATTATTTTGGGAAAGGATCATACGTCATTTAACATGCCACAGGTTTCACTCTTTGACTCTATTCCTGCCATCTAAACACATACTCACATACACCCCTTACTCCCTACCCCAACAAATGCATACACACACACACACACACACACACACACACACACACACACAAATAACTCAGCTGTGGTGTTTGTGTGGGGTGTGTGTGTAACAATAATTAAAGATAAAGAGTTCATGAGGGAGGGCAGTATATGGGAGGGCTTAGAGGAAAGAAAGTGAAAGTGAAAACCATATATTATAATCTCAAAATATTTTTAAAAAGTCATAGTTGCTTCAATCCTTTCTTAAAAATTTCCCCAACAGTTTTTGGTAAAAGGCCTATAATACTCTAGGAAGCATCATGTTATCATCTCAGAAGACAACCCCTAATTTAACTTCCTATTACTGGGCTTTGGTTCTCTGTGCATAATATTATAGGAAGTTCACTATAATATTTTCTTTAGATGTTATTCACATCTTTGAGTTATGGAAACTCTATGTGCCTATGTTAATGTTAAGTGTACTATACTACACAAGTCTGAAACATTATTCCTATACTCCTACTTTATTGCCCTATACACATTCAAAACCATGTGCAATTACATCCTAACATGTGTTGCCTTTATGAAAGGTAAAAGATAAAGGACTAGGTCATATTTATTATGACCTACTCATATGGTCATAAGACATTATCTACTTAAATATTGGCTACTATATGCTTAGTGTTTGCTTGTGGGATAAATAATAATAAAAATGATGGCAGCTTAATTATATATCACTTATTTTGAGAAAACTTTCCTTCTGTGCACTTTTATATATAATGTATTCCTCTGATAGATTCAACCACACAACAGTTAAAGACAAAGGGCCTTTTTACTAATGAAGCTTCTCTACTTTCCATCAAGCTTTGTGATGTCCTATACTCAGTCTTGTTCTCTGGCAGTGTATAGGTGATCTACACGTTTGAATATGGAAGACAGTTAACAGGTGCAACATGAGAGGAGCAAGGATGAGCTGATGTTGATTCATTTGTGTGTAGAATTGGTGTTTCTCAAAGTCTTCTAATTTATGGCAGATTGTGAATCAAGAAATAGGCTGGTCTACAGGTAGGCCCAGATAAATATATATAAAAATATGAGACAGGGGACTGAGATGCCATTATATTCTCCTTTTTCTTTGGTATGACCAGGCATCTAAATTGTGCTGAGCTATTCTGGTTATAACAAACGTTCAGGCTCTGCATCAGAAATGGTTTCACTATAGTTGATGGCCGAATGAATGAGGGCATTGGGTTCAAACTATCAAAAGCTTCTGAACTAAAAGATATCTTTACTTTTTTAATTTTATGTTCTCTTAATTTCTTGGAAAGGCCCTGCTTAGAATGAGGTTGAGAAATTACTGATGAATAGTAATGACTGAATTATTAGACCTTTGCTGTCATAAAGCTTTAGAGTAAGTTCTGCATGTTTTTTATAGAGCTCAGTGAACCTAAGGCAGGGGTTGAGTTACTAATTCTCACTGACACTTGTGGCTGTTAACTCCCTTTAAATAAGACAAGTGTCATTAACTTAAAAAAAGTTATCATAATAGTCACAACTTTGAACTATGCACACAGCCTACTGTACACTCTACTAGATGATTCATTACCTGTTTAACTGGGATGGTTTATACAAACACTGTAGAATAAGGGGGAAAGTAAAAATGTTATTGCTGATAAGATCTAATGACATTTCAGGATGAAATTTCATATACGTTAAAAATAATTATCTTTTTAAACATCAGTATGCTCTTTTACAAAACTGCTGTTTATTTAATTTTCTGTCTTACCTTGTTTTCAAGTGACTCACAAGTCCCCAGTGAGAACTGTATCATAACAATGAGCCTTATCCTATACCACTGATATGCATAGTACCCAGATACGATAAGAAATGACAATTTTGGGATAAGGAATAATTTATAGACTTAATGTTAAATAGAAAAATGAACTTATCCAGAGCTGGGAAATTATAGTGAAAATAAGACATAGTAATGAACGTAGGTGTTAATTTTTCTTTATCTGTCCCAGTTTTTATTTGTTTGTTTTAAGTTGGCAAAGGATTTGCAAACAGAATATGTCCACTAATGCTAGCATCCTTTTGTTTATTTTACTATAGGAAACATACAAGAAAATTGCCATGAGCATTCAAAGGAGTTATTATATTCATTTTTTAAAAAAAATATATGACTCAGACGAGTGTTGAGATATTAAATGATTTGCCAAGTTCACACAGCTAATAAGCAATGAGCTAGTGTTGAATTTGGGCTCCCTCAAGTACTAGATGATTACTATTATAACTATGTCCCATGGCCTCTGTAGCCCCAGGTTTGGGCTTTGGAACATGCTAGATCTGAGTATCTATCCACTATCCAATAAAGAAGAGCCATCCATTTTTTTTTTCTAACAGCAATACAAACTGAGAACTTAGATACTTGGAAGGCCATTAGACTATCCCAGGAGATGAATGCTACCTCCAAAGAGGACTCTTGAGGAAGGGTCTGAAATTTTAATTCAAGTAAAATTATAAGCTCATTTGCCCTTGGCACGGCTCTCATATTTCTAATTAGAATTCTCATGACATGAGTTCAGGAGCATTGGGATTCATATAAAACATAATTACTATTTTGCATAATGAAGTATGTCAACCTCCATGGAAATTAAAGTAACCAATCATATCTTATCAGTGACAATCTAATGCCATCATACCTCCACTGAATGTCATTTTTCTCATACAGACACATTAAAAGCTGCCTGACACCTTGATCTGACAGCAGGCAGCCAGGTAGGTTTCAAGGAATAAGACATTAAAAGGTATCCATGGTTTAAATCACAATCAAAATGCACAATACACCAGAAGACCAAGCCACAATACTCAAGGCAAGAAAATAAATGAGTACAAACCACACATGAAAAGACAGTAATTTTCTACATGACAGCTTCCCACAGATTGTTTCCAAAGGTATATCTACTCAGTGAGGTGAGTAGCTGGGATACTTGCAGCTTCCCTGACATCCAGTATTTTTGCAGGTATTAGACATAAAACACAACCAGTAAATTAATAATATAATATCTTTGCATGATAGTTAACATATCCAAGGTCTCAGTAAAATTATCTTAGAAATGTATGCATTGCATTTATATTTTAATCCATGATAAAAGTGAAGCCTAAAGAAGTTAGGCATTAGGTATTCTGTAACTGAGTCAACCTGCTGCCAAAAGAATGGCTCTAGAAGCAGTGTGACTTCAGTGAAAACTAAAATAAAATAAAACACAATCCCCATGCTAGTGAGATCCTCTTCTAATATGCACAATTACCACCAACAGTAGCATAATATAAAGATCTGCTATAAAAGAGTGTGCTATGCCACCATCTCAAAATCATCCAAACGAATTCATAAAAGTACCACTCTAAAGCATAACAAAACAGTGGACATGAATAATAGGCTTTGCTGACACCCAAAAGAAAGGTATTTTTTCACCTAATGCCTTTGCTACTTAAACAATGACAAATAAATTGAAATAAAGAGATGAAATGCTGAATGTGGGATTGAATGCAGGTGTACAAGCACCAGATGCAGTGACTTTTTAATACACCACTAGGAGAGCTGTTGAGGGTCATCTGATTCTAGGCATCTCAGCCCAAGAGAGCATCTCCATTGTATGGTTTATATTTCCACCATACTCCCAGCACACACACCCAATTCTTGTATCCTTTTTAATAATTTGTTTAAGTGTTTGGTTCTCTTTTTCAGGGATTTTAACATTTTCCAAATATACTTAAGTTGTTAAGAGCTTGAAGTAATGATTCTAACATCTGATGCTGGTCTTTAGTTCTCTGATAATAGAGAAGTAATTTAAGTTATTTGAATTTTAGTTTCCTCAACAAAAAATGCCATGTTAATTCATGCCTCATGAAATTGTGGGAGAGTAACTCCTGCCCCTTGAGATTGTAGGAAGAATAAAATGAGCTCTTTAACATCTAAAATGGTATCAGATAATGATAGCTATCTCCAATAGATTTGATCAACAAGACCATAGTAAAAGACAGAGACAAATTCGCAAAGAGTATAGAAATCAGGCTGGTTTATCAGACACCATGATTCTTATTCTGAAGAGATGATAAAACACAAATTTATGATGTAGATTATAAGCAGGAGGCCCTGTTCAGACAGCCCAAGACTCATGGCACTCTTTCCTACACTGCTGCACTAAAGTAAGAAGTGCTTGTCCCATTTTTTGGGTGAAAATGCTTTGCTAGTTCTAAGCAAAGATGAAGAGTTTTAGGTATTTAGCTTAGCATCAAACAGAAGCTTTTTCCAGGTTAGCCAATCAAAGTAGATCTGTTTTCAGCAACATTCTATCTTCCTTTCTCTTTGTGTGTCTCTGAATGTTCTCACAAAAATATGTGCACACATGTCCATGAGCATGAGTTCACATGTGCACACACAGATACTTATAGGGGACCCTACTATTTAAACAGTCTGCACGCATGGCAAAGGGAGAAAGTAGAATAAACACCTGAGTTCTATTAGTTCAAATTAAATTCAGCCTCTGATCCTCAAAAGCTATTGACCCCAGGAAAGATTTTCAGTCACTTATTTACTCATTCACTGAAAATCCCTACTGATGATCTATCTGGCAAATGAAGCCATCTTTTCTGTGGGATAAGGAGATGAATGCAGATTGTCCTTGGACTAAAAGATTGTCTTAGGGAAGATTGACACAATACAAAGATTAAAATAAAAAATCATATTGTGATTAAGTATATAAAATAAATATGATCAGGGTTACAGTGTTTTAGAGCATGGTTATAAAAACATATTGCAGGAAGAACATTCTGCTCTCAGCTCATTGCTTTCCAGATTAGATAGCTGGAAGGGATAACTGACAGTTCCCACTCAGGCATTCGATGCTTTCTGTTCACATTGATGATGCCTCAGCCCGCGCAATTAGGATTTTAAGAAAGATAAAAACAAAACAAAGAAATAGGGTAGGTTAAATTAAGAAGGAAGAAAAAGGAAAAGCTTGAAAGTTAGTTCAAATGTGGGCACACATGGATAGATCATGAGTGCTTGGAGTCTGGAATGAATAAACTGCTGAACTCCTTCCCTGAGCATTTTGCCTTCCATGACAGAGAGGTGACTTCCCTGAGCATTTTGCCTTCCTTCTGGCCAGAGTGGTGACTTAGCCCTTGGTAGCCTAAATCCTCTCAGGCTAAGGCAGGTTCCAGCACCTACATTGATGGCTCCACAGAATGAATTCTATATGCATTGGGGACAAGGAGGTAGAAGCCACATGAAGGACTAGATTCTCTCATTCTTCAGTAATATTGAAGACCCAGGTTAATGGAACCAGAAATACTGATTAACAGTTGAAAATCTAATGTTGAGTGATTTAATCTGACCTAACTTTCCAGGTAGAAGGAGAGTCTCCCTATAGTTACTCAAAGGTCTTTCTCTCTTCCCCAGGGCACATTTCAAGCAATGAACACCTATATTCTAAAGGATATTATAGAAACAAACAAACAAACAAACAAAAAATAAAAACAAAGACACCTCACATATATACAGGTATGTTGATTCACATTTGATTGGGCTCATTTGGTTCCACACAATGTAGCTTAAAAGAGCATTCATCCTTAACCTAAACATAATTTTTGTCACTGTTCAACCCATAATGAGTCCTAGACAGAAGACAGAAACAATAGACAATATAAATAATTTTCATAAGTCTTACCTATTAGTCATTCCAATATGAAAATAATGTAGCTTAAAATTCTACTTTTAAGAATTTACATGAAAAATGTCAAGTACATAAAATACCTCTATTTTCCATATAGATTCATGTTTACATGAGAAATAGTGAAAAAACTGTAATTAGGGGACCTGCACATGAAACTGGTTGTGAGGTGATTGTTGGAACTGAGTGACTGGGATAGAGAGCTCAGAAAATGAGGATTTAAAACATTGTGTGTGTGTGTGTGCGTGCGTGCGTGCGTGCATGCGTGCGTGCGTGCGTGCGTGTGTGTGTGTGTGTCTTGATTTATGTCCCCACCTCTGGAAGGGAACTGCACATACTTTATCTAAATAATTGGAATTTACGATAAACAGCTAAATATAAATGAACTCTCCAATACAACTTAAATATAAGGTGTTTATTATCTATAATTATAATATTTGAATCTATATTCTCAATTTCTTGTTGCTACATGGGTTTTTACAACAGATGTGGGGTTCATGAAATACCTGCCAACGGAACAAATTTTCTGAACACATAATGATCAAAAATTAACCCATCATGAATTTAAGGCATTCTACATGACATGCATTAGTCACTTTGTCTCCACTGTGATAAATACCCTGACAAAACCAACTCAATGGAGAAAAGTTTAATTTTTGTCTTTTAATTCTAGGGGAAACTTTTCATCATGACAAGAAAGATATGACAGGAGTCAGGGACAGTTTAGTGGCAAGAACCAGAAACCAACATGGTCACATTGTGTCTACACATAGGAAGTAGGGACAGAATATAAAGCTTCAAGGCTTCCTTGCATTGACCTACTTGGTCCAGTTAGGCTCTACTAAAGGGTTCACCACCTTTCCAACATGCCCAGGAGCTGGGGACCAAGTGTTCAAACTTGCAAGCCATGGGGATATTTCATATTCAAAGCAAATCACTTGATTTCATTATAGCCATGGTTCTGAACACACTGCATATTCACTATTCACTACACATTCGATCACACCACGCAACAGCAACAGACACTGCTGGAAACACACTGTCTTCCATCTGAGACTGTTTTATGGCTATGAATCACAGTCAATCTGAAACTGTTTTGTAGCTATGAATCAGAGTATCTAACAGTCTATGCAGTTTGCTGCACTCATAGAAACACAATAGTTTAATTACAGAATATAGAGACATTGACTACTTTCCTACCACCACTCCTTAGTATATAAATATCAAATTAATGTATCCTTGGACTATGGCTTACTACAATGTTTGTTCTTCAATTTTTATGTTTGATTTGCATAAATAATACTTAATTTTGTCTTGGGAATAGGCCAGAATTTCCAACAACATCTAAATGGGCCCTAAATAAATATGGACCATGCTGTCCTGAGTATTTATGTAAAATAGGCATTCTTGGTTCTATTATAAAATCAAAACATTGGTTTAACACTTAAAAACATTAATGAAGCTATATGTCATGCAACACCTAATACTTTTATTAGATTTAATTCTTTATATGAAAATTAATAAGAATATCTATGTTCTTCAGATGCAATTCCCTTTCATCTTTAATAAAGTGTAAATCAATGTATAGCAATGATTTATTTGAAAATAAAATACATAATTAATTGTCAATATGTTTTTATTTTTATAAATATATATTTTGTATATTTCTACATAGATGATCATGTAAAAATTTCTGAGGAAAAGTGGTCCTGATTGAAAGTAGAGGTCTCATAGATCTAAAACTATGTTCAGTGGCATAATTACCAGAATAAAGCATCCTAAGAGGTAATCTCTTAAGGAGAAATAAATAATACAGCAGGAAATTCATGATACAAAACATGAAGTATGTCATTTTAGTCTTTACTCATATAGATGGCCTTTATTTTTCACTACATGTTTCTGCCCCTCACTAGTTCTGTGACCTCCAAGGGATTGACTTCACCTCAGTTTCATTTCTAAATTGGGACCCTTAAAGAACTCCATTAACATTATTTTCTTAAGATTATCTGAACATTGCCAGGGGTGTTCATTTATCTATTATTGAACTCATTTAATTACCCTGCTTTCAATGTAACTTCCTGTTATCCCTGGGGTACACAGAAATACTTCAGTGTACAAATGGAAGAAAAAAAGATAAAGTAAGACCCACTACCTGGAAAGCAAACAGTAATGTGAACATGTTGTTATATCTTGAGAACTCTCTTTAGAGGGGGAGGTCGAGGATAATTGCCTAATAGTCAGAAAATGCCACTCAACTAAACAAAACTGACCATGTTCAGGGAAGCAGGAGTTTCTGCTACAATATGTCCTCAATATTTTCTTGAAAGTTTTAATTCAACAGTGACTTATTAAGCTGGAGTAAGTGTCAGTGGTACAGATCAAAGCAGGATTTTCAGAGAAGGTCAGAACCTGATAGAAACAACTCTCTATAAGAGAGAGCTTCTGGGGTGTTCTCTCTTAGTATACAGAGAAGTGAAGCTTAAATAACTTGGCTTTATTCATCTTCGAATGCCAATTACTATTTCATATGGTTGTCTTGGGATTAAATGAGTCAACAGGAGAAGTCATAACCAATTCCCCTGAATTATGTCAAGGGAAAGTCAGGTAAGGAGAAAAGTAAATGGTGAAGTCTGTGTGAAACAGATCAAAATAATGCCAGTCAAACAATTTCTAGGCCTTTCTAGCAGGGTAAACGAGTCATGCCTGTGTCATTCCTAGGAGCAAATAATCTGGTCTTCTTCAGAGTGCATTTGTATAGAAACAGAGGTGAGAGACTTTGTAGCCAACTCACACTGGTCTCCAACAAAACAATCTGTCATTGCCTTACTTTCTAACTCCAGGGCTAGACTGTCTGTGAAGTTAAAATGATAGATGGTCCAGAAGAATAGTCTGAATCAGCAGGTTCAAGAGTATTTGTCTTAGAACTTTAATAAAAGCCCAGGCATACTAAAAAAGGAGTATCAAAAATTGAAATATTATCCTGTAAGCTTGGCTGTACCTTTCTTTTCATAACTTAAATTTGTATGACAGTTTCCAGTTTTGTGATGCATTACTTCTTACTCCTTCCCGGCATCCAACTGCCAGGACAAGAATGTAGTTTGGGTTACTATGTACTTAAATGTTATCTGTTGTGACTCTAAAATGTGATCAATACCTCTGATACACAGGTAGGTTTGCTGCCAAGTGTGTGGCAAATTTTATCTTTGAAAACAGTGACAAATATAGCTGCTATCAATTGCTAAGCACCTATTAGTCTTCAGAAGGTACTCTGCATTCCCTTCAAGTTATTTAACTTAGGAATTATATAAATTAGGAGCCCTGCATCACTTTTTCACAGGGAAACTGAGGCTTAGGTATGCACAGTAGAGCACATTTTAACTCATTCTATTGCCATTGAAGTCCTCATTTCTCCACCACACTATCTCTTCAGGGGAAAAGAGACTGGTTATTGCTATTTCTTTCCATCAAGCAAATTACATTCATGATTAGGTAAATTTACGATGCCAAATGCTATCTAACAACTAAATGTTTAGCTAATTAGAGTCCATTGTGGGCATTATTAATTCTCAATTATTAACGAAATCCTTTTTCTATTATCAAACTCTGTTATGACTAGATATTTTAGTTCAGCAAATGAAATCTCATTACTTATTTATCAAAGACACAATTTAATCCATACTTCAAAGAGAAAAACCTGAGATTGTGTGGACATAATTGCCAATATCCTTTTTAATCTTTACAGTTTTTTCCCTTAAAACCCAAACTTAATTTAATTAGAAAGGATTTCTATTTTTGTACTATTTTTCCAGGGTTTTAAACCAACTTTTTGCAAAGCTATTTTTTTCTTAATGTTGAAATCTTCGCAGAGCACTGCTTTTCACTAGAAATCAAAGTGACGGCCCAAAGCATTCACTATGAAAGGTAGAGGCTAGTATTTTAAGCTTCACATTATAAAGGGTCCATGAAATGACGTTAGCAGAAACATCTACAAGTTGACTTCAATGTTTTATAATTCTTAAACTGAGCAAATAAATCATTTGCAGAAGAGTTTAAACTGAGTTCCTCCTCAAAACATGTAGCACCCGTCTGTCTTTGATGTCAGAGATAGCGGATAGAATGCTTGATATTCTGATTTTTAAATTTTCTCATGTGGAATTAGTAAACAGTGGTAGTAGATAGTAAACTAGGATTTAGATTCAGGAGACTTGGTGTCACATGTGGACCCAGAATTGACTCTGTGGGGGCCTCAAAATTGATGGGTCTCATCACACAGCTCAAGAGGGAATCAACCTCACCATTATCTTACCTCAGCTTCCCAAATGCTGGGATTACAGGTGGGCACTGTCACACTCAGCTCTGAGCATCATTGTTTTTGACAGTTTTTTGTACCTTGGCTATGAGCATAGTGAATTGTATCCTATTGGTTGCACACAATTAGTACTAGTACTTCAAGAGAAAAATAATAAGTAATTCCTTCCTTGAATCTTGGTACAAGCTATCAATAAAACTGAGAATGCAATTATAAAATTAAAAGCACCATTTAGCAATCTTAGGATACACCTGCCTATCACTGTAACAACACTTACATATACTATTTTTAATACCTTATGTGAGTTTATAAGAATGATACCATACAGGTACTGCTACTATTTTGAAGCTATCCAACCTGAAGCTCTGTAAGGAAATAGCATATTTAAGACTTCAAAACCAGTCAAATTTCTGGAGGTGTTTGAATCAGAGACACATAATTTGAATTATAGTTACACCAATTAGAGGTTAGAAAGCTCTGAGCCAGTGTTTAATTTTTACTCAATGTCAGAACCCTAATTTTCAAAACAAATGGTAACGTCTGCCTTGCAAAATTATTGTATGTTATAAATAGCACTTCATGTTCCTAGAATACTTTCATATGCTCACTAATAAATTTACATTAATCATTATTTTACTGCCGTTTAACATTAGCAGTAGTACAGAAAAATGTGAATTTTCTTTAGACATGATACAAAACAGCCTATAAGGGCTAGTGATGGAGGCTAGAGGTTACATTTCTTCATAGATTACAACCTGTGTTTATACATGGTAATTTGGAAAAAAATAAAACAGTTTGGGGTCATATTTTCCAGATTGTTATAGAGGTAGAGAATGGTAAAGTATGTATCAATCCCATACACATTGACTTAATATTTACAAATGGGTGTTAAGGCTTACATTAGGCAGGATAATAGTCTCTAAATTGGCCACATTCCAATTTCTGAAATGTGTAAATAGGCTGCCTGTTAGAAACCTGCAGTCTCATCCTGTTGGGCCATGCCCAACCCCCACCTTTTTAATAGTAATAAGAGGTGGGAATGTTGAGGCTCGGCAGTCTGTGGGCCCCGCCTCTAATGGGCAGAGACTGGGTTATGCTTGCGCAAGCCCTGGCTGCCCAAGCTACCTGGCCTCAGAGACTGGGTTATGCATGCTCAAGCTCCCCTTTTAAAGCAAGCGCGCCAAGTGCACCTCTCTCTCTTGCTCTCTCTTGCTTCTCTTGTCCCTCTCTCTTGCTTCCCTCTCTTGCTCTCTCTGGGCCCCCCCTTCTCTCTCTCTCTCTCCCCGCTTTCGGTTGGCCACCAGCTACCCCTCTCTTTCCTCTCCCCTCTCTCAATAAACTCCACGTGGGCGCTCAATCTCGTGTTTGTGTTTCTTAGGCCCTAGCAGCTGCATCACAGCAGTTGTATCAAAAGAACAACACTGCCTTACATAGCAGTAACTTGCAGTTGTGTTTAGATTAGGGACACTTGTTTAGATGTTTTTCTGGATCATTTAGTTGGGCCTGTTGCAATCACACAAATTCTTCGAAGAGTCAGGAAGGACATATGAAGAGGGAAGCAGAGGCAGAGAGGAATTGCAAGATGCTTTGTTTCTGTTTGAAGGTTAAACTTCTGGCTGGAGAGGTGGAAAAAGTAGTCCAGAAAATGTTGCAGGAGCTTTCTTTAGAAGCTACAAAAGGCAACAAGCCCAGTTTCCCACAGAGCATTTACACCTTAATGTTTGCCTGAAGAGACTCATTTTGTACTCCTGATTTTCATCGGTGAGATAGTAAATCTGTGCTGTTTCAATCCAGTTAGTTTGAAGAAACTTCTTGCAACACCAGTATGTAACTAATAAAAGGACAGTGGGAAGTGCTCAGTGAGTGGAGTCCTCATATGAAAGGGAGGAAATAGAAACAGAAGTTATTGTACTATCAAGCACATGTCCCAGAGGGGATTACCTGTAGGTCACAGAAAATCATTCTGTCCTCTTTGCCAATGCAGCCTTCCTTACTGAAGCCAACTATCACTTTAAGGTGTGAGGGACTAAGTTCATTCTATTGATCTATCATTAATTCCTATTCATCTCAAAATCTTTTGGATAATAATCTGGTTTCTCAAATAGACATTTTTGATGATACTTTGTTTATGATCTAACAAACAAAGCTTGCCTAAAGATTAGAATGCACAGCTAGCCACACTTGCTAGCCATAGAGGCCAGGCTGTGGTGGCACACACCTTTAATACCAGCACTTGGTAGAGAGACAATCTGTGAATGAGATCAAGGCCACTCTGGGCTGCACGAATTTGATTCAGCCTAAAAGAGAAACAGAGTTCACACAAAGATTATCCCAGCACTTGAGATCACATGGCTTTAATCCTAGAACTAGGGAGGTGCAGACAGGAGTGATATGGCTAGGCGGAGAAAGAATATAAGATGGGAGGAGGCCAGAGCTCAAGACAGTGAGTCTGAGCAGCAGTCTGAAACATCTAGTCAGAGGATGCAGTCTGAGAACAGGATTACCCCTATGGTTTGAGCATTTGTAGAGGTAAGACTCTCTATTGGCTGCCTGCTCTGTTTCTCTGGATCTTTAGCTTTCTCAGCCTGATAGCTGACTTTGAGTTTTTATTATTAAGACCAATTAGAATTTGTCCACAGACATTTCTACAGGAGACAATGGCTGAAAGTCATGGAAGCTTCCTTTGTTCTTGGGAGATTAAACACTCATCTCAGGTTAATCACTAGCTTGTGGTTTTGTGTTCTCTGCCACTCATATGCATCCAGACCATCTTCTGTATCAGTTACAGTCAATGCATAGTACTATGAAAATGCCAAAAAGATAGGTAGTTTAATTTTGAGGGAATGAGTGGAGGCTCTGGAGTGTATTGACTCAGATTTAAAATATTATTTGTGTTGGCATTAGTCGATAGACTGAACATGATCAGTGTGGGATGTACAGCAATATTTCATCCTTGTTTCTATCTAGCTCAGTAGTGAAAGTTAAGAAGCCATAGTGTAGGATGTGCGCCGGTACACTCATCTTCCTCTTTGACCTCTTTGACATTGTGATGTATCTGCATATTTCTTGATTCTTCTATAATTTTATTTCACTGAAAGCAAAGAGAACATAATAAACTATCCTAGAATATATTAAATTTTCATCAAGAAAAGAATTTAAAAGAAGTCACTTGTTCTTAAAATGTTTCCTAAGACATAGAATGAATTAATTTTGAAAATAAGTTTGCTTGGAATTTTCATAATCCCTGTTATAAAACTAAACCAAATTTTTCTTTTATTAGAAGCAACTATATTTTTATCTAAGTACTTTAAGTAAAATACACTCAAAATGATGGGAAAGATAAACACCCCTAATACTTGACTGGAAAATATGAAACCAATTTGGTTTATAAAACAATCTCATATCTATAACTATGAAGCATGATTAGGTTATGCTTTTTCTACTCTAGTTTATGCTGGGCACTCAAAGTGACAATATTTGATGTCTGTTATGTAGACATAAATAGCTTATTCTCTATAGAGCAGCCAAAGAAACATTTTCAAATAATAAATTACATCATCTTACTCCACTGTTCACAACCCTCCACTGGCTTCTCATCTCATTATGAAATCACATCTTTAGCTTATAATATGCATGGAAACTGATTGCCTACCCACCTTAACCTCCTCAGTACCACTCTGACTTCACTTTCTACTATACCAGAGATTGTTTAGCTGTCACATTGCCTTTCTATGTTCTATGACTATGTAGGCAAGGCTCAGCCACAGAGCTTTGCAATAACTAATGTCTTCATTAGGATTATTTTCCCCAATGCATGCAAGGAAAACATCCTTATTTGAGTCTCTATAACTCTTACCATATTCTACATTATGATTGTATATTCATATATTGTATATTCTTTGCTCATTTCCATAGGATTGTTAATGTTATAAAGAAAGGAACTGACTTAATTCAATTAATTAACTGTTTAATTCGCTGTTGTATCCTTATAGCATTAATTTGTGCCTGATACAAATCAGATACTAAATAAACAATTGTCTTCAGCTAAATGCTTTCACACAGACAACATGAGATTCTATAACTTCATTGTTATGGATCTTTTATCATATTTGCATAATAATTAAAAATACTGATAATAATAAAAGTAGAAACTTAAGAAGTTTAGTCAGAAATCATTTATGTTATTTGTTAATCAAACAATAATAACAAATGGTCTCTTACATTAGACAAAGCTGCCACTGTGGAAGTCCAAAGTTTTATATCTGTGCCTACATCAACAATCATTTGATGAGTCTGTTCCCAAGCTAGACATGAACTTAAAAATGTATTATGTAATATCTCAAGGTAACATTGGCCACATTCATTAAAGTAAAATATTTCACTCTTTACATTTTACATTCATAAGATATTATTTGTAATTAGTAGCTTGTCTATGTGCTATTAAATGAATCAGAACTTCCTAAGAGTTTTTATACCTAAGCCAGATGATCATGAGTTTGTGGCAGTGTGAGCTAAATATCCAGATCCCATCTCAAAAGAAAATGAAACAAAATGAAAGCAGGGCTAAGGGATGTACACAGTGAACAGAAGGATACTTCCTATGTCTTAGGATATTCCTAAGAGTTTGCACTGAGAAGGCACAAGAACTTAAAATTTAAAAAAATAACCTGGTAATCTAACTATAAAGAAATTATATAGTCCAATACATTGTTTACTCATCTATAAAATAGGAATAAATTAGGGCTAAACTTAGTGAATTGTTCTGAAGAATTATTTTTAAATATAGGTAACATGTAGATTGGGACACGTGGGTATTGTTACCTACAATGAAGGCACTGAGAACTCAATCATTTCAGAAAGATATTGTGCTGCCTATAACACTCATAATAGGAATTTACTTGATATTAAATTAATTATAATGGATTAAAATAATCCTCATAGTATTGAAGACAAAGCAACACAATTCTGGATTTCATGAGAACTCTAAGAGAGGGAACAATTAAGTAATCCATTTAGGAATTGCCCCATCAAAATGGCAAAATTTGAAGTAGTGAAAAGAATCTACAGGGATGAAAAATCTCTTTTCCTCATAATCAAAATCTGGAGAGTGAGGGAATTCTAGTGGGATTCCAGAAGCAGGAAATATGTGTGTTTCTTAGAATATGTCTTCTAGATAAGGAATCTGGATCATAATTTAACCCATTAGGTGGGTATAATAGTGTATTCTAGAAAAATTAGAAGTTGTTAAACTTAAAGTTTCTTTCCAGATTGTAAAATGATACTTTTACTATTTTATTACTTTTAAAGTATGTGTGTGTGTGTGTGTGTGTGTGTGTGTGTGTGTGTGTGTTTGCATGCATGTTCACATGTCAGTGTATGTGTCCTCAGATTCAAGTGGCATCACAGTCCTGTAGAGCCGTCATTGTTAATTATAAAACATATAGAGAGAACTGTACTCTTAAATGCAGAGCCATCTCTCCAGTTTCTTATCTTCCTCTTTATTTCTTCCTTTTTCTTTCTTCCCCCTTTCCTTTTCCTTTTTATTTTTGTTTTGTTTTTTTATACCTGCAGTACTTGAAGTGGAACCCAGGACATTCTGTATGGTAAAGAATTGTCCCTCTATTACACTCTACATACACTCTCAGTCCTTGCTTTGCTTTCATTTATTTCATTTTGTTTAGAGACAGGTTTTGACCATTTAGCCCAGGTCAGCCATGAACTTGTAATCCCCTTGTTTTATCTTCTCAAATGTTGGGATTACAGGTATGAATTACTCTAACCAGCTTTGTAATATTTTACTCTTGAGAAAAATATTCTGCATCAACTTGATACATGATGATTTGAATAAGATGAACAAATATGTGAATAACAAAATCCATATTCACTGGAAATTTTACTTACATTTAGTTCAACATAAATGTATAATTTTGTTGGACCATAGACTGAATAACACCTTCCTTCAGAAACTATTATAAACTAATATGCATACCATATATAGACCAGACACTTAGGTTTCAAATAAATCTCCAATAATTCAATTGAGTGACTAACATGATGACAACTAAAGTATTGTATAGTGTATTGATCATCAACAATATTAGAACCCACATAGTTCACTCTTCATTTGCTGGCTAACACCAACAATGACCCTGGATGATATGGTAATGAATAAAAAGACTCATTGTTCTCCTTTGGTCCTGAACACAGTGAGTTAACCAAATTGCTTCCTCTTTAAATCTTTTATTAAATTAAAATGTTATTTCTTTGTTTCCCTGTGGATATGTAAAGCTTGCCTGGAGATCAGAATGCAAAGCTAACCTCATCCATAAAAGTCAGGCAGTGGTGGTACACACATTTAATCTCAGTAGTCATACTTGTTAGCCATTGATTCTGGATGGTGATGGTGCACACCTTTAATGCCAGGACTCAGAAGACAGAGGCAGATGGATCTCTTTGAGTTCATGGTCATGGTGGGCTATATGAGAGTGAATCGGTCTAAGAGAAACAGAGCTAACACCTTTGATCCCAGCACTAGAGAGAATATAAGGAGCTCAGTGCAGTCTCAAAGAGCAGTCTGGGGGTTTTGGTGAAGAGCATGGCAGTCTCAATGAGTCTAAGTTCATGGCAAGCAGTTTGAGGTTTGTTGCATCACCCCTTTGGTCTGAGCATTGATCAGTAGAGGAGAGAACTCTCAAGTAGATGGTGGTTTGCTTTTTTGATCTTTAGTTTTAGCCCCAATATCTGTCATTGTGTTTTTATTATTTGTGTTACATTTTCCTTCCATTTTCTTCCCCCTGACCCTTCCCATATACTACATCACCCCCACTTGCTATCTCTCAAATTCAGTCTCTATTTGTTGCATTGTTGTTAAAAAAATATGTAAGTACAACCAGCTTGGTCTGCTTAATGTTACATCTATGTTTATGATTTTAGGACTGTCCACTTTGTGTTGGATAATCAGTTAAGGACTTCTTCCCTGGGGAAAACTGTTTTTTCCAATTCTCAGCATTCCTTAATTATTTATAATTCTTTGTCTTAGTTGAGGACAATGAGATTTTGGAAAAGAACCTACAACTGACACTTTACTAAACCAGCCTAATACCTAACCACATTCCAAATATTCATCCTTATATGCACAGATAAGTATAGGCTTCATCTCTCATCAAAGTAATCTCTCCTTACAACAGAAAGAGATCATTAAAAAGATCATAACCCATCAAAATGCAAAGAACAAATAACCATGTGGTGCCCTGACCAAAACATTGATGATAAAACTTCTATATCTAGGGCTCAGGAATAATTTTGAAAGAGGTAGTAGCCAGAGAATAGGATGTGTGCTTTTGAGATTGTGTTTCCTAGAAGTTCAAAGACGCTAAACCTATGAAGTCTCATCAACATAGATACTTAAACAAGACCTGAACAAGGATGACTCCAATAGACATGGTAATACGAAAAGGTTTCAGCAAACTGTAGTTTTAAATATTTACCTTAAATTTTTCCTGTTGTGCAAAATTTATTGTCACTTCTTTAACCCTCACAAGTAAAATAGATTTATTGACAGGCATACAAGAACATCTTGTAAACCACAGGAATATATATATATATATATGAATGCAAGGACTGATGCATTATGATAGACTATTCATATGTAAACACAGAATATTTCCCTTCATTATTCTGCCTACTGTATAGCATGTCACACAATGCTTGGTCCCTATAAATCAAATGATGCCTAAAACCAAACTTCCGTTTCTCATACCTGACAACCACATGCTCAATCTCAATTAATTTTCTTTTAAATTTCTCAAGGATTTTATGTCTATATTCTTGAGTAAGATTGATCTGTAATTTCAAATTGCATTGAATTACTGAGAAGAAAAATGTATCAGTCTTGACTACCCTTATGAACAGGATATTAAATGCACAGTGTGTCAAAAAATATGAAGTATGTGACTGGACATGTGGAAAAAAACAAAGCCAAAAGAGACAATAACCTACCTCACAGTTCATAGAGTGAAAAATGAAAAGTTTTCTCTGAACCATATTTCTAAGTTTAATGTCCTCAGCCTTATCAATTAATGTGCAGTTGCTGGGGGCAGAAGAAGGTAGCAGAGTATGGTTCTACAGTTACTGTCCCCAATGGAAAGAAACATCAACTGCAACAACTTTTCACATAGTAAAGCAACCTTACAGGAGTCAAAACCTCAATAAGAGGGCACAGTACCTGTATGCAGTCCAATAAGAAAAGAAGCTTGAAGAGAACACAGGACAATTTTGTTACATCATTCCCATGACTCTGAGCAACACATCACAGAAAGAGATAGTGTTCCTTGTAGGAAAGAAAGGAAGTGAGCACAGGGCTTTCCCAATAGTCCCCAAAAACAAAGCATAGCCTCAGCAGTATACTATGCTCCAGGCTGATAACTGCACTCAGCATCTTGAACTGTTCTTGCACAAGGTGATACCACAGAGAGCAGGTGTCAAAGACTTCAGGATTGAGTCTACCTTTGGGCTTCAGCAGCCTGGGAAGTCCAACTTACCTCACTACTATGAAAATCCATAGTGTTTCTGTTTATCTGTATAACCGTAGGTTATCTGATCGACAATATCAAGAAAAATGGTACTGTTCACAGATACAAATCAAATAAAATACTTAGGAGTACATTTACTCAAGGAGGAGAGGGATAGTTATATACAATATTGTAGAATATTTGATCAAAGAAA
Organism: Cricetiscus sungorus; assembly: GCA_030556225.1. Lineage (NCBI taxonomy): Eukaryota > Metazoa > Chordata > Mammalia > Rodentia > Cricetidae > Cricetiscus > Cricetiscus sungorus. The sequence goes on along the minus strand of JANBXA010000007.1, from coordinate 54,695,414 downwards.
CTGGAAGAGACATGAGTAAATGGAAAGCTATTTTGTATTCATGGAATGAAAAAAAAATCTATTGTGAAAATGTCCTACATTTCTGCTGAAAATGGTCTACAGAAACAATATAATTTCTTTCCAAACTAGCACCAAAACCAGCTTCTAAGAAAAGAGCAAAACCGAAAGGATTCAGTCTTCCTGACTTCAAAGTACCTGTTACATCTCAGTGCAAGTAGCTTTAAGGGAATGCTTCCAGCATGGAAACAGACAGAGACCTGGGAAATAGAGCAAAGAGCCCAAAAACAAATCCATACACTCATAACCAAAATATGTTTGGAAAGGTGCCAAGAATTCATAATGGGGAAAGAGCAATTTTCAAAGATTGTGCTGGGAAATGAACTTTGACCCTTACCCTAAACCACCTAGAAAACTCAACTTTATGTGCATACAGGCCTGACTAAAGACCTAAAGTTATAAAACTTCCAAAGAAAAGTACACATATGCAACCCCCCCCACACACACAGAGACTGAGACAGAGACAGAGATAGACAGATGGACAGAGAGACAGACAAGAGAGAGAGAGAGAGAGAGAGAGAGAGAGAGAGAGAGAGAGAGAGAGAGAGAGAGAGAGAGAGAAAGCTTTGTGAAAATTTTCTTGGTTAAAAATTTCTTAAATTTACTTATTTTTGATATGGCCCAATAGGCAGAGGAAACAAAAGCAAAGCTACCCACATGCAATCACACCACCCTAAAAGCTTTCACACAAGAGAAACAATCAGCAGAATCAAAAGAAAACCTGGGGATTAAAAAAAATGAAAACATTATGCTGAATGCTTGATATCTAAAATCTATAAGAAATTCTTTATCAAGGAATGAATAACCTCATTTTTAAAAATGTGTAAAATACTTGAGAAGGCATTTCTTGAAAGAGGACTTACAAATAGCAAAGAAATACATAGAAAATATCAAAATCACTAATCATTAGACAAATGCAAATAGAAACTAGGATAAGCTATCATCTCCCACCTTTTAAAAGGAGAAGAGCTATTATCATGAAGATATTTGACTGGAATGTGGATTTCATTCAGTGGTGGAGTCCTTCTTAGTTATTACTAGGGTCTGAGTTCAGTCTCCAGAATAGATGGAGCAAAAATAAAGGGCACAAGCTAGCACAAATGTGTAGGAAATATAACCTTTGCATTATTATTGAAAATGTAATTAATACAACCATATAGAAAACAACATGGAGGGTCCTCAACCAATCAAATCTAGAACCTCTAAATGGTATTCTAATCCCATTCTGAATTATTTTTCCAAAGAAAGGAAAGGAAACTATTTGTGGTAGTTTGAATGCAATTTGCTTTCATAATCTCATATGGAGTAGCTCTAGTAGGAGGTGTGGCTTTGTTGAAGTGGGCATGGCCTTGTTGGAGAAAAAGTGTCACTATTGGGCAGGCTTGGAGGTTTCCTATATGCAGGATACTGTCCAGTGTCTATGTTGACTGGCTGTTGCCTGCAAGGTGTAGCACTCTCAGCCCCAGCACCATGGATATCTACATGCCTCCATGTTCCCAATGATGATAATGGAATGAACCTTTGGCACTGTAAGGAAGCCACCCCAATTAAACGTTTTCTTTATAATAGTTATTGGGGGGGTCATAGTGTCTTTTCACAGCAATGAAAATCCTACCTAAGACAATATTCTGGATGTGTATTGCTATGTTAAGGTATGAAGTCACTCTAATGCCCTTCAACTCATGCATACATTCAAAAAATAATATATTATAAACAGAATGGGTTATCATTCAGCCACTAGGAAAAAAGACATTCTGTCATTTGCAGATACACTAATGATCCCAAGAGATGCTATTTTAGCTAAGATAAACCATGCACTAGAAGGTGAAGCATGGTTATATCACATGTAGACTCTGAAAAAGTTTATCTTGCAGAGTCTGAGAGTGTAGGGCAGTTACTAGAAACCATGGTATTCAGGGCTGAGGCTCAGAGAAGGAATGATGCTGGTCAAGGTAGGCAAAATGACTCTTCTATGATAGACATAATTTCAACAGATATTCTAGATATCACAGTAACTGCAGTTAACAGTGTATTATAGTATATTGTTGGAAAATTCTAGGAAAATATATTAGAAAGTATCCTCACTGTGAAAATGTTAAGCATATGAACTAATACATATTTTAATTAGCTAGAGTTAGTCATTCCACAAGTGACTATCCTTCTACAACATTATGTTATAAATTGTAAATACATAAAGATTTGTAAATCAAGCACAAATGACAAAGTATGAAACACAAAATGAGGTCTGACAGAGGGACAAGGGAGGAAAGCACAAGAAATACTCAGCTGTAAGTATCGAAACACTGGCAGCTTAAACACCTTATACATTCTATACAAAATGTATTTAAATCCAAAATGCTTTCTTCAACATAGACATTATCCAGGGTGTCAATAATCTTCCTTAAAAAACAAACAAAACAAAACAAAACAAAAACCCAAAATACAAAAGGTCCAAGGAACTCTATAATCAATTAATTCTGCAGATTTACCTACTAAAGTAAGGATGGGCATGACGAAAGTGCTCCTGTCAGTATCGGCTTCACAAGGGCCCATATCACGTGAACATTTATTTGACAGGGAAACAGTTCAGACTCTTTTTTTTCCTCTTAAATTGCTCAGATTTTTCCCCCAATTAAATCACACAGTGACAGCAGCAATTCTATTAGGCTACTTTCTTAGCACAGTAAAAAGGGAGAAAGGTAACAAGGTAATGCCGGCTACAGCATAAATCACTGTAAGGAATGTCACTCAGTGACTCTGGATGCAACCCAAAGCCATGAAATACAAGATGATGCTGGACGCTGAAGTGAAAAATACCAAGTGTGTTTCCGTGAGACTCAGACGTGAGTACTCAGCCACATTTTATGTAACAGTCTGCTCAGAGGATGAGTAAAACCGAGACTGCCGAACCTGGAAAGCCTCCTACCCACATTAAGCTAATTGAGTTGGAGACATCCAATTCATCATTTTTGCAGCTTGATTTATAAGCAGCTCACCCTGCCCTGGAGCAGAAAGGGGAATGTTATGAGCTAGCTATCCTCAAAATTTCAAAGCCTGCAACTCGGAATCTGTCAATATCTTAATGGTACCGAGAAAAGATGAACCCAATTCAAGTGCCCCTCTGTGACCCCAATGAAAAAATAAATATCTAGTGCCCACTTTATAACTGACATTTCTATGAACTGTCTTTTCACATATTGGAAATCCTCTGTGCCAGGAACGTATGGAAACTGCATCATGATTTTAGCAGGTTGATTGGGTGGGTATTTTGAAGCAGTTCTCTGCTGGGATGAGACTTTCATTCAACAGAAAAAAAAAATCTTAAGAGAGCTGAACTCCAAATGTAGAGATTCGACCTCTCACTGCTCTGGTTTGCATCTCTGTAAAGACTTAAGACACTGACTAATAAACAGAAAATTGTCTTGGACAATACATGAAAAACCAAGACAGAGGGAGCAGGCACAGCCGTTCTGCACTGCTGAGAACACACTTCAGGAGCCAGTGCACCTTGGCCTTCTGCCCTGAACCTGCCCCGAGCCTCTTGGTCTTTGCTGTTAGCGTCTGCTGTAGAGCTGGACATACTTTATGCAGACAAAGAATGGGGAATGCAGTTTTTCTATTTTTCTGACACTTACAAAGTGTTTCTTTTAGAGGAGGGCAAAGAATTCCTTAACCAGGCAAAAAGTCTGAGCCAGAGAAATGAAAATCATAAATTCTCAGGGATGAAAGGGAACTTGAAATTCATTCCATCCAAATCGTCTTCACCTCAACTTTCTGGTTGTAGAGTCCATACATGGCTTCAAGTAATCCATTTCTTCCTGAAATCATATGCAATTTTCTGGTATGGATAGCAAGCTTTATTAGACAAAAAGAAGATAATTTTTAATTCTCAGGGGAGCTTACAATTTGAAAACATTCAAATACAGTTCCAGATCCTGTCACCTGTATCATCTGTATAATAGTTGGCATGCATGTTAGTGTTTATAGCTTCTCTCCCTCCATCCCTTCATTTCTTTCTTCTTTCCTTTTGTCCTTTGTCTTGTTCTTTCTATCCTCTCCTCTTCCTACCCCTCCAAACTCTCTCTATGAGACATGCTCCCATATATCCCAGGATGGGTCTCAACTCATTATGCAGCTGAGGATAATGCTGGACTTCTGATTCTCTTGCTTCTACTTCACAAGAGCTGGAATAATAGATGTACACCACCATGCGGGGACAAAATCCAGACTTTATATATTCTAGCAAATTATCAAGAAGGCTACATCCCTAATCCCACACTGAGATTCTCCTGCCTCCTCTCTGAATACAACAAGGAATAATTACAGAAAGCTCACTAGTTAATGAGGCAAACCATTCAATCTTTAGTGAAAGTTTCAGAATTTTCTCTTATAAATTAATATGATTCTGTCATTCTCCTCATTGACTACACTCAAGGTCTCCAAGTACACATTAAGGGTGTAGAATACATTCTTGTTTCCTATAATTTTAGGACAACATTTACCATGTCTACCTGAGCTGGCTATTATCCAAAGACAACTTCACTCCTGCTTCTGATCCTCACATTTGACCTGGCTTTAACCTCATCCCAAGCCTATTAATCTTATCCCTCTCTGGAAGAAAACTCATTTGCTGCCATTCTCCATGAAGCAGACTTCTCACATCCCAGTGCTATATGCTACAATAGTGCAGAGCCACTTTTCCTCCCTTTTCTTATTGATATGACAATTGCATTGGTGTGCCTACCTTCTGGTCACAGTGACTCTCTGACTCATACATTCATATCTCCCTTAGCTTATTCTGTCTCATATGTTGCTGCTCTCTCCTTACTGATCATTCCAAAGAGAATGAGCAAAAGGAAATGAAAGGAAAATGGAAGATAGAGAAATAGGAAGTGTGCAAAAAGCTAACCATTGGTATTTGATATAGATGTGAGGGGGGTTTTTAGCAAAAGAAAATTTAAGCTGGCAAGCAACAGCCTCCTCTTTAATGAATATTATAAGTGTGCTGATTATTATACTCAGGACACACATGTAGAAACATGACTCAGAGCTGTCTAATTACTATCCAGCTGACACACTTATGACATAAATCACTATCCATAATATTTTCATCCACCCAAATATCCTGCATACAAGAGAATTAGCCACATCAGCACTGCACTGATGGGTATGTGTCCATTTAGTCACTCAGTAGCACCTATTTATTAGATTGCCTGCCATAGAATTGTAGCACTTATATTCCAATAACCATTATTCCACTTAATAATGGCCCCAAGCCATAAAAGTAATGATGCTGACAGTTTTATTACAATAATCTTCTGTGGATAGGATAATGTGTTTTGCAGCAAATAAGTGATATTGCTTTATTGTATTAGTTGTTTCTTATTCCCAATTGTGCCTGATTTGTAAGTTAAACTTCACCATAAGTACACCACTACAGAAAGTAAGTACACACAGTAAGTATAGACTGGAACTATTGCCCCAGGCATTCTGAGGGGTCTTTGAAGACAATCTCAGGAGCATGCAGATGGTGGCACTGCATGTTGAGTGGACAGCAGCACTTCAGCATTCAATGCACTTTAGAGAGAAAATCATACTTATTTTAGAAAGGCTATTTTAAAAGTTTGGTGGTACCAATTTTAGAAAAGCTAGGAAACAAGAAGGAACCTAAGAGAGACATACATGGTCCCCCTGAGAAGGGGAAAGGGACAAGATCTCCTGAGCAAATTGGGAACATGGAGAAAGGGGAGAGGGAGTTAGAAGAAAGAGAAGGGGAGAAGAGGAGGGGAGAGGAGGGCATGAGGTAGCAGGAAAATTGAGTCAGGGGAAGAATAGAGGAGAGCAAGAAAATAGATACCATAATAGAGGGAACCATTATAGGTTTAAAGAGAAATCTGTCACTAGGGAAATGTCCAGAGACTTACAAGGATGACCAATACGAACAATTTAAGCAATAGTGGAGAGGCTACCTTAAATGCCCTTCCCCGATAATGAGATTGATGACTACCTTACTTGCCATCCTTGAGCTTTCATCTAATAGCTGATGGAAGCAGAAACTGACACCCACAGCTAAACATTGCGCCAAACTCCTGGAACCCAGTTGCAGAGAGGAAGCAATGATGAGCAAAGGGATCAAGACCAGGCTGAAGAAACCCACAGAAACAGCTGACCTGACCAAGGGGGAACTCATGGACTCATGTCTGATAGCTGGCAATCAAAGTCTGATAGCAAAGAAGCAGCCCAGCCCCCCTGAACACAGGTGTTAGTTAGGAGGACTGGGCAGTCCATGGGACCTCTGGTAGTATACAAATGGCATTTTGGAGCCCATTCCACATAGATGGATGCTCTTTCAGCCAAGACACATGGGGAAGCACATAGGCCCTGCCCCAAATGATATGACTGACTGTGAAGATTCCCCCATGGAAGGTCTCACTCTTCCTTGGGTGCAGAATGGGGATGGGGTTTGGTGGGGCAGGAGAGGAGGGGAGGAGGAGAGGGTGAGAGAACTGGGATTGACATGTAAAACAAACTTCTTTCAAATTTAAATAAAATATTATCAAAAAAATGTTTGGTGGTGCTTACTAATAATTAAGAACTGGCCATATAAGGGTCTTATGAGTCAGTGGGAACTTAGACCACCATCAAAGCTATTTATTGTATTGTATAAATACCTTTGTGTATACTATGAAGAGTTGAAAATATAAAAACTCTATAGTGCTAGCCTTGGTGTTTTAGTTATTATTTCAAGCTGATTTTCATAATTGGTCTTGACTTCCATATGTGTCCAACTGCTTACTGGCCAATAAGGTACACATAGGAAGGCTATTTTCCTGAGTGTCATGTATATAGATAGACTTTATTATAAATACTTATTTATTTTGACATGTTTGTATATGTGGGCATGCACATGACATGTCAGATGTGTGTAAGCCAGAAGATAACTTAAAGGAGGACTCTCCTTCCACCTTGTGGGTCCTGGGATGGAACTCAATTAATTTTGGTAAACAGAAACTTTACATGCTGGACCATCTTGCCGGCCAATATATAAACATGCCCTTATTAAATACACCTTGAACATACTTGAAATGAACTTACTTATGATCCAAAGCTGGAAGGAAACCCTAACACAATCAATGTTTAGTCGATTCACACATAACAAATCATGTTCCTTCAAAAACTTTTGGAAAAAATCAACCATACTCAGGGAAAACATGTTAGAGCACCATTTGTATTAAATCAGCTCATTACATAGAGGAAACTTTTTTGAGAGAAAGAGCATGTCATTTTCACTTTCTCTTCAATGGGTGTGTGTATATATACTGTGTGTTGTATATAATATGACATATATAAAACATTTTCTATTTTTAAGAAAATATTAATTCTTTGAGAATTACATATGAGGTATATTGTTTATATTCACCCCACTCTTACCCATTCTCATATATATGTATATATATATATATATATATATATATACATTATGTAGTTTTCTTTGAATATTACTACAAAGGAAAGCAAAAACAGCCCTCTTAAATGCTATTTGTGCTTACTCAGTTTATATAGCTTCTGATGACCAAATAATTTATACCCATCCTATTGTTGTCCTTAATGGAATTTAAGTTCTTCACAGACTAGGACTTGAGCTTTTACTTATTTTATTATTTCTCATTGTGTGTATGAAGTGCTTGTTACATACGTGGCAATCACTCAATAAGTGGACTTTAGGAGTCAAAGTTCTCCAGAGTCTATGTGGAAGTCATAGACTGAAGTCTAAGAGCACAGAGCCTTGAGCTAACAAGTGAGATGGACTGTTTGCATGATTCACATTCATATTGAAGCTGAGAGCCACAGCTACATAATTTAATCTTTAATAATGCAGCCACCACAGATACTAGAAAGAGAAATTCCTTATAAAGGGATCACATTCAGGCTCTGATAGACTTTGCCAATGTGATTTTGAGGAACCGTTGAATTTTTTTTTTCTGGTAATATTTTCTTTCTGCTCACTACCCTGTCATACAAGCATGGGGAAGTTGGGGCAGCTTAATGGCCTTCTCTGGTTCTTACTTTTCCTCACAAGAAATGCTCGGCAACATGATCCAGCATACAGCTATATATTGACATGAACATCTTTGTGAAGTACTATGTTTTCTATTCTATTGCCTATTTACTCACTAGATTTATTGTACAAATATTTAAGGATCAGTTACCCCATGAAAGGCCTGACTAATTATTTTCACTGTTCCTTCTGTCTTGAGGTCCTACAGCACTCAATTAATTGCTGGTAATGTAACAATCTGAAAATAAGAACTCTGTTGTAACATGAACTGGATTTATGCTCAATATCTTTCAATTAGTAATTGTGAACACAGAACAGCGTCCTAAAGATGGTATTCATTTTCCTCACCCATAAGGGAAGAATAATAACACATATGATCTTTTATCTCTTAGAGCTTCCAAAGACATGTTTCTTTAAGCTTTAGTAAATTCTTACATTGAATATTCAAAACCCAGTTGTGTGTCCACAATTCACTGGATATACTTCATTTGACATAAATTAACATCAACTTGCATAGGAAAGATGACTAATTGGATAGTATACCCTGCTTATCCTAAAAGAGACAATACTATTGGAGATAAGTCATTATCTCCAAGACCACAAAGATAAGGAAATGATAACAATAATTAATATCTACTTACAGTTCAGAATTTACAACATTAAGTTTAGGTATTTCTCACATATGTGTATTTTCTGTTTCTTTAATGCAAAACAATTATAATTTACTGGGTACCTGCCTTTACTGTGTGAAGGGTGATTCTAATATCACTTCTTGTGTAAGATCTCTAGTGACCCTTCCTACAGATAATCCTGCCATCTTATGTACTAGAGGGAACTCATAAATATGTTTATAATAGGTTACACTTGCAGAAACAGAGGCATGCTTGAAACCCAGGACCTGTTGATGCTAAATATCGTTTATTTACCCTAACTATACATGTTATTGCTTTTCATGATAAGCTTGAAAAGAATTGAAAAAAATTCAAAGCAATCTATTTTAATATTGTTTTGCTTATCTACTGTGCTGGTATAGAATAATTTATATAGATCTTTGCAAAGGAGAAATAGTTGACAACTTTCTTATTCAAAGTGTGCAACTACTATATTGTTTAATGGGGAAGATGGTCTAGGAATTGCAGGTAACCTAAGGGCATCAATAACACCAACATCGCCACCAGCAACAGGAGATGTCCCTCGCTCAAGGGCAGACTCTGTGAGCTTTTGTAATATTTTGCTTTTTAAAATTGTAACAGAGGACGTGGCAGTAATGAGGGTTTAGTCTTGTGAAAAGTTATATGGATAAATGAGTTGACTCTTTAGGGACATTTGCATAAATTGTCACTATTAATACTCATTCTAGATTAGTATAAAATATGTTGTTTAAAATTGTGTCTTTGATATATATATATAATCTTTAAAATTGTGATTATCACTACTATATAGATGAAAGAAGCAGTCAATTTGAGTATTATTCTCTAATCCATCATTCAAAAGCCATAATAAACACATTCTATTGACAATTCATTTTTTCCCTCTTTCTTTTAATGCATATGTACACATGTATATGGGAGCCGGACAACTTCAGGACTTCCATGAAACTCTTTTCAGACAGGGCCTCTTTCTATCCTAGCCCTTACAAATTAGGTAGTTTGACACTGATTAAACTCATGTTTTCATGCTTGCAACTTAAGTGATTTAACCCCAGAGCCTTCTGAGTACCTCTAGAGCCAGAGCAGTGGTTCTCAACCTGAGGATTGTGAATGCTTTGGGGATAAACAATTCTTCCATAGGATCACCTAAGACCACTGAAAAATTCAGATACTTACATTATGATTCATAACAGTAGTAAAATTACAGTTATGAAGTATTGATGAAAATAAAGTGTTTAGCTGGACTATATTAAACATGAGGGACTATATTAAAGGTTCGCAGCATTAGGAAGGTTGAGAATCACTGCCCTAGAGGGAATTCTTGAATTGTGAAAGGAAATTATAGGCTTTATTCTCCTTAAAATTTTTCGTTATTTTTAACATCTACCGTAAAGAATTAAGATATTTGGGATAAACTGCTGTGATCCTTTCCAATTAGGGAAAATCAAGGCTAGACAGGTGTCGTTTGCCTGGAATTCCAACCAGGAGCTTTTGTGTTCTGGTTCAGTAAACAATTTGCGAGGCTATGTACCACTCAGACATCTCCTCTTACCACCCTGGGCACACAAGTATACAAACCTCTGCAAACCCTTCTAGTATCCTTATTAACTACATGCTTTTCACTTTAGCCTCACAAATCTCAGCTTCTTCCCATAAAACCAGATGCTCACAGAACCATCAGCTCAGCTGCTTCCACCATCTAGTGGCAAGAGACAGAAGTGAACAGGTTTTATATTTTCCAGAATTGCTAATACTGAAAAAAAAAATAGCAAGAATCAGCTAAATGGTTTTCTAATCATTGCATTCCGAAAAATACCACATCTAGAAAGTATAAATAAGCACTGTTTTTAGCAGCTGAAGTTTGAGACCTCATAACTTCTGGGGTCATGTGTAGCATTTCAGTTCATTTTTTCTTCCTATAGCCAAGGTTTTTTATCATGTGCCATGCTATTTATGAAGCAGCTACGGCCTACCCAATGCAGTATTGGGAGGGAGGTTATATTCTTACATGTAGAGTACATGCTCTCTTTGATGACAATTACTTAACCTTGGGTAAAAATTGTAAATATCATACCAGGCAAATACTGTGAGGCGAGTTGTTAATTTTTGATTTCCATAAGTCCCCCTGTTCCCACAAAGTCCTTAGTGTTGACAGTGACTCCTGTATCTCAGCCCTCTATATTCCTTCCCTTTCTGAGTAACCCTACTCATACAGCTTGTACTACAGGGAAGATTTGTATTTTTCTATTTCTGTATTAAGTTCTTCATCTTTTTCTTCTGTTTTGTTGGGAAGGAAAGGGATTGAGCAGGAATCACATCTGAGGTTTCAAACATGCTAGACAAGTGTTCCATCAGTGAGTTGCTTATGATGGCAATTTAATTCATAGTATGTACTTTTATGCAATTAGTCAAAATGGATGCATTATTTACCAATCTCTTTTCTAACTTCACTATTTAATAGGTCTCAGAGACCTGATGATTTATTTTCTAAACAGTCTATTCATTGTTCTCCATGCTCAGTGATTCTACAGTATCCCACGGCTCACCAATCTTACCTTCACTGAGAATGCCCTTAATTCTGATCTCACACTTTTTCAGCTTTTCCTTAACATCATTACATCACATGAAAAATTGTGGAACTTGCAAGTAGGACTATGTCATTTTCCATAGTAAACTTTGCAGACATTCCTTATTACTTAGAAGGTGAAATCCAAACTCCACCAGAGGTCATTCTTTGTCTCTTTCCACCCCCCTTGCTTTATGGCATGCCTCATACTCACCCAATTCTCTGTAATTTGCAGATATCATTTCACCGTTCTTTCCCATTCAAGTACCTTCAGTTCCCAGAATTCTTGGCCATTGTGATACAATTGTTGGACTTAAGGGCAACTTTAACCTTTACTCATTATTTTCTATAAATCCCTTTCAAGTTCTTTCTCTGATCATATTCACTTCCTATTCACCCAGAGGGGAAAACATTAACAATTAATTCTAGCTCTTAGGAGGATTTGCCTCTTCTTCTTACTTTACTGCACACAAAATGATATAGCCAGTCTTCAACCTAAAAATCTAACTGCAGCATGTAAGAAACCTGTAGACAAGTTCTTTATATCTCACTGCAATACACAGAAATAGAGTTGACAGGAGGAAGTCAAAGATGATTGGAAGAATGAATCAACCAACACACACAATATCTTCTTTTCTTAATGCTTATACTAATAGCATCTCAGAAATGCTGGGCATTTTCCCCCCAAAGTTACAGAGGATGAAAAGGACAAATTAGGACCCCAATGTGTATTTATTTTTCTCTGACCCCCATGATGGTTTACATAACCACATTAAATTCTGAAAGAAAATAACAAAATCTGGACATATTGGAATAACAGGTACTGATGTAGAGAAAGACAGGTATAGTCAGATATTAAAATACAAAGAAACAAATCTGGGGATTTGCTCCAAATTCTAGCTTAGAATATTCCTGCATTGTGAACTCATACAACATTTAACTAATAATAAGGCATTGGTAGCAACAATGAATCATTCCATCTTTCTTTAGTTTTTCTTGTAACAAATTTTGTAAATGTCAAAGAAGTATATGAGTGAATATTTTACATATAAAGAAACTGAGGCTTATCAAAGCTATAACTTAAGTTTGCTCACAAAGCTATGAAGAAGAGGATATGGCTGCTTTTGGTTCCAGGAGCAGAATGAAGCTTTACGTCATACTCTTCCATTGTTTGTGTTAGATAATCTGTGTGTCTGTTATGGTTTTTCCCTGTTCATATCTGCCTAGACAAGACTTAATTTAATCCAGAAGAAAAAGTTCCAAGAACAATTGTATACTTAGGAAATATATTTGCTTTAGCCATATCCCCATCTCAGAGGTTGCACTGCATATTGTATTAAATGCTCTGGGAAATTTTGTGCTAAGTTAACAGATTTCACCATGCAGATGTGTGGAAACATGTATCTCCTTATTTCCCATGGACTGCTGATAAGATTCCACCAAATGCACCGATGAAAATGTAGTTTAATTTCATTGCAGATGTCATGATGACAAAGAAGGGAAGTAAAGGAGCAATGTGGTCAACAGACAACAGAATCCACAAAATAAAAATGTAGTATAGTGAAAAGTGGCTTGCGTGCCTATAAAAAAAACAATGACATCTATCAAGGAGAGCACCCTATATTGCCTAGCAAAAGGTACTTAGAATAACAAAAGAAAGCCCATTTTTAAAATTTAACTGTGATGGAGATGTTCACTTTTTGTGCTCTAGGCTCTGAGGATCAATGGGTAGACTCAGATCTAAGAGTGAGGAAGGGGGTCTCATGGTACCCTCAGCTTGTGCATCTCCATGATAAAGTGCCTACTACCCTAGGAAGAAAATCATAAAGCTATATTTGGTGTTTCTTCTACCTGTGATTATTTATGTTGCCTTTCTTCAGATTGAAATTACCCACTAGAATGCTCAATACTTGTCTGTCCACAGATTCTCCAATGTTTCCCCACATGCACTCAATAAGTGCCCAGTTGTTCAAATGAATAGCTCTTTCTCCAAACTCACTAACCTCACATTCTAGTAAACCTTCCTAGAACCTTTCATTCTAGTCTCAATAAAACCTAGAAAGACTATCAATTGCACAATTAATACAATTCCCACAACTTGCATTTTCCAGTTAATGACTGCTGATTTTAAGATGATTATTAGGATTTTAATTTACTCTAGGAAGTGGCATCAATTTTAATGACAACATACCACAGGTTGTTGTATACAGACAGATTTCATCTATGTTGGTATATGAGAAATTATGGCATTTAGGACAATGAAATTCCATAAGATAAAAATTAAACCCTCTCTTCATCATTTGCTCACTAATAAATACTCAGCACAAAGCATTCTGGCACCCAGTCCCATAGTATTTAAGATAGAAAGACTGAGTTTGCAGACTAAGAATGACTAACAATTAATTATAACTCAACCTCTTAGGGATGCAATATGCATATTTAAACCCATGTTGTTTGCTAGACCATGTTTGCTCAGGGGAATTCTGGGAACATTCTTTGACCTTATGCTGTGCCTCCTTCCTCTTGTCTCTTTACAATGTTTGACCCAGGAACACTAGACAGAACAAGAGAAACAATGAAGTTGAAAACACATTTCTAATTGAGCATTTGTACGTGCTTTGCATTTTCCTGATTTTAGTAGTTTTCCTTTGTGTGAAAACAACATGCTAGTTTTCCAAACACTTGAAATGAGATAATAGAACAACTTCTTGACAAGGAAATTAGTCCTGTCTTTTTGGAAATGCATGATCTTGGATTCAACATGCCTGCTTATGCGGGAGCTACTTCTACTGGCAGTTGCATCCTTCCTGCGGCTCTCTTTTCTGAGTATTTCATTAGCTAAACTCTATGGCCTGAGTCAGCCATGGAAGGCATATTATGCCATAAGACTGGTAGACTCCATAAACAGGGCTGATTGTCTTAAAAAGGTATAAATGTTTATTTTTATAACTGCTGTCAGAGGAACATATTACAGACTTTTCTGCCAAGACTGTCTAAAAGCACATCCTGTTTAGTATAATATCTGTAAGATGCTCAAGGCAAGCAAACTCTGGCCTTACAAGGGCTACCTCATGGCCTCAGAATAGAAGTCCTGAGCAAACTGTTCTTTTCTTTCCAAATACCTTGGAGGCTATGCATCCTGAACTCCTAGCTCCAACCACGGACGAAAAAATGTTTCTATTATTGGCATTTTGTATGAGAAGCTTATTATTCAAACATGATACTTTAAAATCTGATAAGTGGAAACTTCAATAAAAATCAACACTATCGTATAATCATCAAAACCAGTAAAACTTGGTGAAAAACAGAGTACACAATAAGTTACAGGAAACCCAACATAAAACCAATGGTTTTGGGCTGGAAACCAAAGTTTGATCCTTAGAGTACAGATGCAGGTGAAAAGAAAGATCTGTAGATAAAATAGCATGCAAGGAGTACAGAAAATTCTTATTCTAATTGAATTGTCTCTTCTCAAAATATCATTGGTCAAAAATTGTGTATAATTAAAATTTAAAAGGTAGAAAGTATCAGGGAAAATATGATACCAAATAGAAAGACACCTTGGAAACCAATTTTCTGGAATAAAATTGAAGTGTTGATGAGCCAACTCACACATTTTTAGTTTCAGTTTAGACAACAAGGCAATCATTAGGTGTGATAAGGGTATATTTACTTCCTTTGTTTCATCTGAGATTAGACATGCTGATAGAAGGAGAACATTTGAGCAAACCATGGTGTGCCAATGTGTTTTTCCCCCTGTCCTTAATATGCATGCTTTAAACACATTTACATAGACTCAGGATCCCAGGAGGCATCCACAGATGCCCTACAGAACACATGACACACTCCACATAAGCCCGAAGGATTACTTCTTCCTGCTTATTTACACAAGCAGCAAAATATCCTGTCAATTTGGAAAAAGGTAGCCCAGACAATATCCCATTTATCCCAAAGGATGAATACCCTTCTTCTGCACTGGGATCACTCTTAAATCTGTCAAGTTTTCATTCCTGAACTTTTGCTTAGACCTTTTTCAACAGCTAAAAGAATTTTCCAGACATTCAAACAATGGAAATAAAAATACTTCCCAGAATTACCAGGTTGGGTTCCAAACCACAGAAATTATCTCTCCAACCAATAGCCACTATTATGAAAAAAATAAAAACAAACAAACAAACACACAAACAAAAAAAATCCTCATCCAATCAGGCACATAAAATTGCCTTTAGCAGTCAGGATTGACAAAATTTACCAGCTATGAAATATAAAGAGTAATCAGACTTACCTTCAGAGGTGAAATGTGAGACTGTAAGACATATCCATGGACATTTTCTATTTGCGAGAGGTTCTTTTCCGATACATGCACCAGTTCTGGACCTCTTACTTCGTGGGTTAGCCGAGGCAAGGAATGATCATGTGGACCGTCCTCATCTTGGTATCTATACTTCTAGGAAAAAAGCAAAGGGGGGAGGGAAATGTGCATCAGTGTTAGGATGGGATTCAGACAGTTTGGTTTTATCAGGGCATACTGCATGACTACTGTTGGCTTTGTCATATGTTTGTCAAACTTTTCCAGAGTTTGGTCAGATCCAACTAAAACTTCAGCAATATTTAGCTTAACTTTTTTGTCATGGCAATATATTCTATTTCTGATACAAAAAACACTGGAAACAAATAAGACTGAGAAAATTTACTTAAACAGAGAGGAGACAGTCCTCCAAATAACAAGACTAGCTACAGAGGTGCTAATACAGTTCAGTCATGGATGGAGAGAAAAGTTTAGAGCAAGAAATTAGAACTCTGATATATATTTACTCATACATTTAATTTTGCTGCTGGATCTGTTGAAAGTTTAAATTCCCCCTGATAATGAGGACAGTATGTCTATGAGCTTGAAAGGGAAGATAATTGTTCTTTATTTAGTTCAAACCATATGAAGAACATTGATTTGGGTTTGTTGCATTTTAGGACAAATATTACAATTTCTAGGAATTAAAATATTTCTAAAGATCTTAAAAATCAAGCAAGAGTTTACTCAGATGACTCCTGGAGGCTGAAGAGAGACTTCCTTCCTTCTCTAGCTTCCTTTCCCTTTACATTAACTAGTCCTCTGCATCCCCACAACAGCAAGAACATCCTCTGGCAAAGGCTAATGCTAGAGATATCCATGCAGATCTCAGAAAGATGGTCTGGAGAGAAAAGGGTCAGGACAAGGAACAGTCTGAGTGAATTCAACCATTCTTGTTGGATGCACCCCAACTTCAGCCAAGGTTCCAGTCTCCAGAGACTGGGAATCTGGATCTTGCTATTTCACTGTCCCTTTAGTCTAAGCATATTGTTTCAAAGTCTTTGTTCATGTAGGAAAAGAAAAGGAAACCATTCTATATCCAACTCCCAACCAAGCTAGTACACTGTTTGCTCGTCTTGATTGGTCTGTGTGTCCTATGCATTACACATGGGCATTGGATCAGGGATCCAGACACATCATGAGTGCCCTCTCAAATTTCACTTTACATTGAATCTGTTCCTGGTACCTCTCTGTTGCTAGCATATCAGGTCACCAAAACTCTCTCTTCTTCTAAAGATATTTTCACTTACTTTTAAGATGAAAAATATGCCGTGTTGGACATCAATGTGACTCATAATTTGACAATAACAAAGTCCACCTCAGGATTAATAATTCATGGTGGAATCCATTTTTAGAAGCTAATTATCAATACATGCATTTCTGGGGAGTCTATGTAATGCCCAAAGTAGTATACACCTCAATGCAAAGTAAATAAATAAATAAAACAAACACACAAAAGTGTGTAACAGTGCCATAACTTCAGTTGAGAAAGGATTCCTGAATTCTGCTTCAATTATAGTCATTATTCTGTGATACTCCTTTTTGCTTTGACAAAACTAACCTTTGTGGAGGTTAAGGTTATCATCTAGAGGCATATTGAATATGGTAATTCATGCCCAGGTTTGAATAACCTGAATCTTCCACCAAAGCAGAAACCAATTCTGGTGATTCATTTGGGAACCTGATAGAAAACCACCACTGAGAACAGACACTACGATAAGGTTTGAACTTTTCTGTGAATGGAAAATATCTTGATTCTGTCTTTTTAGTGCCATGAATAATATGAGAAATCAATCCCTCTTAGAAGCATGGGCTAACATTTGTCTACAAATGTCATGTCTATGCCTGCTTTCATTTCTTCAGCTAGAGCATATGTACACCTACTCCCTTTTTGCTCTTTCTCTTGGAAGCACTATCACAGTCACCACAGCCAGAAAGTAAGAGTTAGATGCTGTTTCCTTCTTCACTCCCTACCATTGGCCTGACTTATATCCTAAATAAAATTTATAGTTATTCTACCAATATCCTCTCAGTTGCCAACACTAACCAGTGTCATCACTAACCATGTTTAGGTGCCCATTAGCTCTCTATTGGCCATTGCAACAGCACATATATGAACCACTTTGATAGACTCTCCATCTATTTCTACTCTACCCCAGGGGTCATTCTGAATTTCCAACA
Organism: Cricetiscus sungorus; assembly: GCA_030556225.1. Classification (NCBI taxonomy): domain Eukaryota; kingdom Metazoa; phylum Chordata; class Mammalia; order Rodentia; family Cricetidae; genus Cricetiscus; species Cricetiscus sungorus. The sequence goes on along the minus strand of JANBXA010000007.1, from coordinate 54,677,553 downwards.
TGAGGTCCTTAAAATGCCCCATGACTGCCACTGACTACAGGATAGATTTCTAGTTTCCTTCTGAGATAAGCTGTTACTATTACCATGGCATTAGCCAAACCTCTGTGATTTCTCAATTCCTTTTCTCATCATGCTCACACAAGTAATTATAAACTACAGTAACTTCGTGAATTGATTTAAAGTTTTCTTTAACTGTTGCAAAATATACACAATCCTTAAGTGTATATGGTATGACCAGGCATGGTGCTGGCATATCTCTAATACAAGTACAGGGGAGGCTGAGGCAAGAGAATTGTGAGTTTGAGTCAAGCCCAGGCTCCTGGCCAGTGGGCTATATAGAAAGACCTGTTTCAAAAAGCCAAGTTGTATTATTGAGGACTGTTTAACGTTTCCTTAGATTAGCTTTATTGTATAATACATGTCAACCCTTTCATCCTCAATATGTTCTCATAGCTCCTTGGCCTGCTATGTAATAATCGTTTATGCTAAATATGCATTTTCAATTTTCCACAAGTCTGTTCACTTATTTTTTCTTTTTTTACTATCAACCCAAGTTCCCTCTCCCTCTCTCCCTCCCTCCCTCTCTCCCCCCTTCCTCCCTTCCTCTCTCCCTTCATTTCTCCCTCCCTCCCATGCCCCCTGACCACCCTCCCATCCCATTCCCCACCCCCATTCCACAGGGAGTGTCATGCCTTACTGGGGGGAATCTACAAAATCTGTCAAGTCATTTGGAGTAGGGACTAGGTCCTGTCTTCTGTCCATAGGTTAAGGGAGTATCCCTCCATGGGGAATGTGCTCCCAAAGTCTTTTGTGCACCAGGGATACATCCTGGTTCTACTGTCAGAGGTCCCTTCATCTGCCCAGGCCTTCTAACTGAGACCCATGTTCAGAGGATCTGAGTTGGTCCAATGCTGGGTTCCCAGCTATCAGTCTGGGAATCCATTAGCTCCTCCTTGTTCAGGTCAGCTGTCTCTGTAGGTTTCTGTAGCCTGGTCTTATCCTCCCTCTCTGCATCTGTATTCCAGTTTAATTCAGTGTTTAGGTGTGGGTGTCTACTTCTGTTCATTTTGAAGTTGAAAACAAAATGTCAGTGCTCAACCTCATATTACAAGTTCCTTAGCCAAGTACTGATAATGTATGTTCAACAAGTATTGCCTTTTGAGGAAATGGAGAGAATGGATGGATTTTAGCTACTTGAGATACAGAACAATTTTTGGCTACTAGATGTAACTTCTTTCATTATAAAAAATTATAAAATCAGGTTTAAGGAAAATCACAATGATATTTTTTGCTCAACACATAACAAAGGACATCATATTCTTAATACATTGTTCTCTCCTCATTATTCACTTCTCCATTTGCTGAGACTAGAAATTAATAAAAATGTAGTTTTATAGTCAATAATGGTGTAAGATTTAAATTGAATTGTACTTATGCACAATTAAACCACCATACACAGCAATGATGATCATATTTATAATCAAGTTCTATGGAAGAAAAAATGGTGCAAATCAACTTTGCTTGAAGCTTTATACTTTAAAATGGAATCGAATCTCAAATGTTATACAAAGAGAACAAACATTCTGTAAAGTACAAAGGCATATAACAGCCACAATTTCAAGGCCAGCCTTAATGATATAGTGACTTTGACACAAAAAAGAAAAGAAATCACAAGTTTATTAGAAATTAATCACGATAAATGAAAGTAACAATGAGATCTTTGTGATTTATGGAATATGTCATTGTCCCCCCTATCCAAATCCATAAAAATATCTTTTCAAAGGTCATATCTCCTCACTTCTTGAGAAGGTATCACTTGGGTGATGAAAGATTCCCTTCTCAGATGTACCTATGCCTGAAAAAGTAATTTCCATATTAAGGAGAAACTCTACCTGTTGTGAAAATTACAGTCCCAAAGCATTCATCTAACAAGGGACAATAAACAATTCTGTTGGGGCCATATCCTGATAGGGTCAGCCTTTATATTTAAGAAAATTCTGAGTCATATTTTATTCTATGGATCCTTGGCTAGTTGCTAATCCTTCTGGTGGGGGTTTCTTATTAATAGAAAAGAAGGGGGACTATTAGAAAAGGCCTTTACTTTAAAATGTATGCCTCACTCTTCTCAGTTCATTGCCTCCATGTGATCTATTAGAGAAGACTCTACTTGGGGAATATATTACTTGTTAGCAAACATTAATACTTTCATCTCTACTGAGAGTAGAGGCAGGAGGAGTGCTGTTAACTGGAGGTATTATGGTATTGTCTCTCCTATGCTAATTTCACTTGGAGCATTTTGTCTCTGTCTTCAGGTCTCCTCCCTCTTTTTAAGTTTAAGCTTCCCTTCAGCATTGTATTCCAACAAATAAACTTTTCATATCTGCAATAATCAGATCAGGTATTGCCTCATTGGAAACATTCTCTGACTGTAAGGAATGTCAAGAGATTTCCCTCACCCCTTGTATCCTCTTAATTCTGCACTGATTTTAATCAGTGAATAACAGCTATATTGTAATTGTATCCCCATGTATCTAGAGTTCGTGATTGCCTTTATATCTCTTACATTTCAGTGCCTACATGACATGAAGTGGGAAACCAATATCTATGAGTTTAATGGAATTAACTTTAAATTATCTGATCAAAGCTATGATTCATCTAATAAAAAATCCCACCAAACAGAACAGACATGAAAATATCTTTATCTTTTTTTATCTTCCACAGACTCTCACATGAATGGATTAAAATAAAGTCGTGCTAGAGCCTGTTCAGTTCATTCTACTGAAATTAATGTGTGAGTCAGAACCATTCCAAAGTGCCTAGAATCCAGAGGAACATAAACATTGCAATTTGGAAGGTGGATCTGTGCTGGCAACATGGATCACATTTCCAGAGCCTGGAAGTGTGCCAAGTTCTCATAAATATAAATCTGTTTATCTTTTGTTGAACAAAAAGTACTCTACTCCCTTCTTCCAGCTTGTAGCAGGGGTTTGCATGAGACTGGCAGAGGAGAGAGATAGGAAGATAGAAATAGAAGGAGAGAGGAAGAAGAGAAAGGGTAGAGAGTTATATAAATCAATAGCCCAGTAGCCAAGTAAAGCTAGAACATACTTGTGTACTTCTGAGTTCATCGTGATACTGTGATATCTTCTAACTAGAAGATACAACCTGAAAACACTTTGCAAAGAATATGAAAGAGGATTGCTATTTAAGGCTTCAAGATATGCTATGAAGCAGGTGTAAGATTAAGAAATAATGCTAACTCTTTATAGCAACCTCATATGTAGGAATTGCTCAACATTGTTTCTGTGAATTGTACTGACATAGTATGCTTTGTGTTGAATCACATTTCCTCCTGTCGGCTAAAGCTCTCCAAGGGTTGAAACCAAAACTTTACTTTTATCTCATAATGTTCACCTAGAACACTCCACAGTCAGTTGACTAAGGGCCTTTGCAGAGAGAAAACTTTTCTGAAAAAGGAGTTATTTCACAAACAGGAACAACCTATTTCAGGAGAAGTGTGGAGTCAGTAAGAATATGAAATAAATAACAAATCTGCAAAGGAAGATTGAAGTGATGATTCCTAGGAAATATGTGAATAAGACTCAGAACACAGGAAAAAAAGGAAAAAAAAACCACAAGGGAGAAGGAAGCTGGATCAAAAAACAGAACCACAGAAAAGGAATGACTTTCATTTCCTGCAAAAAGATATGCCACGCTTGAGCAGAACTACAGTTGCCTTCTTGTGTTATACAACATGTTATTTGTGTAGTTTGATAATTATTTTAACATTTTCCTTATTGGAGGCCTGTGCATGTAGAGCTGGGTCTTTTCCAGTTCCTTCCTAGTTTCCTTTGGCCAATTTGTGATCTGTGGCTCCTCCATGCCTTGCATCTGCTGCAATTTTTCTAACTTACTGCCTCACCTCAGGGATACATGAGTGGACAAGGAGGAATGGGAAGAAGAAAGGGGTGAGTAGAAGGAGGAAGCCATGACAACTAGGAACAGAAGAACGAGGAGATGAATGCCCAGTGTAGTGAACAGGTCACCTTGCTGATTTGTCTTTTTATACTCACTTCATTAATTTAAAATAAATCATTTGAAAACCATTTTGACTGGATCAGGGTTCTCTCTCCTCTTCCCAGGTGTGATGGAATAGGAGATAGGAAGAACAAAGGCAGGACAGACATTGCATAATTCTCACTGTTTCTTTCCCGAGTCTTCATCTCTTACCACACTGTTCTTTGCTTTCTGTGTTTTCAGGGGACATGCAGAAACAGCCACTTTTTAAATTTGACATTCTTTTCTTTGATTTCTTTCTTTATGTTTGCCTTGCCCACCCCATTGACTGACTCTTCTGTGGGAACCCTAATTGCTCTGTAAGACACTGACCTCTGGTACCTGATATGCAGTAGGTCCTCAATAAATGTTAATGAATTGTCAGGCCAAACCTGTTCAAAATCTATTATTCAACAAACTAAAAAAAGCAAAACAAAACAAAACAAACAAACTAACAAACAAAAACCACAAAAAAAAGTAGGTCAATGCTTACTGACCACACACACTCCTTCCCCAAGTGCTAATAAATTTTCAGAAAAGCTCCCACAGTCAACTGGGAAGCTTAGCCCAGGGAGCACTGGAAAGTGGAATTTTGATCAGATCTGGAGCAGGATGAGATCAAGAGTACCAGTGTGAGAGATGAGATGCTCTTCCAGATGCTTCGTTTGAATTTTTTTTTCAGAAAAATTTCCCAACTAAAAGGAAATACTTTTCTGCTTTTTGCCACAAAAAACATGACAAGCCAGGATGTTAATTAAATTACAAATCAGCTGTCTGCTTGCAGCTGACAGAGCTTTGTGTGCTTCCAAGCAACTTCAGATATTTTCAACCCTCTGTAATTACCTACAATGGAGAAGCTGCCAGGAAGGATGCCTTCATGAATATTTAATGGCTCTCAAGATTCTTTTTAAAGCACCAATGATTTAAATAATCACATGAGACCCTACTGTTACTCTGGGCTGCCCTCCATCTGTCCACAGAAGATTCTGGAAGCCCAGTCAAGAGTGCAGCTTTTTTTCCCACATATGATGAAAGGCATTCATCCATGGAGTCACCAAAGAGTTAAACAGATCTGAGTTCTTTGAGTGTGTCAAAATGGAACCCAGGGCTGAGATGTGGAAAAGTAATGGGTGTGGAGCTATGAAGTAAATTTATAAAAGGTGGTATACTGCCAGGATGGCTTCAATAAATTTATACAAGGTGGCACACAGTTAGGATGATTTTGTTTTAAATAAAGATGTATTTTTAAAAGTTCTTTCCTTTGGTTTTTCACATAAGAACTGGACAAAGAAGATGTTGTGATTCTGATTTCCATGTGAGAAAGAAAGAGGTTCAGATAGTCTTCAAAGTGTTAAATAACTGTGACGATGTGTTTCATGACAGCCACCTTCTGACTGCCAGTTGCAGTCAAAATAGAATTGGGGAAAAGTCTGTTTTAGCTATGGAAACACAAATCCAAACTTCCACTCTGATGCTGGTTGAGAGACAACTGTGAAGTTGTGTAGTGTCTCTGAGCTTTACCCGATTGCAGGTGGACATGGAGAGGGCCGAATTTATTTCACAGAAGTATACAAACTGAGAATGACATTGCATTCCTGGTACACACTAAGCTTCTTGACAAATCTTAACTCCCCACTTTCATGAAGTCTCTTTGTAGCTATGTTATTAAGAAGGAAAAATGTCATTCCCAAGAGTGAAATTTTCATATGTCTATTTCTATCAGCAAGATGAAGAGAATATGAATAATTATTCACCAAATATGTCTCTTATGGTTGCATTCCTGAGGACAATAAACTAAGGTAGTGGCTGGAATTTATGTTCTGAAAAGACTCCCAGTCATTCACCTACCATGTAATTCTGGGAAACTCCTGAACTCTCTGAGATTTAGCATCTTCACTGTGAGAGGGTCAGCATTCCTACACCACAGGGAGGCCAAGTGACAGAATGAATGGGAAGATTTAGGAGAGAGCCTGGGCCCTGGCATGCTATCCCTATGGAGTTTCATTCTTTTTAAACTAGATCATTAGATGCTGTACATGATTAGTAATGATTTCAAAAGTGGTAGAAACTAGAGAATTAATTCTACCATTTTTTTCTTCTAGTTTTAAAATCTGTTTCCATTAATCTATGACACAGCCTATATCAACGCCTATAAATACAACAGAGTTACTGAACACCGACTAAGTGACAGAAATAACATTACAGGTGACACTTTCTGGTGCTTTCTAGATCATAAGATTTAAAAAAAAAGAAAGAAAAAAATGGCAACACACATGATGTGAGATGTTCATCACCATGCAAATGTGTGTTGCTGTTACTGGTTGATGAACAAAGCTGCTTTGGCCCATGGCAGGGCAGAATATAGCTAGGTGAGAAGTCCAAGCGGGGATACGGGGAGAAAGAAGGCAGGGCCAGGAGAGATGCCATCCAGTCACCCAAGGAACATGTCAGTATACTAGAGGTAATCCATTTCCATGTGGCGACACACATATAAATAGATATGGGTTAATTTAAATGTCAGAATTAGACAGTAATAACCTAAGCAATCAACCAAACAATTATAGTTAATATTAAGCCCCTGAGTGATTGTTTTATAAGCAGGTGTGGGACCAGGCAAGACAGCATAAAAGCATGCAGTTACACAAGAGGGGAACTGAAAAGGTCCCCTGTTTTGCTAGCACTCAGGCAGGGTGAGAAGAAAAGTACAACATGGAGATGAAGCCATCTCAAGCAGTGCTCCTTTATAATCAGCAGGTCACTTACAGGTGAGTAGTAATCTCAGATAAGCAGGCTAAAAGGCACTGAAGTATATGGGAGAAAGGACAAAAGCCCAGAATGGTTAAATAGTAAGATGCTGATAGTGCTTATTTTTAGGTGATTGTTAATTCTGTAATAAACCACATTTATTACTTGAAGTAATTAAAATAATTAACAAAGCAGAACACTTAAAAATGATCACGTATTGGTGTTGAAGTGAAGAAGGTCCAATGTGTTTTGTGGCAAGGGGGAAAGGTCCTAGGAAATGTTCACTCAAGTTCTGTTGAGTTAATTTGGGGAGCTAGGTGGAGGGAGACCAGGGAAGTAAGTCACTGCCAGCTGAGAAACGTAGGAAGGAGGAGCCAAGAATGAATTGACTGTGGAGGATCAGCTTTGAAGTTGATTTGTTGGCTTCAATACCAACAAATCAAAGCGACGATTTCAGAAAGGGCCCAGTAATTAGTTTGTTCATTTGAAGCAAAACTTCAAATGCTATCTGAGTAATGTTCTGTGGCTCACTGCTACTGGATTCAGCGGAGGACAGTAAGATCCTGTGGGCAGACTCTGCCTGACTCAACCCACCAGCTGTGCATGTGCAACATCAGTGAGAGGCTCTACAGAAGAGAAAAGCTTACACTGCCCAGGAAGCTTTGGAACCCATGAAAAGAGAAAATGTTCTCTTCAGCAATATGCTTAATCAAGCGACAGCAATTCTCTGGGCCTCGGTTTCCTGGGATTCAATTCTGCTTCTATCGCTAACAAGTGATATGGCTTCTGGCAACTATGGAAGTTCTCTGCAACTCACTCATGCTTTTAAAAATTGAGCTAATAGTACATGAAAGTTGTTGGTATGGGGAACTAAGTAGATAATATGAATAAACATTTTTTTGTAGCCTGGTGCTGTGTTATATAAGGTCATTTTCATACAGGTATGTATTATGCAGTGAGCATGAGGCCTCCTATACTACTGCACTTCCCCTTTCTATCTTATTGTTCCTCTGTTCACATTATACAACACACACAGTTTTATGCATCTATATAAAAATATAGGAACTACAAATGAAAAACAGACACACACACATTTTGTTTATCTTTCTGAGACTGCCACAATACAATATGGCTTCATATGACTACCTTCAGTAAGAAGCATGGACTTTTTGGCACAAGTCCTCTCTTCTGGTACATGCTTAGTAACTCAAAGAATTTTCCCATTTCCTCATTAATCGCAAACAGGCCCCTTCTCAAGTACCATATTTAAGGAGACCCTACCTAGTGCATGGCAGGTGGGTCATGCCAGTATTATAGGTAGCTGGCATCACCAGGCTTTTGTACACATCACAGAATGCTAGAAAATAGCACAGACCATCTGAACACAGGCAGAACGAGATACAAAGTCCTCGTTCTGGTGCTCTAAAGATTCAGGAGATGCTATTTCTGTTTGAATATATGGGACTCATTTTGCTCACACTTGCATCTAGGCCAATGTACTGGCCTCTTTTGCCTATGATTATTAGTTCTGCTCAGGACCTTCCTATGGAGTTAGTTAGGTCTATGTGCAAGCTTTCCAACCATATTTCATACCCCAGAATAAGATCCCATACCCACCTGGACCTAAATTGGACTCGTTTGATCAGGCTGTGTGACTGGCTCAAGAATTTTCCAGGTGCCTGTTTGTTTGTATTTCCTCTATGACACTCAGAGATGGAAATTGCTTTCTAGCATAAAACAATATCACTCATTTATTCAAGAAACTATTTCTCATGAGTGTCATGTCCTAATCACTAAATTTATAGTGTCATAAATGCATAAGTTAATACAAAGCAAGAACTGAGAAAGAGTGGGTTCATGCTCCAGAAGAATTTGATTGTTTGACTCTTTGTTTCCTTTTCCTCAACATGCTTTCTTCAATAAACAGACTAAATTTTAGTCTCTCTCTCTCTCTCTCTCTCTCTCTCTCTCTCTCTCTCTCTCTCTCTCTCTCTCTCTCTCTCTGTCTGTGTGTGTGTGTGTGTGTGTGTGTGTGTGTGTGTGCAGATGGATATACATCCGAGTGATGTGCCTACAGAGGCCAGAGGCATTGTATACCCTGGAGCTAGAGACTTGTGCATTTGTGAGATGCCCTAACTGGGTATTAGTAACAAAACATGAGTTGTCTGCAAAAGCAGTATATACTTTTAACCATTAAGTCATCTTCGGGCCCTCATCATGCTTTTTTTTCTTTTTTGTCAGAATGAATAATTCTGTATAATAATGGTGATGATATCATGGCCAGAGCACACAACCTCTCTTGGTTGTTTATGGAGCTGGTGAAAACAATGTGGTCTATCTACATCCTTTGGTCCACCTGCCTCTGTTCCATATATCTATGAAATAGGAAGGTAGCATAGGGGAAGGTCCAAAGCAGAAGTTGTGATCCCAATGCTGGAAATAGTTTCTAGTTAAAGAATATTATTTTATAATTAGACCAGTGTATTAATGTCAGTATTTCCACAAATACATTTGTTTTATATTCCATGCTTCTTTATGGCAATATTTAAATATTACAAAAACCAAATACATAATATAATGTCTTTGGAAATGCATTTCAGAATTGATTGAGGGGCTCAACAGGTAATTGAATAAGCTACTACAAAATGTTAGTGTTCACTAAAGTCTTTAATATGTTTCTTATAAAAGCTCATGAGTTTAATGAGCAGATATTATGTACCACTCCCACCAATTTCATAAATAAATGCTGCATGTTTCTTGATCTCTTACACAGATATTTCTTCTGTGTACAGTAAGTACTTAAGACCTCTGAGTTAGAAGTTGAGGTCTGCATGAATCCTCCTTTTTTTCTGATGGAATGACGAATGTAAAGAGGAAAATTAAAAATTGAAGGAACCTGACCAATGATCCTGATATTTTTCTGCCTCCAAGATGGAGATGACTCCTCCACATTTGCCCTCCCATGACTTCCAGAGATGTGTCCACGAAAGTTGGCAGAGCACGACATTCCATCAGAGTGAAGTCAAGTTGATTCCATGGGGTTGAGAATCCCTCAAAGAAGGGAGGAGTGCTGCAGTCAGGGTTGTTGTGGACTCCTTCTGACATACAGTGAAAGAACAAACATACCATCTGGAGTCCTTCTCAACCAGGATCCTCACTCTTGCAATTTTGTTCATTCCATGGCTAATTCTCCCATCAGGCTCTCACTTCTCTCTCAAAAATACGCAAACTTGCCATTTCCCTTTCTGAACACATTCTGTACCTTTTCCTACTCAGCCAGAGCTTCTTTCCTCTACTTCTTCATCTTCTCACATATCATCCCATCAAAACACAGTCAAATCACCCCAAATTATTTGCAACTGGAGTAACTAAGTACCTTCTGGAACACTGCAACTGACACTCCCCAGGTGCTTTTTGTCATCTATTTACTTCCAGGATCAGTCGTGGAGATGCAACCTCTCATGAGCCTCCATGATTTATTCATTTCACTCCTTAGAGTGGAATGGAATTTCTAGACTGATTGTAAGATCTTGCATTGCTGTACCATATGTTTAATAAATGTTAAATTAATGCTCATTGAATGAATAAAGCCACACAATAACTACTTCCCCTACTAGTATCTTTCTATCAACCAAACCATTCAACAAATAACCCCTCAGATTTTTCTTCTTTAAATACAAATTTAGCTACATCAAAACCTTCCAGATACTTATTGCTGCATAAGAATAAAGCACTGACAAATTGGGCTTTGTACAATGGACCTCATGCTGAAGTCCACCTCTTGTTTGTTTGGTTTGAGACACATTATCACTATGTAGTCCAGGATGGCCAGAAACACATTTCAAAACAAGTCGAACTTCAAACACCTGGTCCTCCTGCCTCAGCCTCTCCAGTGTTAGAATTACCACACTCTGCCCTCACTGTACATCTGGTCTTATTGACAATCTTTGCAAACTAGCTAAGAAGCTCTCTTCTTTTTTTCCCCTTCTTTGAAGTCATTTGAAATATTTCACCTCCAACCACTTGTTCTTTCTTGATGGCTGAAATAAGGTTCTCTAGATAATGGAATATGATTGTTGGCTTCTTGTCATTATTGTTTTGTTTTTTGGTTCTGTTCATATGTAAACTTTCCTTCAGTCTTTTATCCCCCAAAGTAGGATCTGCTCATGTCTTTGCTTTGTCTTAACTTTGGTAGTAAAATCTTCCAACACTGAATGTGTTTTCTTTCACCCATCTCTTCTTCCACTAAGCATTCACAATGAGTGACTAAGTCTTGCTAATAGACACTGACACTATTCAGAGACAATGCAGGATCCTGCCCTCATTTGGCATCCTTTTCAGTAGATGGAACTGGAAATTGTCAGTTAGGAATGATTTCAGAAGTTCTATATTTAACTTGTACATATCAGAAACGATGAAATGCCACATAAAACATATATGCACATGTTTTCATAGAGGTGCACTTAAACTAGCTTTGAGATTATAACAGGACAGTTTATTCAAGAATAAGATATGATAGATTATTAAATCTTATTATTAGATCTTAAAGAGCAAAACCATCAAACTCACATAAAGAGAGCAGATCACAACTCATGGAAGATGAGGGATAGAGCAAAATTTCACTTTATAAGACACTGAGATGCCTTTAGCCAGGTCCTAACATTTGGTTCCTTGAAACTTTTTGGTATGAAGTCATGAACTGTTGTGCTAGAATAAAATTAAAATTTATTGCAGAGTATTCATTCTTTGTTAAAAACAAACTCAACAGCATCTGAAAATTTCCAAAGTTACAGAAAACTTTGATGAATGAATTCCTGTGGAGAAATACTTATTTCAAAAATTGAAATATTGCTGATAAAATTAACCATCTATGGAAGTAGGATCAGCATGATTAGATTATTTTATGCCCTGGGTATTCACAAACCAATAGCTCCACAAAGCTAATTAAACTCAGTCATCACAGAAAATTTAACTGTAAAATCCCTGAGCAATATTTTGGTTTGACTTCATCCATATATCTATTTAGTAAAGATTTTATCTGGACATGCAAAACTAGTAAGCATAGGAAAATGCCCAAATATATTATTCACCTTAAGTTTCTTTAGTGTCCCTATTTCGTATGAAATTTGCTTAGTCGTGAGGGAAGAATAATCTAGGTGGGGAGCTGTAGTCACAAGTTGCTAGGATTTAATAATAAATCAGAAAATAAAAATTATTTCTCCTGAAGAGCTTTCATTATACCCAAAGTTACAGGGAAAAAAATAACCTTTTAACACATAAAGGATATGAGAAGATACTACAAGAGAGTCCCAAAGCAGATGCCTTTTCACAAGAACAGGTGTAGACACTGTCCAAAGGGAGTGAGTGACACCCTGAAGAAGATGAGAAAATCTCTAAGCTACAAAACATCCCAAATGCTCACACATATTATTTGTTTAAATGTTCCACGTTTATTTCACAGAAGAGATCAGAATTAATCAGCTCCTCCTTGGGACCATCTGTCTCCCAGAGGAACAGGGGAAGGGTCTCAGACAGGTGCATACTGGACAGCTCTAGGCTCAGGACCAAGGCTCTGTGAGCAGTGAGCATGGGGCCTCTGTACAGTCATTCCTCATGAATGCTCATTAGTTACTCTTGATAAATCTGAACATCTGGCATAATGCTGAGCTAGAAATATTCCTTCTTGACTTGTACTTCTGTTTGGGGTTTATTTCAGCTTATACTTCCACACCATAGCCCATCTTCAAAGAAATCGGGGCAACAGGGCAGGAACCTGGAGGCAGGAGCTGACAGTGACCATGGCGGGGCACTGTTTACTGACTTGCTCCTTCCTCCACATGTCTTGCTCAGCCTGCTCTCTTAAAGGACCAGCAGCCCAGGAGTGGCACCTCCTACAGTGAGCTGGGCCCTCCCACATCAATCACTACTATGGGCTTTCTGACAGGCCAGTCTGGTGGGGATCTTTTTCCCAATTGAGATTACCTCTTTCAAAATGACCGTAGCTTGTGTCAAGTTGATATAAAACTAACCATGACACATATATACACACAAAACATAAAATAGAGCACAGATATAATGCAAATTAATACATAACTCTCTGCTGAGGACCCATGCACTATATCTATTAATTTCCCTTTAGGAGTAACAAAACTATAACAATGCTTCTGCAATAATCTTGCCAATGTTTCTTGTTGCATGTATATAATGCTATCTTTAAGCATATATCTGAAAATGGAACCTTACAACCAAATGGCTGTGGTGTAGTTGTACATCACGTGAGACAAATCAACTTGTATTGTCTTGTAATATATGAGAGTTGTGGTTACTTCACAGTCTCATTCTATTTTGTATTATCAGACCAGCGAGGTGATTCCTAGGGTAAAAACTAGGAACTATATAAACCTGAAATCCTGAGGTTAGTCACAAGATCCTAAAATGGAAAGAGAGAACTCTGAGGAAAGTTGTCCTCTGACTTCCAAACAATCACCATGTCACACTCATACATACATGAACATACACATCAACTATAAATGTACACAATAATAAATTTAAAAAAAAAAAGTATCTCTGGCATTATCCATGAAAATAACTCTATCCCAGAGATTTGATTCAACAGATATATGGCTCTCTCTCTTGAGAGAGCAAAAATCAATCAAAGATAGTTTCCAGTTTATGTTTAGAAAATATTTATATTTATTCTAAGCATAATCTTTCTGTTTTCTGTTTCAGAGTATTTATAATAAGCAAAATTTCACTAATTGATTAGGGTTTGGTTTGCCTCCCAATTTAGTTCTTCTGTGTGCAGGATCTGACTTTTGCCACAAGAGGGCAGGCTAAGCACGCTCAAATGAAATTACTCCACAGACCTAAGCGCACTTGACTTGGTAAAGCTATATAATGAACTGATGGTTTATGGATGTAGCACACACACTTCTTTCTTTCAAATTCTAATGTTTTTGAATCCACATGTCCACCTCTTTCTATTTTCCAGAGGAAAATAATGGCCTTTCTCCATCCCATCTTTTGAAGGCAGGAGTGTTTCCCTTGCTTCCTTATTTCTTTGCTCCTTATTTCCAGCATATATAGTAGACCCCCTCATCCCCACATACAGTACTTTCTTCATGCTGCCTCGAGTCTGAATTTCCAGCATTTCCTTCACTTACCCTTCAGTCCAAAGACGCACGCGCGCGCGCACACACACACACACACACACACACACACACACACACACACACACACCCACAAACTACTGTCGCTGTTACTACCACCACCACCACCATGGTTTCCTCCCACACTTTTCAGTCCCTAGGATATTGTCCAGCTGTGCTCAGTTCCTCTCAAATTGATTTTCATACTTCCATGAGACTTTGAACTTGTGTTCTTTGCCTGTTTAACTTACTTGCAAACTTGACTCTAGAGCTTCACTAAGACTTTAGGGCAAAAACCTTTCTAAGCATCCTCTTCAAACACATTTTCAAACACCAAATAAACCTCCATGTTTACAATATTTGACCTTTTTAATCTGTTCTTTCTCAAATGTTTCCTACTGGTCAATAGGGAGTCAGAAAGAACTTTATTGTTCGGGGTTCAGTGCCTACACTATGTCTAGCAACACAGAGGATGATGACTAGATTGAAGAATAGAATGAATCCATGCTGTGTTTAATTTTAAACAATATATACTTAATTTATATTAAGTATAACAGTAACTAACTTGGTTAGTTATAACAGTAACTAACCAAGAACTTACTCTTTAGAACTTGTTTTTTAATCATTGTCATTGTAACTAAATTATTTTAAGTGAAAAATAATTTAAGTTTGGTGGTAAAAAGAGATTAAAGATGATGTTTCTGCCTTGGAATGGTGAAGGAGAAGGCATAGGAAGCTGAAGAATGCATAGGTTAGGAACATATGTATGCAGCATAAGTCATTATGATATACTAATATAATGAAGTAGTACACTTAATGACTATCCATAAATAAATAATCAGACTCAGCCTTTGACAAGAATTTCCATAATTCAGTTGAATAGTCAAATATTTTTAGCAGCAAGCATATTATTTATTTCCCACAAAGGTTGTAATTTAACAAACACATAATATCAAATTGTTTTTTAAAACTCACAGTCCAGAACTATGGGGATCTCAGTGAAATTGTAATTCCTTGTAATTAAAAGCTTTCAAATCGCAAATATGTGCCATAAGGCATGGGGCACCATATGCTTCACTGTAATCTCAAACTTCACTTCCCAAATCCTGCAAATACAACTCTGCTGATCAGAACTTTTGTTTTGGCATTTTGTCGACTCTTTGGTTTTACTTTTGTAAGATGTTTGGATTCTATTTTAATTTAAATGAATCAAATTACAGTTATTAAGTAACTAGGAGGAACAACGGGATAGGAGTGCCTTAACAAGCTGCTTGTGACAGGCCCTCTTTACTCATTTTTAACTATTATGTCAATAGAGAACTAAGTACTGATAATGATGGATAAAGATATGTATTCACATAGGAAAACTTGTGGGAGGAAGAACCTAGTTCCAAAAGATTCATCTTGTTGTACTTAGCCATCTTGTATACTTGTAAGAAACATACAGAAAGAAATTCATCATAACAACCTTTGCAAATTCTTATAAAATTCAGAGAACATATATATTCAGGGCTATATATAATCTGAGCTCCAAATCTACAAACATCATCTTGTTTTCTTTAAGTTAAATGCAGAGAAAAGCTACCCAATATTGATTTCAGCCAACGTTCTCCAATGGAGTAACTTAAGTCAACATATAAATTGCTGTTGACTATTATGGAATGCTCACAGTGTTCTAGGCACCATTAATTCAGCCAAAACTCATTAATCCAATGACTAACTAGGTCCCCATTAGGAAGGTTCACATTTTACAAATGACCAAGCAGGAGCAAAGCACCCAGCTGAAAGGCAACAGAATTGGCAGGCACTTTTATCATCTGCTGTTAATTGGGAGAAGTAGAGAATCATTTTGTTCAGAGGAATGCTTCATCGTGGCCTTGGGAAGTAATGAAGTCTCAAGGGATCTGACTGGACTCCTCTAATAACTTCCTAGAAGAGATGGAAGATTTAGAGAAGAAAGGGAAGATGTATGAGATTTCTTAATTTCAAAATCTTACAAGAAATAAAATAAGCACAACCTATATATTGTGCCCAATGATCCAGAAGAAGAATTATTGACTGCACAATATCATCTTTTGTAGCCATGAAAGCTTTCAATCTAAGTTATATGTGAGAAAAATTGAAGATTTATTGAGGTTAGAAGATGAGGAGAGGAGCTGAACTTAATTTCAAAGGAATATGGTACTATTTCTGGAAGTCTGGGTTATGACCTTTGCTGTCAAGGAAATAATGTTCTAGAGTTGGACTGCTCATATTTTCAAAATAGGGTCTAATGCTGTGTTTTGGCAATGAGAGATCATCTGTTGATCACTACACATCCCTCTAGCAATCATTTACTAGCTACAGATGGTGAGATTTTTACTGGCTAGGTTTACCAAAGAACTTTTATTCTCTTCTTTTATGGAGCTTGTAGTCTTGTTGGCTGGGTAGATGTTAACTGCATAAGCATTTTACACTAGTAAAATAGCAGTATATGTGAAGAAATCCCACAATATATTTGGTGTACCATTAAGTAGTAAGTTACATGGCTTAGTAGGCCCATCTGACAGCTACTTCTATGCTATCTATTATATCTGCACAAGGCTCCTTTGCATTACTTCATATCTTCATAAGTCTCCTATGAGAATTTCATAGCATCCTAACACAGATGAGGATTCTTGCTCCTGTTGCCTCCATGGTGGCATATGCCATCACACATATCAACAGGTTGGTTGTAGCCTGAGAGTTGTCACTTTTGTCTTTTATAAGACCTAGACAAAATGTCACCTTGTCTCTAAAACTTCTCTTATGACAACCAGTGTCCCCGGTTCTGGTTATTTCAAAGATTTGGTTTCAACCCTAATAATTTGAAATATAATCGATTTATTTGTAAGTCTATCTGTTCACTGGACTGTGATCTTCTTGAAGAAGTAGTCATTATTCTGTGTTTTATTTCTTTATAGTTACTGAATCTAGAAGTTTAGTTCTTGACAGTTATAGGCCCTCAATAAATATTTACTAAATCATCATTGAAGGAGATACAACTTGTTCTTACATTCTAGAAGGCAATATATATTAGAAAACATGGGTAGAATTGCACCTGAAATGAAATGCTGGGAAAATACTTGAAATATAAATTATTTATTAAGACATTCCAGATAAGAACATACTCCACAACACATACCAATTTGGAGATTACAATGGACTTTTTATTTTTGTAGTGTTGATAGATATTATGAATGTCAAATAAAAGAATAAGTGGGTTTCAACCAAACAAAATCCATGTGGATAATTAAGATAAGTACTTGTGTTTCTGTCTTTATTTTTACTAAGCACAGTAGAAAAGTTCACTTTAATAAAGTTGCAAATTCAAGCATTATCTGAAGAATCAATGACCTACATATTGGATGGAATTCTAAGACATGTCTTTCCTGCATCATCTGTCTGCAAAAGGATCTGCTTTGGCATGATGTCTGTCAGGGGATGAGCAATGGTGACTACATTCTAGTTCCCTAAATCTTAAACAACACCACCTCTTCTCATGGCTCCCTAGATCTCCTGACAATACTAAATCCAGTCCTAATTCCTCATGACTACATGCAACCATCTAAGTATGCTCCCCAGCACTTTATCTCTACAAGAGAATAATTCTATCATGCCTTTAGAAATTGTGTGTCTCACTTATTAAATGCGAATCTAGGAACTACATGTGTCCTGTTTTATATTAATTATTTACAATTGTTTTATTTATTGGAGACACTATAAGGATACCCCAAATCCTCAGATAATTACAATTTCAATTATAGTGATTATTGATTTTTAAATTATTTATAACTTTTTTCTTATTCTTACATATCGATTTCAGTTCCCTCTCCCTCCCTCTCTTCCTCCTTCCCTCCCATGTCCCCCAACCACCCTCCCATCCCATTCCCCCTATACTAAATTTTGATTGCAAGTCTTTTGAGATTTTTTTAAACATTCTTCTAAATAACTATTATAGCTCACATGTGATTCATGTGTAGTACATGTGCTCGTGCTCAAAATATTTTAGTTGTCATAAATACAACTAGAAGAAAACACTATCTACCTATTTAAAACCATAATTTATCTTCATTAAAGTAAGTGCCTCTTGTGTGACACATGTAAAAGTTGAAACAGGATCAGATTGAATTCTTCATGCTGGATACAGTGACTAGTATGTTATAGGCTCAAGCAGCAAAGGAGGGAGCATCCAGCAGTGCTTGTAAACGTTTCAGGCACATCTGATGCTGAATTGTCTTAGATATTGAAGGATGATGGCAAAGTGAATAAATGATCCATATGATTTATGTTGTTCTGATATGTATGATAAATGTTATTATTTTTATAAAAGCCACGGCATTTTGTTTTGAGGCCTCTTTCCAACATAATTAGTGAGAAGTAAAGACTGACTGACATTTAGACAACAATCCTTTGAGCTGGAAGAAATCATGCTTTCTTCAGAACTTGCCATTCTACCTGCAAACAGAAGTACTAGGAGCTCACTGCAAAGGTCATAATATATCAGAGCATAAGGCAAGGTGAACCAACTGGTGAAGATACTGTGAGTTTCATATTGAAATAAAATAATGGCAGATCATCAAATCAGTTTTGTTTTTGCAACTCCTGCAAGTTGGCTCTTACTTCCAGAAAGCTTATTGGAAAGATAATTGGAGACCATAATTGATACAGTACAATTTCCATCTCAGTCTTGGCTCTGAATGTAAGAGGCTGTGTGACCAGAGAAAATTATTTTACTTTCCGTGGTAGAGATTGCCTTATCACCAAATTCTTGTTTTGGAAAATGGGATAAAACAGTAGCTCTGTGCTATCTCCTACTCACTTATTACAGATATTGCAGATATTAATATTAACTATAAACCAATTGCAAATAAAAACTTAAAAATGAACCTGAGCACATTGAAGAGACAACAGCATGCAATCTCATTCACTTGCATTCTGTTGTACTTGCTTTAGACCTACATGAATGGAAAGAAATAGTGTTGCAGTTAATGTAGTAACAAGAATGTACAGACTATTTGATGTAGAATAGCACTGTTGTAGAAGAGCCTACTCACGCTGTGACAATAATGAGTGGTTCCAATGGATGGGGGGGCTTAATAACTTGAATGTTCAAAAGAATGAGCCAATACTTTGTTTGCCAATGAGAGAAAAATGATGAGATCTGTGGATAAAAGCTGGCTAAACTGCCTATCAGCAGTGAACTACAGGGATCTGGACTAGTGTATCTATGGGGTTTGTTTCTATACAGTGTTTAAAGTCACTGCAAATGTCCCTGAGGGAAGACTTTTCAACCACTAAGAGGCCCCACTCAGGAATCTACTGTGCAGTGAGATATCTACCCCACCCACACCTGTTTCACTGACCATGCCCATTGGGGCATGGGGACAGGTGTGGGCATCACGGGAGGTCCCGACTCTAGCTTGCTCTCTTACTTCCTGGTAGAAAACATAGAGCATCTGGAGGCATCCTTGAGATGGGAACCTGTGGCAGTCATCTGTTTCTGGTGTAAGTGATTTCTCCCCAATAAAAATCCATCAGCCCATCATTTTTCACATTCTTTTTTTTTTAACCAAGCTTTACTACTGTTCCTTTATTTTATGAAATTGAAAAAGGAAGAGGTTGTTTGAGAAAGAACAGCAAGACAGAGCACTTTTAACAATGTATAAAATATCTCTTGCTTTAAGTATCTCTTAAACTGTGCCTCCAAGTCTTATCCTGCATATAATATGATTAATAGATATTGAATGTGATGTTGAATCATGGTTATGGTACCAAGTTTTCCCTGAATGTGAAATGGTGTGGACAAAGTATCCTAGAGGATCCCTCTAAAGGCTGAAAATCAGTTTTGTTTTGTTTTGTTTTGTTTTGTTTGTTTGTTTGTTTGTTTTCTCAAGTAGCTGTGTTGGGTATCTGACACTGCAATCTGGTGCCACCTGCTTAAACTATAGTCACCCTACCAGGAAGTCATTAATCATCATTCCTAGGTTTGTTTGCAGTTTCCACCCAGCCTAGCGTGGGTATTACACATTGCAGTGATATGGTTGTAAAGGCTGAATTTTTCTGTAAAGATAATTTAGTCCATATGAACTTTGTAGAAAACATGAAAATAGTGTTCTTTATTTTTAATTATCTCTAGAGATATATTCTGCAACTTCTCTTACACCCCCATTTCATGTTTAATAATGCAGTATTCCTCAATACATTTGTTGTTCTACTTCAAAACACTTATCCTAATAATCAAACTGTAAAACACAAGTATTTTCATTTTTGTGAGAAGGACCCAAGAGAAGAAGTTATAGCCAGGCTGTCTAGGCACAAAGGTGGTGAGAGCAGTTGAAGCATATGAATTAGGGCTCAGTTGGCATCTTATACTCAAAATACTTATTGTGTGCTTCTGTTAGCTAAAGGCATGGCTGTCAAATACAGTGCAACAGTGGACATCAAGACTGTGTGTCTGAATTTAAATACAAAGTTATTTGCTGCACAACACCAGAGGAATTATTAAATTTAACTGAAATGGTTTTCATTTGTACACATGATTAAAAATAATAATTCCTTAAAGGGCCCTGAAATAAATTAGGAATACAATATTATGTAAAATTATTATCTAAATCTGTAAGGTACATAGAGCACTATGAATATATCCGAAGAAATGTGTCCAAGTACTGGAAGTTGGTCACAAAGCCTAAGCCAAAGTATGTATTACATGTGTTGAATTAAGGAATCACTATGCAGTCAAGACTGTTTAAGAGGGTCTCTTGATAGGCTTTCAGGCCAGAGTTCAAATTCAAGTGATGCGCAGGTCTAACCAAAATAGGTGCTTATGATAAGAGGACCTAAATCATGTGTAAATGGCATGTTGAGTTGTCTTTCATTGTACACATGTCAACTTCCCCTATAATCAAATATTTGAGAACAAAGATTACCTTTTTAAAATATCTCCGCATCTTCTTTACTAACCATAATAACCAACAAATATGACCTATTCAATAAAAATCAATCTTCTGTTGGCCTGGATACTGATGATCACTAACAGAACCACTGTTTATATGTTCAATTTTATATGACAAAATAATCATCCTTCTCTTATGTCCAAGAAAATGAAACTCAAGTAAAAAGAGAATTACATTTTTTTTTATAGAAACTACTAGTTTTACTATTTAATAATATCAAATAAAAGCTTAGGGCTTCCCCAAAAACTACAACTTCCTATGTGTATGTATATCAAAAAATTTTTTGTAAAAGTTTGTATTCCCTTTGAATAGTAATCCATATTCTCCCCTCGTGTTTTTACACACACACATTCACGCATATACCACACAAACATACCTTTGGTACCTTGCAATATGACTCTGTTTTTCTAACAGACAAAAGGATAAGATCTGTTGATAAAAAGCTTTCTTCACAGCAGATTAAAAATGTAAGGTAAAAAGTCTACCAGCTCCCATGATTGAGTTGGTGCATAAAATATGAGAGGAAATCTTGTATCATAACACAACAAACCAAATCAATAACTGCTTATATAAGAGAAGCGTGTCAAAACTGACTGTGTAGTTTCAGAAAAACACAGCTGTTTGTGCTCAAGAGGAAGGCTACTATGCCGTCACAGTTCCTCTAACCTTGTTCTACTTTCAAGTGGATCACAGGGTAAATTTTGTCAACTGTGTGCTATAAAAAACCCGATGCAGTCCTTGCTTGGGTCTGTAGAATGAAGAGGGTCAGCTTTACTTAAGTGATTGGCTTCCTGTTTTTCTTAATTATACAAAATGAGGACAATGCAAAACACAGCTGCTGGAAACTCAGATGTTGCTCAGAGCCTCAAGCACATAACCACTTAGTGCTGAGAAACACAGAAAATACTTGCTGGGGAGGGGAGCACAGCGGAGACACGTTTCCAGTGGCCTGCTTACTATACAGCTGAAAAACTGATTTCACCTAGGAAAAGGAGAGAAGGAAAAACGTGCTGCAGGGTACAAGAAGCTGCCTTTAACTTAGACACATGTGTGTTATTGAAAGGACAAACAGGAAGAGCAGGAAAGCATAGGGGCTGTATATGGAATAGTGCATAGGTGGACAATTATGATGACAAAGTCTAAAGGTTGAGAAGAGATTACTACTGTATGTATTAAATTTCAAGCTACCCCAGGCAGTAAGCACACACACCACAAAGTTTACTACTAGAGTGCTTCTCAGTGGTTGAGTATGGCATTGGATGAGGTCTGGCTGAAGAGAAGTTACACTGATTAACTAGGATCGAGATATATAAAACGCTGAGTGGCTCAAAGAAACTGCAGATGTAGTTAATGACTCCTTGGTGGATCCTTATTCATATTTTAAGGCCGAGTTCAAGTATTAATTCTTCTAATTGCCTTTTTCATTACTAGATGAAATAACACATTTTCTTTTAACTTTCTTAGTGTCATATAGTACTCCCCAAACCAATTTAATATTTCTCTACTATAATATGAGCTCTTTGGAGGTAGAGGCTATTATTTAGTCCTTCTTATATTTCTACAGTAATTAACATCATGCAAATATTTAAAAAGAGCACAATATATGTTAATTGAGTCAATAATATAAATAAACCAGTGGTTGAATGGTATATGTATCTTTGTGAGTATGACATCGTTAGTATATTGAGTAGACGTAGTTCAGTACTACTTATTTTCTCATTTACCTATGATGTATGTTAGGTGGCATGCTTAGTAATAGAATGAATCTGAATTTTAAATTAAGACTTAAATGCTAGTGAGGAATGATAAAGTTTATTGAACTTCTAACTCAATCACGCGCATGGCTTCTTAATACACATATTTTATAAAATGGCCTGGATTGGGCCATAACACCTTCTTTCCTTTTTGATATATTAATAGGACCACACGTTTTATGTAAATAAAGACACAACAAGGAATTGCTTCTATAATGAAGTTGAGTGAGGTGATGTAGACCTGGAGACCTAGAGCTTGGGAGATGGAGCCAAGGTAATTAGGAGCCCAAAGTCAGTCTTGGTTACAAGTAGAGTTGAGTTCCAGGTCAATCTGAGCAGAGATAAAAATTCAAAATAGTAAAAGAATATTTCACCTATGATATAACTCAGACAATATTAGGAGGCATGAAAACACACTTGAAATAAATGCTAAGGTAACACTATTCAGTAGTCCCATATATTGTAGAATAGGTTCACCATGTTTAAAATTCTCTACTGTTGCAAAGAACTTATTACTGTAGTGAAGTATTAAAAATTTTGTGGTTTACTTTATATCTCTCTTATGTACTCCTTGGTTTTCATTGCTGCCATAGAATTATTATCCTTTGCTGTTAGCCAAAATTAGCTATACTTCCACAGGCTTCATTTATTACTCTATGATAAGCTTAACTACACAACACAAACAAAATTATTTTGCATCAGTTTCTAGACCATTCTACTTCAGATATGATGCCCATCTTCTCAGTTCTTTTGTGTCCTGTAATGTTCACATAAGACTGAAGTCATCTGTGCTAGAAGAGCAAGATGAGTGAACTTCGTAACTAACCTGTGAAGTACCATACCCTGAGACAAGCAGCTGAGCTTTGCTGTGTGAGAGAAATGAACTTGACTGTAGTTAAGCTATGCTATTTTGGTTTGCTCTCAGCTGTCAGCAGTGTAAACAGCTGTGTTAACTTTCCTGTTCTTAACACACTGTGGGCAAGGTGGGGTGTTGGGCAGATGAATGAATATTGGGATAACCTATAGAATGAGGCTATAAATAGTGACTAAATATTCATTAAGGACTTCATGATCTAAACATACTGAACACAGATAAATTTTGTGTTATAGTACTTGGATTATTCTATAGGAATTGCCTAACTAGTTTTCCCTGCCTACAAATACACCTAATTCATCTCAACTCAGTCATCTTTACTCTAGCTCATTGGATTGGTTATGTTGCTGTCTTCCTTCTTCTTTACATAATTTCCTCTTGCTCAATATTCAGCTCAACCTCCTGTCTCCCTTCCAGATGTCTGGTTCATCATACCTGTATTCACCAATAGTACTTGGAACACATTTGACTTAATTATGCTCTCACTTAATTGTAGAATTTCTTCTTTAGTCGTCATATCCTGTCTAAAGTGTAAGGTTTCTGGCAGATGAACTAGCATTGTCTTCACCAGTGTTCAATGATTCAGTATCTGATACATAGTGAGTACCACATGGCACACAGTAAGTACAAATATGTTGATGTTGATTTTTTCTTCCTTTTCATGCAAGATCAGTACCCAGTTCTGCTCATTTTCTAAGGTCCATCTCTTTCCCAAATCTTACAACAAGCAGTGTCTGAATTTCCACAATTCTTGCATCTAAGGACAACTTTTCTCCTTTCTACTTCTCTTGATCACCTCAATTTAGAAAATACATTTCACTGCCTACTTGGGTAGATACATACTGGACTAGGAAAGTGTCAAAATTAAGTTGTCAAAAAATTCCTCTGCATCTTATTCTATTCTTTCCTGGCAAAGTCTTCATAGAGTAAAGTTATTCTTGTGACTCAAAACTTGAAGACTAAGAAAGGGGGTTGGAGGAAAATCTGTCTTTTGACATTTAAAAGATACATGCTAAAATTAGAGAGCAGTTAGCACTTCTGTTAATAGTGAGATGAGGCCACACACACATTTATGAAAACTCCAAATAACCAACATTTACATTATTACTGGCCACAGAGGACCACACTGTGAAAGAACAGCACACACAAAGCAAGCAGAAGCTTGACTCTGTTTGTGATGCATTATAGAAGTCATCATAAAGTGCTATTATCTATATAGGTTTTTGTTATAATTTTCAAGCTGTTTACCCAATGAAATGAAGCAGAAGTGATGTATTAGCAGTTTGAAGCTATATCACAAAAGGTCTTCCTTCTACATCAGAAGCAAGTAAACAAGTTTGGGTTAGTCTGCTAGCAAAAATGGAACTAAGGGGAGCAGAGAGTAGCCATCTCAGTCATGATTCATTAGACTCATTATCCTCAAATGAGATCCACCAAGACTGGCCATGATCAGTAGACCTGAACCAAATTTCCCATCCCAAGCTTCCTAATTGTCAGAAAAGAGTGAGGAGGTCATTTACTGAATATCTTGAGAGTGCTGAATATCATCCCTTGACATGCAAAAAGTATAAAATGATGATCACTCTCTGCCTAGGACATTTCTTAGAGGTGTATTTTGTGGATAAAATCTGTGGATGCAGTGTGACCATCATGACTCCTGTTCTGCCATCCTTGACTGTTGCTATGTCTTCACCACTATAGTGGACCATATCCCTTTTGAACTATAATACAAAATGAAGCCTTTCTTCCCTAAGTTGTCTCTCTATTGGAATATTTTATCATAGCCCACAGGAAAAGAAACTATGTGTCACTAAGTAACACATGTATGTAAAATAATTCTATGAATCATGCAATCTCTTTAATTATAACTAGTATTAGGCTGTTAACATTTTTATTGACCTATTCAACATTAAGTGATAGTACTTTAAATTTGTAGTACAGATATAAAATTGAGTTGAAAAGGGTATTAGTCATCAGGAAAGCATTAACTATCATTCACGGTGGTACACAAATGACCACAATTTTAATTATTTCATTGATGTCTATACCACAAAAATGAGAAACTCATATATCTGTATATGTTGTACTTCAGAAAATGCCACTGAAGAGAAAGACTACCTAGGTTCAGATCACAAGATTCTGTTCTTCAAAACCATTCTGTGTTTTAGAAATTGCTTATGGAAATATAAACATCCCCTTGGAACAAATAGATGATTGTTAACATAAAATAAAATTTGTGTCATTAGAATAAAGTCATATGCTGCATGGAGGAAAAGATACCCACAAATTTTGGCATTATTCTTTTAGTATCTCTTCTTTGTGAAAATGTTAGCCAGTGATAATGATCCATCTTCATGTTCCAGGCTGGCAAACTCTGAGTCATTCACAAAGACACTTACAGACAATGGAGGACTATGAACATTCTCAGAGCAACTGCCTTGAGAGACTCATCAATAGGATACCCTGAAAGGCACTCAATTAGCTATTCAACCAACTCTTTTACTTAACAGGAAAGAAAATGAGAACCATGGATGTTCTCAATTTGTTCAAGGCCACATATTGACTCAACAGAGTGGGAGAAGACTTCAACTTATCTTTTTTTACTATCCATTCTTCAGCTCTTTTCCATGGCTCATCCTTCCCTAACTTCCTTTATGTGGTTAATGTGTGATGTAGAGAATCTATCTATCTCATCCCATACATTGTCTTATTTCATCAATGAGAAGAGAAAAGCATCTGTGCTTTAAATGCTATATAATGTAAGTATATTTGGGAAAAGATGTCTCAGATACATACTCTATCCCTAAACTAATATTGGCTGCAAGTAGTAAAAGGAAATCTTTTTAAGTGGTGCTAACCTGGGCTAGGGGGATGTCTCAGCATTTAAAATGTTTGACTTATAAACAGCAGGCATGAGGACCTGACCAGAGTTTAGATTCCAAGAGCTCATGTACAGGCTAGGTGGGGCTGGAGGCCAGTGTCCAGAAGGCAGAGCCAGGGGATTCCCCTTAGCTAGCTGACTACCTATCCTGGTGGTATCAGTGAGTATTTCTGGGTCTGACTGGGAGATGGCTTCTATCTAAGGCAGAATGTGATTTCTTTTACATGTGCACACGTATACACAATTGCTTGTGTACCTGCAATACACTTGTAAGCATATATTTGTGAACATGCATGCACACACATATACAAATCAAATACAGAAAAGAAAAATGAAATATTAAAAGAAAACTAAGCAATCCTAACCTATTGAAATGCTTAACCTGTTTCATTTCTTCCTCTTTTAGCTACATACATTCTAAAAGTTACATTTTAGAAGTTTAAAAGCAATTCGACTTTCATTTTTGTATAAGTTGAAGGATGATTCTAAACCTTAATTGCTCTGCTGGAAATGTGATTGATGTTTATAATGACCACAGGAACATGGAAATCTGAAGAAGTCACATTGGTGTGTAGCTGGAACCACATTAGTAGATCCATAAATGCAAGGCCCTTTCAGTTAGCTTGCTGCTCATCACCTGATTGTTCAATTGACACCTCAGTAGTGACTAACTCCAGCCTCCCTTCCTAGAAATGCGCCCTTACATGTGCCCTTGTGTGGGCTAATGCTTCACTGACTTTGCATCACCATTTATACATGTGCTCAAATTATAAGCTTAGGCATCATTTGACTCTTCCCATGGCTTGCTTTTCCATCACATGGTCAAAATTTTACATAACTACTTTTCATCAGTATACCACAGCAAGCTTCTCAACAAAACCTGCCATCTGGGACCAGTATCAGTCAGTTTTCTCCCGGACTACAGGTATCCTCTTAGGATTGCTACTGTACTTTAAACTGGCCCCTATTCCACTTTCTACCATTTCCACTGAAGTTAACAAGATCTCACTAGTGGCTTCCTAAACATATTTGGTGCCTCATATCACATACACTCAGATGAAATACAAGATCTTCCCAATGTTCATAGCAACCCAGACAAACTTCTCTGATATTTTCCTCCACCTTTGTGGAGACATCTTCTGTATACCTCTATTTGTAAATATTGAATTACAGCTCAACTATTTAACATTCATTAAAAACCAGTAATATACACTATTAAAAGTTTATATAAGAAGCAGTTTAAATCAACAGAAACTTTTGGTAAAGGAAGAAAACTGTTCTAATCCAACATTTTCTTAAATTTAAATAAAGGATTAATATTAATTAACCACTGAGAAAATAAAGAGAAGAAAAGTATTCAAGGATAAAATATGTGCAAGGTCCAAAAACATGAAAGTGGTCACACTGAGGGAGCTCTTAGCATATGGGGATATTGGCAATGAATCTGTGAGCTAATGATAGGATGCTAATGGGAGAGGATTGAATTTGGCCATACTAGGTAGTTACAATGTATGAAGAGTAAGAGTAAAGGACAGTCACAAATAACTGTATATTGGTATAAAGGAGCAGGGGCAGAGAGGCTGATTAAATGATTCCTGTAAATGTAATTCAGACAAGAGATGAGAAAGTACTAAATTAAAACAATGTCAGTCAGGAGAGAGAAAAACAGATGGAGGCATATGTGACAGGCTTGGTGGCTGATGGAATGTGGGGGCCGACAGAGAATGAGATGGCTAGGATAACTCCCAAGTTTTTGGCTGGAGCTGCTGAGTGCCTGGAAGGTGTCACTCCCCATGAGAATGCGAGACAAGGAAGGAGAAGATGAAAAAATGTTGGCATATGAAGTATGGGGTCTTCTAAAACAGTAAAGATGACTTGACAGACTTCTACAAGTCAGTGGGAGGAACTGGGCCAGAGATGCAGATGGAGAGCTAGTGTGAGCACCCAAGATCCTCAAGAACCCACCAAATGATGTGTTTCCATCTATCTGTAGCACGCTGGAATTGCCAATTCTATGCTAGGGTTTCACCAAGCCATGGATCATTTCCTGCAATATTAAGTGGATGCACTTAATATTTGAAGACAAATGTATAGTCTAATACAATAGTATTCTAAAGGATGGAGTATAAAGACTGCCTGGAAGTTCAGCAAGAAAAGCAATCATCACACTAATTGCAACTTCTATGATTTGTTCCTACAGTACTGGTCTCACACTGCATGACACTCACACCCATGTTCCTCCTGTTCTGTCTTTGGCTCTGTAATGAAAACATTTAAAGAAGACTGAATTAAAGCACTTCAGAAGTGTTATATGAACTAGGTTTCAGTGAGTAGCCATTTAACATAATAGCCTGGAAGAATGTGACACACCATCTAGCCTGGAGTAAAAGACAGTAAGCTGTCAATGGGCTCAGCTGGCCCTGTCATAGCATGCACTATTGAATCACTGTGGAAACACATGTAAGGAAACAGTATGCTATTTGGACATGAGGGTTCCTTTTCAGTGACTGTTGTTCTTAGCTCTCAATTTCATTCCTATTCTCTGTAAGCAAAGTAATTCACAGGTCTCTTATTTCCTTCAGCTCACTCCAGGAGTCACCTGCTAAGAGGTCAGGTGCTTCTTTTCCATTTAGCTGCTGCCTGCTGCCTGCTGCCTACAAAACATACATTATGAAGTAGAGAAAATTGCTTTTGCTATCATGTAGGCTATGTGGAAAGAATGTTTAGTATTCAACTAACAGGCATTTATTACCATGCTAAAATCCAGTCAGAGGAAGTGCATGCTTTAAAGACACACACAGACCACCCTCTCTCCACTTATTGCTGCAGCCGCTTATCCCTTTCCTTACAAAGGAATTCATCATTTTATATCATCTTGTAAATATTTAGAGAACAGAAGGGCCACTTTTGCAAAAAGAAGTTATGAGAAGTTGCAATGAGTGTGTTTTAATTAAAAGCTGGTTCTTTCTTGACCCATAATGTAAAACCATGGCTTGGATGCACAGGACGTTCCATCTTTGGAAGTCTGACAGGGCAGGTTTTTCCTCCATTGAATTCTCCTGTTCATAGTCAGGCCTTTCTTCATAAGGGAAAAATCTCATCACCATGTACTATATTTATTTCCTCTATGAGTCATTCTTATCATGATTTTTTCCACTCTAGCAATAAGCCAATAGTATTTTTTTCCTAAAGTGAGATGAGAGAAGATAAAAAACTTCAGAATAGCTATTCATCAACAATCATAAGTCAATGCTGCCTTTATAAAAGATAATTTTACTTTTAAAATTTGGTAGGTCATACTTTGTTATATACATTATAAAATTCTCAAAGAATAAATATAATAGTAATATTAATAATGATAAACAGAAATTTATAAAATGTGGTAGATATTATTACCTTAATTCAGGTTTAATCTGCAAGAAGTATAACAAGAAGTTATACTTTTTGGTTTGTGAAATGATTTAGGCATCATTTGAAGTAGCAGCAACTTCTCAAAGGGAGGAAAAAGAAAAGGCTGGCTTGCTATGATAAAGTGAAGCAAGATAAGCCACAGCTTTAATTTGCAATCTGACAGGCTTAGTTTGATTAAATAAGTATTCAGAATCCAAGGTAGGCTCTTTAGTAAAAAAAAATGTGAACAAGCATTATATTTTATGGAGAGATTCATTAACTTAATCAAGGACATTGATAGCAGGAAACACAATTATACTAATCTTGCAGATGATGAAGAAATTTTGAAAGACTCAGAGATGTATTGTTTTATACAATGAAAAATAGAATCAATAATGCCACAAGAATTTACAATATAGAAATAAATGATGGACCAATTGAATAACTGTATGTACACAACACATAGCTGCCTATATATCCATCAATGAATCCTAACAGCAAAAGAACTAAGAGGTAATGTTTTGTAATCTTTTGGCTAAACATGTAAGGGCTTTCACAAATGTTAAGACTAGCTGCTCTCCTATGTAATGATACTGTCTTGAATGACAGAATGTGATGTGAAGGGAACACATAGTTCATCCTTGTGGAGCAGGGTAGGTATACATTTTTAGCAGATTAGCTTAGAGCCATGGGTCCTCCTCATTCTCTTTCATTCCTGCCTCAGACTAGATGTTGCCAAGAGTACAGAATGTCAATTTCACAGATTTGCTTATGTTTATCTCAATAAAAGGAGGAGAACTTAAAGTTTCCTTTCAAGGCCTATTCTACTCAGGTGATCGTCTGGGTTTACACATTGCTTCAACATCAAAATCCTGGTGATTGGTAGCTCCCAGGGACAACAGTTCAATAGTCTCAGATATTTCAATTTCAGCTCAGATAAGCATATCTGAAAAGAGCATGGTCGATCTGCTTCACACAGGAGCATATGAATAAGCATTTGCTTCTAATTCCACCCACTACTGCTCCCTCTCTCTGTTGCTTTTAAAAGCATCTGTGATCACAGATGAAGAAGATATGTCACTATGAGCAACTGCTGTGTTTGAAGGAGCTGTGTCTCATACATGAAATTCACAGGCACCTACAAAGCAATGAATGGAGAAGCCCTACAAGTCTATCTATGTCTAAAGGGTTAAATAAGAAAGAACTGTTACCTTAACATCCCTAGCCATGTGTGACTTAAGAGTTTTACTACATTCGGCTTGGTGTACACAAATGGATATATGTACTGTAAAAAGAAGTTTTGCAGCATAGCCATAAAACTAATACTGATTGAAGAGCTGGGGCAACAAGCCTTTTTGAATGTTTTCTGTTCTGATATTTTATCTATGTAGCTCTTCATACAATGCACAATTTTGACTTGTTTTCTTTATTCACTTTTTTGATTCATGCATATTCATTCATTTTAATATCACACACTGTTCTGTTATACACATAGTTCATAAAGCACACTTTTACTCTTTGTTTCATATGTGTCTTGTTTCTAGATTTTTATTTTGCTTTCTTTCTTTAGAAATAAATCTATTCTGGGAAATAAACTGTACTCACATTGCTCCATGTAATATAACTAGGGAGTGAAGTTCTAAATCATAACATTCAGTTTTGACAAATGATGTCAATTTGTCTTCTAGCAAAAAGGTTATAGGCACCATAATGTTAAATAATTAACCTTAGTAGCATTTGGCCTGGCTAGGAAACCTGTGTTTTGCTTATATAAGGAAGGATAAAATGAAGTTGAGCTTAACTAGTGTTTCTCCATTGCATGTGAGGTTGGGGTTCTGGTGACTATTTTACTCTTTCTCTGTGGTAGCTTCCTCCCTCCCTTCCTCCCTTCCTCCCTCCCTCTCCCTCCCTTCCTTCTTCACTTTATTTTTATTCATCTTGAAAGTTCATTCTTTTTCTGTTTTGATTATTTTTGAGCCAGGGTTTCCCTATGAAACCTAGGTTTGTCTCAAACTTGAGATCTTCCCAATCCTCTTTTACTTAATTAGGGCCACACACACACACACACACACACACACACACACACACACACACACACACACACACACACACCTAAATATATAAATTAAACCTGTTCTGTTCTCTGTTTAGTGTTACTTGTATGTATAAGATTGCATAGATGATAACCACTTGGTATTGGATAATGCATTAGGGGGCTCATCCTTGAAGAAGATTAGTTTTTCCACTTTCAGATTTTCTGGTCCTTCTGCTATTCCTTCCTTCCTTCCTTTTTCTTTTTTAAGACTTGTTTTTACTTGTTTTTGTTTTATCTATTTATGTATTGTGCATTGTGTGGATCTGTGTGTCCATGGAGGATAGAGAGAGAACTGAATCTACTGGGGCTGGAGTTACAGGTGGTTGTGAGTCATCTGAAGAGGGGGCTAGAAGTCTAACTCGAGGTACATCAGAGAACAACCCGTGCTCTTAACCAATGAGCCATCTATCCAGCACATACTGAGAGCATCTAAAAAATAATCATTCTTGTTTTGGAAGTACTTATAATATTGTCATCATTATTTAGCCAACATATGTGATAAAATAGAGGTCAATTTAATTTTTCATATTATAGATAATTGCTTTGCTACTGCTTATTAATTGGCCTTCTTTTCGTCAATGTTTTTTTGCCATATCATTCCTGTTATTTATAAAGCTCCTGTTAAATTATCAAATTTATATGCCATGTGTCAGGTACACCTTTTAAGTGTTTAACTAATAATATTAATAATAACTTTATGATATAAACGGTACAATAAGTTGTTTTTTAATTTATTTTTGGTTATTTCTTTTTGTAAGATTGAGGCTCATAGAACCAAGAAGAGCCTAAAACTCTCTAGCTGCAGATGAATGTGAAGTCCTGACCATCTTGTCAACACTCCCAAATGGTGGGGTCAGAGTTGAGTACCACTGTGCCACATTTTATTTTTAATATTAAATTGTCAAAGCATAGAAAGATTAGTGACTTTGCCTCAGAACTGAGGCTCTGGTCTTTTATTTTAAAGTCCTCTGTTTCATTAGATGATAGGTTTGTGTAGCTCTCATTCCTCATTATTTTCTTTGGGACTCACCAATTGGGGTCTTGTGAGACAATAGCTTTCCCACACTAGTCAGATTGTCTAGTTCCTCAGAAAAATCCTGTTGGACATTTAATAGAAATAATTGAAATTAAATTTGCAACCATGGCATGCTATTGCATTTTTCAGACCTTGGCAGTCAACTTTTAAAAGGGTTGCATGCTTTTATATTCCACAGAAGATAAACATCTATTGTATGTGGTATTATTATTAACTTTACTGTTTTCATTTAACATGAGAGTTAAATTGTTGGAATGCCTTGCTGGCTAGTCAGATGTTGTAGTCTATAGTTGACTGGAAGTATTTCCCAAAAGCTCAGCAACACAGAGACTCTCCTCTTTCTTAGCAAAACTTCCTGCTTTTTACAAGCCCTTATCTGGAGAATGCCCCAGGCCTGGAGGCCTGATTTTATATAAAAGGTCTCTCTATGACAGATGCCTGATTTCTCTTTAGTTTGACCCTCTGCACAGATTCCTGCTAGAAGGCTTCCCTGCTGCACATATGATGAGTAAGACTTGTGCTACGTGTCCTATGATAAGAGCCTGCCCCTTAATGCAAATTAGAATTTGTCCCCAGGCTGCCCAGTCTTATATATTCCATATACTCTGCAATAAAGTTGAGCTGATTCACTTACTGCCTCCTGGAGGGCAGTCTCATTTATAGGTCATATAAGGATTCTGTTGTCACTTCTTCCCCTTTGTCTTCATGGACTGATGGTGAGTGGACCGCGGGAAAAAAAAAAAAAAAAAAAAAGGACCATCACAGTTTAAGATAGTACTAGAATAGGACCATCACAGTCTAAGATAGTGCTAGAAATCAAGTATTTTTTTTCTTATTTCTTGGCGCAAGTGATGGGTATCTAATACTCTGGCATCTGGATGTTAGATGCAGCAATGGTCTCTCTATATATATTACTTGCTCTGCTTTTATATTAAGCACATTCTAAGTATATTCAAATTCAGAATATATTTTCATGAAAAAATTATGACCATACTATGCTATTCATTAGCATTAATTATCCACTACATTTCAAAGTTAATTTATTTTTCTGTTTATATTTCAGTTTTATTTATGTTTTCCTAGTATCCATTTTTTACATTTTTTACTTTCAAATTTCTTTTTACTTAAAATTTATGTATTTCATCTATCAGATAGCATATTATATTTTTTGAAAATTATTCAAATACAATTTTTGTTTTTAATTTGAATAGTTAATTATACTTGTGCGATTACTGTTATGCTTGAGGTTATTTTCCTCTTAATTTGTGTTTCTCTGATAGTTTCCTTTTTGTTTTTATTCATTCCTGACATTCTTAGGCTTTTCAGTAAAATCTGGAAAAATCCCCATTTTCTTTAATATAACTTCAACCTTGCAATACCTCACTGATCACTGCTTCAGCTCAGGTCACTATTATTAGACGCTACTTCTGTAGCTGCACACACAGGTGGCACACTTTCATCTGCTCACCCGAGGAGAAACCATTTTCCTAGCTACTGTGCCTAGAATATAACAGGAGGAATTTGAGTTGCAGAGCTGGGACGTCCTTAATTTAGTCTTTTGGCTTATGTGTTAGCTCTGAAAAGAACTGAGTCTATCACTAGCAATGTTCACCCCACCCCAACTAGTTGCTTAATTGTGACATTTCTGAATAAAAAAGACTATGCCCATAGCTGCCTAATTGCATCACCACACTTAGATTAATTCCTCTGTTTTACATGATCACATACTTTGGGTGTCAGCATGAGCATGGCATTGTCCATGTGTCTGTGTGTGTGTGTGGGGGGGGTGGCATTATGTAAGATATTCAACAATGTTCAAATTACTTAGTCTAAAATATTACAACTCAAAAGAAATTTTTATTAAGCTTACTACTTAGTTATTATTTATTCTCTTTAAAAGAGTAAATCAAAGCTGGGTGTTGGTGCCACATGCCTTTAATCCCAGCACTCAGGAGGGAGAGGAAAGCAGATATCTGTGAGTTAGAGTTCAGCCTGATCTACACTGCTAGTTCTAGGACAGGCTCCAAAGCAATACAGAAAAACCCTGTCTCACCCCCCCACCACCAATTGTAAATCAAGTCATATGGCATATTTAATAACACAGATGCTTTTCTCCCATGTCTCTCATTTTTTTCTTTAAAGTTTCATTTTCACATTCAAAATAACATTTATTCTGGACATAATCTAGATTTTTAAAAAATTTTTAGTCTTTAAAAATACAGTTCTGGCATTAAATGGGAATATTTTAATGTTTCTAGTACACCTGACAACTGACCTGTTTCAACCAAGTTTCAACCTTGACTGAGCCTATAGGTTCATTCCTGAGTCAGATTCATTCCTGTGATGTTTAGCAAACTTCCTCCTAGGATTTAGATTCTGGCCCTGTGATTCTAAGGAATGCAGTGGAAACCCAGAGCCATTGAATTATGCAACTTTTGATATTTACCTCTGTTCTGACTGGTTGAGAAGTCAATTGTCCTTTTGTAAAGAAAGAAGAATAAATTTCCTCAAGAGCCCTACAACTTCATTCTCTTCTTACAGACTATCAAGGTAATCAATACCAAATTTGATTTTGCCACTCCCTTCTCCAGAGCTTTTTTCTTCTGATAATGCTACACATTGATTTAACAAACTTAAATGCCCCTCATGGTTCATAAGATAAAAATTCAAATATTTTAGGATGACATACAAGGCTCCACTGCTGTATAACCCTCTGAACCTAGATATGTTTCTCCCTACCCACCCACCACCACACAAACTGTTTCAGACTCATTAAACCCATTGTCATTCCAAAAATAGCTTCACAATTCTACCTCTTTCAGCCGGTGTTTATAGAGTATTATGTGTCAAAAAGGACTAGAAAATAAGAAGATGCTCCATTCTTCTGTGTATATCACTACACTTTGTCCTCATCCACAATAATCTGCAACTCCTAATAGTACTCCACAGACAACCTGGTATGACCTTCTGTTTGTAACTCCAAAAATCACTCATTCTTTTGTGTTCTTTGTATTTCTATAATGGATGGTGTCAGAATGGTAACAATCTCTGTGCAAGGCTACATCTCACTTATTATTGCCACTGGATTTTGAGAAGGTAGAAAACAGGATTAACCTAAAGTCACAGGCTCTGAAATCCCTTTAGGAGCATTCTTATCAGTGCCTGATTTTGGAGGGGGTGAGTAGAGAGGTTGTGGATTACATTTCGAAGACACAAAAGAAAGAGTACTGTCTCTGCATTCTGGAAACTAGATAGAAGTGATTTCAGATACTTCGGGAGAAAATAGAGGTGTGTGGGAATTAGAGAGACAGCAAAGCTACAGCAGTACTCAGGAAGTACCCACAGAAAAGATAAATTCTTTGAGCTTTCTGGCTCTAAAAGATGAATTTCATATATATCAGTGAGGCTGAAAAGTGTGAGACCAAAACCACTATGGAGGCCCAAGCCATATGGTCTTTGTGGAGAGCACTGAGTGATATTACTTGGTCAGCAGCGATGCTGCATCCTGTGAAATCAATACTGTGAAATCTTAATATGTCTGCACAGTGCCAAGGACTGCAAAAAGACAAAGTCTCCAAAAGGACCTGATGGGAGATGTTATCCTGTAAATATGTTTCTCATACTTGTTAATAAAGCACCGTTGGGCCAATGAGATAGCAAGATAGGCGGGGCTAGGAGACAAGGAGGAAAGAGGAAGTAGGAGGGTGGGAGTCCAGATATAGCCGGGGAGGAAGGAAGACGCCTGCCGCGGCTCCCCATAAGACGACCACGTGGAAATACTTAGATAAGTAGAAATGGGTTAAAAATTAAGGCAGAGCTAGCCCATAAACAATAATGGTAATTGGCCAACAGGATTGTATCAAATATAGAGTCTCTGAGTGTTATTTGAGGCTGGCGCGGCTGTGGGCCCAGACTGGCGGGCTGGCGGGCTGGTGGGCTGGTGGAAACATACATGCTATAAGGACCCAACATGGTACTCACCCACATGAGGACTTAATGTTAGCAGTCAGAATAATGACAAAAATGTATGGTACTTAATGTTCATTTTTTTAATCTGCATTTACAAGATTTTTTATAGTATTCATTAACTTGTTCTATAATTAAATATTTATATACACCTATGGATAGAAACTGAAGTTTTAAGAACATGGAATATGTCTTTATCATTTGTTTTACCTCATGTCATATCAGAGTTTTGTATACTGTGAGAACTCAATTATATGGATAGGGCAACTGTAAAATGAGTAATTGATACAGATATAAATTGTGAAAATTAAATATATGTAAAAATGCACCTCTAGAGGTATGGATCCATGCTTACATACTCAGACATAAGCATATTTGCATAAAAACTGCAGTCTTTACTGGCAAGAATATTTTTTTAAAGCTGTGTTTAATGTATGTATAGAGTCAAAATCTTACCAAGCATGCACTTTGGAGATGTTCACTTATCAAAAGATTCTTAGAAGATGAACTAGAATGCAAACTGACAACTCATCAAGGCAGGGCAGTTGCTCCCCCACTCCACCCCCCAGAAGGGTCATGAAAAGCATGCAGAATTGCCTTTAAACTTCTGCTTGCACATAACAATCACTTCAAGGCAAATAGTAATTAGTGTGTAATGAACAGTGTCCAATTGGGATTAGCTTCCAAATTACCATCTAAATGTGGTGACAGCAGAAAATTTGCCATGATTATCCCTGCCCAGCTTGCCCCAGGAGAACCCATTATTCCGAAAATCTTAAGATACTTCGCACATTTTTGTTTCTGGGTTCTTAAGATGTCATTGGTGTTTGGTACTGTTTTTCTCCCAATTATACAAGCTCTGAGGTGAGGAGACACATCTTGAACTTTGTAAAATTCCTAAGAACTCAATCTTTCACTCTTTGCACTAGAACACACAGGCACCGAGTAAACACACATTGACAAATGAATCTGCCAGTATCCATAGAAACTAAAAATTTTAAACAATGTCTTCTAAATATTTTCTTCCTTTTTTTCTGGCAGTGGGAGTTGATGGTTTGCAAGAGAAAAATAGGAAATAAAAATCTATTTTTTAATCTCTGTGATTGAAAGCAGTGGTAAACTGCTGTTCTTGAATACATGGGGATGTTCATTACTTCCAAATGTAGTAGCATTCACTCAACAGATGGGCATCTCCACTTAACAGAGCCTTGGAAATGTGTATCTGGATACTATATAAGTCCTTGTCTAATGTATCTGTAATCTTAGAAGGAGAATATTGATATTGTATATGGCTTAACAAAATAATAGTAGAAATATGAAAATCTATGATAGGGCTCCCAAAATGGCTCACTAAGCAAAAGCCCTTGCTGTCAAACTGGGGAACCTGTCTTCAAACACAGAAACCACATACCAACATAGAAAGAGATGATACTTATTCTATGACCTCCCTACAGGCAGTGTGGTACAGAGTCCCTCTAGCATACACATTGAATGAATGTAAAATTAAAAAAAATCAAAACCTAAAACTCTATGATAATCAATGGTAGAATATATATAAGAATGAGGTCTAGTCCCTACTCCAAATGACTTGGCAGATTTAGACTACCCCTCCTGTGAGGTATCACTCTACATGTGGAGTGGGGGTGGGGTGGAAAGGGAGGGTGGTCAGGGGGCTATGGGAGAGTGGGAGAGAGGGTGGGAGGGAGAGGAAACTGGGATCGATATGTAAAATAAGAAAAATAAATAAAAAAAATAAAGGAAAAAAATAAAGAATGGGCCTTCTGAAAAGCACAAATAGGGAAAGAAGTGATGTGAAAAACATAAGAGTGTTTTTCTACCAATACTTTTCACTATAACCTATGTCACTTCCAGTGACTTCCAAATCATCCACCTAAAATATTCTTTCTCAAACAGCAGACTTATCTCTCTGGCAAATTATTAACAATAGAATCACCACAAAATCTTCATTAATCCCAATTAACTAGATGGAATTAATCAGGATTTTGCTTGTGCTTCCAAGTATCCTATAAGAGTTTGTCACAAAACCTGTCATATCTTGGAATATATTGCATATAAGTTTTAATATATTAACAATGCATACTATACAATAAGACCTATATTTTTTTGTAGTATTGGGAATTAAATGTAGGATCCTATACTAACTAGACAAAGTCTGTATATTCAGCTACTTTAAATTATTTGTCTTTAACACTTTGTTCTTAGAAGAGATGAGATATTTAACTAACTCCAGATTTAGAGATGAGCTGCAGTTCTCAAATTTACTTGGGTAGATTTATAAATCTCACCAACAAGGTCATACCTAAAGTTTATAAAATCAAACTATTAGGGAGTAAGACCCAAGCAGAAGTAATTGTAACCCAATGGATCACAGGAGTTTTTGAGATTCATTAAGCCTAAGGGCTCAAAGAGTCATGGTGATGCCTGTGAGCAGAATTTGAGGTTTGTGATTAAGGGATATTCCAGAACTCACAGAGTTGAGGTATACACAATGAAGACAAGAACGGAAACCACAGTTAAGTTATGGAGGTTATCATTGTCTTCTTCTCTGGCAGTGACATACAAGGTAAGCACTAAGTGACCATTTCACAAATGTACCTATGTTCATCCAATTCCCTTTTGCACTACTATCTAAAAATATCTGAATTCTAAACAGTGTCTGACAAAAACCCCCTATTGATTTCACCAAGAGATGACAATATAGACTGGATTTTTTTTTTTTTTGCTGTTTTTCTTCAAGATATTAAGAAATCCAGATGCAGAGAGGGAGGACAAGACAAGGCTACAGAAACCCACAGAGACAACTGACCTGAACAAGGAGGGAGCTAATGGACCCCCAGACTGATAGCTGGGAAACCAGCATTGGACTGACTCAGACCCCCTGGGCAGTCTAAGGGACCTCTGACAGGGGAACCAGGATGTATCTCTGGTGCACAAAAGGACTTTGGGAACACAGTCCCCATGGAGGGATACTCCCTTAACCTAGAGGCAGGAGGGGGAGCCTAATCCCTATTCCATATGACTTGACAGATTTAGAAGACCCCTCCATGAAGGCACCACCCTACATGTGGAGTAGGGGGGATGAGGTGGAAGGGTAGTCAGGGGGCATGTGAGAGTAGAAGAGAAGGAGGGAGTGAAAGAGGGAGAGAGAACTGGGATTGATATGTAAAATAATAAATAAATAAATAAATATAACAGGAGTACAAATAAGACTGATGCTTAGAGGAAAAAACGAATGGTTTCACAAGGCTCTTTATTTCATTAGAAAAAGAAAAACTGGGCCATTTTTGCAGAATGGAAAAGGAGAGCTTGGAGGATGGAGACACAAACAAGCAAATGAACAACAACAAAGCCTGGTTCATTACTTCAGGCCTGGTGAGAACTACAC
Source organism: Cricetiscus sungorus (assembly GCA_030556225.1). Lineage (NCBI taxonomy): Eukaryota > Metazoa > Chordata > Mammalia > Rodentia > Cricetidae > Cricetiscus > Cricetiscus sungorus. The sequence continues at coordinate 54,637,228 of JANBXA010000007.1, read as the reverse complement.
AGCTTTACTTGAGAGTGGGTTGGAATTTCTTAGGTATGTGTTAGCTACTCTTGGCCTCAAACAAAAGCAAGAAAATACTCTTGGTACGCTAAAGCAGCATTGGATTATGGTTCACATATTCTCAGAATCTTCTCTCTTTCTGTATGCAGAAAGACAGGCAATTGCTACATCTGAGGTGTCCACAAGGAGTACATCCAAGAACTTCTTTTCAAAGATGGGTGGGGAGTTTAGTAGGAAGAGGAGGAAATATATGGCATGCATAAGAGAATGTGGCTTAACAAAGTAGCACCAAGGGCAGAAGAGTCCTCTCAGTGGTCAGGAACACTGGGTTGTTTTCCAGAGGACTCTGGTTCAATTCCCAGCACTCACAACATGGCTCACAACCTCCAATCCCAAGAATCTAATTCCTTCTTACTGTATCCACAAGCACTGCATGCACATAAATGTCAGGCACATGTGCAGACATCATACTTATATACAAAAAAATAAGTAAATTTTTTTTTTTGGTTTTTCGAGACAGGATTTCTCTGCGCAGCTTTGGAGCCTATCCTGGCACTCACTCTGTAGCCCAGGCTGGCCTCGAACTCACAAAGATCCACCTACCTCTGCCCCCCAATTGCTGGGATTAAAGGTGTGTGCCACTGCCACCCTGTCAAAGTAAATTTTTAAAAATCACACACACTCAGTGTAGAGAGCCATGTAGTGCCACGCCTTAAAGTGGCATTGGCTTCTGCCTTACACCTTCCCATTGGTGAAGGCTCTCTGGCGTAAACAAGCCCTTAATTGATTAAGTCTGTTCAGCCTGTCTGCTTCCACATTAGAGTAGCCTATCTGCAGGGTCCACATGGCTCACTGGGGTTGGTTAGCTCAAAGGTATTTAAGCAGGGGTCACCCCCTCTCTCTCTCTCTCTTTCTCCCTCTCTGTCTCTTTCTCTCTCCCCCCCTGCGGGCCAGAAGCAACATGTTTAAAAGATCCTGATTAAAACTGCATGAAGAAGATCTACCCGGAGTCGCGTCTTCCTTGCTGGCGAGGGCAGGCACGTACAACTCAGAAGAATACAAAAGAAATTATGTCTGGCAGGATGGAAATGACATGAAGCTGAAAAATTAGAATGAACCACAAATTTAAGATCTTTGAATGGCATTCACACAGTTGGGCAAGAAGAGATATAAAGAAGGAACTGCATGCTATATTTCTGTTAGGAAAACCATTTTGACAACAATGATTGGCCTGAGGTAGATAGACCTGTGATGGAGACCAATTTGTAGTTCACTGCTATTGCAGGACTGTTGCAAGTTTCCATGGATATAACTAGGCCTAAGCGACTATTTTTCAGCAAAGCATGAAACTCAAGTACTCTTTACTGCTTTTAAAGTAAGCCTTCAACTCAGGACTCTTGGTCACATATCCAAAACATAAATCAACTGCTGTTCTAAAAGTTATTTGGAATCATACAGATAACACTTCATGGAAAAAATAGATCATAAAATGTAGGTCATTAAAAATTCACAGCTGAACTCTGTAAAATGATACTCCTTTTAGAGTTATTTGGAGGGACATTGAAATCGTCTTGACTATACACTTTGGATAGAAAAGAATTGAAACCTCACACACAGTGTTATAATAAAAATTTTAGCTGATGTCAGAGCTTCCTCATGATAGGTAAAGCTGCTGAATAACATATTTTTGTGTTTGAATGAATAAGACAGGTAGCAATATAGTTAACTCTGTTCATATTCAACACAATAGGAGAGACATACAGATACAGGAGAGGCTGCCTGGTTCTAAAGACTAGCATTGTGATTGGTCAACAATATTTATATTCTTGACTTAAATTATTAATGATTTTACATGTTTGTCTTCTTTGCTTATTCCTGTATTCATATTGGTCAATATAAGGTTGAAATGGTTTCTTTAATCTAAGTGAACACACAAAAGGAACAATGAAACACAATGATCCAAATATTCTAGTTACTTTCTTAGTTTTATTTCAGTCACAGGGTAAATACTACTAGTTTTGGTGCACAGAGATATAATCTGGTTATAATTTTATGCTTAATTGTAAAGAAATTATTGGTACTTTTAGATGGGTAGACACTAAACCAAACCTTATAAAGCTGTAGTGCCTTAAGAGTTAAATGGATATCAATGTTGAAAAAAAAACATGTTATTGAGAAATATGACTCAAATTTTATGGAAGAAATGACTGGTGTTTTATTATTTTCTCTCCATAAAATGATATCAATGAATTGTATTAGGAGAGAAACAAGCATTTATTATATGCACTAAAAGTATCTTTCCTTAATGGAAAGAAAGGGAAGCTTGGCTCTATTCACATGACTAATCAGTGTTACATGTGTATAATACTCAGACAAGCTTAAGAAAATACTGATTGTTCCTAATAACTGGCATTGTTGATAGAAGGAATGTGCAGCAGCTGAGGGTATATATGTTGTCCTTCATGGATGCATCTCCACCAGAAGCTACCAAACCATTTCAAGCATTAAATGTAACCCTGCTGCTCTCTACATCACATTTTTTCACAGAGAAAATCTATATTCTCCAAAGATCAAACTGCATAATTAAGTCTCAGTTATATGAAATCCACCATTTAAGTATGGCTCATTTTAAATGTATTGTTGGAAGACTTTCTATGTAAAAGGAATAAGCTGTCCAATAAAAGGTCAGTTATAATGACAGAATGAAACTCTTAGAAGTATAGGGACATAGAGTCAAGATGGAAAGAAGTGTATGCGTTAGTTATAGTGTAGGGTGAAGATGATTAGAGTTTATAATTCTCTTCATTATGATCAGTCTTTACACACTATCTTCCTTTTGCAATACATAGATAAATCAACTGCCTTTTTAAAAGCCAATTCCATTTACTGGTTTATACAAAAAGTAAATGAAACTTCTGTCAAAAAATCTCTTTTAGATGGGGACAAGATTGGTGCAATATCTTAACTTTGAACTTGATACTATGAGTCTACTTTTAAAATGATAAAACAGTTAATGATACAAGGCATTGCTTTAAGAATCCAGTGTTACTAAATATATTTTTAAAAAGAAAAACTAAACTAACAACAACAAAAAATAAAATCATCCAGTGACATTCAGCCCATCTTCATTTCTAGCAAATTACAGGAAAAAGACGAGAAAAGTAAAGGAACAAATTAAATGAGAACACTGAAACAGTCTTAGCCAAATTCAATGTGAGAAATCCTAGTGCACATGACTCCCATTTCCTTTAAAGTTCAGACAGTAAAAATGAAGAGAAATATGTATAGAGGTTTAAGGTTATACATACAAACTATAGATTGATCTTCATGGGCACTATGTGAGAAAGGAATATGAAGACATTTGGGAAACACAGAACAGAGAATAATTTCAGAACATATTCATGATTTACTTATTTTTCTCAGTCCAATAATTATATTTTGCTTATATTAAAATTATGTTGTAGAAAAGCACACTGAACTGTTTGGAGAATAAAATGGTATGACATAAATTATTCTAGCAAGAAAACATTTAAATAAATAGCAAAGGATAGAGAGATGAAACAAGGATGCGAAAATGGGAACTGATTAGTCCATTCTCTCTGCTTGCTGCATGTTTTAAAATTTCCATAATAAAAGATTCCTTTAAAAACACAGTTTCCTGGTTTCTATAAGCACTCCTAGTGGAATTCACTCTGTGGATTCACAAAGGCCAGGAAGACCAGAAGGGAGGAAGAGGCCATATGTGACCGAGAGCACGTGAGAGACAACAGTGCAGGTAGCTTCACTGGGGATGAAAAAGGTTAAGCACAGATGGGGTGGAAGGTTGGGGCAGAGAGTGAGGAATGGTGGAGAAGTAATCAATAAAACTAAGGCTGTATAAAATATTCCTAGGACAACCAAATATTTCATACCTTTATTTTACAAGATGAAATTTTAAAAATGTTAAACAGATGGACCCTTCATGGGTAGATAACTGTCCTCCCAGAAGACGTAGTATATTAAGTAAAAATCCCAGTGCTACAGGCCTCCAAAATAATACAGAGTGTTATTGGTGCTTGTTTCCCCAGCAGTGCCAGTGGTAAGACTATATCAATGAGTGCACAACTCACACACTCTTGTCACTAGACACAAATCAATTGTGCTGTCATGTTAGAATACTGTGGTGAACATAACATAAAAGATGGATGTGTAAATTGAAATATAATTCATCAGTTATGCCACATCCTCTGTGGATATAGTTCAGAAATCATTACTCTCTAAATCCCCAGAGACGTAATATTTTCAGCCATGGTTGAGACACTACTGCTATAATAACCTACTTCATTCTATGAATTTACTTCCGGATACATGGCCTAACCAAAATGTGGCAAAAATATTAGCCTGTATAAGTTATTCAACTGCCTCTGCTTTTATTTTGGCTACTTAAAAAATAGCAGGATAAGAATTTATTGAACTATATTATACCTGGAACTATTAAAATCATAACTCTCTACCGACATGATTCTCCTTCTTCATTTCTACTTCTGTAGTAAGACTGATCTAGTTATAGGTGGCTTTCTCTAAGAAAATTAATCTGCCATGGTTTTCCTTGTTCTTGTGCTTCCTTTCTGTTAATAACCAATCACAGAGTACTTCTAAGGCTGGGTCCCTCTTAGACCCTAGTCTACCATACTTCCATTTAGATATTTTGTTTACATGAAAAAGAAAAAATGACATCTTATCCTCCAGACTGAATTCAAGAGTTGTCTTGGGTAGGAAATGGTGCTCTGAGTTCAGTTTAGTTTCTACCCCTTGATTCCATCATTAGAAACCTCAATGTGAGAAAGGTAACAGCCATGGCTGAGAACTTGCCATTAGAGATAAAATGTTTCACACGAAGTACCAATCATTTAATATTATAATCTAATACTTAGAATTTCTCAAACATTTGTAAAGTAGGTGTTCAACCTCTCCCATTTTTACCTTCAATCTTATGGAAAGAGTATAATTGTTGTTATTTCCTACAGATTAATTTAGGATTAATGAGGTTCAGAATTGTTTCATAACACAAGCTGGTCATGAGGCCAAAGAAAGAATATTGTTTCTAAATATAATTATTTCTACACATTGTTGATGAAGTTAAAAATGTTCAACAAGAACATATATATGAACAAGTGTTTACTTACAAGATCATACAGTTTAGCAAACATATCCCAGAACTTTAAGGAGCCTTATGATTACCTGATTTTAGCATTCTTAGCTATTTCTCAATAACAGGAAAATTTTCAGACTAGAGAAACATGCAAAATAAAATCAAGGTTTGCCATTTCTGGTGGTTTGAAAGAAAGTGCCCCTCCCCCCACTAAAGGAGTGGCAGTCCTGGGAAGTGTGACTTTGTTGGAGTACACATGGTCTTGTTGAAGAAAGTGTGTCACTGTGGAGATGAGCTTTGAGATCTAATATATGCTCAAGTCTCAGTGTACTACTCAGTTCACTTCCTGTTGTGTTGTCATCAAGATGTAACCAGCACCATTTTTGACTACACACTACCATGTTCTCCACCATGATTATAATGGACTGAACCTCTGAACTGTAGGCTGCTACCTCAATGAAATGTTTTTCTTTATAACAGTTGCTGTGGTCATGGTGTCTCCTCATAGCAATAGAAACTATAACTGAAAAACCGTATTCATTCAGGTATTAGGCTACAGGAAAGCATTGGTTTCACAAACCTTGTATGTCCCCATTTCTCATGAAATGTGTAGGTAACTAGAACAGAAGCTTAGATTTCTTCCAAAAATAATGGGTTGCACAGAAGTTAAAAATACTTATAGTTGATACTATTTACATTGAACATTTATACAAAGATATTCTGCTATGCTAAAGCTATCCCTGCTTTTATTTTTATGTATATTATGAACAGGCAATCAGAATATATTATGAAACAAAGATAATGAGAAATGATGGTTGATGTTGACAAGTTATTTTGGGAGTAAGGAGCTTTAAAAAAATTTAGTGACGATGATTTTAAGTTAAAGTGCCCAGATAAGTAGTATATATTGATACTATTTACCATTTGGGAGCTTTAAATTGAACTTAACCTTTGACCCAAATAGTTCATATCCATTAATTCATTCTAAGCAGTCACATGATATGACAAAAGTGTTTCAGAGAGTATTATTTATGACAGAGAAAAGGAGAAAGGCTAGAAATTACTTAAATGTCAAACAATAACAAGTAGAAATGTTAGCTATACTTATAGACTTTGATCCCAACAATCAATTAAACAGTTTGAAGGAATACTTGGTCACAATATAATTAAGCCAATGTTAGAAAAAAGTGCTTAAGATACTACAAATAAATTTTGACTATAAGTAAATTCTCTTAAATGGCCATGTGTTACTCTAGTTAGAATATGAGAAAGGTATAATACTTTATGATATTTAAATTTATTTTGGGGGGGTTGTATACATGTTTCATTATTTATTATTATTGTTATTTAATATTTTTTATTTTACATATCAATTCCAGTTCCCTCTCCCTCCCAACTTCCCATGCCCCCTGCTGACGTCCCCCCCATCCCATTCCCCATCCACTCGCCAGGGAGGGTAAGGCCTTCCATGATAAGTCAAGTCATTTGGAGTAAAGCCTAGACTTTCCCTCTTGTCTCTAGGCTAAGAGAGTATTCCACCATGGGGAATGGGTTCCCGAAGTCCATCAGTCCACTAGGGATACATCCTAGTTCCACTGCCAGAAGTCCCATAGACTGCCTAGTCCCCCTAGCTGACAGCCACTTTCTAGGGGCCTGGTTTGGTCCTATGTTGGTTTTCCAGCTGTCAGACTGTGGTCCTTGAGTTCCCACTTGTTCATGTCAGCTGTTTCTGTGGGTTTTCCTAGCCTGGTCTTGACCCCTTTGTTCATTACTCCTCCCTATCTGAAACTGGCTTCCAGGAGTTTAGCTCAGTACTTATCCTTGGATGTCTGCTTCTGCCTCCATCAGCTACTGGATGAAGGTTCTAGGATGGCATGTAAGGTAGTCATCATTTTCATTATAGGGGAAGGGCATTTAAAGTAGCCTCTCCACTATTGCTTAGATTCCTAATTGGGGTCATCCTGTGGATCTCTGTATAATTCCCTAGTGCCAGATTTCTCTTTAAACCTATAATGGTTCCCTCTATTGATGTGTCTCTTTTCTTTCTTTTTCATTTTTTTTATTTTACATAGCATTCCCATTTCCCTCTCCCTCCCATCTTTCCATGTCCCGCACTGCCCCCCCTATCCCATCCCTCATCTATTTCCCAGGGAGTATGAGGCCTTCCAAGATCTTTACTAGAAAATAAATAAAATTCACACTTAAGAACTGTGATTCAAAAATCAATGAGTGCTCATCTTTATAAATGTTGTGATCTGAATATAAATGCTCACCTATAGCCTTATCAGAATTCTGACTTCCAACTGGTGACACTATTTTGGGGAATGATGGATGATTTAAGTGGCATGCCTGATTAGAAGAAATGGGCTGCTTGGAGTGTGCCTCTGAAGGGTATTGTGATGGCTAATTTTATGTCTAATTGACACAAGCTATATTTATTATAAGTGGAAAACCTTAACTGAGAAAATGTCTCCACCAGGTCAGCCTATGGACAAGCCTCTGGTTCATGCTTTCTTCTTGTTTGATTATTTATTTAGCAAGATACAAGTAACTTAAGGGGTACCACAACCCCTGGGTATGTATTCCTGGGTTGTATGCCAAAGCAGGCTTTGGTGATTGATGGGAGATGTCATTCTGTAAATATGTTTCTTGTATTGGTTAATGAATAAAACACTGTTGGCCAATAGGAAAGGAAAGGAAGATAGGAGGGACTAGGAGACTAGGAGGAAAGAGGGAGTAGTAAGGAGGAATCAAAATGTAGAGACTGGAGAGAACAGAGGTCCTGGCCCTCTCTCTGGTAAGATGAGACCATGTGGAAATACTTAGATTAATAGAAATGGATTAATCATAAAGATAGAGCTAGATGATAATATATGATAGTAACTGGCCAACAACATTATATCAAATACAGAGTCTCTGGGTGTTATTTGGGGCTGGCTGGTGTGGCGGTAGAACAAGACCAGCAGGGAAAAACCTGCTCGTAACAGGTGATCAAGCCAGTAAACAGCATTCTTCTATGGCCTCTATGTCAGTTCCTTCTTACCAGTTCCTACCTTGAGTTCCTGTCCTGGCTTTCTTCAATAACAGATTATGATATGGAACTATAAATTGAAATAAACCTTATCACCTGCATGTTACTTTTGGTAATAACATTTTGCTATACAATAGAAACCTAACTCTGTCTTCCAACTACCAGAAAGTGAATAGCCTTGACTTAATTTCCCCAAAACCTTAAATCAGGATCAGGCAATGAAAACATCCAACCACCAACAAAAGCCTCTGAACTATGAACTCAAAGCCTCTTCCTCTTCTTGGGTTATTTATCCAGTATTTATAATTGTGACAAAAAGCCAACTAACATAGTAACCACATGTGTATTTATAATCAGTCAGGATTTTTGTTTACCTTGTTTAAAAAGTGAAATAGATCACAGAGGTCTAAAATTTAGATGCCTTTTGTGATCTGCCAGACCCAATAAAAATATCAGGAAACCAAGATTCAGACATTATTATTCAAAGAATTATGACATAGTTAAACAGGTACTTAGTTTGCATTATCTTATTGGCTCCATTAAATACCTAAAATTCCCTCAATTCCCCATTCTACTAGTAGAAAAAAAAGCTGGGGCTTTTAAATAACCAATCTCATAAAATTGTAACAGAAAAGTAATAATAAGTAAGGGTAGTAATACAAACCTTGTGCTATTAAGAATTTCATTCCATTTTCAAATATGTTTCTTAATAAAACAGATGCAAAAAGATTTACCATGTTGTCAATAAACTTTTGTTTCAGCTCATAAACCTTACAATTCTAATTTCTATCTAAATTTACTCCAGTGCCACCACTTTCAACTATTAAAACAATGCATTTTCCTATTATCACCAAGAAGAAGGTGTTATTTTATTTTACTTTTTATGTCCTTTATAAGAGAAATAATTACCTTGAAGCTTTGGAACAATCTCATTTTGGTTTTACTTTTTATTTTGATTTTCAAAGTCAGCTTCTTCACAATGTTATTAGCTTCACAGAAAGCCTTAGTGTCTACTGATAATTGTCACCTCGAACATTAATTCATTCAGTGTTTCTTCACAGCAGACAGTGGCTGTTACCCAGAAAAATCAAAAAAGAAAAGAAATAGTGCCAAACAATTTACAGGAAAGTACAATTCAGAGCTAGATGACAGACATGCATTAGATAATGCTGTTTTATAAAGAGACGGATGGAAATAGAAAATTCTAAATTGGACCTCAAGTCTAGACTATCTCTAAAGAAATTAAGTGGAATGAAATGCTAAAAAAGGTAAAAGAATAAGGTCTAAGTTAAAGGAAGCATCATTTGAGAGCTGTAACCATTCCACTGACAATACTCCTCATTCTTGGTGGAATTTTCAGAGCATGTTTGGATCTTTTGTTTTCTGTCTAGAAGTTGTTTCTATCACCTTCCATAAGGATGAAATGCCAAAGAGCTTGTGGTCTCTCTTCATCCCAAAATAGTAAATGATGTTCCATACAATGACATTCTCCTTTATGTATTTCTGAAAGGTGAATAAATGACTTATCTTTCTTTTCAATTTGGAATGTATTTCCTTTCCTTAAATATGACCTAGACAAAGCAAGTCTTTACATTCACAATTCTCAGTTTGCTCATCTGTGCAAGTAGCTATAAACCAACACACATTAGCTACAACACAGAGCTTTGATTGTGCAAAGATGTTGTAACTCTTCTAGTCCTAAACCATGAAACAATCCTCATAGATTAAGAAAAACCAAGATTATTTCCCCCCTTTTAACAGCTTTCCCAATCTCCTGCTTTACTATCCTTGACTTCTGCACTGTTTTCTTCTCATTCTCTCCATTTTCAGAATCAATAAAACATTATTTAATTAAATTTTAAGTCAATGAAACCTAATTCATTCTACAGTGAAGAAAGCTTTCTAGAACCACATATGAACAAGCTACATATGTGATCATTATTGTCACCCCTTCTTAATAGAAAAAAGAATGGCTACTCTGTACCAGAATCTACCACTAATGCCTTTTACATGGTAATTGTTTATCTCCATAACAACTAAGCAAATATTCCAACATTTAATCCGAGTATGCCCTAAGTATACTCCCTAGATAAAATGTTTTGCTCTTCGGGTATAATTAGGAAAAACAAAAAAAGACCTCCAATTTTCAAAGCAGTGATAAGGTAGTTGAATAAAGTACAATGTCCAGAGATCTTGATAGGGGTGAGATGGGTAAAGATCATGAAGGTGAAGTTGTCAGGAACTAAAGTTTGTAAAGTTTTCTTTTCTTATAAGGTCAATGTGTTTGAAAGTGATTTCAAACATAATAGATTGTAATAGCCATCCAACTGGCACTTACTTCATTCCACTAACTTATGATTTCATTTTGACAGTATTCTAAGTGCTAGAGACAGACACAGCATATAACAAGATAGGAAAACAAAGGTCTTTGACCCCAGAAAGATATACCAACCACATAGCACAATACATGACTAAGTGTTACAAGAAACTGAAAATGGGACACAATGGAAAAGGACAAGATCAATAACAAATGACAGGAAAAGTAATTCAGAGAACCTCCTTGCTTTCATCTTGCTTTTAACTCATATACATTCAAACCCCAAAGGAAAACAAAGCTATTGACAATATGGACAATTTTAGAACTTTAAACACATACATATGCATGAATTATTTGTTAATTTAAGAAATGTGGATAGTTTAAAGTAAAAGGAAATTTTATTTTTATTTATGCTTCAGTTCTTAATTGATCATCATTTTAACTACTTGCTTTATGTTGTTCTTGATGACTTTTGCCAACATAAATTATTTCTTTTTTTGTGTCAATCAGATCAAACTTTCTACATGGGATTCATTTCAGTTTATTTTAACTAATAGCAAATAATTATTCAAACACATAATTATATAATTGATTCTTTTGAAAAAGCAAAAGTTTAACACTTTTACAAGGTTTAGCCCATAAAATATTTAAGACACTCCAAACTCCAATTAATAAGCTTTCCAGTTGATGCCAAGGCTACAGCAGAAGATAAAACTATTGTACATATTATATATAATTGTTCAATACACCAGCACATATCCTTAAAGTGAAATGATACAAAGAATACCAGGGTAGCACTGCACAAGAATGGTACTGTATAAGATTATCTTTGAACCTTTTTCCATTAGATTTTAGAACATGACTATGGAAGCAGAATTAGCAGTAGTAAGGGCACACGGATATTCAATACAGAAGTGGGTTCTGCCATATTGCCTATTTGTCACAAATTACAATCTTATAATTAGTTACAATTTACATCAAAGGTGCTAGTAGCTGCCTTACTATCTTTTTCCCATATTAACCAATAATTTTTAAAAGTCTTTGTTAATCTAATAGGTAAAAACTGATGTTGTGCTGCTTTCATTCACATTGATTTCTTGTTGGTAAACATCTCTGCCTATAAACATCTGCATAGGAAAATCAGGCTGCCAAACTGTTTTATCATCAGCAAAAGGACTCAGAACCTTTTATGCTTTTCAAGCTTTTTCATACGACATTTGTTACCCAAGGATTACAGTTTATATTTTTATGCTTCTTAACCACACTATCCTTACATGGTTCCTAAATATACTGCAAAAAGGGATTGTTAATTATCTTTTCATTATACTTTTCTTTCCCATATCTGTAGCTGTGAACACACAAAATTATTAACCCTGTTATTTCATCCTTAACTCAAGCTGTGTCTCCATCTAAACATCAGTTCTCATTCCACTGGTCACAACCATTGGAAAACCATATATTATTTATTTATTTATTTGTTTGTTTGTTTGTTTGTTTGTTTAAAATATTTTTGCTCTTATTACAGTTCCCTCTCCATCCCTCCCTCCCTTTCTCCTTCCCTCCCATTCCCCCTGACCACCCTCACATCCCTTCACCCCCCTCACATTCCCCATGAAGGGATACTCCCTTAATTTAGAGGCAGGAGGGAGGGCCTATTCACTACTTCAAATGACTTGACAGATTTTGTTGACCCCTCCTGGAAGGCATCACTCTGCCTGTGGAATTGGCGGGGGTGGGGGGGGAGATGGGAAAACCCATATTTTTGATGGTCTTAAGAACCGAGCCACCACTCAGTAGTAAAATTACAGTTTTGAAGTAGCTATGAAAATAAATTTATGGTTGGTGGTTAGATCATTGGGAATAGGTGTTTCCTGATGGTCATGACCCACAGGTTGAGAACCTCTAGTCTAAGAACCCTGAGCTACCATCCCTGGGTACATGTGACTTTTTCCTTGAACTTTTCTGTGCCTTTTCTATTCTTCTCTTAAGCCAGTGATCATTTTCTGCCTTGTTTTCTGAGTAAATGTTTAAGTGTCCATAGCTACTTTACGCATAGAACTTAGAATAGAACAGATACTCAAATGCCTCTAAAGTAATGATCAGTTTTACAAACAAATTAATTCTATGCATTCTGTAATCAGAATATATTTAAACAGGACAGTCCCAACCAAAAGGAGAATAATGAAAATATTAACTAGAATTCCTATCTAACAATTGAAACTTCACCCTCTTAAATAAACATCAGTAATATTGCTGCATAAACAAGAGAAAATTCATGAATTATATTCAAATATGCTAATAATAAAATATACAAAATATGCATAAAACATGCTAAAGGCAATATAAATGAAAAATAACAAAAGCTGAAATGTTCCAAATACAAATTGTAAATATCTCTATTTGATGGGCCCAGCACACTAAGTAATTTTCCACGTATGTCTCTGTACTTTACACAATTTCTATACTAAGCAAACATGATTTTTATTTCTTCATTTGTTCAATTATAATAAAATCACATAACTTCTCCATTTTCTTTCTCCCCCACAAGCCCTCCTACATACCTACTTGATGGGAGATGTTATTCTGTATATGTTTCTCATACTGGTTAATAAAGCACTGTGGCCAATGAGATAACAAGATAGGCGGGGCTAGGAGACCAGGAGGAGGAGAGAGGAAGTGGTAGGAGTCAAGATGTAGCCCAGGGAGGAAGGAGGACGCCAGCCACGGCTCCCAGATAAGACGACCACGTGGAAATACTTAGGTAAGTAGAAATGGGTTAGTGATTAAGGCAGAGCTAGCCCATTAACAATAATGGTAACTGGCCAACAGGATTGTATCAAATACAGAGTCTCTAAGTGTTATTTGGGGCACACGTGGTTGCAGGACAATGGCGGCAGGACCAGGAGGCAGGCGGGAACAACCTGCTGTAACAAAATGTTGTCAGAAGCAGGATTGAGAACTGTCATTTAAAACTTAACAAAAGCTTAAAAAATAGTTTTTAGAAACAAGGGAACAGAGACTAGAAAGACTTTTTGGTAGCAGCATTTTCTTGATTGGATTTGTTTTGTTGTAGACAGAGATTTTCGCGGTTCCTTTAAGGGTGTTTCCAAAATTAGCATAAGCGGCAAAAAGCCGCCTGGCTTTTAAAGAGCTCTGCTAACAATTCATTGGTGTGCAATAAAGGTTTACACTGTGTTTTTAAAAATACGCTGGCTTGGGAGAGAAAAAGAAACAGGATACAATGGTTTAAAAAAGAAAAAAGGAAGTAGAATTAATCCTAGTACTCGGCAGACAGAGGCAAGCAGATCTCTGTGATTTCAAAGTAAACCTGGTATGGAGTGAATTCCAGGACAGATAAAAGTTACACAGAGAAACCCTGTCTCAAAATATGCAAAAATAGAAGTAGAAGAAATAGAGTAATAAAAAAGCCACATAAAAATGGAAAGCACAGAGAAATTTTGGATACTATACACGATTCTGTTGTCTTTAAATTATTGGATTGCTGAGAAAATAACAACTACTAATAAAAGAAATGCTACTAAATTAATTCAATTTATATATTTTAAAAATACTTTGACTCAAAAATTTAAGCCTAAGGACAAATTACTGGGGAAAAGGATTTCTATTTTTGTTTCCACAGAAAATGAAAAGCTATGGATTCTTTCCAGACTTATGTGGTTTGATCAAGCCAGACCCCCAGAAACAGCTCCCCAGGTGATTCAACATTCAAAACAGTTGAGACAAAGCCTTGCAGACTACTGCCAAGATTTCTGCATCTTCTTTGGAACCCCATGACAGCGCCCCCTATCAGCAGGAAGTAGTTTGGAAAGAACGACGCCCAAATTCCCAAATATTGTTTATAAATGTTTGTTTTCATTTAAATGGACTTGGTTATAAATGGCTATAACCACAAACAATCTTTTTAAAGGTAAAAAGAGAATTATGGTATAGATATGAATACTTTGCTTTGAAATGGATTTTCATTTATTGATACAATTTAAGGTCAATTTTATGATATGTATATTTCTCCTCTTGTTTAGGTATTGTGTTTATATAGCTCATTGAAAAATGTAATGTATAATTTAGTACAGATTATAGAGAGTTACCTATGATAGTTAAAACTTGGAGTTAAGTTAGTTAGGATTTCTAGATATGCAGAGATGTATTTCAGATGAATAGGCATTCTTCAAACCTTTCAAAGACCTACAGAATATGGCATTTAAATGGTTTGGGAATTTTCTTGACAGTGAGGCACAACTGCTCCTGGTCACACCACCTGCATCAAAAAGGAAGATGGACACTGAAGAAACTCGTTACGAAGTTTGCTTCTAATATGGCAAGATTAGCCATTTGGGCAAGGTACTGCTCTTCTGGACTGTTTGACTTTATGTTGTAGAAACTGGACATGCAGGACCCACAAAAAGGTGACTGCTGATTCAAGATGGACACTGCTACAGGATTCCTGCTTCATGGAAGAGGCTGCCAGACAGCCAGACAGTCTACAGGACACAGAGAAAAATGACAAACTGTCAATACAGGTGGACAGTTTAAAGTTTCCTGCTTTGCTGAAGAGTCTGCCAGACACACTATGGCCTATGGGCTGAAGATGGAACATTGCAGAAGAACTTCGGGTGACTGACCAGGCAATGAGTTGTCTCTGTCATTTCTAGAGTTTATATATTATTCTTCTGTGGTCTTTGAAGGAGTTGAAGACAGATAGTTATGGTTATAGTTTTCCTTAGTTAGGATTAAAGAAAAGTTACATATAGGACTTTAGACTCACAAAGATAGGATAGATGATATTTTCTTTAAGTCTTACAAAATGTTAATGGACTAAATATTGTTAACTGTGATTCTTATTTTATAACTGTTGTATGGTATATTTTGCTATGTTAAGGTTAAACCCCTTCTTTTACTTTAGACAGAAAAGAGGAAATGATGGGAGATGTTATTCTGTATATGTTTCTCATACTGGTTAATAAAGCACTGTGGCCAATGAGATAACAAGATAGGCGGGGCTAGGAGACCAGGAGGAGGAGAGAGGAAGTGGTAGGAGTCAAGATGTAGCTCAGGGAGGAAGGAGGACGCCAGCCACGGCTCCCAGATAAGACGACCACGTGGAAATACTTAGGTAAGTAGAAATGGGTTAATGATTAAGGCAGAGCTAGCCCATTAACAATAATGGTAACTGGCCAACAGGATTGTATCAAATACAGAGTCTCTAAGTGTTATTTGGGGCACACGTGGTTGCAGGACAATGGCGGCAGGACCAGGAGGCAGGCGGGAACAACCTGCTGTAACACCTACTTGTACCCTTTTAAATTTATTGAGTCTTTTTCATTAATTGGTATTGCAAGTACATATATGTTTTATTTATTTATTATTTATTTATTTTTTATTATATATTTTTTATTTTACATGTTGATCCCAGTTTCCTCTCTCTCCCTCCCTCCCTTCCTTCCCCTCCTTCTTGCCCTCTCTTCCCCAACACATGCACCGTGACACCCCTCCCCTCTCATCTCCCCACCCCCATCCACATGTAGGGCTATACTATCCAGGTGGGGTCATGTAAATCTGTCAAGTCATTTGAAGTAGGGACTAGGACTTCTCTCCTGTTTCTAGATTAAAGAAGTATCCCTCCTTGGGGGATGTGTCCACAAGGTCCTTTTGTGCACCAGGCATATATGTTGTTATAAATCACCTCACTTCTACATGCCTATTAAAACAATTGCAAAGCGGCAAGAAACAAAAGTAAACTTAACTAACAAAGAAAATGGTAATTGTGACACAAGTGAATGTTAGGCTCCTTTTTCAAGGTTGACAAGAAGATAAATACTTTTTCCCATGCCCAAGTGAAACAGCTGCACTGGTATAGTGCAAGGTTTGTGGGGAAAAATAGCAAGTGACCTCTCTGCTCCTGCTATAGAAACAAGGATGAGAGGATGGGGGTCACAGGAGGAAGCAGTGGCTGAAGTTTTCCTTTGAATGGTATGGCATCCATCCTTCCCCAGCCCTGCTGGGGCTTTCTACCCTCTAGCTTCCCTAGACCCTCATTTGTTCAGGATCCTCTGCATATCTGAATTCTATTCTCACTGTAAGTGCAATCCCTGAGAGCATTTAACTTCTCTCAAAATTGTCTCCACATTCTACATTTTAATTCCTCCCCTACCACAGGTGATCTTTTTCTCTTATGGGTTCTTGAATATGTCAATAATATGAAACAGTACATGGTCTTTTTATTTTGATAAGTCACTAAGATATCTTAGTAAAAAGGATGAAGAAAGAAGTATAATTTCTTGAGTCCCTTCTGTAATCTCCTGAATGGCAATAATTATTATATATTTTAGATCACTACTACAAATAAGATATTATTTACACTTGAGTGTCCCACAAAATAAACATGTAGATCTCAGTCCACAAAGATTCGGGTGTCTGCTTCTACTTTGTAATCTGAGACCAGCAAAGGAAACCCCCACCTTCTTCATTTGTTGTTCCTTTAATTGTACACATCTATGTAAGTCATGAATACATACATACATATATATGTACACAACATATACATATACATGAAGAGAGAGAGGGAGAGAGATGGAGTGAGAGAGAGAGAAAGAGAGAGAGGCAGAAATGGAGAGAGAGAGAGACAGAGAGATAGATTTTCAAACCAGTGGAGGACATAGAAAGTTACTTCTTAACATTCAAAAGTATAAACTACAATAGGTTAACAGGTTATCATAATGTTTTATGAAGAAATCTAAGATTATTTGGTGACACAATAGTTAATGTTTACAATAAAATGATGACAGTGGGTTTTTTAATCCCCTCATTGTTAAAGGCCATGAGTAAAAATTCTAATATCAGAGACCTAGGACAGAACCAAACATAACTGGCAAAGATTGGTGCCTAGAAGCTTTGTCATTAGACAGCTTCATCCAGCAGCTGATGGAAGCAGAAACAAAGACCACCCGCAGGAGCCAAACAGTTGGCAGATCTTGGGAAACCACCTAGAAGAGGGGAGAGGGGAAGGATTTGAAGAGCAAGAGGGGTGGAGGACACCATAAGAACACAACAAAAGGAGTCAACTAAGCAGAGCTTATAGGAGTTCATAGAGATTGAAGTGGCAATTAAGGAGTTTGCATGAGACTGAGATAGTTTCTTTATGGTTGTCTAGTTTGTTTTTCCTGTGGTACTCTGAACAACAGGAATGGGAGATTTCTCTGACTCTTTGGTCTACTCTGAGACCCTTTTCCTCTTACTGGATTGCCTTACTCAGCATTGATATGAGTGTTTGTACCTAGTCTTACTGTAACTTGCTATGCAGTTTTCTGTTGGTATTCCTGGGAAGCCTGTTCTTTTTTGAAAGGAAACAGAAGGAGATGGATCTTGGGGAGATGTGAGGTGTGATAAGAACTGGGAGGAGTGGAAAGAGAGGAAACTGGGGTCAGTATGTAATGTATGAGATAATAATACATTTTAAAACAATATCATAAACCCAATATTCTCTTTTTTAAAGTAGAACTAATTCCTACAGTGGAAAAAGCACAGACTGAAGCTATACAGATGAGCATTTATATTCCACACTTTACTTCCTGATCAAGATATCTTCAGTAAATATTACCTTGTTTCATATTTTTATACCCAAGGAAACATATAGTCATGTGACAGAATTGAAGTAAGGTCGTGATTGACTAACCTAATATCCAACATAATGCTTGTGTGTGACAAATCCTCCAAAAGTGTTAGTGACCTTGCTTCACAGTAATCCCACATCCTTTGTCATCTAGGATGAGAGATTAACCCTTTACTTCAAGCAAAAACCAAATTGGACTCTAAAAGCCACACTCTCTGAACAACTTCCTTAACCTTGTAGACACAGAAGGGCCTGATGGCAGACAATGATTCAAGTGTTAGTACAGACTTGAAAAAATAAGTCTCTGACCCCAAACTGAAGATAGTTCCTCAGAAGAATTTTTCAACAGGCTATGGTCAAAATAAGGCTATGTTGGCTTTAAAGGCAAGACCAGGATCAAATTCCTGTGCATTCTGAGAGCACACATCAAAGAGACAGCTGCCTGTGAAGTAATAATATTAGGGATGTGGGCACACTTATTCAAGATAAAATTCCTTCTTGAAGATCTTACAAGAGGAAGACAGAGAAGAAAATAGTATAAATGCCTAGTCCCATCTTTCCCTTTGAGGGTTTGTTTTTCTTTGGGAAGCAGTCCCCAAAGAGACAGATAATGAATCTACAGCAATGGCCCGGCTAGGATGCTCTTTGCTCACATATCTGCCAAGCAATGACTCATGAAATTCACAATGTGCTGAGACGAAGTGAGCAATGCTTCACATAAAATTAACATAAGCGAAAGGTTACTTGAGGAAACAGTGCATCACTTTTTTAGGTGACCCACTTATGGCTAAATTTGGAAAGCTGGCAAGGCAGATCTCACAGAAACAAGATACTATGAAGCCTGGGGCCCAGATCTTTGCTGGGCCATCATTGTGGGCAGGGCCACTTGGCCAAACCAGATGCTATAGATGCGTCTTGTCACCTCATATTGCCTGTTTCCTAGAATGAGGGAGGAATGAAAGAACTCAAACTGAATTATTTAGCAACAACAACAAAAAACTTAAGTAGGGTAAGTAGATACCAAACAATGTTTTAAACACTATGGAAATGTTTATTTCTGTAGCAAGTGCATACGGTAGCTACTAACTCTACTTTACAAAGAAACCCAGACACAAAGAGGCCAGGCATCTTGCCATAAGTCTGCACTGTCAGTGGTACAACCTCTACCAGAACAGAAGCAGTTTGACTCCAGAATATCTGTTTTTGACCCCAACCCTGATTCTTAATGTTATATAATATTGTTACATGGATAATTACCTCAGAGGGAAAATGCACTGGAAGCTTTGAAAGTGCTGGCTCCCAAGAATACTGGCCTGAATCCTACATCTTCCTCTGTGAGCTATGCTCATGGATGATTTAGCCTCTCTGCTCAATGATGTTCTAGGTACAGTAACACACATCCATCCACATCATCAATGAGCTTGCAGGAATGAATGGCATAATGCCTCTTGGAATATTACATGACAAATAACTGTCAATATTTGCTAACAACTATTATTTATTTAAAAGGGAGAGAACATTTTGCTTCCTTGTTATCAGAGGTACACTACAATATCTAATGACTTTTATAGTATGTGTGGATTGGAAGGAAATAAATTTTGCTAGTAGAGAGACTTCAGGTAAAAGCTCAATTCTAAGTCAGGCTGGTTCTGACCTTAGAAATGTCAACCACTCTGAACTCCCGTTTGTTCAAGTATAGAATGGCTTATCATTCCTTTGCCAAAGGTAAAAGGAGAATTCAATGAGTTAATATGAATAAAATATATAAATTATATAAAGCAGAATACAGACCAAGAACAAAATAATCAAGTAAGATTATCAAATACCCTGTCTTGCTCTGTTACAATTAGAGAGTTACTAAAATATGCTGATGAATTAACATGACTGCAATTATCTTTCGTCAACCTTGAAGTGTACAGCGCTTAATCAATAGTCCTAAAGAAATCTCAGGGTTCAATATTATTTTAAAGCAATATTTACTTAAATACATTAATCTTTTGTACAAAAAAGTAGATTACTGATCTGTGCAAATAATTACTTAAAGATTAGACATTTTCAGTAAGGTTAGACTAAAGAATTTCAGGAATTAGAAAACATGATAGTGATAGTAAATGGTGCTTCTGTGTTGCTTAAACAATCTATAACTTTCTAATTACAATAATGAGTATAAGTTATTTATAAGAATAAAATTTTAAAGGCTGGAGACACAGCTCTGTGGTTAAGAGTATTTATTGTTCTTGAAAGTGACCAGAGTTGTGTTCTAAAACTTACTTTAGATAGCTCATAACTGTCTGTAAATTCAGTTTCTCTTCTGAACTCTGGGTACCTTCACTCACAAATATATACCTATACACAGACATACACATGCACACATAATTAAAATAATAAAAATACACATTTTAAAAACAATATGAGAATTTTATTTGTGGTCACCTCCTCAAACAAAGAACAATTCTCTCTCTCATTCAGAAAATACCTACTGCATATAGTCCATTAGTAAGGGGTGGAGCCTGAAGAACTCTAGCCCATTTATAGCAGATTTATTGATGTAGATCTATGTAAATAACCCCAGGTGGTGTAACTTAAAGGCTTATTAAAAGAAGACATGATTTTAGTTGGAGGTATTTTGGTTGCAAGAATACAAAAACTGTGTCAGAAAGTGGTAAAATAGTAGTAACATAAGATAATATTCATTGTGTACAAGAAATTCCCAAGAGAGGAGAAAATATTAATAGTAAATAATTTTTTAAAAAATTTATCATCCAGTAATAAAATATAGGGTATACAAATTAATGTTTTAATATAGTTTATTTAACATAATCCTCTAGGATTATAATTTTATCCTTCCAATCAAACAATTTGTCTTGTGACATGCTGAGATGCATCTGTAAATAATCATCATGATGGTATTTGTAAAACGAAATACTCAATAGTTATCAATGAGCACATTGATAACTCCATGAAGGTTTAGGGGCAATGAATGTGTAGTAGATAATGAATGAAAACACTCAACTGTGCCACCCACAAATACTACCATTAACATGTGCTTTCTTCTTTGTAATTTCTATCTTTTCTACTAAAAACTGACAATATAGTCATAATTTTAGTTATTGATGATATACAATGGCATATACTATTTTTACATTCTAAAATAAATTTTGTAACAAATATATCTTACTTCTTATGGGTCCTTAATTTGAACACACATAGAAACACACACATGTGCGCGTGCACACACACACAACTATAGCAGTAGCAGCAGCAGCAGTACCAATAATGTCAGCATTAAGCCACTGAACCTCTAAGAAGAGAAAGTTGTAGGTACCCTTGAAAGAATTGGTAAACAAGGCCACTTCCTGAACATAATACCAGTAGCACAGACACTGAGCTAGACAATTAATAAATGGGACCTCCTGAAACTGAGAAGCTTTTGTAAGGCAAAGAACACAGTTGAGAAAGTTTAGAAGACTAAATGGCAGCCCACAGACTGGGAAAAGATCTTCACCAACCCCACATCTGATAGAGAGCTAATTGATGGGAGATATTATTCTGTAAATATGTTTCTCATACTGGTTAATGAATAAAGCACTGTGGCCAATAGGAAAGCAAGATAGGTGGGGCTAGGATACTAGGAGGAAGAAAGAGGAAGTAGTAAGGAGAAGTCAGCATGTAGAGCATGGAGAAAGAAGATGCGAGCCCGCCGCTCTCTGATAAGATGACCACGTGGAAATACTTAGATAAGTAGAAATGGGTTTATAATTAAGACAGAGCTGGCCCATAAACAATAATAGTAACTGGCCAACAGGATTGTATCAAATACAGAGTGTGAGTGTTATTGGGGGCTGGCGTGGTAGCAGGGAGGCGGAACCAGACCGGTGGGGAAAACGTGCTCGTAACAGCTAAACTCCAAAATATACAAAGAACTCAAGAAACTAGTCACCAAAACACCAAATTAAAACACCCTGTTAAACACCCTATTAAAAAGTGGGGTACAGATCTGAACAGAGAATTCTCAGTAGAGAAATCCAAAATGGCTGAAATACACTTAAGAAAGTGCTCACCATCCTTAGCCATCAGAGAAATGCAAATCAAACAACTCTGAGATACTATCTTATCCCTGTCAAAATGGCTAAAATTAGAAACACCAATAACAGCTTTAGCTGGAGAGGATGTGGAGAAAGTGGAACACTCTTCCTCTGCTGGTGAAAGTGCAAACTTGTATAGACATTTTGGATGTCAGTATGGTGGTTCTTCAGGAAAATGGGAATCTTCCACAGGACCCGGCAGTTCCACTCAGGTATATACCCAAATGATCCACATAAATGCAACAATAACATCTGTTCAACTATGTTCATAGCAGCTTTATTTGTAATAGCAAGAACCTGGAAAAAAAAAACAAGATGCCCCTCAACTGAAGAATAGATAAAGATGTGATACATTTACATAATGGAATTTCTATCCATTTTCAATTCTATCTTTATAATTTCTGCCCATTCACATTTGCTGGGAAAAGTAGGTCAAGACAAAGATTGAAGCCTATAGTATGTATCCAAGCCATGTATTCCAGATAAGCACTACAGACATATGTAGACAAAGAGTAATGATGTACCTGCCTCCTGAAATACATCAATGCTTTTAAAAATAATAAAAATCACATGCCTTTTAAAAATAAATTATCAAAGAAATTGAAAATATCCATACATATAACAGGGAGAATAAATAACAGTACACTATAATGAAAATTTTAAAGGACAGCCTTTTTTAATTTTTATGCTTTTGCTGATTTCTGATTGACTTACAGCAAACGTTATATGTAAAATGTGTGATTTACTAATTATTGTCCTCACTAAGCATCTGTGGCAACATCAGTTTAATCAACAAAGGAGAATATCTATCACCTGAACTTTTGCTAGTGAGCCTCTTCAAGTTGTACTTTTCTATCTTTTATCATCTTCAGGCAAGCATTCTTTCACTGCACATACTTTGTGGGACATTGAAATTATATACATTCAATTATAAAGTATGAATGTGAACTTTTTTTGTCTGGTCTCAATCACTAGCTATGCATATTTTGAGATTGGTGAATGCTATTCACTGTGTTAATGCTCTATTTCTTTCTGGTGTTCAGTAATATTTCACTGTATGGAGAGGTGCAAGTTTTATTTAGCCCAGTGTTTAGTCATGGGTGTCTGCTTCTTCTTACATTAGCTACTGGATAAAGGCTCTAGGATGGCATATAAGGTAATTATCAATCTCATTATCAGGGAATGACATTTATGTAGCCTCTCCACTATTGCTTAGTTTGTTAGTTGGGGTTATCCTTGTAGGTCTCTAAATATTTCCCTAGTGTTAGATTTCTCTGTAGACTAATAATGACTCTCTCTATTATGGTATCTCCTTTTTTTTACTCTCCTCTATTCTTCCCCAGACTTTATCTTCATGGTCCCTCATGTTCTCCTCTCCCCTCCTCTTCTCCACTTCTTTCTCCTAACTCTCTCTCCTCTTCCCCCTGAGACCAATATTCTCAGTAGATTTTGTCCATTTCCCCTACTCTGAGGGACCATGTATGGCTTTGCTAGGGTTCTCGTTGTTTCCTAGCTTCTCTGGTGGTGTGGATTGTAGGCTGGTCATCCTTTGTTCTATGTCTAAAATCCACATATGAGTGAGTACAAATCATGTTTGTCTTTTTCTGACTGGGTTACCTCACTCGGGATTTTTTTTTTTTTTTTTTAGTTCCATCTATTTGCCTCTGAATTTCATGATTCCATTGCTTTTTTGATTTTTGTTTTTGTTCTGTTGTTATTGTTGTTTGTTTTGTTTTGTTTTCCACTGATTAGTACTCCATTGTGTAAATATACCATGCTTTCTCCATTCAGTCTTCAGTTGAGGAATATTTTGGTTGCTACCAGGTTCTGGCTATTACAAATAATGCTGCTATGAACATAGTTGAACAGATGTCTTTGTTGAACACATGTGCATTTTAGGGGTATATGCCTGAGAGTGGAATTGCTCAATCTTGTGGTAGACTGATTCCCATTTTCCTGAAAACTGCCATACTGATTTCCAAAGTGGCTGTATGAGTTTGTTCTCCCACCAGCAGTGAAGGAGTAAGAGTGTACCTCGTTCTCCATGTCCTCACCAGCCTAAAATGTCTTTGGTGTTTTTGATTTTAGCCATTCTGACAGGATTAGGATGGTATCTCAGAGTTGTTCTGATATTCATTTCCCTGATGGCTAAGGATGTTGAACACTTTCTTAAGTGTCTTTCGGGCATTTTAGATTTCTTAATTGAGAAGCAGAGAGGGAAAAGTGATGAGCAAAGGGGTCAAGAACAGGCTGTAGAAACCCACAGAAATAGCTGACCTGAATAAGGAGGAGCTGTTTCCAGACTGATGACAGGGAAACCAGCATAGGACCACCCAGACCCCCTGAACTACAAATCAGTTAGAAGAATTGGGTAGACTGTGGGACCTTTGGCAGTGGACCAGGATGTATCCCTAGTGCACAAAAGGACTCCGGGATCTCATTCCCCATGGAGGGATACTCTGTTGGTCTGGAGACAAGGAGGAGGGCCTAGGCTCCACCTCAAATGACTTGATAGATTTTGATGTTCCCTCATGGAAGGCCTCACCCTCTCTGGGGAGTGGATGGGAGATGGGATGAGGGAGTGTGGGGGGCATGGGAGCATGGGAGGGAGAGGAAATTGGAATTGATATGTAAAATTTAAAAAATTACATAATAAAATATTTTTTAAAATATTATTTAGCCAAAAGAAACAGCGAATATCAATTTGGCTGTCCCCTTCTATTGCTATTACAAATAACACTCCCATGAACATTTAGATATAAGTGTCTAAGGACTTACATGTACAGCTTCATATATTTTTCCTAAATATGTGACTGGACAATAGAGACAGTGACTGAGTAATTTAATATAGCTTATGTTTACGATAATTAGGCACATAGAATGTATTTATGGCACTGTTTAGTTCATATAGAAAGAAAAATAGGAAATACACTAAAACTAAAGTGATTTAATTTATACTATTCAATTATAAGCAATGAGATTTTTTAAATCCTATATGTATTTTGTTTTGGATTTATTAATTATGACTGCATATTTTAAAATGAGGAAAATAATTTTCTGTTCTGTGTATGTGTTTGTGTGTGTGTGTGTGTGCTTTTAGTATGTATGCATATATGTATGTATATGTATGTATGTATGGTGTGTGTGTGTTTGTGTGTGTGTGTGTGTGTGTAGTGCAAGAAGAATGATATTAGAAAGGAAGGAGAGAGGGAAGGAAAATGGGGGGAAAGGGAGAGGAAAAGATGGGAGAGAAAAGATAAGGAAAAAAGAAAGGAGGCTATTGTAGGAGGGTTAAAGAGGTGAGAAAGAAAGGTAAAAGAAGGAAGGAAAGAAAATGTGAAACAGAGGGAGGGAAAGCCAGACTTGGTAGACAGAAGGATCATTACGAGTTCACAGCTGGTTTGATCTACATTCTGAGTTCTAGCTAGAGAAACAGTATAGAACTGTGTTACCAACAAACAAATTTTTAAAAAGACACTGACTCTTAGCTCAGAACAATTAGGCCATCTGAGCAACCTTTCACAGGCTGTAAGTAATATACCTGGGAATTGTAATTTCACTTCAAGTTTGTCTTGAACCAAAAGTTATGTTCTATTCAATACATTGTATGAATTCTGATTTATGGGAGTAGCTCATATATGCTTTTAGAATGTGCTGGCTGGGTGAAGCAACCTGAATTCCTGGATGCATGTATGAGAGAGTGTGCACTCGTATTTTGTGGGGCATCAGGGCTGTGGAGAACATTACAACACATGGGGGAATGCCCTATTACTCCAGCAACACTGTCAGGATAACTGCTTGTTCTTGAAGAACAAAGACTTCATACAAGGTTTAAGATGACCAAACCAGGAAGGAAATATGATAATTTTTATATCTAATGTATATCATTAAGTAGATTCAAAATACTAGATAAATCTTTATTATAACCATGTAGGAAAAGTCTCTGTGGTCTACATCATCAGAGACAAGATCACTCCCTGTGAACTCATTCTAAAAACGTTTCCTAGACTAGTGGCCTCACCTAGCTCAGATGTGAGGTCCTAACTGTCAGCTCTATCATCTTCTAGCTGCTCAGTCTGCATAGGGTATTGGAACTTCACTGGTATTCATTAATTAACTACTGTATGCAGTAAAACAGTACCCATTAAATAAGTAGCCTTTCAGGGTTTATTGAAAAAACATAAGCAATTAATTTAATAATGCCATTAAAATAGCAAATATTTATATGAATGTTGACTTTTTATTATTACCATGGTTGCTTTTTTGCAAGTAAATAACAAAGATTCAATGCTTAATTATCATAATAAAATAGTAAACATACAACAGTTCAAAAATGTTGTAATATTTTCTGGAATTCATTGAGTTCTTTTAGTGCTTACTATTCTGAAATTGTCCATCAAAGGCAACAGAAGCCAATGAAGAGAATTCACATTAAGATAGGTAATAATCCCACCTTAGGGCACACGCCTCATCAGGTTCAAGTGACTTCTTAAAGGTATAAGACAGAAGTAGATATTTTTACATACATCTTCCATGGTTGTCTCTAAAATGAGTCTGGTTTGACTGCCTTTATTTATTACTTCCAGTAGGACTAGAGATATACATTCATTGTAGCAACTATAAAGAAGTTATGTACCAATGATTACAGCTAAACTGAAGCAAGAAAATAGCACTGAAAATAGTCCTTTCACTTATTAATTTTCAACAAGTATAATTTCAGTACTTATGATATAGCTAGAAATCTGACAGATATTAGGGAATTAGAAAAAATCCAGCCAACGAGTCCCACCGAGGGAAAACAATGTAAAAACACTGTAAGAATTATAGAGAATGGAAAGATGGGAGATGGAGTTTTTTGAGGAGAGGCCAAGAAGCCAAATGATTGCTTGAGATGATATATCAATATAAGCAAGTAAAAAGTAACACTAAAGACAAAAGAAGAGATGCGTGAGAGGCCAAAACTGGAGCACATCCACCCCCTTCTTGACTCTTGGCTGATGTGCTATGAGCCACATTTTTCTACTATGCCCTCTTTACTGTGATGAGCAGAAGTAAATACTTCATTCATTCAAGAAAAGTGATGTTCGGCCCACTTGTAGAAAAGGTAAAGGGGGAATAACCAAAATTGCCACTAGAGTGCAAGTTAGCACTACATCTTGATTTACTCACAGACAGATGTTAATGTTCGCATTTTTGCTCATACTGATATAGATAAGGTTGTATAATAGAGAAAGCAGGATAAATTTAGAACTAGAACATTCTCTTTGTCATTAAAGTTAACGGTAATCAAGGGGACGAGTTGCCTTGGAGTCATGTATGAAGGTGCTGTTTCTCTAAAATGACTTCCTGTCCACTTAACTGCACTATGACAAGACACATAAACATCTTCAGAACATGTAAATAGAATGTTCATATATTGAAGGGCCCTATGTCAGATAATGTGTGTGCAAATCTTTGTTATTCTATTTGCCATCTGTGGCATCTGGATAATCACTTCTGCCACAGAAGTTAAATCAATTGTGCTATGATCTACATCTGCTATTGTAAGAGTTTCAGGATACCCTCATGAGCCAGCAATGGTGCCCCATTTTTACGAGTTATTCCAACAGAAAGGAGATGATTGTAAGTGATATAACTCTTAAATGAAAGCCACACTTAATTACTCATTCACACACTCCAGCAAGCACCCAATTCATAAAGATGATCCAGGCTTAATGAAACGTTTAGCCCCTGTATTATTTTGTCACTTCTAATTGTTGTGGGTCACAGCAAAATGAAATCACAGAAAAGCACAACTGGTATCATAACTATACTTCTGGGTAAAGAAAACAAATGACAATATGTGAAACTTCAAGTTATGTGATGACTTCAGTAATTATATTAAATATAACTTTCAGTTTACCAAGGTGACATTGGTTAATACATAACACAGGCTCCATATATATAGTATGTCCTCAATAAACATTGTCATGAAACCAAATTGTGTCACCAGAATAATCTAACACAATTTACTGCCTTTGGCCACCTGAAATGTCAGATTAAAAATATATGAAAATATTTACTGAAAAAGCATTTTCTTCTCCAGTAGCTAAAATTATCATATTTAGAAGAAAATATTCCTTAAGACACCATTTGTTAATTGAAGGTGTCATTTAGAGTATTAAATTAATTATCTTTTCTTAGAAGAGTTGTTTAGATAAAGTAATGCTGCTTATAAATATCATTAAAGTATAGACTCAGTTAATATTTCTTGTTATTATTGTTTAGAGAATATAAAAAAGAGTAAAATTTCAGAGCATCCCTGCAGTGATATCCATAATGTTACTATCAAATAATAAATAAAGATGAGTATCCTGGATTTTAAAAAGTGTTAAAATAATTTATCTTTGCATTAAACTTCTCCATCTCTAAGATAAGGGAAAAATAAACCACAAAGTTATGTCAGTTTCAAAACACTCATTTATCAAAATTATAGTACCAGGTTCTACTATAGAGTCTGTGAGATCCCTGTTCATGGGCTTTTGACCATTATTACAGTTCTATACATGACTTCAAAACCAGTCAGTATTTTTTCTTCTCCAGCAGCTCACATAGCACCTTTCAGCATTATAAAATCTACCCAAAGGAAATGCGTTTCCCAGTCAGTTAGAGACTGATTAGTCTATGACTTTCAGCCAAAGTATATAATGTCTTCATTTACACGGTCTTACCATGTAATTATATTTTTTGAGACCTTTTGGGCCTTCCTAACCATGTAGGAAGGTTCCTCATGTCTTTCAGGGCCTTGTGCATTTATCAAGCTTGTTCATTTAATAAGCAACATTGTCAATACATGTAGGATAATTACATTGGAACTGCTTTTTAAAAAAATAAATGTTCTTATGGCATAGAAGTGCCCTCGAGATATTTACATTTTTACCAGTATACCTGAACTACTCTTGAACTTGCTCAAAGTACTTCTTTTTGAGGTGAGAAGTAGTTAATAGAAAGAAACAAATGGTCAAAGTTTTAAAGAGAAGAGACTGAGTTCTCAGCCCTAAATACACACACACATACACATACACACACACACACACACACTCACACATATGTACACACACACATGCACACAAACATACAAACACACATAAACACACACACTCACACATACACACACGTGTACACAAACCTACAAACACACATAAACACACACACTCACACATATGTATACACACATACACACACATGCACACAAACATACACACACACATAAACACACATACACACACACATACACACACACATACACACACACACACACATACACACACACACACACACACACACACACACACACACACACACACACACACCATTTTTCAGTGGCTTGGAGTACACTAAGCTTGATAGTCATGAGCCCCAATGATCTTGCCTGATCATTTATAAGGGTTCTGAATGATCAAAAGTAGATCCCAGGCTTACCTGACAAACGCCTTAATGACTAGAACCTTTCTAGTCGCAAGGATTGAGCACATAATGAAGTCTCAATTCAATGATACAGACAGAAAAGTAAGCAACCATAGTTCTTATATAATATGATAAAGAAGAAAAATGCTGGTCTACTCTGGTCTGGGCTGTGAACATGGTAATAGAGAAGATGAGATAAGAAAAGATAATTGAATTATCAGGGAGTATAAGTATCAACAAAACAATGAGATAAGACAGCTTCAGGGTGAAATTATGCTGGAGTTTAAGGTATGAAAAAATATGGTCTTTATAGCTACAGACAATCTAATGAGTCAGACCAGTTACTTCTCAATTTAATAACCCCTGAAATAGGAGTGAGGGTAGAGGTTGTTGACTTTTCGAATTGGGTTTATGTAGAATGGAACAGATTATTTCAGTAAATAAACTGTTTAAAATAATTTCGTGGGCTGTAAAGTTTTAGGATATTGTTTCTGATAATAAAAAAATTATGAGGGTGATTTTAGCAGCAATAATTTTACTTCACAGTAGGTATCCTTCTATATTTTATACAGCACTTTCCAGTAAATCAGTTTATTGAGACATCTCATAAAGTCTGACAGTCATGATGTGTTAATGTGAGAAGAATCAACTCTGAAGTCAGAAAACTACAAGAGAGTTTACTAGAACTTCTGGTGTATGCAGTCATTAAAATACCACTTAAGCCTGAATGGTCTATGTCTGATCTAAAGAAAATGATAACAACAGCACTTTAATGGCCTACTTAGCATAGTCATTACAAAGATAAAACTGTGCTTCTGAAGAAGCTTGACAAGTCTTAGTGTTCACATTCAATGCATTGGAGTTACTATCCCTAGCTAAAATTTGAAAAATTCATTTTCTTTGATTTTTCCATGAGAAAACTCTTATTTTTTACTATTATGAAAATGTTTTACAAAATATAATCTTTTTAATGATTGATTTTGGATGAATGAAAGTAATTGTGCCCTTCTCAAATCCATTTTTCTAATTAGAGCCAGTGTGATTTCTGTGAAAAGGCGAAATGTGATTATGTCAGTCCCCTTGATCACATTCTGTACCCTCCATTTGATTAAAGGTCCTTTGATTCCTGGCTTCCTTGCAAGTGTCCACAAGTAAATTTAATCACAGGAAAAATTAATATTTTAGATATTTTTCAGGCTTCATTTTCCCTCTTCAAGTTTCTCTAGGCCTTCCTCTTTTCTATTTATCATTCATTCAAACATTTGAGTATTAGGGTGGGTATATAATTGCCATCACTTTCAAATGTGAAAGCAAGCACTAGTAATAATTATACAGAAAAAAAGTGATAACCAGGACTTACTTCAACATGACACATATGATTGGTTACCCTAGAATTACACTATGAAATTGTCCTCAGAGTTTTGTAGAATAATGAGCAATGAATGTAACGCAGTGTTATAAAAGTTGAAATAGGTGTGTGTAGTTTGTAATAGGAACTTGAAAAAGGGCAACTTTATAACTGCTCCTGGGAAATGGAAAACCATGAGGTGATCTACACCCTGAAACCCAAAGGCTGAAGTACTCCGGGGAATGTACAGATTTTTTTGTATGAACAAAAAGTATAGTTTCTCATGGGTGAGAAAAGGCAAGGAATATTTCAGAAGAGAGAAGAGATTGATTTTGAGCCATAGAGAACTAGAGGCTAAAGTGAGCATGCTTAATTACAAGAGACACTGGGAGATATTTAAGCATTGATGTCTTTCTATTTTCATAAGTATTCCTCACAGGTCATAGCTAGAGTGGGACCTCATGTAATAGATCAACGTTTTTACCATATTACATCATGTCAGTTTTAATGCATCACAGTCATGACTTTTTCACGCTTTGTAAGAAAATTCAACAGGGCATCATATGATCTGAGATTTAAAAATAACAGGGGGCTTTCAAAATAGACCAAAGGTATCTTAGTTTTAAAGATCCATTTGACTTTAATCAAAAGGAAGCCTGCTCAGTCTGCATAATGTTACCTGTATACATTACTTCAGGCCTCACCAATCTGGTATTGAGTAACTAATTGGTGTGCTCTTCTCTTGGGAAGATGATTTTACCCCACTTAGCATTCCTTAGTTGTGTAGTTATTTGGGTAAATTTAAATTCTCATGTATGGAAGGCAATATTGCACTTTTAAAATACCTTAAAATATATTTAATGCTCATAGTTTTGAGTGCCACACTCACTCATTTTTAAAAAGTATTATGTATTCATAAAATAATTAAACTTAAATAGAAGAAATAAAATAATTATAATGCAACAATTATGTTTTAAAAATAATGGCAAAATAATATGTGAAAAAAATTATTTACAACAAGAACACGAAATAAGTTGATTTAAGTCTCACATCTCAATCTACCATAATCATAGAACATGGGTAAAAGAACACATGATCATCTTGGTGGAAAGGGGAGATTGGAGT
Source organism: Cricetiscus sungorus (assembly GCA_030556225.1). NCBI lineage: Eukaryota > Metazoa > Chordata > Mammalia > Rodentia > Cricetidae > Cricetiscus > Cricetiscus sungorus. Next base: position 54,605,118 of record JANBXA010000007.1, on the reverse strand, counting down.
TCAAGGAGATAGCATTAATCATCATCAATATCAACAAGAATAATAAAGGCATCTTACACTAATTTTCAAACCTTTTATTAAACAATGTGAAATACTTCAGAACATTTAAAATATTAGTGAAATATATCAAAGGCCTAAATAAATGCAAAATCTATCCATTTTATATGCAGGAAGGCTCAATGTCATAAAATATTCATTTTCCATATTAATTTAATGTTTCAAAGAAATTTCAGTAACCACGATGATTTTTTGTGTGCAAATTCCAGGTTTATCAAAAATAAACATGAAATAGTTTCTTAAGAACAGTAAAGTATTTCTGAAGAAACTAAAAAAATTTTTGATTTATTAGGCCTTATGTCACGACAGAGCAGAAATAGTTGGGCTACTGATGGGAAGGAGTAAAGAGCATAGAAATTGGCCAACACAAATAGAGAAATATAATATAGAACAATCGCCACAGATAAATAGGAGGAAATAATGCCACTAAGTAAATATTTCTGTAGTTATTTTTAATGAAAACACACAAGGTTCAATTCAGAGTGATTAGATTTTAAATATTAGATAGAAAAGTAAAAGTGTTAAATATTTATAATCTTTATAATAGAAAATACTTCATACACAAACATTAAGTGTTCCAATGATAAAAAACAATTGATAATTTTTACTACATTAAAATCAAGAGCATAATTTATAAAGTAGGAGGAGATATTTTCAATAGCTGTAATAAATACAGGAGTAGTGTCTAGTAAAGAACTTCCACAACAGTGAGCCTAAGACAGTACAATGAGGATGGTAAACAGTTATGGACCATTTTTTCCCAGAAGCATGAATGTTAAATAAACATTTCTCAAATCCTTAATATTATTCTCCATCTAGGAAAATAAAGTAAGAACTCAATGGATGTTCTTACTTTAATAGGCAAAATTGATATGAATCTGATAGAATTTTCCTGTTGAAGATACAAACAAAAAATAAATTCATGAAGAGTCATGGTAGATAGGCATGGGTCAAACCTGGCACATTTAACATTATCTGCCATGATCTTATAAAGGCAAACACATAAAAGTTGAAGAGGGCCAGAAACTCTAATAAATTAGAAAATTATGGGTAGATAACAAGAAATACTTAAAATCTTACTGTTGCTGCATCACTATTAATTTAAAACTATAGAAATAACCCTAATATCACTTAACAGAAGGAATAAATGAATAAATGATGTTCAAATAATACAAAATATGTATCAGTGAAAATAAATAACTTACTACAGACACCAACATTAAAAATGACTGAATGAAAAAACAAATTACCAAAGAAGTCAGGAAACTAAATTCTCAATATAGGTACTAGTGCCCTTAAAATTAACTAATTCTTATTTAGTTAAAAAAAAAAAAGTTCATGAAAACGGGTTCATAATATTTGTTTATATAGTGGTTTTGACTCTCTTATGTTATATTTTAGTTATTAAATAAAATATAATTTTAAACAAACTAAAATATTCCTCTTGCAGACAAAAAACTGATCATGGAAATGGATAAAAATCATGCTGGCTTCTGTTCAAAGAAAGAATAGATACAGACAAGCCTGGAACCAGGAATTGGTAAATTATCCCCATGCTGTAGATAGTACACTAAATAAGCAGTAGGTTTTAGTATGTAGAAGAGCTATACATTTACTTATTTACTGAGGGGAATCTTTTAGTTTTTCCTGAAAAGAAAATGAACCTCCCAGGTATACTTCATTTTCTTATTTACTCACTGAGTGAAATATTTATGGGGCAACAAAATTAAATTAGGTGCTCATTGGTCACCAGTAAGTGTTTAGAGAGATATGAATGTGCAAGCCATTTAGAAATATACTAAAAGCTGGGCATCCTGCTCAGCCTCAGTATGCAGCTGGGGAAACTAAAACTGATGGGTATCAATAGTAACTTCATTCTAGGAACAATGAGAATGGGCATGCAGGACGCTTATGCAATGTCTTCCCCTGAGACTACTATCATGTTGAAAATCATCAATACAGAATACTGGAAAATAATCATTATGTGAATTCATCCAAGCCCTTAGCACTATTCCTTCCATGAATTTCCAGGAGAAAGAGCAGGTCAGAAATTAGTTGTTGAAATTGTGCATTCATAAAATAATATTTTGAGGTTGCTATTAGGCTCTAAAGGACACCAAAAAAAAAAAAAAAAAAAAAAGGAAAATGCTGGAATAATCTCACATTCTACCATCAAGAGGAATTGTTTGATATATTATTTACCAGGTATCCACAGAAAATGGGTTGTGCTGTCTTTTGAGATTTTGCTTCGAAACCAACCTTTGCAAATACATTATGAAAGAAGATAGATAACTATCTTCCTGGGTAAGTGGAAATAAGTACTGATATTTCACAAGCAATTTCATCCTGAGGAACTCATTGTCTAGCCCAGTTTGTTATTCCCTTAATTTATGTTGTGAATGTGTATGTGTCTCCGTGTTTGCATGCCGCATGTATGTTGGTACTGGCAGAGGCCAAAAAGGGGGAGTAGGCTCTCTTAGAATTGGAGTTTCAGGTGGTTGTGAGCTGCCAGACATAGGTACTAGGAATCGAACTCTAGTCCTCTGGAAAGCCAACAGTTATATTAACTATTCAGCCATATTTCCAGCCTGCAAAAACCACTTGTAAATCTTTGCAAAGAAGTGGATCTTGAAATGGGCTACACACTTCACACCCTGGTTTTGATGAATAAACTGGAGTTATAATGTTTCAGCTATGTATATTAGTTGCTTTGAGACAGTGGTGGAGACACTATTACAAAGAGGGTTTCGCATCAAGTATGACTGTTAATGTTTGTATTTGAAGAACAAAGATATTCTGTATGAGTGTGAACTGCTATGCCAGGCAGAAGAAATGATGGGTCACAAAATAAGAGGTTAGTTGCTACAACTACAGAGGAGAATTCATTGGAGATAAATAGTAAATCTCCCCATAGGGAAAATGTTGAAATCCTTTTTCTATCTACTCATGGGAAATGAATGATGTCAATCACTAGGATATTTCCTCAACACATTATCTATGGCGGCATCAGAGGACTGTGGGACATAAATCAATTTCTGGATATTCTGTTCATTATACTATCTTATATCCACTCTCTCAAACAATGTAACCTGGCCAGTCCAAGTTTCATTTACTGTAGATTCCATTCAGTTTTGCTTTCAATCTCTCTTTTTCTCATCCATCCTATCTGCTATATACAGTTTATTCTACAAAATATATTCCTTTGATCATAATTCTCTTCCTCTTAATGTTGAGCAATCCCCACTGATTACTCCATGGATCACAACATGATCCTGAAAATTCCTGTTGACATGCATGTACTTAAGAAATTCCTTCAATCATGTGATGGGTGATAAAGAAGGATCTGGGAGATTTTCTGATTTTCCCACCAATGTATTAAAATCCTTAGCACTATTCTTTACATAAAGCGCCCCCCGCCAGTTCTTTCCAGCTACATGTAATAAAAGTAATCAGTGCACATATATCATGTTCTACCTTTGAGTATTATATAACTCATTTAGTATGGAATCTGTAAAAGAATGGCAGAGTTATAGCAGAAATATAACAGTACTTTGCTAGAGATATATATAGAAATGATCCAGGAAGTTTAATGACTTAATGTTAATCGTGGAACTTCTGTCTTCAAACGTCATTTTCTAAACTCCATACTCCTCACCCTCCATTTGAATTGTTAAAACCTAGCATAACAATAATTAAGTGAGTGTGTGTGTGTGTGTGTGTGTGTGTGTGTGTGTGTGTGCGTGCGTGCGTGCATGCGTGTATGCGTGTATGTGTGTGTGTGTTACTAGATAGGGTTTCTCTGTGTAGCCTTGGCCATCCTGCAACTTGCCCTGTAGACCATGTCTGCTTTTGAATTCAGAGATCTGCATGCCTCTGCTTCCTGAATGTTGGTATTAAAGGTATGTGCCATCACCCCAGGCTTAAACACACTATTTTAACACAGAAAATAAACAGTATTATATATACAAATGTAGTACTTCAGTGTCTTTCTTAGGGCTCTTTGTCAGCACTCAGGGAGTATTTGCTGAGAGTCTTACTAATCCTGTGAACCATGTGAAGTAATCATAGAATATTAGCAGTGTCCAGACTTCCTTGCATTTACTTTCCTCCATTGAGTCAAAGATTTAGGAACAATTTCATTAGATAACATCTAGATACCAAGTTCCTGTTTTTATAAAAAGCTTAGGAAAAGTCATAGTTTATTCCATACCTATACAGAGTATCTGAGGCATTAGCAAAGCTGTCACTATAATCTTGTTACTACTACTACTATCTCAAGCACAACCACTGTGTCTATAGCTGCTTCTAAAACGGGATGATATTTTACTCCAAGGAATTATTTCAGTGTTTTCAATGATACAGATGGAGCTTTAGCCACTCCCTAGAACTCAATGAATATCTAACAAGTGAGTGTTATGATCAATTCTATTATTATGACTACTACAGTAACTTTCAGGGTGACCACAATGGTTGTAATACCACTAGAGCTCCACAAACTGATCACACATGATTCGAATATATATGGTGTCTAAAAAGTGCATTCTTATTAACATAACAGCACTGCAAGGGGCACCATTGTCACACAGCAGAGATAGAAACAAAGGAGCAGAGGTTTTCTCAAGCTTTTTTCAAATTGCTTGCTAACTGGCATTTTCAATAATATCCATGGGCCAAATAGGATTACTCTCAGATCCATACCACTCCATGATGTAAGAATATTATGGTGAAAAAGGCAAACATTACAGTTAACTGTCCTAAAGCATCCAATTTTCACTTGTGGTGAGTTGGAAGAAAATATCCCCAAAAGGGGAGATATGGCTCTTTGGAGTAGATGTGGCTTTGTTGGAGGAGGTATGTCACTGTGGGGCTAAGCCTCAAGATATGCTCAGTGGGTAAACACTTTGCTTCCCATTATCTGGGAATCAAGATGAAGTGCTCTCAGCTCCTTCTTCAGCAACATGTCTGCCTGCACACTGCCATGACCCATCATGATGACAATAGAATAAACTTCTGAAACTGTATGCCACCCCAATAATTTTCCTTTACAAGAGTTACTATGGTCATGGTATCTCTTCACAGCAATAGAAACTTAACTAAGACATCACTCCTTAAATTTTTTCAGAGCAAAAGTCTAAGGTTTAACATCATCCTCCTATGTGGATGTCCTTAAACACCATTCTTCAAAGAGACTATTTTCCTGACAATTCATGAAGAGCTAAGGAGCATGTGGACTGGATTGCAAAACTGTCTGCTCTGATTTCTCTGCACAGGCAGCTTGTGCATTGCTTATGACTAGTTACCACAATAACTGGGCTAATTATGTAGTTTCCCTGTTCAAGTTACAATGTAAGTGTCACCTAAAAATTAGAGTTCAAATCCATTCTAGTATATCTTTTGAGAGTGTCTGCTTGAAATTTATTGATGCCCAGAGAATACAATTTTAGGATCCACAAAAGCCAGACCTCATTTCTACGGAAGGGATATGATAAAAATACTAAACGTTCAGTAAGAAACACTTTTGGCCTAGATTACCATTATTTAAGTTCCAAGTGACAGACACTTTCCTAAAAATACCAGCATGCAAAAAGAAGTCACCCAAAATTTTTACTGTTTTCTTCATTTATTAAAATTACACCTTTCCATGATGAGACAGGCTATAGTGTAGTGTGGGGAAGATAACTAATTTGGGGTCCTAGACAGTCATTCAGATTACCATAAAAGATGAGTGACAATCACAATAATAGAAAAAATATTAATATCATCTACTAAATTTCAAACACACTATGTTCTTTGTCTATGTCATTATCACTCGAATAACAATTGCTTAAGCAGTCACTGCTGTTATATATTGTGAAGTACTTTAAAACTGCCAATGAGTGACTTGGATGCCTACTGTTTTATTATGATGATTTTCTACATTACAACTATATTGCCTCTCCATTAAATAATGTGGGGACACACACACACACACACACACACACACACACACACACACACACACACACACACACACGAGTTTCTAGTTCTAGAGACTGAACCCATGGTCTTCAATATACTAGGCCAGTGCTGGAGTATTGAGATAAATCCCCATCTCCCTGGCTTTTAAAAAACTCTACCAGATCTTCAAAATAAATATAATTAAAACTTATTGGTATTTTACTAATTTACATTATTGAAGAAAAAGGCCCATAATTTTCTGTAGGAGTTTTTTTCTGTAGATCCTCTGCAAATAGCGTACTGGACAGAATTCCTTTTCACTTTGAACAGTTGACAGATGGGGTGGGAGGAAACCATGGGCAGCCTGTGCAGCAGTGGGAAGGGCCATAGTTTCTGGAATCCTCCTCCACACCATTGATTCACCCAGCAAATGTGCACATTTGGAAGCATGGGGGACCTGAGGCAGAAAGCTGGAGGAGCCTCTCTGCTCATGACTCAGAAGTCTGAAGGCAGCACAGCTTCATGATGTGAGAAAGCAGAGAAATCGTTTGGCTTGAAATGGAGAGATCGGGGGTGGTGGAAAGATCATGTCTTTATAATGAAAAAGGCACTGTCTGGAAACCCAGAGGAAGGTGGATGGAACCTTGAACGGAAGTTAATCTCTGACTATTCAGAAGTAGCTATGGAGGAACTCCAGTACATTAGCAACAAGCCCCTGCCACATGCCAAAGCTTTCTAAGCAACACTCTGCAAGCACTCTCCTCCACACTTGTTATATTTATAAGCCATCTCTGGAGGCCAAGTGAGTCATCGACTACACATTTAAAATATCTAGAACATACTATACTAGGAGACTAAAACTGGCAATTTCAGAAATATTTGTTTTAAACAGTGTGACACAAATCATTTATTTAATGGTCTTATTTGGTATTCATTTAGTTTCCTGTATTATTACTAACAGAAAGTTGTTGAATGTAAACCTTCTCTTACTCAGAAAGTACTGGACAAATCATTTTCAGCTCCATCTGAAGCCTTACAGAATTGATTATATTTACTACAGGCATCAAATTTCTACGGTGTGATTCTATACTGTTCTGTTATTGTAAAGCAACGTAGATTTTTGGTACCTACTCCTCCAAGTAGTGAACTAAAATGTGGAAACTTAGGCTGTGGAGACAAAGACCCGAGTGTGTACTGTCTATAGTCATATATACACCAAGAAGTAACCATGGAGACCCAATTTCACAGCCAACTTCTTGGTTCTTGGGCTCTTACAATCTTTCCACTTTCGTTTCCTGGATGTTCCCTGAAGCTTAGGTGCAGGAGTTCAATTGCATGTGTATTCACTATTGTGGGTGGACCACCATGATGATCATCATCACCATCAGTTATTCTCTGCAATTTCACCAACTGTGGTTTTGTGAAATGATCTATGTTTATTGCAAAGAGAAACTTCTTTGATGAGAGATGAGAGCTATACCTATCTGATCTCTTAACTATTTTGGGTAGAGTTAAGAATTATGCTGGCTTTTTAAAGTACCAGTAGTAGGTATTTTTCTAAGGTCTATGTGTGTTTGCACATAGTGTGAATGTGTTGTTTGCATGTTTGCATATATGTTAGCACACATGTAAGGGAATGTCCAAAGCTGAAGTCAATTGTGTCAACAAAGCCCTCCTCTTTTAACTATTCAGGGAAGAGTCTTTCACTAATTTCTGAGCTCTACCAATTTTGGCTGATCTAGCTAGCTAGCTTTTTCAGGCTATACCCTGTCTTTATCTTCCTAGCATTCAGTTTACTGGTGACTGACACATATGCATAGCTTTTTATGTAGGTTCTGAAGCACTTTATTCAAAATAGCAGCTCCCTGGCCCCTGAGGAACTGTTGTGTGTCAAGCACACTACATACAGACAATGCAAGAAATTATGGCATCATCTCTGTTCTTGGAGGACTTGCTGCTCTTTGAAAACAATAGTATGCTCCTTGTCAAAACTGACCCTTGAGTCTGGCATTGGTGGTCCATACCTTTAATTTTAGCACTCAGGACACAGAGGCAGGCAGATTACAGAGATGGAGGCCAGCCTGGTTTACAGAGTTAGTTCCAAGACAAGCTCCAAAGCAATACAGAGACGCCCTGAATTGAAAAATCGAAAAACAAAACAAAACATAAAAACATGACCCTTGAATAACTTGTTGATTGGAAATTCTTTTAGTGATGAGGTTAATAATTTAGCTATAATTACAATTTGTCCTAGGATACCTTTTTTGGTTTTGTGTGTGTGTGTGTGTGTGTGTGTGTGTGTGTGTGTGTGTGTGTGTTTGGGGGGGGTTGAGCCTAGCTTTAACAGCTGAGACATCTCTCAAGCCCAAACTTTGGATTTTTTATATTTAATAATCTTAACTGTATCTGATACTCTTATTATAAGAACTATGTAAAATTTTGATCTGCAGATTGTTTCCACTTTTCTGCCTGAATATGCTACCCAGAATGTTAATATGTTTCTCAGAAATTTTCTCTAAATCTCACAAAGACAGGCAATTGAAATCCTCTACTGTCTAGTTTTGAGACAACTTATAAGACTTTATGTCAAACGTCACATAATAAAATAGAACATGTTGTCTCACTTGTCCCTTTGATAATGTACAGATTCACTTGAGCAAATGGCTTCTGTTTGTTTGTGTTTCCAAGCATAACCAAGTGTCTAATGACAGAAATCAGCCAGTTAGGTGGGTGGCACAAACCTGTAATCTCAGCACTTGTGAGACGGAAACAAGAGAATCAAGAGCTCAAGTCCATCAACACAGGGGTTTAGAGGCTATCCTGTACTAGTGATTCTCTTAAAAATAAATAAATCTTCAGACTACAGTTGAGGACTCATATTGAGCTTTCCCTTTTCCACCATAGCATGTGTATCGGTGTAGTCTTTGTATCCACATATTTATGAATGCATACATGTATACATTTATACATATATTTTAATAACTAAAGAAAAAAGGCAATAATTGTAAAGAAAGCAGGACACGTAAAAGGGTCTGGTAGGAGGAAAAGAAAGGGAAAATGATGTAATTGTATTTAAATTTTTATAAATACAATTATAATAAAATGAATGAGTGAATGAATAACAAACATAAAGTGAGTAGCAGAACAAAATAATGTATGGTATGGTATGATAAAGACAGCCAAAGAGGATAGATACAGTAAAGAAACAAAATGTGCTCCTGCTCAAAAGGCAGGCTTTGTCAGTTCCTTTGTCTAGAACAGCCTCACAGCTTTCTGCACAAGGCCAGGCCTCTTTAACAGGAACATCTGGTTTCCAAATTACATATTCACAGCATGAATCCTTCCTCTCCTGGAACAGTGTTTTAACTATAGTATAAGCACTGTTCTGTTTTTCCCCAGACTCTCCCATTCTATGACAACAATAGCAAATTACAATTAGTTGGGAGTTTCTTACCTTTATCAGCAAATGCGATTCATGCTTTTTGTATGCACATTTCTCTATAAAAGCCACAAGTGTCAGCTCAGAACCCATTGGTGAGAGGAATTACACTTTATTTTAAGGATTATTTGAGAATGGAAAGGTACTCTTTTCTGTTCCTTGATTCCTATTCATATGTAACCTACTTCAGACAGGTGCTGTGGGACAGCTAGCAGCTGTCACTAGAAATGCCTCCAAGTGTTCCACACTGACAGCTCCTAGGAGCCAACTGAGACACTCTTCTTGGTTCATTTGATCATTTTGGCAGATAGGTATAGAAAAAGTTCCCAGTCTTTGTATGAAAACTTTGAAAATTTCAAGTTCTTCCTTAGGTTCTAAAATTTAGTAAGTTCCTGATAATCCCTTTCAGTTTTTTACTCTTATTTTCACAGGGAAGATATTGCAACTAACCTTTTTACCCCTGTTTCCTGGTGCCCAACAGAACACATGACTCACATGCATTTACACAAGTTTACACAGGAACACATGCACACCACACACACTTACATGTGGACATAACTGGGAAAGGGCAGGGAAGAAGGGAAACTACAAAGGGAATTGTCAGGATGAGAAAAAGATGGAGAAGGAAAGGAGGAGATGAGGTCAAAAGAGGAAAGAAGACATTTGAATAAACTCCTCACATCATTTTTCTATTAAGAAAGACAATCTAAAAATAATTATAAAGGGGCTGTCAAGAAGGATCAGAGGAAAAGGGAGCATGCCACCAAGAGATCACAAAACTCATATGGTTGAAAGAGAGAATCTACTGAAAGTTGTCCTGAGTTCCATGTGTGTACATGTGCCTCACTCCCCCACACATTAACAAATAAATACATTTGAATAAGTAAATATAGAGTAATACCAAGTATTTATCACTACTGTGGATATAAATGTATCTTTAGGGGCTGAAGAAATGGCTCAGCAGTGAAGAACACTTACTGCTCTTGTAGAGGACCTGGATTTGGTTGTCAGTACCCATATGAGAGATTCCATTACACTAGACCTTGAAGCCTTCTGACCTCTGTGGGCATCAGCCGTGATACACTTAAAGACATGCAGGCAAAGCACTCAGATCCATGAATGAATGTTGTCAGACTCAAAAAATGAATGGTAACCTTCAATCCTTCCTCTATATGACTTCAATAGATCCTGAAACTGCCATGCTTCAGCATCATTTGCCTCTCAGGCCCAATGGTATTACACACAATTCATTCATCTAACCTCAGTAGTTCTAGTGGTTCCCCAACAACCCTGAAGGTAGAAGGGATGGCCAGAGTCAGAGCCTGAGATCTATTTTTTCTCTCAGAAGATATTTCTATTTTGAATATATATATATATATATATATATATGTACATAAAGAACATATAAAATAACATTAAATGTCAATAACATAATTAACACAGTGGCAAGGAAAGGAACAAATAAACGTTCATGATATACATTATCAATAAGAGCAATTCATAAAAGCTTCCAGGTACACAACTTGGGAGTAAATTTAGGCTATTAAAATCTGACAGTGATAAAATTGTATCTACATGAATAGATTGACTTTCTACCTTCTTGGTTACATATCAGGCAACATTTTTGACTAGACAGGTTTACAGAGCCTGAGATCTTAACAGGGAAGGGGCTGCTGGGTCATTAAAAACTGTTTGGGCATTTAAAGTAGCCGTTCCACTATTGTTTATAGTCTTAGTTGGGGTTATTCCTGTGGAATCCTGGACATTTTCATAGTGTCAGGTTTCTCATTAAGCCCATAATGGTTCCATCTATTAAGGTGTCGCTTTCCTTGCTCTCCTCTGTTCTTCCCCCAACTCTACCTTCCTGATCTCTCATGTTCTCCCCCTTCCCCTTCTCCCCTCCTCTTTCTCCTACTCTACCTCTGCGCTCCCAATTTGCTCATCTTGTCCTTTTCTCCTTTTGGGGTGTGTGTGTATGTCTATGTATGTCTCTCTTAAGGTGCTCCTAGTTCTCTGGGGTTGTGGATCATAGGCTGGTGATCCTTTGCTCTAGGACTAATATCCACTTATGAGTGAGTACATGCCATGTTTGTCTTTCTGTATCTGGGTTACCTCACTCAGGATGGTTTGTTCTAGTTTCATCCATTTGCCTGCAAATTTCAAGATGCCCTTCCCCCATAATGAGAATGATGACTACCTTAAATGCCATCATTGAGACTTCACTCAGTACCTGATACAAATAGAAGCAGAGATTCAAAGCAAAGCACTGAGCTGAACTCCTGGAATCCAGTTGTAAGGAGGGAGAAGTGATGAGCAAAGGGGTCAAGACCTGGAAACTCACAGAAACAGCTTATCTGAGCAAGTGGTAGCTCAGGGCCCATACACAGTCTGACAGCTGGGAAAGTAGCATAAGATGTAACCAGGCCCCCTATACATAGGGCTTGGGCAGTCTATGGGACCACAGGCAGTGGTTCCAGTACTTATCTCTAGTGAAAGGGATTTGGAGCCCATTTCCTATGGAGGGATATTCTCTCAGCCTAGGTACAGCAGGGAGGGCCTTGGTCCTGCCCCAAATGATGTGACAGACTTTGATGATTCCCCATGGGAGGCCTCATTCTCCCTGAGGGGTGGATGGGTGTGATAGTGAGGAGATAGTGAGGGAGAATGGGAGGAAAGGAGGAAAAGGGAACTGGGATTTGTATGTAAAATAAGATTTTTAAAATTCAAATACAAATTAATTTAAAAATAGTGATACCTCCTACAGATCATTTATTATTCATGATTGGTTTAGCCTCCTGGGTTTTTGTATTTCCACATAAAGCTGAAAATTGTCCTTTCAAGAACTGTGTTGGAATTTTGGTGAGGTTTACATTGAATCTCTAGATTGATTTTGGAAAGATGGCCATTTTTACTACATTATTCCTACCAATTTATGAGTATATGGGAGATCTTTCCATTTTCTTCAATGTTTTAACATTTTAACATACAAGTCTTCCACTTGCTTGGTAATAATGAATAACCCCAAGATATATCATTTGATGCTAATGTGCAAGGTATTCTTCCACCAATGTCTCTCTCACTCCTTGTTATTTGTATATAGTAGAGTTACTGACTTTGTAAATTAATTTTGTATCCAGCTACTTTACTGAAAGTGGTTATCATCCTTAGAAATTTCCTGGTAGGGTGTTTCAGAACATTTATACATACTATAATATCATCTTCAAATAAAGATGCTTTTTCTCCCCTCATTCCCCCAAAAAACATTTTAGGAGCACTTGGTGGTGCATGCCTTTAATCTCAGCCTTTGTGAGGCAGAGACAGGTAGATTTCTGTGAGACCGAGGATGCCTTTGTCTACATAGGGATTTCCAAGACAGGCAGAGCTACATAATAGACACTGTCTCAAAAGAATAATAATAATAATAAATATAAAACATGTTTGGGGGAAATTAGTCTCCTTCTGAGCTCTGAGATTAAGTTCAAAGTAACTTGTTAACATAGTTCTATTATGATACCTTCTTCCTGCAGCTTTATTATAAACCTTATTTGTTAGTTTTATTGTATATGTGGTTGCTGCTTTGTTTTATTTTCTTGTATGTTTACATGGCCTTAATATTCTTTCCTTTTAACTTTTTGTTTGTTTTATTTTGGGGTTTTTGTTTGTTCACTTTTTAAGATAGGCTTTTATAGTATAGATTTGGCTGGTCTGACACCTTCTATTTAGAACATGATGGCCTTGAATTCATGCAGATCCACTTGCCTCTGCCTCATGAGTTCTGGGGTTAGAAGTGTGCTGCCACATCCAGTGTCCTTTACTTTCATAATACCATGCACCATAGACCTAACAATGTAAACTCCATTTGAATGTGGTAGATTTTGAAAGAACTCAATGATAAAGACTGTTGAATTAATATTCAACAACAGCCTTGACATATACATTTATTTTCTTAGGAATAATTTTACCCTGTTCACACTTTCTAATCTGCTTTTCTTCACTGAATGGTATATTTTGAAATATATACACTGAAATGATAAATTCTTCCATTAAAATTCACTTCACTTTATTTATTTCACATGGCTGGACTCTGAATATCCTAGCAATTGCTCATAGGCGTAAGGGCATGAAGAAAGCTCTGTAATTCCCACATCAGACTGTCTGTCTACTCACTTCACTGGCCACAGTCACCCACCTTTCTTTACCTGATACTCAGTGCCAGCAAGTCATAATGGCACTGTATCATTTGTTTGTCTGTTGGAGGTTTCTGGTTGGTTCTTATTTCTCAAATATATTTCTCATAAAAGAACCCACACATATGTTGTTTTATCTATTTTAATGGAGTAGAAGGGCAAAGAATGGGATTTCTCAATTCACTGTGTCATGCATGTACTTCTTGTAGAGTCAAATTACTTTTCATTTCTATTTCTTTCAGGCCTATATTGATAATTAGTTCACAAGACACAGTCAATTTGTCACTGGAGGTTTGTCTAGTAAGGGAATGAAGGTAAGAGATAACTAAGGAGAGTGGATGCAGGGTAATAGAACACTTGTTCTCTTGCCCTGTACATAATTTCAAAAAGCATGAGCAGTCTTCTACAGAATATAGGATTCAGACAGAAAGTCTCCACTGGCAACAAAACTTTACTAATTCTCCTTTGCTCCCTATTAAATGGTCTCCAGAACAATGCCCATATAGAGCTATTATGGTAATAAACAGGAGCCACAATGCTACCAACCAGGGAAATGTCTTCAAGATGTCTTAAGATTCAGGAGCTCATGCAATAATTCCAGTTACAACTCTTTTTACCAACATTTACTCAACACACATAACTTCCCTTAAAAAGGAAAATTTGAAAGGAGTGTCTAGAAAATTGGAAATGTTTTGGTATTCATTCAACACTATGTAACAGAAGAAATATAATACAAATGTGAGACTTTGTTAGGCATAAAACTTGACTCCTAAGCAGTGTAATTTTGGACAAGCAAACTTTATTTCTGTGATACATTGCTGTCTCATGAAATTCTTCAAAGAACTATGTTTCCATATGCTGACATGAAAAGTAAATAAAAAAGAGTAAATGCTCTAATGCAGTATTTAGTAAACTTTATTTACCATACCTTCTCACTATCACCAGTCATCACACATTTGTCAGTAAGAAGAATATACTTTTCAAGCAGCAATTTTCTGTAAGGTGTTGTTCACTATCAGACTTGAATATCAAAATACTGAATGTAAGTTTATTGTTTTGAAATATTTATACAAAATTTCAAACATAAAGCCTACCCTATTTTATTAAATGCTTAACTTCATCAATAAGCACAGCAGAAACTGTAGACATCCTGGCAATCTTGCTTTCTCTTTTAATATAATAGCAAACCAGTCTTCATCAGCCATTCCACAAAATGGTTCTAATACAGTGATATTGAATGGGATATTTTCTAATGTTGAACTAGTATTATGAGTAAGATTTTCTATTGAACTTCCATGTTGTGAAGTCAGTAGATTTAGAAAGAAAATGCTGCTCACTGAAAACAAGCAAAAATCTCTGGGAAAGAAAGACACACAAAGATAACATGCAAATTTGATCCCAGTTTACAAATGGAGCTAAAGCGCCAGCAGTAATCATGATAAGGGAACAGTATATTCAGATTAAAGTTTGAAAATATCCAGGTTCTATCAAGTGAATCATGTTTAGCAGTAGAGACAGATCATTGATCCAAGTTCATGTCATTCTTCTAGTTTGGTGAATCCATTTACAAAAAGAAATATTTAAATGATTTGATAACTCAAGATTTCAGGTGCATAGTTTGGGCTGCCATTAGCCTTTTGGATTGGGGCTCAAAGTATGGCAATATTTTAAACTTCCTTCTAGATGAGAAAAGTCAGCTCTCCAAAATAGTCATTTTTCTTAGTTTTATTATGAGCAAGGTATTTATTCCCTTTGGATAATTTATAATTCCTGGTGACTACTCTAAAATAAAAGGAAGGCAGATAAGGAGGGCCCAACCTTTCTCTGGGCCACTGGGCATGTGTTAAGCATTAATAACATATTGCTAAAATTGCTGTCAATATTAATGATACATTGCATAAGTGTTTATTACAAGCATTCCTGCCAATATCCACTTTCCTGCACATAAGCAATGGTAAGGGCCGTGGCAGTAATCTTCCTTAGTCGCAATTGTTCAACTCTCCTTTGTTGTCACAGTTGTCTTGAACAACTGACAAAATTCCTGTTTGTCAGTCAACTGATCTACTTATATACCAACATCAACCATCTTCAATACTCCATTAGTGCCTTGAGACATCTCTGCAAAGACTTCAGCTGATTTCCTTGGCTAATGATGGTATACCCTGAGCCAGAGCTGTTTGTAACAGTTTTCATCAGACTACTTTTTGTCACAATCTTGGATGAAATTTATATGATCCCACAACTATTTTCATCTTGACCAGAGGAGGAATACCTCCCCTAATGCTCCAGCTGAGGGATTACTGTGACTGTTGCTGAGAGGCAAATAAAAACACAAAACAAAATGATAGCTCTAATGGTTCAGACAAATGGCTGTGAGTGTGGTTCAAACTCCCCTTCTCAAGCTGTATAGGAAGGCTGCTCAGGCTTAGTGTATCAGAAAGACATTTTCTCAGCTTTTTCTCATAGTGTTGCAGCACAGGGTCCAAATCAAATGCTCTCTTGAGCTTATTTTCTGGAGTACTCCTGTGGGCAGGGATGGTAACATTAAGGAAGAAGCAGTAAAGATAGAGGAGAGCTGCTTCATTAACAGTAATGATAGAGGCAGAGAAGTGGTAGTGGCATCAGTGGCTGAACAATCAGCGGGCCAAGCTATGAAAACTGGGTGACAGCTGAAGTTACAACATATCCTTAACATGTCTCTGAAGTGGTAATGCAGCTGTAATCTTGACAGAAAAATTGTAGTTTTCCAGATGTGGGACTGGCATGACAGAATCTAAAATAGATTAGTACCCTGAATCTAACATGAGCCTGCCTGTGACAATAGGCTCTCTTCAGCTCCTCTTGAACAGCACACAAAATGCTCTGTTTCACACTATGGCTCTTAAGCATCCCAAATTTCATACACAGTCTTTTAGAGGGAAGTTCCCTGATTATGGGACACCATTTACAAGCTCATCAGGAAGCCACAATGATTCAATTCACTGCAGCAGAGGATCTGAATATGTGCCTCTGTGGAAAGTAAGTAGGTAGTCTTTTGAATAAAACAAAGCTTGGAAAAGCAAGCTTTCCCTTCATTTCTTCTCAGGTACCACACACACACACACACACACACACACACACACACAGAGAGAGAGAGAGAGAGAGAGAGAGAGAGAGAGAGAGAGAGAGAGAGAGAGAACTAACTTATCCACCATCATATAGCCCTAATCTAGTAGCTGATGGAAACAGAAGCAGATACCCACAGCTAAACACTGAGCTGAACTGGAATTCAGATGCAGAAAGGGAGGACAAGACCAGGCTAAAGAAACCCACAGAGACAGTTGACCTGAACAAGGAGGAGCTAATGGGCCCCCAGATTGATAGCTGGGAAACCAGCATTGGACTGATTCAGACATCCTGAACATGGGTCTCAGTTAGAAGGCCTGGGCAGTCTAAGCAACCTCTGACAATGGAACCAGGATGTATCCCTGGTGCACAAAAAGACTTTGGGAGCACATTCCCCATTGAGGGATACTCCCTTAACCTAGAAACAGGAGGGAGGGCCTAGTCCCTACTCCAAATGACTTGACAGAATTTGTTGACCTCTCCTGAAAGGCATCACCCTCCCTGTGGAGTGGGGAGGTGGGATGGGATGGGAGGGTGGTCGGTGGGCATGGGAGGGAGTGACAGGGAACTGGGATCAATGTGTAAAATAAGAAAGTAAAATAAAAAACAAAAAATAAAACACAAGAAAGCAACAAGACAAACAAACAAACAAAATAACCCACAGACTTAAAATGAGTATCCTGAGCCTCAAAGCACAGACTGGCAGCATCAAAGAAGATGGATTCCACTGCCTAGTGGTTAGCAGGAAGCTCAGTGTACCCTTGCTCATATAAGAACTATGACTATCCCTTTCTTGCTCCATACTCAACCTCCTTTAGACTCAATACTAACATCCATTTCCATCTCTTCATTGAAATCTGAAGATCCATACACACTTTATTCTTGGTTAGAAAAATGTTTAAAGATGCAAATAACACATATGTTCATATAGAGAGCTACACCATTCAAAACTTTGGATTCTTTGCTATAATAATTCTTGATACATAGATATTTGTCAAATACGTAGTATAAATAAAATGTATGAACAAATACATATAAAGCAATTAATATCTTCTCTTCAATTATGCATTTCTCTTAATATTTCTTTATAACTTTCATTGTGACAAAGAGTAAAAGCAGAGAACCTACAATGTTTTATAGTACTATGGATCCACACACTATTTCATGAGTTACTTAATAAATTCTACAATCTTTTTCATTTAACAGATTAGAAAAATGAAAGATAAAAGATGATAGAAAACTTCTGCACTCTAGAGATCATATTCTCAGAGCAGCAGAGACTGGATTTAAATTCAACTCCCAGTACTTCAAAATCTGCAATCTTTACCACACCACCATCTAATTAATTTCTCTTCATATACAATACTGTATATTGACACATTTAACAATGAATAGATTCTCCCTTCATTAAATGTAAATTGAAAAACAGTGAAAATCCAGTGGTAAAGTTAAGGCAATTAACTTCCCATGGTTTATGAAAACCTAGAAGATACTGGGTAAAGTCCTGGAAGGAGGGTACTATGCTGGATAACTTGAATGACTGGGAAGACTGCAAATGTAAATGTCCTGTGACCTTTGCCTAATCTGGAAAATACAGATCTGTTTTGTTTGCTTATAGATGAAAGACATACATTGTCAGAGCAGTATGGACATACACACATGGATGTGTGAGTAAACCTTTGAGTATATAAGACTGTCAACATCAGCTAGCATTATCAAATTGTGCTCATATCCTAGGCATGTATATACAAATATAATCACATCCCTCAATTCTTCCCTTGCCAAAACTTCTAGAAAACTGTTTTCCTTTCAAGACAATATCAATATCAATTATGCTACCATGGCTCAACTATGTGATTTATCTCAAGCTCTGAAAAGTCCTATAAAATATATGCTATTTTTAAATACCTACCCACAAAAGTCTAAAGGAAAGTAGTAATTGATATGTTATTTGTACAAGGGTTAAATGACAGTATTAAAATTGTATTGGCATCTAGAAGACTAGCGTTTATTTAATTCCTAGGAATATGGGTTTTCATTCCTGAAAAAGCATCTACATTGCAGGATCATTATGATGCTTTCAGGTAATGTTTATAAAACTTTTATACTGTCATGTATATATACAATAAAGACCTTAAAAAAATAGTACCCATTACTCTGGACAGGGAAAACATAATTTTCTAGTTTTGTATTATTTTCTGTATTTTCACATCTGGCATAACTTGCTGATTATTTTTATTAATTCAAACATTACATAATTTATTAAATTAACATTTAGTAATAACATAATTTTCTGTCGTGCCATTCTGCCACAAATATATATATATATATACATATATATATATATATATATGTTATATATAATGATAGATGATAGATAGATTATAGATAGATAATAGATCAATAGATAGATAGATGATAGATAGATACAACTGCTTATGATCTAAAGGATGCTCTCTCTTTAATGGATAGGTTAAAAGATCATCATGAGAACTGTGAGAAATATTCAAAAGAAGAGCATGCCAATGACTTTGAAGGCCAAAGACAGAGAGAAAGGGAATCAAGTGAAGTCCACCTGGAGGAGGTTACAAGAAATTTCCTTATTAAAATGACAAAAATGTTAGCACCTGCAAATCAATGTGACCTCCCTCGTCTATGAATCCTTATTGTGCTTTCTACCTCTCTATCTTAGCATGCTTCATATTGAGCTGAATGGCCATTCACTTTTCTAACTTCGCTAGTAGAAAGAAAGGAACATGAGCATAATTTAAATGTATCTTAAGGGCTTCATAGGTCACCTTTACTGTGAGAAAAATAGCTTCAAAATCAATGCAAAGAACAATGATTAATTTTTGTTCATATTGAGGCATTGGGATCCATGTGGTCCCATATACTTGGGCAGAAATTCACAGTAGTGGGGTAGTGCAGCAAAAGAGCTTCTTAACCTCCTGTGTGACAGGCATAAACTGTATGAGTATGAGACCACAACAAGGCACAAGCTGGAAGGACAAGCTCCTTCCAGAGCTTCCCAAACTAATGCCAGTCTCTGAAAACTAACCCTTCAACCTACATGCATGTCTGTGTACCACCTGTGTGTAGAGCATGCAGACACCAGAAGAGAGTGCCATATACCCTGGAACTGGACTTACAGGTGGTTGTGAACGAACATAGTGTGGCGAACAGAAAGCAGTCCCCTGGAATCCCAGCCAGTGCTCATAACTGCCATTCCACTTCACCAGACTCCTAAATTAAGTCTTAATTTTAAAAATTGTGGTTACAGAGTTCTCCAAATTTATGACATTGTGAAATGATGCTGTCATCTACCATTGCTGGGTTGCATTCATACCTGTCTTGGGACATATGTGGCTCACAGGCCACAGGATGCACCTGTCTGCTATAATATAGTTTTTTCAAAATAGGACACCACAGCACACACGGGCATTGCAGATGCCATGCCTGCAGCACCTCTCTTCAGACCGTTAACTTTTTTGAGCTTTACAAATTGTTAGAAACTCAAAACAGGTCAATACACAACATCTTTGGCCTCTAGTCATGACTCTGTGGCTTTCTTAACAGCATTTCATTTTGTCTGGTTTCTCCACTTACTATTTGCCTTGGAGAGCTAGAATGGAAAGGTTTTTTTTTTTGTTTTTTTGTTTTTTTTGTTTTTTTTTTTTTGCCTGGTTGGAGCATTTCCTCTTTGATTTAACAGCTTTAACTTCCACTTTCATTTTGATTCACTATAAGGTGTGCTTGTTCAATACATTGCCTTGAAACCTTGCCAGATTACAAATAAGCAATTTCAGCAACAGTAATAAAATTGAACAATGTATAATGAAGAACATCAATTGTAACCCTTGCTTAACTTCTTATGTGATCTCATTGTATCCTTGGCCCAGGATAGAGGGTGAAAGGAAATATAAAAAGATTGATTTATTTACAATAAAATTAAATGGTTAATGATACCACCACAAGTATTAGAGATACTAATACTAATAGTTAGAGATAGCAATATTTAGTGTATAGTTATTATATATCAGGTACTATGCCATAAGATATTTATATGCCATGGCAAACCTACACAACAGATATCATCTATGTTTTTAGCAATGGAAAAAGTTCAGGCTCAAAAAATTAAGATCCAGGGCAATGGGATGATGGAGTTGAATAGAATACCTTGACTATCTGGCTTTACTGTCTAATTTCACAGTTCATCCATTATAAAACTTAACTAAAAGTAGTATAGAAGTCAGAATTATAAAATATTAAATGAATCCCGTAACTTATCACAACATGGGATTTATTTTACTATCAATATAACGATTCAATATAAGATGTGCTTATCCAATCTACTGTCCTGAAATCTTGCCAGGTTACAAATAAGCCATTTCAACAAGAAATTCAACATAGTCATCTTCATATATGTGATATACAGATATACATATATGTACACTGTACACATATGACTCAGGGACATAGATTTTTTTTCTCAGTAGCACATTATTGACATTACATCAATGGAATCTTAGTATGCCTTAAGCTTTCACCAGCTTGCTTAGATACTATCCCCAGATTGTTTATTTTGAAATGCTGGTAAGTCAAGAAAGACCATTCTGATACCCAAACTGAGGACATCTGAAAACCTCTCCTTGTGGTCTGCATGATCTTCAAGAACACCTTTGTAAATGCTATCAGATTCCAGTCTTTACTCTTTGATTTCCTAAGCTAGATATTCTGCCAACTATGTCCCTTATTATCATTCCTTAATTATTCAATATTGTGTAATAGTCAGATCACAGGCTCTAATATATTGTGGGATGATGTTTATTTTTGACATTTTAGCCTACTATAATCTAAGAATCAGTGTTTTTTTAAAAGAATTGTTCAACTAGCCATTGTTTTTATTTCATTGATTTTTTGACTGAACAAATATTTCTGTGTTCTGAAATGACAAACAATTAAAACACATCCCAGATATCTGGTTTTTGCTAAAAAGTCACCTTTTGAAATGTTTTATTTGTAAAGCTGAGAAATCATTAAGCTTTCTGTAATAAGCCTTCAACAAACAATAGCTGTTATTGCCTTATAATATTGACCAGTTTAATTTTTACCCCAATGGTTTTCTTGGCCTTGCAGTTATTCGTTGTGTGGGGAATAGTTTACTCTGCACTTCCAGGTCACAGATGAGGTCAGTTGACTGGTTACCTAATCTAAAAACCAATACTCTGGGAGCTACACGTTCAAGTCTCTGCTACTTAGCACCACCCCTTGCATTGCTGAATTCAATTGTTTCCAAGTGTCAAAAAGAATCACAAACAGCCTTTGATTGCCAATTTACTCAGGCCACACCATGGCCAGAGCTGCTTTATAAATATCCACCAATCGCCTCTCTTGCATTCAGTACGAAGCCTACCCCAGTTGTTTACCATCTTTCTTGTCTATATTCTTCCTAGTCATCCCCTGACTGACAGTCTTTCTACAGCCTCTATTGCTGCTCTGAAAATAAGCAAATGAGTTTTTCTGTTCTCAGAGGTTTTACTTCTGGCCAGTTTTATCTCTGAGAAAACAGAGAATATGGAACCAAAATAACAATGAGCTGAAGGGGTAGAGGTTATCACAGTCAGAAAGCCACAGGGCACTATCTCTTAATTTAGCACTGCAGTGTAGTATTGAAGAGGACAGACTTGCAATCCAGTTCCTTTGATCTGAGTTGCAGTTTCTGTCATTCAGCTGTACATCTTTCAGCATTTATTCTACCTCCCTATGCCTCAGTTTCATGTACAAAGTGAAGACTAAAATTGAGAATGTAATTACTCAATGGAAAGTATTTAGAACATCACTTATCCCTTAGCATACACCCATTAAATGCTCACATTAGATACTATTGCCTCTCTTGTACAATAGCTATCCAAAATCCCCTTCTCTTTGATCTTTGGAGATGGATGGGCTTCTCAAAGATTTCTTTCTTCAGAATTCATTCTTAATCTGGCTTAGACCCTAATAACAAAGCTGTATGTTTCCAGGGCAGTCAATGATTCTGAGACAGATTAGAATCACTGTTCCCTTCATGCTGTGTGGTCATGACCTAACCCCCATAAAAATTATTAATGAGGGAACATAATTTAAGAGGCTTGGAGGTAAGTTTTCTGAATACAAATTCTGGTTAAATTCTATTTTGCTGAGCTGGATGAATTGGGGTCACCTTAGGCAAGGGCTTAAGCTTGCATTGCATATGGGGGTTGCATTAATTCTAAAATTTATATTTTTTGGAAAACTACCAGACTATAATCAACACATTGTGAGCTTGTTAAGTAAATAGTTACTACAGAAAATAATGTCACCTTTTATTAAGAATGAATTTATAAAATTGTCCATATGCTATGCTGGTGGTGGTGGTAGTGGTGGTGCTGGTAGTGGTGGTGGTGGTGGTGGTGTGTGTGTATGTGTTTGTGTGTGTGTAATGTCATTTTGATTACTTTTTTGTGTTATAGGGATATGACATGTTGTATTTTGATCTGAAATTATTCTAAACTTCCTTTAACAACCTTATACAATAAATGTAACCATATCTACTTGAATTAATTAATAGTTAAAACCCTAAACAATAATTTTAAGGCAAATACTGGGAATTTTTTATGTACCAAGCGTTTCTTACCTAAATTGGTAGTAAACACATTTATATGGTATATAAACCACATAAAAAATAATTATGTCTTAAAATAATGAAAACTTTTATGTTAATAGAACATTAATAATGAGTACCCACTACATTCCATACATTGTTAGGCACTGGCTATTGGAGAGTGGATAACAGAGTACTGTTTTTCAGGCAGCTATAATCAAAATCACAAGGAAACTGACATAAAATTATAGAGGTGCAACTCACAAAGACGACAGCTTCTACCAACAATAAGGTACAAAAGACATTTGCCTGCTAAATGTGTCACCTGTATCTAGGGTCAAGCCACACTGGCTTTTCAGTCTGTGTGGCCAGTAAGTCCTGGTTTGAATAAGGGAATTGGGAAAACTAACTGTTTTCCTTTGGAGCTATGTTAACAGGACAATGGATATATGCAACCTCATGACTCTCCTGAGAAAAAATGTTAAAAAAAAAAAAAGCCACTGTACTTTATTTTTTTAGGCAGAACAACCAGAAGGAAGCTACAGACTGATTTGGCCACATTAAAAGCATCAAGAGAAATGACCTATGTGAAAGAGTATTTAAACTAAAGTTACAGTATATATTTGTTTCTCCTAAGGAAGACATTCTAATCTGGCAGTAAAAGAGCATGAAATATACCAATTATAAGCTTAAAGACCTAGTCACAGTTAAATCAATTTTCATTGCAACATTGTATAGATATCCAAACATACTTAATGACAAATTTTCTGTACATCTCTTGGTGTTTACCATAAACTGAGGACACAGGATTTATGTGGGAGCCAGGCTAAATGCTGATTATACACTGAGAATGGTCTTTCCCAGCAGGCCTGTTTAGGAATGGAGGTCCTTTTAGTGAGGCTGAAACTTTCTACAGGACACTTCTATGGTTGAAAAGAAACAAACATAGTTTCTGTATCTTCCTCCTTAGAAACAGGTAACAGCTCTAATATATGCAGCTTCAGAGCATGAACTGTAAGATCTGGTTACCCAACTGTATTGTCATTCACACTGCCTAAGTTCTACATTCTACCACCTGTCATATAGAAGAACCAACTGGATTTCCCTTCCAAGAGAAGCATAATGCAAGTTACCAAAGTCATGCTGCCATGTAACTAGTATTCCTTTAAAACTGGAAGTTTGTTTTGACTGGATATGGGATAATATTTTATCTTATAGAGGAGGGATCGTATCCACAACTTCAAAAGCAACTTAGATTACTACCCAATTTGATTGATGAAGATTAAAACTTTTCTGTAAAGGAATATTACTACATAGTTCCAACACCTCCTCTTCCATTTGGAACACTAACAAATGTCAAGAGTCAATCAAAAAATGGCCAGTTCTTGTCATGCAATGCATGGTATTACTTATTATAAAGAAATAGCAATAACTCTAATACTAGCCAGGTATTAAAGCTATACCATATGTTGAGGCATCATGCCAAGAGCTTTACATATATTATCTTTAATTCTTCAAGCCTCCTACACAAGCATTGCTATATCATTCCCACCAGGGAGGTGGGCAAAGATGCTCAATGAATCAGCATCTTGCCCAGAAAAAAAAAAAAAATATATATATATATATATATATATATATATATATATATATATGTTGATGAGTAAATTGGTTTTAATTTCAAAATAAATCTGCATCAGGTTCTGAAGGCCAAGTTTTTCCTTCCTCACTAAGTATCACATTTTAAGTGTAGATTTGGCAATATTAAAACTCAAAGAATAATCTTGTTTTCCTGGGCCAAAGAGGTTCTTTAAAGGAAGACTATTTGCTCCCTGTAAGTTTATCTCAGTTCTTGACTAATAATAACCTTCAACCCCAGTCAGAAGTTAGTGTAAGAAGTTCCCTGGAACAAAGAAAACATGCACATCCTCAAATAACTTGAAATTATCCTGATATCTGTGTCTAGCAATGTTTTCTCTGGAAAGAATAGGGGGAAAAAGAACAAAAAGAAAAAAGAAAAAATATAAAGTGAGAGGCACTCACTATAAACACAAACAATGGTTTATTGGAATGAAGTGTTATCTTAAGTAGAATACAAAACAAAAACGGGAGAACAAAAATTCTGGTAGCTAGAAATTACAAGAACAATGTAGACACCTGAGGACAGTATGGATGCAACAGGACATGTGAATCATTAAGCCAGAAGCCTTCCCTCATTTTCTGCCACTGTTTCAAGACACATGAACTCTCTTGACATAGGGAAATGTGGTGCCAAGGAAACATGATTTTAATTTGTAGGACAATCATATTGAAGCAAATTCTTGATGATAGCCACCCTACAAAGTCATATTAAGGGAAGCAATAACCTGCCATGAGAATGTTACCAGGAGCTTCTAATCCATGACCTCTAGGCACATCTAGGCTGTAAATTTGGAAGAGAGTAAGCATAGAAAAAAGGAGTAATATTAGCTTTGATAATGCATATGTTTTGTTCCTATCCTTCCTTTAACTATTGGCAGACTATTGAATTTCTCCTGATTTAAAATTAATAGCAATAAAAGGAATCTTATCAATTTTCCCATGCATAAAATGAAATATGTCATATGAAAATGAATACACCTTATATATAACAGGGCTGTTCATACATCCATACCCAGAGAAGTAGATAGTAACTCCCTTCTTCTTAGGGTTTTTAACATAGTCTTCATATTAGAGAGGATTAACAGTAAAGTCACTCTTAAGGCTCGCATTTCATGATGTCTTTGCAAAGAGTGGCAATCACAAGAAGTTTACTAATTATCTTACTAATCAGTTTACTAATTGCTTGTATCCAGTGGGTCATGTCCACCACTGTGATGGACATAGAAAATCTTTTCTTCGACATTCAGGCCAATTCAGTAGAAAAAAAGCATCATAATCTGCCACCTTTCTTCCATAAATTAATGATGTAACAGATACCCCTAATAATTTCTGCAAAGACTGTTAATTTTGAAATGTCTAAGGCTTTTGTTTTGTCTTCTGGAGTGGGAAGTTGCTGTTGTTTTTAGTTTTCTGAAGAAAGAAAGACTTGTGATGAGGATTTGATTCAATTCAAATCAAGTTTCCTTCATGTGTAAGTGATAAGGATAGGACTACGCTGACATGCAAAATGTTATCTAGCAGATGCTTAATGAGAAGCCATCTTTTCTTCACACA
Organism: Cricetiscus sungorus; assembly: GCA_030556225.1. Taxonomy (NCBI): domain Eukaryota; kingdom Metazoa; phylum Chordata; class Mammalia; order Rodentia; family Cricetidae; genus Cricetiscus; species Cricetiscus sungorus. The sequence continues at coordinate 54,578,579 of JANBXA010000007.1, read as the reverse complement.
TTAACAAAACAAGTTATAGTTTAGACATATTCACTGTCATAAAAATATGAGAAGGAGGGGGATGTTAGTATTAAGAGTCCTGGCTTGTAGTGATTATCCAAAGACTATGAGGAGAGGTAATCTATACACACAGTATATGGAGAAAAACAACCCCCGTCTCTTACAAACAGACTCTGTAAATGTTAATGACTATATATGGATTACTGCCTCTACAGGGTTTGCTACCTCCAGGCCTGTAAATGATGAAGGACTTCTCAAAAGCAATTGAATCAGATACAGATAAAGGATGCCAGCATTTTTAGTAACTAGCAATTAAGAAAATGTCTGTTCATAAGCAGAAGAAAGGTACTTTTTCATACCATCCTTGTACTTTAATTCTTTGGTGTTTACTTGATATCTTTGTCAGGCCAGGCAGGGACCAGAAAACTTCAGATGACTTCTCAGCACCAAGAAGGCAGGCACAGAATGAACCACTCAATGCTTAAAGTCTGAGGCAAACAACCAGAATCCAATACTTCATTAATATAAAAACTCTTATCCTGAAAACCTAGGATAGTCTGATAGGATGACTGTGTGTGTGTGTGTGTGTGTGTGTGTGTGTGTGTGTGTGTGTGTGTGTGTGTGTGTGGAGAGTGTGTGTGTGTGTGTGTGTGTGTGTGTGTAAGTTCAAAACATAGGATTTTATATAAAAAGGAGAGAAACAAATCTTTTCAGGGAACACAGTTTGAAATAAACAAAAATTGTGTAATATGAATATATGAATATATAATATCCACTGTGTTGTGCTCTAAGAAGCAGGATATTACATTTGTGTAGCTGTCTCCTGAGAAAACATCCTTTCTTCCCACAGAAGTAGTGCTAGTGATAGCTAGGATGTATCCACCATCAATAAAAGATGTTATAGCCTGTCCAAGCTGGTATTTAGAGAATGCACTAGATTGATGTCATGAAATTATTTTTTAAACTCTAAAGGCAACAGACATTTATAAATGTATTATGCATTATTAATATATTAAGGAAATATACTATATATCATAAAAGCCATAAATGTTGTAGGCACTGAAGCATAAAAATAAGCTACTACAAAAGTACAAAAAGAACATTAGCTACACCTCAAAGAAAGGTAGAAAGGCTTCATATAGAAAGCACACTGTAACTGTATCTAAAAGCTCATGAACAATTGATTTATCCTATTTATTTATTAATTTTGTATGTGTGTGCTATCTTTGTGTGTGTGTATGTGTGTGTGTGTGTGTGTGCTGTCTGTGTGTATGTGTGCACTTTCTGTATGCATAAAGTATGTGTGCCTGCTGTCTTTGTGTGTATGCAGTATGTATGCTCTGTGTATATGTGTGTGCTGTATATGTGGTTGTGTGTGTCTGTGTGTGTGTGTGTGGTGTCTGTGTGTTGTAAGTACTCTGTGTATGTACCATCTCTCTCTCTCTGTCTCTCTCTCTCTCTGTGTGTGTGTGTGTGTGTGTGTGTGTAGTATCTGTGTGTTGTGGTTGAGTACTCTATGTATGTACTATCTTTGTGTGTCTTTGTGATATCAGTACGTGTGTGTGTGTGTGTGTGTGTGTGTGTGTGTGTGTGCAGTGTATATACACATATGCCTGAACATACAAGTCAGAGAACAACCAGCAGGAGTTAAGTCTGTCCTAACACAATGCAGGCCCCTAGGATCAAACTCAGTTTGCAGGCTTTGTGGCAGGTATTTTCTCCCATTGAGACACCTCACTGGTCCAGATTCCTATTTGAATAAATTGTGGGAGAAAGATTTCAGAACAAGTCTTAGTACATTTACACATAAATGGTAAGGATGCCTTCTCTATAGCTGTGGTTATACTCTCTACTAAATCAGTATTTCTGATGAAATGGCTGATAAAGTGTATTTTGCTACAATTTCTTTAGTGAAATAACAAGAAAAAAGCATCCCTGAATGCAATAATTCTTACGCATTCATGTGCAATACATGAATGAGACAGAAATGTTTTTAAAATAGCATCTGATTCTGCAACTGTGTGAAGATTAAATTTCCAAGATCTATTCTACTGATGTAGTCACCCATTTCTGTGCCTTTTCACTTAAACATCTTGATAAAAAACCAATAGTGTGTCAAGAAGACATTAGGTTACTGTTTGCATCAGTATATACTGGGTAATGAATGAATGGTCTTAAATAATTTGCAAATGAGAGTTCATACCTTGTCTGTTACATAAATGCTATCAATTCAGTATGATTATCAGTGAGAAAAGAATAAACAGGATTTTGGGGAAAAGAAGACCAAACCAGACTCGCTGGCATTTTCTTACTGAAATTTCATCTCTGTGTGCAAGAATTCACTTCTATCTTCATCATATATTACATGCACATTTTCGTTGTGTGTCTGTTCTTTGATACTAATAATATATGCTAAGTATTGATAAATATAGATAATATGCTAAAATATGATAGCTATGGAAATTTGATAGGTATAGTACTTGATATTCATAACTTTATTTCATCCCCACAATAACACTAGAATGTTAGGAATGAGTAGTCTCTTTTACATAATGCCAAGAAAGAAGAGGGTAGATCAGCTAGTGAGAACAGAAACTTGACCATGCACAAAACCGTACTGCTGTTAAAAACCTAGACTCCATACTGACATTACCTTGCTTGAAAACTCAGATCATAAGTCTCTACAAATAGAGGCTGCTAAGAATGATATGCAGGTTAGAACTGAAAGAATATGAATGGATTCCCCCCGCCCTCTTAACTGAAGAGAAGCAGAAGCAGGATGATGTAGTACTCTCCTTACCAGAGGCCTATAGTGGTGCAAGGAGCATATATATTGTATATATTGGAGACTTTTTGTGCCACGGCTTCATGAATTCAACAGAGCCATCAGTGATTCATAGGCCCTAGGTGACAAAATTTGTGTGTCAAATTGAAATCTAAGGAAAAGACTCCAGCTCCTTGCCTTTCATTTTGCTTGGTTTCATTTGTCTCTATTGTAACAGGCTGCCTTACTTTAGGGTAATCACATTTTCCTATGAATTACTAATTTTGAAAGCAACTGAAGTTAACAAAATGGTTTTTTTCCTTTCCATAAAGACGCATATGGCCTTCCTTTATGCCTTATCCAGTGTGCTAGGCATGGGGTCTCAAAACACTGAACTTGGGTAAAAGCTTTGCAATTGAGCCCTTTTTTTTTCTTTCATAGGCTTTGTTCTTCGGCTTCTCAAGCTTAAGTATTGCCAAACACTCCCAAGTTCATTCTCTAAACCTTTGAACTATTCACTGTAACCATGAGTCAATCTCTCTTCCGAAAGGAAATGTCTACTAATTCCCAATTAACAGTTTCTTTGTAGAGTGTCACAATGTATACAAACCCCACTTTCAAAAATAAGTTGTAGTGGAGTATCAAAATGAATTGTGATACTCAACAGAAAATACTAATTTTTGATAATGGGACCAACTCAGCATCTTTTAGAATAAATCTCTAGGAGGTAGCTATCACAAATTAAGGAGAAAGGCAGTAGATTTAATAGAGTGGTGAGAGTTTCTTTGTATTGAATAAAGAAACTCAAGTGTTTGGTTTCAGCATGTTGCTGAATTAGGTGCTAATGCATAAAGCTACTCACAGTGGCTGATTTGTTGAATTAGTGTTTTGTATTATATTTTTAAACAGGAAAAATAAAGGCACTGAAATATCAGGAGGGTGCAAAATACATTTTACATAACTCTTTTGATTGGTTGACTGCCTGGAACTGGCTTGCAGCAAAACAGCAATGCTGGAAACCTTGTCTTTGCTCTGTTAGGTGTTGGGGTTCTTCCAAGATTGACCACAGCATGACCCCAAAGCCATGTCCTAGACCTGTGATTCTGCTCCTGAGGCCCTAAGAGAAAATGACAGCAGTATTCATTCATGTTCTTCTGTGAAAATTTCCTCAGACCTAGACCCATACACAAAGCTGCTTAAAAGTCTTCTTCTTGCCTGTAGGATGTTTCTCATTAGCACCCCTTAATTGTCTTCCTTCAGCCTATCAAAACCACACACTTGTAGTTCCAAATAGCATCCCCCTCCTTCAGTAGAGAACAAAGAAGAGGTGGTAGGCTGAGAGCAGCTTACTTAAAATTGCTTTCACCTTTAGGCACCATATGGAGGAACCAAGTGTATAGACTCTAATAGTGTTTATTTCAATATGAATGTACCCTGTAAGTCAAGGAATCCCACCAAATCCTTCTCACCTCTTTAGTATCTCACTTAAGAATATAATCTAATTTCTGTTTGATTCTTACTCATATAGCTTCTCCTAAATATCTATTTTCCCATGATTCCCTCTTTCCGTCTTGTCACTCCCAAGTCCTTTGCTTGCAAACAACTGTCCTCCCTCACTGCAATTTCTGGACAACCAAGATCAATCAAAACAAGTCTCTCTCTCTCTCTCTCTCTCTCTCTCTCTCTCTCTCTCTCTCTCTCTCTCTCTCTCTCTCTCTCTCTCTCTCTCTCTGTAATTGTAGGTAACAGGATATGGAATGTCTGGACTGAGGTAAGAAATTTTGATTGTTGAATTGAAAGTATTACTAAGAACATGAATGTTTTAAATACTGAATTAAGGCCACTATTTAAAATACAAAGGTTCAGAAAGGCTGGGCCAAATAGAGTGGCCATCTTAAGCAAAGGGTAGTGGCAAAGCAGTTTATTTTTATAAGGAAACTGAAGCACAGAGGCATGAGAAAATGTTCCAGAATTCTAGGAGTAGTAAATAGCTGATCTGATCTTGATTTTGGAGCCAGGAAACAAGGTACAGCTGGCTCAGCCTCTTGCCAAACTGTTGTTCATAGTATCTGAAATCCCATTTTCTCAATTAAGTCTTTGGAGGCTCTCATGATGACTATATATTGACCGCAGTGCTAACCAGTGCATCATATCTTATTACATAGATAGCAGGCATTTAGCATTTAACTAGTTCTGCACAGGTGGAATCAGGCTATTTTCAGATTTTCCTATTAAACGTAATGAACATATTACAGTAAAACATCCCTGTAGGTGTATGGTTTATCCACCAGTTGAGTATGGAACTTCTGAGATACATTCTGTGACTTGTGTAAGTTTTATGAACAGAATGCACCAAAGACTTTGTGTTTACATGGAAGTCAACCTTATCTGCTTGGCCTTTCTGAGGCTAATGTTCTGTTGATATCCTTCTTGTCCATGTCTGCCTTGTCATAACCCTTTTCTTTCCTGACTGATTCTCTATCTCTGTGGCTACAATCGCTCAGTCTTTTGTAAGGTATACTCTTTCTTCATCTGCAGATGAAGAAAAATCGGTTATCACCAGTATGTATTCCATACCCCTTGAGCCTATAGGTGCTTTCCACTCAATTGTATTAACACAATGTTTCAACCACTATTTGCATATACTCATGTCCAAATAAAATCAATAAATCTAACCCATACCTATCTTTTCATCATAAGATCTCTCTTTTTAAAAAACTGCTTATTTGATAACCTCATGTGTACACAATAAAATATAATCATAAATACCTCCATTTTTAACCCCTCAAACTTCTCCCATATTGTCTTCTCCCTGTATTTTCCCTCCCAGTTTCAAGTCTTATTTCGTTTAAACAAGCCACTAAATCTATTTAGTAGTGCCCATATGTGTCTAGGTGTGGAACAATGCATTGAATTATGCCCAACCTGCCAGTGTAGATGCCCCCAAAGGAGAATGATTCTCCCTTACCAAGCAACAATCAATGGTATTATTTCCTCACTCAGAGGTGGCACCTATTTCAAGATCTCTTCCTTTAAACACTGCATTGATCATTTGAATTCAATCTTCAAAATCGGATTTATCTATGAAAATAGATGCTATGGTGACCCAACCCCCATCTCCAAAGAAAATCCCCAATGAACATTTCATATCACCTCTCATACTCCACACATCTAATCAATATCCAATTATGGGAAATCTATCAAATAAATCTCATATATTTTCTAAACTTTTATAATTACCTCTTAATGGAGTGTTATAAAAATCAAACTAAGGAAAAACAAATACACATAAAAGGTCTAAACCAGATTCCCATTAAACCCATGACAAGCTTGGAAATAAATGGCAATCTCCCATTATCTTCCCATAACAGGAGACTTTTGCTCACTTATTCAATCTTTATGATTCTTGCTACAGTTTCATAGCTCTTTCATTAATAATTACGTGGCATCAGTATTCTAACTGAACTTATCTTTGCCCTAATCTTTTTTCTAAAACTCTTATTCTATTTATTAAAATAGTACATTCTTAGATATTTAGAAAACGTTCCTCCATCTTATAAAGACCCTTTCCACCTTCCTTTAAAGTTGATTAGTTCCAAGGATGCTGGATTTAACACATATATAGGAAGGTATAAGTATTAGTTTGGGGCTGAAGCCATTCAGTTTTCTGCTTACTTTTGGGGGGAAGTATTTACAGGTGTCGGTAGTCTAGCAAACATGGATTTGTTTTTCTACACTCTTATGATTTGAATACAAAATTTTCCCTATAGGCATGTATGGTATAGGCTTAGGTTCTAGCTTGTGGCATTACTTGTCAAAAAAAGGGAAACATGGTAGATATAACTGAGATGGAGGAAGTAGGGAACTCGAGGTGTGTCACTGAAGGTTAGCCTTGGTGCCTACTGTGTCACTTCCTCTCTGTTTACAGTAACAGTAAAGCACAAGCTCCCATTGCCATATTCAGGACAAAGCTATGAATCCAGTTGACTTTGAACTATTTTGTTATATCAACAAGAAATCTACTATACTGCTTTTACAAGTCACAAAAGTCCCTGTCACTAACAAGTGCCCAAAGCCTTGAGTTACAAGTGTCATCCTATCCATATAAGTTATGTAATCTCTTATCCTACACCAGTACTTTGATTTGAATCCAGATCCCAACCACCTACAACAATTTCAAGTATTTCAGAAGCTGATAGACACAGAGGAAGCCCATGCATATTCTTTGGGGGACAGGAGCATTATTGTTTTTCTTGTTTTTTAACATATAACCATTTACTATGACCCCCAATATTTCTGAACATCTTTGAATGGAGAATCCCCTTTTGATTCTTATTCCACTATCAGAGTAAGAACAGATACAGAGATATGCAAATCACACACACACACACACACACACACACACACACACACACACACACACACACAAAACTTTTGAACACCTTCAAAAATAAATGACCTGTTCTAACCTCTACTAGAATGACTAACTTAAAGCCTTTACTTACTTTCACACAGTATTTCTTATCAACACCCCCATTTTAAAGATGACAAAACTTAAGCTAGAGAGTGACTGCACAAGGACACTGTTGCAATAGGAAGAACCTCCAAGTATAAAAATGGTGTTTTTGTACACATGTCACAGTAATAATTAAAGAAGACTGACAAAGTTAAGAGCAAGTTGGAGGACAGGGGAGAAAAAGGAGTGGAAGAAGAAGGGATGGGAATGATATAAACATAATATTCATGTATAAAATTCCCCCAAATAAAGAAAAATAACTGAAGAGAGGGGAAGAGAAGAGAGGGGAAGAGAGAAGAGAAGAGAGGAGAAAAGAAAAGAAGAGGAGAGGAGAGTATGGATACTTCAAAATGCAGGTAATGACATTCACTAAACATTTATCTGCCTTCTATTTACACTTAAATGAGTCTATTACTCAGTGCCTGCTTAACAATAAATGAGGCCAAAACATTACACAATCAGTTATTTAGAGATATTGAGCAGTATACAGCCACATTGCTGCTTCAATTAATAATTCCCCTATTACTCTGGCATTCTCTCTATCTAAATGAGCATCTTCATTTCCTATATTGTCTCTTACATAACCAGACTGCTCTACCTCAAGAAGAGTCATGTTTGAATTTCCTTCTTTTTCTAGTGCACTATTTAATAAAGACATAGTTTAGGACCTTAGTTTCAATTCCTTCAAGATTCCTTGGTATTTTTTTTCTCACTGTGTCACTTGGCCTAGAATTTCAATTTCAAGTGCTACTTCTGACTCACCCTTCCATGTTGAAGAACTTTAGGCTTTGTTACAATTTGGGGTATCCACTGATGGAAGATTTAACTACTTCTCCCCTTGGATTTTAGGCAAACTCTTTTGTATTTATCAGCGCCACACATTCTTTTGGTCTTCCATGCAATACTAGAGTGGGGTACAATAAGAAACAAGATGGGGGAAACTGGTAGTTTCTTGCATGCCACAGCATGTTTTTCAGAAAAGCATGTTTGAGCCTAAAAGCACAGGATTCTGGGACATTCCTAGAGATGAGACCTATCTGGTCTTTAGTTCTTCATTCATGCTCTACGGTGACTATAGCTCAGGTTTTCTGTTGGTAGAGGGCTGGATAAAGTTGTCCCTTGCTGTATTTTCAGCAATATGTCATGCAGCATCCACAAGCTGCAACCTTTGCTCCACCAGTGATTTAACCATAAAACTTCTTATTAATCACATTGCTCATGAAATGGAGTTTTCTGTGACCCTCACTTCATTCTAGTTCACCATGAATCTCAAGAACTATCTCAAATCTCTAATTCCTCATTGATTACTCTGTACTCTGTGAGGTCAAACTATGGATCATTCATAGCAATATCTTCTATACTATCTAAAGCTCAACCAAATAATCACATGTAGCTATTTTCTTAAGAACTTGGAAGATACTATCATCATTATTTTTGTCTGAATTGCTATTTTTCAACTGTCTGCTCTGCAACTTTTCCAAACCACTTAACCTAACCTCTCTCACCCTCAGTTCCTCCTCTTTAGTAGCCAATAAACTAATATCTGCTTCACAGGAACATCAAGAGGATCTAATCAAGCAGTGAAGCAATGAGTGTACAGTGTAAATCTAGCCAGGGTTCGCCCCTTTATAGCCCTATTATTTGTACTATTATATCTATCTTTACAAAGGACATGCTGTTTTGCACTGTAATACTTGTTTATTTCCCTATTTGGTCCACGGTCAGAGAAAGGGTCTCTCATTTATACTTAACACAAAGGAAATAAAAAATAACTTTACCTCAACCTTTTGCTTCATTATTTTATGTTGGAGTATCTTCTGAGATGAAGTACATAGAGAAGGACTTTCTGACACCTTGCTTTTGAATTCCCTGGGAGCAGTGGCTCTAATGCTACACAAAACTCAAAGACCTTCATCTTTATTTCCCATCTTCAGAAGATGACCTGTTCATTTCCTGGTCACAGCATCTCCTGTCCTGATCCTTTAAAAAAGATTCTTTTGATATCCACAAATCAATTTCAGTGAATTTCATCCATTATTGATATGTAATGTTGCTCATTCCATCCCTCCTAATCCTATTTTCTAATCATTCAATATCACATAAAAGTGGAATTATAGTTGAACATGGACCTATATGATCTAGAGTTACTTAAGTTGAATGCAAAATAGTAGCAAGAGACTGGTGATATTTTGTTTGGGCCCTAACAAATAAAGCTTATCTGAAAATCAGAGGGAAGAGCTAGCTACTACTTAACCATAGAGGTCTGGATGTCTGTACTGACAGATAGGAAGTGATGTGGCTGGGCAGAGGGAGGAGTAAAAGCAGGAGGAGACAGGTTTCTTTTCGGTCTGAGGACTTTGCAGTGGTAAGAACCCTAGTGCCTGGCTGCTCTGCTTCACTAAGTTTTCACCCCCTAATATCTGACTCTGGATTTTTATTATTAAGACCAATTAGAACTTGTGCTACAAGAAATTAAGGAAAACAGAGTGCAAATTTATTACATGCATCCAACCACCGAACAGCCTACAATTGGTTCATGTGAAAAATAAAACTTTGATGTAATATCACAAATGACCCTCCACTTCCTTTGACACATAAGTTTAAATGCACTGTTATTTTAATATCTTACTTGAGAATAAAGCAAATAAGGAAGCCCATAGGCCACTGTATGGTATTTCTTGAACTAAGATACAAAGAAATAGAGAAGTCCATATTAAGAGAGATGTTGATCCCAGAGACAGCATCAGGCTGAAGACCTAAGTGTGACCCTTGGGTTTCTGGCTTTATAACTGTGACCTTGAGTAAGCTATCATCTATTCAAATTCCCATGTTCTTATCCAGAAAAAAAAATGAAGTCAAAATGAGCTCTGTTCTTTTTATAGGACTGTCGTGATAATTGAGAGTAAGTGCAAATGGCAAGAAACTATGCAAATGTGACTCTTAATTTCTATCAGGGGCCAACCAGTCTATCCACCCATGCAAATGTTTCAGAGCCAGTACTTAAATCTTGTGGATGGCATTCTGCCAGCTCATTTCCATTCACTAAAATAATCAACATTCCACAAGAATATTGATCTGTACCTCAGAGTAAAATGCAAGTCTAATTTATTCATGTATTAGTATCAAACAGAGAAAAGGCTTGTTAAATTAGGTCAATTTTTGCCATGTAAAAGAAAGGCAAAAGGACCATACTGACTCTGGCATACAACCTCTGCACAGAAAGAAACACTTGCATATAAAAAAAGAATTTGTTCCATGTGGCAAGTGATGACAGGCTGTAGTAATGATACATTCAGTTCCTACTCAGCCATCAGTACCAAAGAAACTCATCCATTTGCAGAACCAACTATATCTTCCTGAAGTGTTCAGAAATGTAGTCAAGAACTACTAGCATGTGTTCCAAGATATTCATACATCTCACTCAAACCAGGGAAGAAAAAAAATTATATGTAACTACATAGATCAGCTTGATAAAACAGTCAGTAGTATACATTTTTATATTTAATTTTTACTTATTTTTCTTATTTTACATATTGATCTGAGTATACAATTTTTAAAAATGTGAATTACCAAGAAAATGTAAAATAATGAGAGTTCAGAAAAATAAAAATCTTTCATAATGCTACTAGTATAGCTAAAGGAGAGACATAGGAACACTAAGCTAAAAAAAAAATTAGTAGAAAGTTAAGAAAAGAATTGAGACAGCTATAAGAGATCCAACACTCTACTCCTGTAACTAGGGTAATAAAAAAAAGTCTCATGACAAGTGTTTGCCTTTTTATTGTAAAATAGTTCAGTTGAGAAAGGAGAGATACAATGTGGCACCAAAACACCATTCATACTGTTGGATTGTCCAATCATCAAAGCCATAGACATGTAAGTATGATTCTATCAGAGAGAATATTTCAAGATATTAGAGAATACCTCCCACAACCCTAAGGCAAATGGTTTCTCATCGTCTCAGCTATCAAGAGCATGAATTTGATACTGAGAACATCCATATTTCACTGAACTGAGCACATTAATACCCCATTCTCTCTGACAGAATATCTATTTATCTATAATCTTTTCTCTTTTCAGCATCTTTTTCATCAGATTGGCTCTGTCTTATCTCCAGATGACCTCATGAGGCTTGTTCTGTTATCTCTCTTAGATGCAAATATGGCATTAACATGATGGGAAGACCAACCTGACCCAGAGTAGAATACTGGAACCAATGGCAAGGAAGCAGAGGGCAGTTTTTGTTGAAGCTCAGGGAAAGCATTTCTCATTCTGCACTGCATTACGGTGGAATATGCTGTAAGAGCAGGAAATCCAAATCCCACACCAGCCTTTTCATTTATGCTTTCTCCCATGAAAGCGACATTCATCAGCAGTATTGAATATGAAGAGAGATATAAATACACACATTGACCCAAGCAACGGAAAACATGCCGCAGATGCAGCTCTCACTCCTGACAAGGACAAGGTGACTGAGTAGGCCTGGTTCTTCCTGAGTCTATGATTTAAGTGAAATTGGGGCCATAAAATGTTTCACCGCATGTTATAAATAAACTCTCTGACCTGAAGGACTCAAATTAATTTCAAATTGTACATCTTTATAAAGAATACATTAGAATTAGTTTGGGAGTGGGTAGGTCTACTTCCTTTCAGACAGTGATGATTACAGCTAAGAAGGAATGCTTCCTAGGCCTATTGATGAATTATGAAATACATTTGCATAACTTTTTATTTTTACTATATATATTCGCCATCAATGGACTACATGTAAAATCACTTCCAGTGCTGTGTTTTGAAAATGATGCAGGCATGATGTGCCAACTGTATATATGTCCTTGCATGGAATGCTTACTTTAACTCTACTGTATAGAGATAAGATGGTTTATTAGCTTGTGGACTCTTAAATGGCAAGAAAAGATATTTTTCCCCTTTGGGAGATCATAAGACACATTTAGTTCAGAATGGACAGAAAGTTTCAAAGTCAACTCTGTTTATACTAAAATTTAGCAGACAGAAGATCATATTTCAAAGCTAGAAGACTTAGTCTCTAGCTATTAAATGACCTGCATAAGGACTTGGGGGGGGCATTCATCCTGGTAGCATCAGCTTCTTTATAAGTAAAAGTGACAAATGCCACAGTTTCTCTCACAAGGCATTACAATTATGACATATTTGTAAAATTTTTCTTAAAACTATCAAGTATCATTAAAATGTTAATTATTAATTTTGTGTGATATTAATTGGAGATTTATCATTGTTTATTAAGTCCCTAATAGCTGAGATATATAGCCAAGGATATATAATTGTCAAGATCCTTCTCCATGAAGTTGTCATAGTCTTGTATTTTTGTGTGCATGTACATGTGTATGCATGGTGATGGAGTTTATAGCTATGCATATAACCAAGTTTTCAGAATCATCAGGCCACTTGGAGGCACATAGCACAATCCTTGATCATTGAAGTTGTTCAATATAATTGTTAATATGTATTGGCCATTTGTCATAAAGTGAGAGGTTTCTTATATTAAGTTTCCTTAAAGGAACTCACAGCATACTCACTGTAGGCCAAAGAGAAAGGGCTCCAACTCACACTGCAGCCTGTGCAATTTCTATGCAGATCTTTTCTTGTATAATTTTTTGTTAGATAGGATGGGATGTCTTGGATAGGACCAGCTTGAATTAGGGTGTCACATATGGAAACGCACATGGTACAAAAATCTGTAATAGGCCATAAGACAACACCTCACTTCCACAGTCATTCAATCTGATGTATCAAATAGTCAGTCCTTAGGCTTCATTAGTCTGTACATTTCTTTGTAAAGGCAAATATTCTGAGAATACAAGGTGTTGAAAGCCCTGGTCAGAACCATCTACATAGGGATTAAACCCAAATGACAGCCCATATGACACAGGTTATTAAATGAAAAATTTCACACAAGGCATGAGATCCCTTCCTATAAGTAATTGGTTAGGTATCCAAAACAACACAGGCTACTGCTATTGACCTCTGCTACCCACCATACCAATACCTTCTTGGTGGAGGCACCACACACTTTGGTTATGAGACAGAAAAACAAATCTTAAATTGGCTATGAAACTTCTTCCCTGTCAGCTTGTTTGCATAGTAATATGGTGCTAAGGGGATTTCTGGTGAAAACAAAATAAATTCATAGTCTTATCCAGTGATAGACTCTTGATGCTACAATGCCAACCTGCCAGGTGAGATCTGATCACTATTATCATCATGGCATGAGTGTAATGAAGTAACTACTTTCTGATAGAACTGCAGGCCCACTTCCAGGGAGATCATAACTGTTAGGGTAGATAAAACCTGCTATTGCTACTTTTACTAAATGAACATGCTGTCAGAGTGCCTTCTAAATATTTACATTTGTATATATCTAGGGTATTCCAACTTTGGTAAGAGAAGCTTCTATTTAAAGTGGGCAACTGTCAATGGAGTGGTGCATAAACTGATCAAGGGGCTCAGAAAAGATTTTGAGTGCTCAGTCATCATAAATGGGACATCTATATATACATCATTTCCCCTACCCAAAGGTTTAGAGATAACCAAAGAAAAGAAGGCAGAAAGAATGTGAGATAAAGAGGATGGGGTGGATAAAATGGCCATTTTGTTCATAAAACTATAAAAGCTCTGGTTACCTGTACTAGGTTAAGCCAACCACAATGCCCACACAGACTGAATAGATAATCCTTTATTCCAGACCTATTGACAGATAATAGCTACTATAGGAAAGAGGGGTGACGGCCACCATTAGGGTTCCCATGTTCCAGTGGCCCTAGTGAATTACCAACACATAAAAATAAAACCAGGAAGTTGAGAGGGAGACTAGTTGGGGATAGATGAGATAGATAGAGGACAATGGGGGATAAATATATTATTTCATTTTATACACATTAATTTCTCAAGAATAAAGAAAACTTATTTACAATGTTAACAGTCCTTCCCTCAACAGCAACCGAGATTGTTCCTTAACAAGTCAGCTAACAGCCAGAGAGGAAAGAGATTGGTTAGATGACTATAGCACCTATTTCCACTTGCCAGTCAGCACCTACCTTCAAATCCTAATAACTTTGTCCATTTTATGATGGTAAGTGGCTTCTCCATAGTGCCTCCTTCTTTCGCTTTAAGTTATTCCCTAGTTATTATATGTCACTTACGATATCATAGTCCAGGAAGCCTCACCACCTCTGTTCCTGCCCTCTTCCCTGACCCCATACCAAATAAATATCTGCTGCGCTGAACTACAAAATCAAGCTCTAGGATCTCACACAAAGTGGAACTTTTTTAGTAGACTTAGGAAGAAGATATCCTGACAGGCAGTTGCCATGTTTTATGCACAGTGAATCTACATAACATAAACAAAGCACAGCAAATATTTGCTGAATAAATGGAGTAAAGAATAGGGGTGAGAATCCAAGGTGGTATTTATTTACCACATCTCTTATTCTGCTCATATTTAGCATGACTACAGAGCCTGCTTTTTTTCTAGGACTGCTCTGATTTGAGTATTTAATCAGTGTGCTGGTTTGAATGAGAATTAACCTCATAGCTTCATGTTTGGATCCTTGATCCACAGTTAGTGGAACTGTTTAGGAAGGATTAGGAGATTTGACCTTGTTTGGCCATGTTGGAGGAGGTATGTCACTGGTGGTGGACCTACACCAGGCCTCTTCTCCCCCCCCCGCTGTGTCTTGCGATTTGTGTATCAGATGTGAGTTCAAGTTATTGCTACAGCTCTATACCTGTCTCCCTGTTGCCATGCTCCCTGTCATAATGGTCATAGTGTAACCCTCTAAATCTGTAATAAAACTCCCAATCAATTGCTTTCTTTTATAAGTTGCATTGGTCATAAGGTTCATCACAGCATTTAGAATAGTAAGACACATCATGGTTACATGATATTTTTCTGCTGAAATGTAAAATGAATTGGAAAATAAATTACAAAATAGCATTAATCATTCTATCATCTGTTTGTAGTTCTCATACATCTGGATAATGAGGTCCTCCCATCCCAACATCAAAGGGCAATGTCTAGTTCTCAAACATATATTTGTGTTTGACAAGAACATCATTTACTTAAGCAGATCTTATTCTTTGTGTCCCCTCCTCTACAACTTATTTCTAAGGACTTATATAAATATCTTCCATGTAAATCTGGTGTGCCCATGGACAGGCTGTAATTTAGGACGTCTGTTTGGAAGTCACAGGCCTCCTTTGCTAAAAATCAAACTTTAGCTTTTTAATCTCAGCAAAGTTATAGTCAGAAAAACAAAGATTTTTATTCTTTAAGAGCTTCCATTGTTAGATAAGAAAAGTAGCAGCCACATTTATTTGTAATTATTCTTGTTTCCCATATCATTCTATTTAAAAGAAATTTTAAATTCTAAGCCCAAAGTTATTTACCTACCACAATTGCCAAATTCATCTATTTCAAATAGTTTAATTACTCTGGAGATGTAGGAAATTGAATTCCCTCCATGTGTGCCATGACTTCAGCAGCATGCATTGTCTATTACTTCATAAAAGTTCCCAAAGGCAGAAGAACACTGATATTTACACACTGTTTTACCCATTCATGCTTCTTTGTCTTGTAATATAGTAAAAGGCAGATTAACGGAACTGTCATAGTTAATTCCAGGTATCAACTTTATAGGTATATGGAGTGCCCAGACTGTGAAGCAAGATGACTTAGATAGTTATGCAGGAAATCTTCTGAATGAGGTTGGAATTTAAATCTAAATACTGAAACCAATTCTTATCCATAATGTAGGTGAGTCCTGTTCAGTAAGGTTAAAATCCAGGAAAAATCAAAAGCTAGTTCTCCTTGAAGTAAGAGAGAATATTACTGGATCTGGACTTTTCAAATTGGGATGTCAACTCCTCCTGATTCTACAGAAACTTCTGGCCCTTGGATTGGAACTGAGGCTTTGGCTCTGAAAAGTTATTAAGAACCCTCTAATCACAAGCTTCCAGTTCTTATAAGAAGTCTCTTTACATGTATAGATGTGTGTGTGTGTGTGTGTGTGTGTGTGTGTGTGTGTGTGTGTGTGTGTGTGTGTGTGTGTGTGTGTGTGTGTGTGTATCACAATTATGTACTGATATGTAAATAATACCATGTCTCAGAAACACTTTTTGGGGTAATTCTAATTATCTGCATTTAATAGTTGAAGAAAAAAAGTGAGAAAGGAGTACTCAAATGTAGACAGTCAAAAGCTATAAAATAGAACAATTAGCTGCAAACAAAATGCACAAGATTGAAATGTTTAAGCCATAATCATTAAACATCACAAAAATATCACTTTAAATCAGGCTGATAAAAATAATATTCTCCTACCTACCTATATATTTTTCTTTAAAATCAGCTTTAACTTTGGTACAATTCGGCCCTCCTTCTTTGTTTTGATTTGTTTGTTTCTGTTTTCTCAATGCTAGAAACAGAATCCAGGGGTTTTAGGCAGGTATTCCAAAACTAATGAAAAATATATAACCCTAAAAACTTTTATTTTCTTTTCTGTACGTACAACTGATTGAATCTTAGACCTTACATTTGATCTACCACTAAGCCGTATCCCCAGTTCCATACATCTTATATCATTGTTTGTTATGAGAACTCCACCATTTTGGGCGTACATGATTTGACTACTTTAACAAAGGAACATAGAAGAAGTCTTGTGAAACAATGAAAGGTTGATCTGTCCATTCACCACTTTGCAAGTAAAGACTGAGATTTAAAGTCATTTGTTTCTGCCCAAGTTCATATAACCAGAAGACATCTGAGTGGTGTACTCAGGTCTATTTCCCTGCTTTTGCTAACATTCCATTCAAGAAATATTCTTATAAGACCCAATATTCCCAATGTTCTTTCTATCCAAATAATCAGGTTATCTCTGATGATGCATGCTCCAGATATAACCTGGCCTCTAGAATGTGTTTCAAATGAAAGGAGAAGGACTATTCAAGATTCCTAAATAGGAGGCCTAGACTAGAACTTTTAAAAAATAACACTGGGTAGTTAGGAGCTTGGATTCCAGTGCCTAGGTTGTATACCTGGCCCTGCTACCCAGCAACTAAATCACAGCAAGCAGTTTACTCAACATCTCTATGCTTCAGACTTTTTTGTTTGTTTGTTTTTTGGAAACTGAGAAATAGGGTAATAAAATGCTTACCTAGGATGTTGTAGGACATCCTAGGTAATAAAATGCTTACCTGGGACAAAATGAATTAATACACTTTAAAAAAAAAAGATGGTTGAGACTTATGCATATACTAGGTTCTCAGTGATACATTTTACTGTTATTAATACTAAATATTTCATACTCTTGTTAACAATTTACAGTTTGTCTTAAAGTGAAAATATTAATGTGTTACCAATTATGACACTACTGATACTTGGGAAGAAAGTGGTGTACATTATACAATGGAAACTTAAGGTTAACAGGGTGTTTCTGAACCGTGACATAATGAAATGCACCTCTTATGAGGAGAAAAAACACAGTACTGTGACAGGGATATGTAGACATGATATATAACTCCTATTCTTAGTCAACTATAAATACAAATGACATTAGGAGTACACTAAGAGAGAATTGTGAATTCATGCCATTTTCTTAAGCAATAAAATACTTAAAACAAGACAAAGAGAGCTAGCTCAGTGGTAGATTGCCTGCTTTCTATATGTGAGGCCTTGGTTTTAATCATCAGAACCACAAACCAGTTTCTAAACAAAAAAAAGAAGAAAAATAAAGAAAAATATTTAAAAATATAAATTGGCTAGGTGTTCATGGCAGAGGCCTAAAATCCCAGCACTTAGGAGGCAGAGGCAGGTGGATCTCTGTGAATTTGAAGCCAGCCTGGTCTATAGTATGAGTTCCAGGACAGGGTCCAAAGAAATGCAGAGAAACCCTGTTAATAAGAAAACCACAGGACTCTGCCTTATTGACCACGCACGCACACACACACACACACACACACACACACACACACACAGAGAGAGAGAGAGAGAGAGAGAGAGAGAGAGAGAGAGAGAGAGAGAGAGAGAGAGAGAGAGAGAGAGAGAGAGAACCTGATGGGAAAACACTACCCTGGGAGTCAAAATATTTGAGACATTATTTTAGACTTATTATGTGTGTTTTATGTGTGTTTTTGAGCAGATTTTGGTTATAAAAGTCATCATGTTCCAGGAGTCAGTAGAAATAATGAGGACTTTGTGTAAAAAAAAAAATCACAGCAGGGGTCCAGCATGCCCCCAGCCTGCTTTATCAGAGAGATAGAGAGAGAAGCCATGCATTCTGAATGCACCAGTGAAAAGCAAAACCAGAAATGCCCATTTGATATGGGTGGTTTTACAATGTGCTCAGAAGACTATCTGTGCCTTTGTTTTCAGATTCCATTTCCCTCTCCTTAGGACCCTTTCCTTGACTGCACGTGCATGGTACCATGGTCTAAATTCATTAGGCTTGGCTGTCTTCACTTATTGAATGGATTTTTCTGGTTATTTCTGTGATATCACGTGTTTACAAGCAGCTGAGTTTTAAAGGTTTTCATCAAATGCTCTTTGAATGCCATATGTATCATTGAATAATCAAAGGGAAAGAGATCAGCTCCCAGATACCATTCCTGTGAAGAGAATTGCTGTGATCTAAATGCCTCCTTCACTGAATGACCTTCCTGATAAGACAAAATTGAAATGGCATATAATACATTATACTTTACTTAGTTCCATGCTTGATTCCTCCAAGCTGCACCCATTGATTGTTTGCATTATAGAAAAAATGCTGAAATATTTTCAAGCCATCCCTTGGTCATTTTCACTGTGAACTTTCATAATGATAACATTCTGCCTCTGAGTCTGAGTATCAAATCGCTTACTGAAACTACTGTCGTCTATTTCCCCCATTTCTACATGCAGTTTTCAGCTACTTCTGGTAATTTGTTTTTTCATTCATTGTTAAATTATTGACAGTGACTTTGAAGCCAGTAAGACACTGTGCAGAAACAAAAGATAGTCAATAATTTAAAAAAGACTTGAGCATCTGCAATTTGATGCTACAGGTCTAGGTACTAACTAGCAGTAGAAAACTAATGATGTGTGATGTCTTTTCACATTACTAGATTCATACAAACAACAGAGGACTGCTGGGAAGACTAGAATCCTTTAGGAGAGAGGATCTAAGGCCTTTCAATATCCAAATGGGATCCAATTGTCCCTTCAATGTCTCCAGCCACTATTCTAACAGTTGCATTGCACCAATAATTGATAATTGTTAAGATCTTACCTGCAGAGGGGAACAGAATGAGATTGTTTAACACCCATATTGAGGTTTCCAAAATGAAAACAAAGCTGTATTAAGGAGGCACATTGAGTTAACTAACAAAATATCCTCACAGCAAAACCAGCATACATGGTACATAGTCTCAACAAGACAGGGCCTCATGGTCACAATTGCAAAGTTTTGTTTTTCTGTTGGTTTCTTTGTTCGTTTTGAGTATATAGTATGTGATGGTAAGATGGATAGGTAAGGATAAGAACTTAGAGATCTTGCACACCATTTAAAGGCATTAAGATAAGACTTAACCTTCAATGGGTTGAAAAATGAAGGAACATGGGCAATGCTCATATTAATCTTGTTTCTGATTTCAATTACACCACAGGTCCTTGGGCTCATTCATCACCCACTTTCTCTTATTAACAGGTTATGCATATTATCAGTGAAGTGATTGTACAGGATCTGACTGATTGGAAAAGTATCTCTCTGACATGTTATGGTTTAGAACATGGAAGAGGTAGTCATGCAAAGTACTTTTTATATTTCAGTGAGGAAGTCACTTTGGTAACACAAGGTTTTGAGGTGTGTAAGTAAATTAGGAGGAAAAGGACTTACTCCAGGGATGTACAATTAATGTGACTTCTTCCAGGACATAAAGACATTAAAGAGCAGGTTCTTATAATAGAGTACCAATTTTCTACAAGAAGCAACAAAATCCCCAGGTAGTAGTTATATCCCAAAAGACTCATATACAATTTCTAGATATGGGACCATTTCTTCTGGTAACATAATAATTCCAATACCCCTAAAAACCTCTATTGACCAAAAATAATGTTGTGAACTTTATAAGCTCTGTCACTAACTATAATATTAGTCAAATGACCAGTTCTATCTCCAGTACAGACACCACCCATGAACTGAATGGGTAGAGTCTTAATCCAAATGTGAGTCTATCTTTACAAATTTATATCACACACTAAAGTTTATAACACCACAGTAGTGTGATAACCTGTTTCTAGCAAGTTTCCAGGATTTATAGGCCAATGTAATATTCCTGATAGTGCCTGTATTTTATCTTTAAAATATCTATAAACAGAGCATCTATCTTCCTTATTTTATTCAGTGCTAGGTAACATAATAGCCTTCTTAATTATAGAGTATTTTAAAAATTAATTTTTTAATGTTTTGACTTAATTCTTACAGAGAAAAATTAGTGATTCACAACATCTTTCCAGTAAGTCTTTAATAACAATGACTTGCCATAATTATCCTGGACTTCACCATCCTAACATTTACCTATGCATCCCCACAGTGCAAGCCTTGTAGGTTAAGAAGGCAAACACTTCATGAGACAGGCACCCCACTCCTTTCCTTCCACCCCTTCTTTTGGCACTCTTTAGAGATATGTGTAGGACAGCACCACTCTTGACAATTCAGCACCAATACTTCTGAACACTACAACTCTATGAAGGTTTCTTGAGCTTGATGAACAAGATGACAGTCTGGGATGAAAGTTACAGAACTTTCTGCTCTAGGGACCTGTTGGCATATGATTACTACAGAAATAAAGGTGATGTGCACAGAAAATTGTGGAATAGCCTGAAATCTTTTTTTTCAGTAAGTTAGGCAAGTTTTAATACTTTTAATGACTAATGAGTGTTGGCTTCTCCTTTCTTCTCCATTAATATTGATTTCTGAAATTAATCGCTGTCTGTATGAGAATAGACTAGAAAGAAATTTGCAAACAGTAAAAGGCAGCTGGCTCCATGCCAATCTGTGAAGTAAGGGTGTTGGTCTTTCTATGTTTGCTCAGAGTTGAGTCTGAAGTGTTCCATGTCGAGACAAGTCTGTTAGCCACCTGCATATCCTCCCACCCCTGATCCTGGTATCTAATATTAGTTATGGACAATTTTATTGCAGATTAGGTTCTAAGTACAGCTCATGCATGGTAAAACAGGTTCCAACTTATGGCAATATTCATAACATATGGAAAGTGCTTTGGTAGAACTAAATAGAGATTTTTGATAGTTTAAGTAAAAGTAACCCTCATATAATCAAAGGAATTGGCACTATTAGAAAGTGTGACCTTGTTGGAGTAGGTGTGATCTTGTTGGAGGAAGTATGCAACTGGGGCCGGGCTTTGGCATTTCAGAAGCTCTAAGGTTTAGTGGCTCACTGTGTATTCCTGTTGCCTCCAGATCAAATGCAACTCTCAGTGACCTCTTCAGTACCATGTCTCCCTGCATGCCATCATGCTTCCCACTATAGTGATAGCAGACTAAATAAACCTCTGAACTGTATGCAAGCCCCAACTAAATGTTTCCCTTTATAAGAGTTGCAGTGGTCATGGTATCTCTTCACAACAATAGAAACCCTAACACAGAGATGACTTGTTAGCCCCTGGGATTTTAATGATTTCTGTCTTTCAGAAGAGCAGAGAAAATGGAGAGTCAAAAACCTAAAATACTACTCAGAATTAGACATATGAAATGTGTCTCTTTTAAGAAAGGAGACTAAAAAGAAATATGTACCAGGCAAAGGAAAATTCAAGAGAAGGGAAAGAAAAGATGCAGGGATTAGGGAAACCTGGTAAATAACTGAAAACTAAAAGGTAAATGAAAAGTTAGGAAATCTGAGCTGTTTGGAATAAGTCATCCCAGTTGTTCCTTAAGCAGTAATTGGATCTAGTGCAACATTCCTTCATACTACCAATATCCACAATCAATGTATGAGGAGCTCTCATAGCTGTTGGCAGCATAAACATAAATATTTCATGAAATATGTAAGTAAAAATTGATGCATAGGCTTTCCAGAGACAACTCCTTAAATTGGAGACAGACATCTGAACTGCTTTGTTCTTCCTTTTTCATTTAGCCCTACCTATAGAGTGAAGTTCAAGCAGATAATATTTTAGAAGCCATCTTGTGCCTTGTCATGACCTTGGATATAGAAAGTAAGACTAATACAACTGAACAAGGGAGGAAAATAAAGCCTACATTATCACATATCTGCCTTGATCAATTTTTTACAACTGATAAATAAATGTTTTTTTAGCTATCATTATTTGTAGTTTAAATTATGTGCAACCAAAGTTAATTCTAATTATCTTACAGAGACAGTAAAAACAAAAACAAAACAGAATTTCAAACCTAGCCCAGATTTGAATTGTGTCATTTATGAACTATGCTTTTTTTCTAAACAATCAGGACATATGATATAGGGTGATTAGAGAGATTAGAAAGGTTGTAAACATAATACCTCATATGTATCAAGTGTTCAGTTAATTACAACATCATTATCTGAAAGTGTAAAACATTAAATTCATAAACAAAAAAGTATCTGAAGTTCTAGATTCTAAAGAGTAATTCCACCAAAGCAGAACAGACAACTTTACAAGGGAAAGTCTAAGAAAACTTGAATTGAGCATAGGAAAAAAATAGCAAAATGAACAAACATTTCATATAAAATGCATTTCCTTCATAGAGAAGGTTTTTAAGGAACTTTCTGGTATCACTTCATTATGCATGAATTCCTGCCTATCAATCTCTGCAAATCTTGCTGCATTCTACTTGTTTACCACAATTTGAGCACCAAAACAAGGGACCAACTGTAAATACCAATGTTAGTTTACTCTCTTCTGAAAAAGATGAGTAACGATTTTCATTGACTTTGAGAGTTAACTAGGTTTGGACCAAGGCCCACACCCTGAATCATCAATTCTGTCCCCCAGTTTCTTGCCAATAGAATAAGCATAGCCCATGAGATATGTAGTGTAGTACTGTAAGAAATATGTTCTCTGTGGGCAGTTCTTAGGAAGATTGTACTAAGAAGTGAAACTTAAGAGAGCTGTAACCGTGGAGTCAGCAGTATATAATGACAAGCCTGCCTCTAAATGTCTCCTGAATTATTCTGAATCTTCCTGAATTATTCTCATGAGGACTAATTGGTTTGTGACAATATTCCATTGTGAAGATGAATTGTTACAAAAATATCACTTGTATTCAAAGGAACTAGAACGTTTTGCTGGTTCATGTGTCCAAGTAAATAATGCATCTTGAAGCCACTTGAGACTTCAGACTTCTATCCTACTGTGTAATCAACACAGTTTGTTTAGCCTGCCTTTAAAAGAATAATGTAACAAACAACCTTGCTTACCTTCAATTTCCCATGTAATCAACTTTTACAATCAAAGCCAATGCATAGCTGCAACCTTAAGGCATTTCTTTCACATGTGACGCTTTCTGTGATTTTCAATAAAAGACAGAAAAAGTCCTTTATTGGATACACAAACATAATGCCATACAGATGAGATGGCTTTCAAGATGTGTAGGGATATGGATTCAGTCTCATACAAAAGACGTACAGATTATAGATAGACCAGAAACCATAAGCTACAGAGAGATAGAAGAAACAGGAAGAGGAGTAAATAATTTAGATTTAAGTTTGTTTTGGGCCAATATACTCTAAGAGGAAATATTTTATTCCTTTATTTAGTGTGATACTTGACTCATATTGGTAACTCTGAAATTATCACTAATGTATTTAGTCAAGGTACTGATTCAATGGCAAACTCAAATGGGAGACTACACATGACCCCAAATCACTTTCTAATAGATAAGTATACTTCCCACAGTCTGTTTATTTAAAGACTCAACTTAAGTAAATTATCAAGATGAGACTCTGCTTCCAGGCTACCAATCAGGATGAACCTAACATGGATGAACACAGCAAGATTTACGGAGCTGCACATTAAGCAATAGACACTGTGGTGGTGTTCCACCCTATAAAATAGTATCCTCTCCAAATCAAGCTGGCCAGCTATAGTAGCTACAACACACTGTAGGTTCAATTGAGAGATCCTTTTTCAGTGAATGAGGTGAGTGCAACCACCTCAGGCCTCTAGAAGCACATACATATACAAGTACTTATACATACAAACATGTATGCAGGCACACACACACACACCACACACAAGAAATACAGTAATTATCTTCTATTCTGCTAACTTCTGACTAGTACGTTTCTTCGAATTTATATTCACACTTTATCTTCTTATTAAAATACAGGAGTATATATCAATGGGCCATCATTTATATAGACCACATTGTGCTTCAAGTATGATTAATCCTGTTGACCAGTGTGATCTCCCCTGATACTTGAGATGAGCAGTGAGAGCTCATTAAGAAAAAATAATTTGCAGTTCCTCATTGAATTATTTATCCATTGACTATAGGGGTTAAGTTACATGAATATAATATGTAATAATTTTCCCATAAGTAAGTATACACTGTTTGTATTTGTGCATATGTACATTTTCATTGTCATAAAAGAGTGTTATTTGTATTTACTAAATTCAACTGTAGGCCCCTCCCAAATAACTAGCTTTTGTATCAATTTTGAGCAAAGCTATTTATTCATTAATGACTTTCCACTAAAAGCTAATTGAAATTAATTGCATTGTCTCCAACTCAATCTTGTGGGAGACTACTAAATTAATAGAGCCTCTGTAAAAGAAAAATTTCTTTTAATCTCTAATGCATAAACCCAGTTTACAACATTTAGTAATCTCTGTCTCTTTTTGCTCAAAAAGTGAAGCTACAACAGCATGTCTGAAATAAATCTGTCAACTAAAAAGATACTCCTTGATATAGGATCTTCCAGATCTTTCTGTCCAGGGTCTGGACTTGTCTATATTCTTGTTCTCAACAGAAGAATGAATGAATTGACAGAATACCTGACTATTAATATTAGTGGTTAAACTACTGTCTCTCAGATTAAATCTTCATAACCAATAACATCAAATCAATTGTGCCCTTTTAGAGAATGCCAGTTGAAAAACAGTGACCTTTTTTGGAAGCTATCCATAGTGCCAGCTTAGACTCTGCCAATGTTATCTCCTCTCTCCTATTTGCTGTTTTTGAGGATAAAGTTGACTGTATCTCCCTGAATGATGAAGATGATCTCATGTATGTACTGTTTATATACATCACACACAAATGAGTACCTATAAATGTGAATGTGTGTGTGCATAACGTATGTATGTAAAAAGAAAGAAAGGTTAGGGAAGAGAAAACACAAGTATAGCAATACTTGCAAGAAGCAGATTTTGTTTCTTAGAGACTCTGAAAAACCTCCCAATGCCAGATGCCAAGGATTTAGGGATGCCTGTAGCATGTAAGACAATGCCTCATATTCCATAAGAAGAATTCAGGATTACATCCCCTAAGTCCTAGGGAAATTTGGTTATCTGTTATAGCCCCTGGGCTTTTTTCTTTGGTGCAATTAAAAATGAAATAAGAGAAAAATATTGAACTTCATCTCTTGGCTTCCATAGCACCAACTTTATGACAGGTTTACTTTGTTTATTGGTAGAAATTGCCTATGCCCTAGATGAAATTCACCATATAACTGGTATCAGAAGTTATTATTTGTTCCTCTTTTGTAACTTGAGAGCCCTAGTTGCTGCTTTATTGAATATGGAGAAAGTCTGGGTTACTGGGTTCTGGACCATTGGCTAAGGCTTCTCAATTGAGAGGAGTAAAGTTAATAGAGTGAATTTTGTCTCAGAGAAGTTCACCTTTTCATTCTCCTTTCTCCATTCTGTCAGTGCATTTCTGCGTATGTTTGTCTGCTCTCAAGATGAGTATTGTCTTTTGAGTCAGGCTGTTTTACTGTTCAGGTAGAGTGAAAGGATGATAGCAATGCTAGCTGAATATAACTTAGACCAACCACACCTTTAGCAATAACATGGGTATCATGACAGTTCTGCCTATGATTTTCAACTGATCTAGATCTCAGAGAAGTAAGATGACAACCAATTGTGAGACTGAACAAATTATTCAGTGAGAGCCTCACTAATGAGAAATACTTTGTGGTTGCTTAGCTGTGTCTGGAGATGAAAGGCTACCCTAGATGTGGAAAATCATTCAGGAGAAAAAAAACAATAAAACTAATAACTAGTTGTTTCTCTTTCTTGTTTACTTTGACTTTAAATAAATTTGTGTTTACATAGATTTTCAAAATAGGAGTTTGTAATAAATGTTTATAAAGTCAAAAAACCTAAAGCCAAAAATAAATGACTTTTCTATATTTGTGTGATAAGGGTTTGAGACACAAAGCTCTATATAACATCTCAAGATTTATCACTTCTTCTAATAAAGGTAAATCAGGTCTTACCTGCACCAAAGACAGGCATGGAGAACAAAAATGACTCATATCCTTAAAGTATATCACTAGTTATGGTACTCATATTCATAATTTGAAGGCTGCCACACCATCACTTCATTGGAATACAATTTGTGGACAAGGAATCATTAAACATGATGCAATGAGAGACCCAAGAGTGGGTAGGAGAAAATCAGGATGGAGGAGAACAGAATAAGAGGCTTCAGGCAAAGGGAACAACATATGAGAAAATCCTGCCACAGAAAGTGACCTTTGTGAAATGATAGACAGCAGTGTTGACAGGAAACAGAAATGGGCAATTCATATTTGGCCAAATCATGAAGGCTACTAGAGACCAAAACTATACCAGGGGAGGAAATTAATTATTTTGTTTAAGACATTCATTAAATGAGATTGGTGAGTGTGGGACAATGAATCTTCTACAACTTTGTTTTTAACTAAATCCATCAATCAAAACACATAAAGAAGAGTGTAGTTCACTTAACCTGTTAATGGGGAAGTTAATTTATCACCTGGACCCTCTCTGGTAGATTACTGACAATGCTGAGAGCTTCTCACTAAATTGATGAGGTCTTTGTAAAAAATAACAAGAACATTTATTATTCTAAACAACATGAAAAAACAAAAGCTGTATTTATGCAATGACTGGAATAAAACTTTCTTAACTAGAAAGTAGAATCACTTTAAAATCTCTTAATGAAAAAACAGCCCTGATTAGAATCATTAAAATCTTACAGGAGGACTCTCTCATATTTCTATAAAACATTTCAATCCAAACATCTCAAATTTCATACAAGCAATATCAAGATAATATTTATACAAAGCAAAATGCTTTAGAGATTAGAAATAGAACTTTGTGTCTCAAAATGTCATTAAATTTCAAGGCAATTAATGAGTTGTAAAATCTCACTTGTAATAAATTATCTCCCTTGGGATTCATCAAAAGTCTCTCTGTAAAAGTAATCTCCACTGTTACTCTGTCCACATCCAGATGGCAAAACTGAACACAGAACTTCATGGTTGTTCTTTATTCTTTTCCCCTAGACTCAGACAATATCATCTGTTCCCAAAGGTATAAATCACATTTCTTCTTCTTCTTCTT
Source organism: Cricetiscus sungorus (assembly GCA_030556225.1). Lineage (NCBI taxonomy): Eukaryota > Metazoa > Chordata > Mammalia > Rodentia > Cricetidae > Cricetiscus > Cricetiscus sungorus. The sequence goes on along the minus strand of JANBXA010000007.1, from coordinate 54,550,722 downwards.
CTTCTTCTTCTTCTTCTTCTTCTTCTTCTTCTTCTTCTTCTTCTTCTTCTTCTCCTCCTCCTCCTCCTCCTCCTCCTCCTCCTCCTCCTCCTTCTCTTTTTCCCTCTTCTTCCTCCTCTTTGTCTTCTTTGGTGCTGTATTGTTCACCAACAAAAGCATCCACTGCTGTTATCTGATCTCAGTGTAATATACCTAAAACTTCCTAACTCCATCATGGAGGGATACGTGTCTCTCATGCAATCATTAAGGAATAAGCATGTAAACATGATTGAGAACAAAAAATGAAGTCAGAGAATCTGAAATTTAATTACATTCCTGCCATTTGTATGGAGTATGATTCTTAATTCTCTTGCAGTAGAAAATACATTTTCTACATGTATCAGTGAATAAAAGGACAATTCTCATCAAAAAGCATAAAACCTAACTTAGATCATATTCTTTATATATATATATATATATATATATATATATATATATTCTTATTTTACATATCAATCCCAGTTCCCTCTCCCTCCCATGCCCCCCAACTCCTTCCCATCCCACACCCCGCACCTACTCCACAGGGAGGGTGATGCCTTCCAGGAGGGATCATCAAAATCTGTCATTTGGAATAGGGTCTAAGCCCCCCCCACTAAGGGGGGATCCCTCCAAAAGTCTTTTCCTGTTTCCATGGTCAGAGGTCCCTTAGACTGCCCAGGCCTTCTAACTGAGACTCATGTTCAGGGGGTCTGAGTCAGTAAAATGCTTGCTTCCCAGCTATCAGTCTGGGGATCCATTAGCACCCCCCCTGTTCAGGTCAGCTGTCTCTGTGGGTTTCTGTAGCATGGTCTTGGACCCTTTTCTTATCACTCCTCCCTCTCTGCAACTGAATTCCAGGAGTTTGGCTTAGTGTCTGCTTCTGTTTCCATCAGCTACTAGATGAGGGTTCTATGCTGGCATATAATCAGTTATTGATTTCATTATCATGGAAGGGCATTTAAGGTAGCCTTTCCACTGTTGCTCAGATTGTTAGTAGGGGTCATCCTTGTAGATCTTAAGATGATATTCAACACCTAATTACCCATGAAAAATTGTAACTTTTGTTGTCATTATCAATTGCTCAATATAGAGATAGTCTGTCACCATGAACACAATTTATACCCTATTCAGCAGAATGGTGTTTTGTTATCAAATACTATTAGACTAATGATATACAAAAAGGGTTTTTAATTTTTTCATCTTTTCTTCCCCTCAAATGACATAGGTAATTCCTTAACCTTTTATTTTTAAAATTTCATGTATAGATGTAATCAGTTTGCAATTCTACATACGACAACATATACTGAAAAAATATAGGAGAAGACATATTTTTAAATATGTTCCAAGGCTTTTTTAAGGTATAACAATATGTTTTTACAAAAGTGATATTACAAACAGCACATTCAATAATGAACCAGAGAAATGCATTTACCTCAAGCGGAGTTTGGATGTGACATATTTACAATAGAAAAATGTCCCAAAGCAATTGGATAATGGTAAATGGATTTTTAAAAAATGAAAAAGAAAAGGTAAGAAAGAATATTTTTGTACTAAGCATTGATTCAGGAGGAGAGAAATCTAATGTGATAATATACAAAATCCAAAGGAGATGGTACTGGTATTAGATTCTTTCTTGTTCATGAATTTGGCCAACTGATAATTCCAATGAATTATCAGTTCATTGGAAAAGTCCAAAGAAAACTGAAGAGTTTCTCTCTCTCTTATTTCCCCCAAATAACCACAAAGACAGACAAATTGACTTTTTTAAGGTTACAGGGAAAAATGACACAAGCAAGGAAATTAGGGCAAGGAAGAAGTTAGGGATTTATTTGAAAAAGAATTGCCTTAGCCATATTCCCAAAAGATCCACATCCATGCAACAAAGACATGTGCTCAACTATGTTCATAGCAGCATTATTTGTAGTAGCAAGAACCTGGAAGCAACCTTGATGCCCCTCAAATGAAGAATGGATAAAGAAGATGTGGCACATTTACACAATGGAATACTACTCTGTGGGAAAAAAAAAACAATGGAATCTTGAAATTTGCAGGCAAGTGGGTGGAACTTGAAGAAACTATCCTGAATGAGGTAACACAGTCACAAAAAGAGGAACATGGTATGTACTCACTCATATAAGGATTTCAGACAAAGACCAAAGGATCACCAGCCTATAATTCACACCACCAGAGAAACTAGGATACAAGGATGATTCCAAGGGAATCATATAAATTCCCTTACAGAAAGGGAAAGCAACAAGATCTCCAGAGCATATGGGGAGTGGGGGGGGGGCAGTGAGTGGAGAGGGAACTAGGAGAAAGAGAAGGGGAGAGAGGAAAGCACATGGGATGGGACTAGGAAGATAGAATTAGGGGATGAATAGATAAGAGGAGAGAGAGAGAGGGAGAGAGAGAGAGAGAGAGAGAGAGAGAGAGAGAGAGAGAGAGAGAGAGAGAATAAAAGAGGGAGCCAGTTTAGGTTTGAAGAGAAAATTTAACCTAGAGAAATGTCCAGAGACCTACAAGACTGACCCAACTAACAATTTGAGCAACAGTGGAAAGGCTACCATAAATGCCCTTCCCTGATAATGAGATTGACGACTAATTTATCCACCATCATGGAGCCCTCATCTAGTAGTTGATGAAAACAGAAGCAAACACCCACATCTAAACCTGAGCCAAACTGGAATCTAGATGCAGAGAGGGAGGACAAGACCATGCTGCAGAATTACATAGAGACAGTTGACTTATAGAGGAGCTGCTAATGGGTCCCCAGACTGATAGCTGTGAATCCATCATGGGACTGACACAGACCCCCTGAACATGGGTCTCAACTAGAAGGCCACAACAGTCTAAGGGACCTCAGACAGTGGAACCAGGATGTGTTCCTGGTGCACAAAAGGACTTTTGGCGCACATTCCCCAAGGAGGGATATTCCCTTAACCTAGCGACAGAAGAGAAGGCCTAGTCCCTACTCCAAATGACTTGACAGATTTAGATGACCCCTCCTGGATGGCATCACCCTATAAGTAAAGTTAGGGGGGATGGGAGAGGAGAGTGGTTGGGGGACATGAGAGGGTGGAAAAGGAAGAGGGCGGGAGGGAGAGGATGAGGGAGAGAAGGAAAAGGAACTAGGATCAATATGTAAAATTTAAAAAATGATATAATAAAAACAGAATTGCCTTAGCAAGACTCCCTGGTATTGTAGTCAGGAAATAGAGCCTGAGGATGAAGGAGGAAAGCAGTTTCTAGAACAGATAATATGTATGAAGAATTAACTATTTGCCTCCACAAATTCTAAATGTTTTTCTTATATTAAATTTACTTACTTACACTGTGCCATGATTTCATAAGGAAATTGGTTGGACCATTATTTCATATACAATAAAACCGATACCAAGTTATAAATATAGTAAGTGATAGAAGCAGGACTGGAACCCGGAAGACTTGATACAGAAGCTAGACTCTTATGACAAGACTGTGGCAGTGAAAAACATCAGATTTGGTGTTATATATTTACATAAATAAAAACTGATAATATAAGAATCATATATATGATTTCTGCCTCAATTGAACATGTAATTGAGTTATTTTCTAAAGCCAACAAATAGTGCTATGTGAACATCCACCAAAATTAAATGATGTTTCCAAATAATCAATCTTAAATCCACTTCCAACTCCAACTCTACTTTTTCCTGCATGCCAGCCACATCTTCCACTCTGTGCCTTGCTCTGTGTTTTCCAGCATATGTTCATTACCTCTATTTAAACATTGGTCACCCTCTTTCCTCCTCCTCCAATTTCTTCAGTGCAGTTGTTTCTTAAAGCTGTTTCCATCAGTTCCATCTGTCACTTTGACCCTCTGAAAACTTTTCTTCTTAATGAGAAAGTTTTAAGCCATAAAGGAATTACTGAAATTTGTCTCTACCCTAACTGGTGGTTCAAAGGTAATAAGCATCACTATATCCCTGGTTCCCTCAAAAGGGACATGCTGTTATCCAAGATGATCTTAGAACACAGAAAATCATTTCAACTGAAAAATGGAGAGTATGACATTTTGTCATTTAAACTTTGCTAAATACTTATCTAAAGATGCTTAAATGTGGTAAAATAAACTGTCTTTGGGCCAGATATAGATTTCTGCTTCTCTCCGTACTAGTCATGTGACTTAGGATACACTTAGCTGGCAGAAGAAAACACTAAACTTCCACATCAGATGTAATCTTAGGACAAGACTGCTGGGATGTCATGTTGACCCTTCAATTCATTTGTCCTCCAATGATCCTTACTCTGTGATTTTTAAATGACCATACTAAATGGAATACATGGAACATGGTAGGTTCTAGTCATTCTGACATATTTAAATACCTTCAGTGAATATCCTTGGTCATTATAATTATATCTAACTTATTAATTTATTCAACAAATATTTATTAATTATTATATACCAAGTTCCAGTCAGGACACTAGGATATATTTGCCAATAAAATCTATAAGCATCTGTAAGAACCACACTGCATCTCATTAGAATGAATTTGTTTCAATTTTTAGAATGAGGTCATTTCTATTTACTTTGCATTTTTCTAGAACCTTAAAATTCCTTAAGCACAAAAGCAAAATTGATAAATTCTTTTAATATTCCATTGGACAGCAATAAACCACTGTTTTTATAAGCCTGAAAATACACATCTATCTCTGTACTAGATGTCTAACCTTATTTTTATTCCTTAAAGCTACTGTGTGACAAAAAATCCAGACTGACAAACTGGAACTTCAAACCCTTGGGTGTCTTAAGGGAGGCCACAGAGCAGCTAAGCCAGATCCACGCAGATGCTTGCAGCCTGTTGGCTTATGATTTTAAATGCAGAATATACAATGGTGTACATTGGAGAGAGGGTTTGGTGCTTTACAGTGTAACTTTATGTTCACAGTGAATGGCCCAAAGTTTTCTCGATGGTATAATAAACTTTAGAACACAGACAAGAGGGGATGCTGGCTTTTTCAACCATCGCCTTTAAATGCTTTCAATTAATGCCCTAGATCTCTGCAGGTGACTAACTGTAGACAAGGCAATCCATCTGCAGTTTGTAATCACTCCACTTTACTGTCTTGGACTCCTGGCCAGGCTAGGCAATTAAAAGTTTGCCCCTACTGAGCTTGCGACTCAGCGACTCTTGGGGCTGCCCATTTGCTGGAATAAGCACAGAGCAGTGTGGAAATAAACAGAGACACATAAGACAATCCTACTCTCCTCATTGCTGAACCTTAGGTCTGACTTTGTGGCTAACTACTGAAGACATGCTGCTTTGCTGAGAGTTGATGTCTATTGTAGCTAAAAGTTTATTTACAGAACCTGACATTTGATGCTGGAAAAGTTGTGTGTTTATTTTAAACTCACTTTAGACAGTTTTGTACTTTAGACTGTTTTGTAAATGTGAAACAAGACATTCTAATCACATTCAGTCTCTTCCCCTCTTTTATCTTCCTACCACTCCTTCTGAGCCTCCTGAACCCACCAAGTCACAGTTCCACTTTCATGACTTTTATTTTCACCTTGGAACCCAAAGGTTTGAAGCAGAACTGCCAGACAAGGATGGGTGGGTGCTATCACCAGAGCACAGGTAACTCACCAATGTTTATATCTCTAATGAATTCCCCTTCCCCAGCAACCCTCAGATGCCAGTATCTCCAATGCATGGGTTTTGAGCCTCAGAATCCAGCCTCCATCTAGGACTGAGTATTGAGACTAAGTCTTGAACAGGTCCTATGTGGATTTCTGTAGCTGCTGTGTATCCATGAGTGATGTACACATGCCATGTCTGTGAGCCAGCATTCCATGCCCTACCTTGCCATCTAAAGTTTAGTAAGTCACAAACTTATGGCCTGTCAATCATTTTTGTTCAACAAATGAACTCCAAGAAGAAGGTTGAAATTGGAAGAAAGCCCATAAGAAAAATCATGCCACCTTTTATCACTCCTCAATACAGAAGAAATGTGAAGTTTCCAGAATGCTTTACATATCATGTTATACATGGGAATGTCACAAATCCATGGTCCAGATACAGAATAACTGACATTGTGATTCTATGTATGGAGCTTACTACATGAACTCTGTCTACATGAGAAGGTGCCTAGAAAAGAAAGCATTCAGATCATGGAACTGACTCACAAATTCTGGTTATAGTCCTGTGTGGTGGGCATAATTACTAATACCCTTATCTTGCTATAATTAAACTAAAATACAAAGCACTCAGGACATATGTCCCATATCATACAGCCCATGATCCAGGCTGAGGAGTGAGAGGGACAGTCGGATTCCAGAGTGGGTACAAGCAGGGGTCCATAAAGGTTCTGTTTTGTTGATGTACCCCCCACATAGAAGACTCCATGCTGCTAAAAAAGCATACTCTTCAATCAAGCAAACAGAAGAATGAAGGCTGCTGTTTATCTGCTTGCAAGACAGTTTGGCACAGTATAGAACACACTGAAGCACGGTAAGTTAAGGAGACTGAGTTCCTAGATACCTGGTGACTATGTCACTCTGTGCATGTCAGTCTGTTGAAAAACTGGTATGCTGAGGTCAGAAGGCTGTTGTAAGGGTTAGATGAAGTGATCATGGGAAAGGGATATGAGAACCACCTTACAAAATAGAAACAAAGGGGAGGTTTAATCTTTCTACCTGAAAATGTGTGCATAGTTCTAGAGAGTGGTCCTGGAAAGTACAAACCCAGTGTTCTTCCATACCTGGCCTACAGTTAGTGTAACCTATTCAATGTGTCTGTCAACTAAAAAAAGAGGCCCATTACTCTCAATGATATGCCTACTTTCCACCATCAAAGGACTATTAACCCCCTGCCCAATGAATCCATGACTAGAACTATAAGGTAAGGTCCTACATCCCAAGCCCTCACTCAGATTTATGATTAATCTAACGTTAATAAGTGGACACTAGATCTCCCTTACTCAGGATCTGGGGTCACAGACAGCTGGCTAGATGCTCTATTGTTCTTATAGATACCCTCCTTCCAGTTAGGTCAGAAGTATATAGGTAAGACACTAGGAAAGTTTGAATCCTTGAAGATTCAATATGAGATCTGCCACTTGTTTATCTGTAAAAAAGCAGCAGCAATTTGTAAACCCCAGCTTTCCCTTCATTATAATGCAGAGATAAACAGCTGCTAAGGACCAATTTGTTCAGGGAATTTGTGTTGGGCTGTCTGAGGACACTTAAGTAACACAGAAGCTGAGAAGTGAAGGATGCTTAGATGCTGTCCCAGATAGAGGGAGGGGTATATTTGAGAGCTATGGAGACTGAAGGGGCAGAGATGAGTCTAGGAAGTGTGTCAACCGAGAATGAAGGCATGTTAGGGAAACAAGATTGAAATGTGCTTCAACACTCTTATCAGATATGTGGATGCAAATGAATTTCAGTTTTTTCCTAGTTTTCTTCAATTTCGTCTCATTCTTCCAGACCTAGTATCTTACACTTCTGGGGTTGGGACACTTAAGCATAGATTCCTTGCTATATTTTGTCTCTATGAACCTGGAAATTGTTCACTCCTTTAGATATGAACACTGATAGGAAAATTGAAGTTATTTCAGTAAGATTTTTGGATGAAGCAACTACATTGTTGACAGTGGCTGAAAATACAAACCTCTAAAGAATGAGGATTAACTGAGAGTGTTCCACAGAAGGTTCAGTAGACTTCAAACTGCCCGGGCATAGAAGGGTTTTGAGTTGTAAGATAAGCAAGATAAGCACATGCAGCTGGTAGCATCCTGCCAATGCCTGCAGGTGCACAGAAAGGGCCAATTATGTCAGAGTGAGGCTTTGGAGGAAGGAGGAAGCATGTTCAGAAGCGAATTCATTGTGAAACCCAGCACTGCAATGTCCTTTTGCTGAACTCGGGAGGGGGGGAGGAGGGATGGAGCTGGTTCTTCATAGGAACAAGGAAATTGTTTGACTTTGTCTTATATGTGTCAAAGTATCTCAGCCCCAAATTTTGACTTGATTTTCAAAGTCATATTTCAAAAGGCATCTATACCATTCAAACTAGGAAACAAAAAGCATTGAGCTGGGAGTTTCAGGTGTGTCTGATTCAGTTCTCTGTGTCTAAATGCCCACGGCTTTTTAGCCCTTTAAGAATTTGTTTCATGTTGAGATTGTCTCATATATAAAAATGTTATAGAAAATAAAATTTTATTGATTCTTGGGCATATTATTTGATATCAAGCCCAGCATGGATGTAATATGGGTTTTTTCTATGATGGTTACAAAATTTGGGACTTAAAAAATACTGACACAAATGAACTGCAGGCTAAGGAGTAGAACATGAATCACCTGAGGTATTGGATGTTGTATCCTTCTGATTTCCCTGGGATATTCAGGTTGCACTCTTCATATCACATTTCCTCTTGTGCAAAGGCTAGACAATGGCATCTAGTATCTTTTATCTGTCTCCAAAGCTCATGGCATTAAATTTGATAAAAACCTAAGCTATTGTAATGTTTTACATTTCCTAGCCAAATTTTTCCATTAGATCAAACCCAAGTGTCCTGACTCCATTTATATGACTTTCTTTTACTTATTCATCATTGAGAAATTTACTCTAAATTTCACCACACTTGTACACATTATGTCTACACCATATCACACATAACATCAAAGAATATGTTTGGGGACAATCATTCTTTTATAACTTGCAGCACAAACTCATTTTGGATGTTTCTCTGAGAGTTTAGATTGTAGCAGATGTGAAGAAGTTCATTTGAGCATGTGGGTTGAATCTGAGCTCAAATGCTAACTCAGTCATTCATAAGCTATGTGACCTTTGATAAGCCCTTTAATGTTGCAGTCTTGGTCCACTGTCTCTTCTATAAATAGGGTTGGTCAAGCTCATCTTTCAGGACCATTGTGATGACTAAAGATAAAGATTAGTAAGTTACTGTGTATAAAGTCTGGTGTGTAACTATTTATGTTCAACAGGAACTGTTAGTAGAACTTAATAATGCCACTTATTTTTCCTCCTTACCACTTTATGTGAGATTCCATGTTGGTCTTTGAGACTTTCAGATTATGATACATCTATAGGGAAAAGATGTAAGATCTTAAATTTGTTTAAATAAGTCAGTCTCCCATCATCCTTGTCCCTTCATGGTTCTTTAGTATAAATTAGTTCTTTGTTTACCTCTGGGATCCACATGAACCTTTTTATTCCTATTCAATATACAAAGTCTGAGAACTGGAGAAGGAAAGTGACTTGTTCAGGCTTACTCAGGTAGCTTGTAGCAGGTACTTGTTCAGGCTTACTCAGGTAGCTTGTAGCAGGTCTTTGTATCATCAGAGTTCCAAACAATTTACCTTCCTGCCATCGTTCCTGATTTGGGGGAGTCTTAATGTTATATAAATGACTAGGGCAGAGAACTTTGCATTTTTAAATTTGAGTTCTTAATGTTTAGGCTAAGCGTGGCAAATAAAAGATGCTGAATGAATTGTAGATGAGTGTATATGTGCCTTATTTGGAAACATCCATGGTTAGATCCAGTCCTGTGTAAAATGCCTAATGGATTTCCAGTGGCTATAGGACCAAAAGTTTCAGTGCCACCCAAACAACCTTATAGGGAATGGATAAACCACACTGAGCCAAGTGTACCTCCTTGATCACACAAGAAATCAATTTTCTCTGGCTTTCCCAAATATTTGTTAACTTTTCCTTTCTTATAGCTCCTCCTGCTATTTTGGCTTAGAGATTCATCAGCCAGATGCACTAAAATTTCCAAATTATTGAGATTCACATCATGAGAAACACAGAAACCTGGAAGGATTTCCTAAAACTAAACTAAAATAAAATAAAAGCATTCTTCAGAGTCACCTTCCATTCTCCCTTTTCTATATTCTCTGAGCCAGATGTAATTCTGATTGCCTGGGGAGTCTCTTCACTCACATATGAGATCCAAAAGACTGAACAATGTTTTCCCTTCAAGAATGATGCCTAGTGGGTCTGCCAGTCATTTTGTGAACAGGAAATATGGCTGTTGCCTGACAGCATGCTGGCCTATATGAATCCAGTGCTGCTTACTTGCCTTGGGTCAAGCAGGAAAATGTTGCCTGCAAGCAGAAGAGGCTATGAGACTCATCTTTCTGAGTGAAAGGACTTTATCCAAAAGTCAGCACTAGGACCTGTGAATCATTCTCTGCTTGCTTGTGAGTATCATTTTGTAGCTGGCAGAACTAACTACCCTGCCTTGATCTACAAGTACAATCTCAAATAACAAATTCTGAGATTTAATATCTTGGACGTGTTTTTTTTCTCTCATTCTACAAGACTCTCTGAACTAATATTCCATAAATAACAATGCTAGTCAATGATGCTCGAAAGCTACTTGTAACCACTAGAGTTATGGGTCTTATAAGAATAAAAAACAAATTAAGGTGATCATGAAAGTGAAAAGTGTTTTACTTCATCTCATTATCAAACTCTTGCATCAACATTTAATAATCAATAACCATTGGGTCCTTTCTTAGCTTGTGTTATCTGGAAAATACAAGAATTTTCAGACTTGATAGTGATCCTCTTAATTCAGTAGTTCTTAACCTTCCTAATGCTGTGACCCTTTAATACAGTTTCTCATGTTGTGGTGACCCCCAGCCACAAAATTATTTTTGTTGCTACTTCAGAACTGTACTTTTGTTACTGTTATGAATGGTAATGTAAATATCTTATAGGCAGGATATCTGACATGAACGGGTTGTTAGACCCCAAAACAGGGGTTGCAATTCACACATTGAGGACTGCTATCCTAATAAAGTAAAAACTAAGCCGACATTGTTTATCTACTTGCATCCAGGAAAAGTAGCTTGTAGTGGACAGAAGAAGAAAGATAAGGTACTCATCCCTGGACTTTTGCCTTCAACAGTGGTGGCATCCCCTATTATTCTCAGTTTGATGAACAGTCTTCTAAGGTCCATGTGATTTTTTTCAGGTCCCTGCTCCTGGCTTTACCCTTCCAGGTTAGGAGTGAGAGTGGTATTGCTATTGGGGTTAGTATGTAGGTTTCCTTTATGCCTTGTGTTTGTTTCTTAGCTCTTCCACAGATTATGTAATTTAACAATTCTAAATATTCATTAATTTCCAGCACTAAGAAATATGCTTTTAACCCTTACTGATTGTTCAACATAACTTGTATTAGTCATTCACAAAATAATACGTGAAACAATAAATTTGAGACAGACATATTTGATCCAAGTGCTACCTGTATCTATTAGCATGAATAACCTTACATTAGGCTCATCTGTGAAACACAATGATATAACTCATTTTGTAAGGTTGCTATAGGGATTAAATGAGAATGTGAGTTGTGAAAATCCCTATTATATGATTCCCAACAGGGGCCTATAAACTCTCAGAACGTAGTGCTTTAAATTCTTGATAGAATGCTTTAAATGCAGTCACTCCACTTTCAGAATATTTCTCCATGAAAACCTTTCAAATTCTTACAGATAGCTCAATTAGTGCCATAGTCCTTTCTAAAAATATCTCTGCTTATCTTTCCTTCAGTTTATGCTATCTACTTAAATGATCTCATGATTCATTCACACTGTAGTCTCTAGGTATTCAAAATGTACCAGGTCACTTTGCACCTGTGAAACATCCTTTAATGACTGCCATCACCTTGTTTTCTACATCCAGTTCCATTTCAATAAACTGCATGAGACTCAGAACATTACTATTAAATACCTTCAACACACACACACAGGGATACTGTGTGTGTGTTTATGTGCATGTACACACAGTATGTAAACATGTGTGGACATTTTAAAAGAAAAAGGAAAAATGAGTTATTGAGTGGGAAAATAACAAAATTAAAACAGTGCTGGGCATTGTTTTGTTATTCAAATTGAAAACCAATGGTGAAAGACACTAAGTACAAATAAGTATTGAGGGAGGTTGATGTCACAACTCTGCACATAAGTGCTCAGCCTCATAGAGGTAGCATCTTGCCCTAGCAAGTACATCCAGAGGTGACGTTAAAAGAGTATACATTTGACAGTGTACATTTGACAGTGAAGAGAACATAGAGGAGACCCAAGCATGATATCTAGCTCTCAGAGGACTTAACTAAATAGAGAATTATGGATCGGGAAAAAAGAGCCAGTGAATTAAAATACGAAAAAAAAAGATTAATTTGATGCTGGGCCTCACATCAAGTGCCAGGATATTGGGAAAACATACCTCAGCTAGAAATAACTAGAACATCAGTCCTTTGAACTTCACCATACATTGAGCGATGGCTCACTACCACCCACCGTTTTTACACAAAACTGTATATAAAATACATGGTTATTATTATTAAGAACAGAAGAAGGTATAACCTAAGAGTGCTATTTTCTTATGAAAAATAGATAACTTTATAAAGGTTTGATATTAAAGGCATATGATTGAGTCATGAGAAAATATTATAAATGTAAAATCTCATTCATTTCATGTATTAATTTACATAGGATTGATCCCTTAGTTCAACCAAAATAATGCCATGGACACTAGGGAAATTAAGATGAGTACCTCTTGCTCTTAAATAAAGGTATTAAATGCTAAACTAGTGTTAAAAGGAAGATACATATGGTCAAAGATGCATATGGTATCTTTGTCAAGATACATATGGTCAAAGAATTAAGCCAGTGTACATCATTTCACAATTAGAAAGATAACTAGTACTCTGGATTTTCCAGAGCAATTTTTGTTTGTTTGTTTGTTTTTGTTTGTTTTGGCTTCCAGTTTTAATCTCTGCTCTTCTATTCCATTGCACTGACCCTGAGGCAAGATAGAAGGTCATTTGACGGGAGAACAATGGAAGTAATGGCTCCCTTCATGGTGGAAAGGAAGCAGAGACAGACAGAAACAGAAAGAAGAGCATCAGAGATCTTCCTCTTCCTTCAGCTCTTCTCTGGGCCCATAGTCTATTACAATAGTGCCACCCTCATTCAGGACACAGACAGAAGTCAAACATTTTAGTCTTCTAGGTGTCTCTCTATCCAATCAACATAATGCTCTAGAGTAATCATCACAGGCTGCCTTGACAAAATACCACAGTAGGTGGCTTATAAGGGAGACATGATATTGTACCTCATATTTCTGGAGACTTGGAGCCTAAAGTCAAGGGGGCATAATCATAAGTGCTACTTTCCTCTGAGGTTCCCCACCTTGGTTTTCAGGTGTGTAATCCCAGACTTATCATTCTTTGTCCTTCTTTTAAAACTTTTCCTTCCAATATGTACAAACTCATATGTATATGTACATACACAAACTCATATAAATGAGTGTAATAATTGTCCAAAGTGATAGGCTTCGTAAATACATTGTCATTAGAGTATATTGTGCATTTTGACTACATTCATCTCCCACTACCTCAGCGTGTCTTTCTCCTACCAGGCTTTTCTCAAAAATACCTCTGGGTTCAGAGTCTCCATTCCCCCCTAGGTATTTGGCAAGGTGCCTAGCCTCAGAAGCTTCTGAATGAGTGTCTCTCAAGAGCAGGAGGCTATATGAGTTTTTAAAGTTACCAGTTCCAACAGCATGCTATTCAAAATAACCCAATTCAAACCTACATGTGGGGCAAGAGGCAGAGACACTTCAGCTGTATTCTTTTCAAGTTTACAACTGGTCTTTTAAAAAGAAGTAACACAACGAGTTTTAAATCATCTTTTCCACTTCAGATAATACATGAATCCTGCAGTCGGAAGCAGCATCTTCAAGAAAATTCAACAAAGAGCAGAATTTTCCAGGTCAGCACCTGAATCAGTCTGTTACAAAGCCTCAGCAGAAAACCCCCTTTCAGGTGCCTTACAGCTACTCTGGCATGAACATGACAAACAATGTCAATGCCATCCCTCAACTTGCCATATACATTCAGGGTATTTTGATGGGCAACATTAAGAAACTAAACATAGCAACTATAATCAAATTATATAAGTTCTAGTTTATGTAAATTTTTCTGTAATTTAATGTCAATTATCCTACTATCTAGAATACCCATCTTACTCCATTATATTAGGAAACATCTTCTCAGACATGAAGCTTTATTGTGATCTTCCCTGACACTCACTGATGTATCAACAGGTTACAACAATGGAATTGCTGCCCATTTTTTAGAAACTACTCTTGTCTTTAATCCTCTGATATTGAAAAGTGAAAGATCCCACTTTGCTTTATGCATTTACACAAAAATTAAATTTACTAGAACTCTGTAGGACCTACCCTTACATTTTGTTGGCTAATTAAAAATGCTATGTAGTAGGGCAGTGGTGGCACATGCCTTCAATCCCAGCATTTGTGATGCAGAGGCAGAGGCAGGTGTGAGTTCAAAACCAGGCTGGTCTATAAGAGCTAGTTCCAGGACAGCATCCAAAGCCATACAGAAACCCTGTCTCAAAAACCAAAAAAAATAAAGTCTAGGGTGGCAAACAGCATGTGGCACTGGCTCAGTAAATGTTAGTAACTGTTACTAACAATTAAGAAATTGATTTTCTCAAATTTCAAAGGTCTTAATGACATAATGACATAAAAAGCATGAGAAACTATGTTATTAGTAAGAAAAAAATCTTAGTACAGTTCTGAACATTCTAGTAAATACAAAATTTTCATTTGGGGATTCTTACTTCCCAGTATAGAGTAACTTCCCAATATAGAGTAATGCTCCCAAAGGAAACTGATAGCCATAGTGGGGTACAATAAAGCAATATTCTGTTCTGGATACTCTCACTTTATTAATAAATGTGTTTCTTCAGAAGCAATATTCAAGCTGAAATAGAATATTTAGTTTTAGCAGCAGAGAGCCAAGAATAATGAGGAAATAATCCCTTTATGAGCACTAAATATGAGCATGTGAATGAGCAGGTAGTGAGGTTGGTGATCATCAAGTGTTTCAGAATGAGCATCATTGACATCACATTCTTATATTTAATTCCCCTTCCCCCATTGTCCTACCTATACTACAGTGCTTAAAGCATGGCTTGACAATTCTCCAAATACAATCTGTCATGAATCTATTTTTCTTTTAATTATAGCTCCAAGACCATATAAATTAGGAAATTTGGGATGAAAATTTTTGTAACCATGGTAACAGTCAGATCAATAGGAAGAGTAAGTAATTAAGGGCTAAGCAAACACACAAATATACATGAACCCATGCCATCCTAACAATTAAGCTATATTGGATGAAGTAAATAAGCTCAAAGTTTGGATAGAGCATGTAAATGACAGACAGGAAAGAATGGATTTCAGCTAGGTGTCATGGAACACAACTGTAATCTCTAACTGTGAAATTTTGGCAGAAGATCAAGAATTGCACACCAGCTTGAACTATCTAGTAAGACTCTGTCAAGGAAGCAAAAATGAAAAACAAAGTGTTTTATTAATTTAATGCATATGCAAGTGCAGTGTATCAAGAAGAAAGTAAAGGTGAAAACTTTGGAAAAAATTTTCTTTTTCCTTTATAATCTTTGATGTGAAATTATTAAATAAATGTCTCCTGTCATTCATTTTAGCATTATTTGTAATAGCCTAGATATGCAAGAAGCTAGTGTCCATCACAAAAAAATGTATATGCATAATAATATATCATACAGCTTTACAAATGCAGAAATTCTACCATTTATACTAATTTGTAATTTGCACAAAAATATGCTTGGAATACAACTCACTTACAAAAAAACAAAAACAAAATAGATCTCATCACTATATGGAATATAAAAATGTTCATCTCATAGAAATAGAGAATAGAGATTTAACAGCCAGGAAATAGGATGAAAGGGAGGAGGGGAAATTGAGAAATTGATCAACAAAAGAAAGTCTAAACTTGAGGAATAAATTTTAGTGATCTGGTGCTGTGTATAGAGACCATAGTTAACAATTATGTGTTACCTCTTTCAAAGTTGCTCAGGGAATATACTGTATTTCTACCATAGAAATAATTAGTTGAGGAAATAGTGTGAGTTAACTATTTTTTCCTACAATACACAATTAAGTAAACTATACTATACCACCTAAATACACAGTTATTATTTGTCAATGAAGAAATACACTTAATTTTTAAATAATGAATTGTTCTTGTCTCATTGAAAACAGTGCAGAGCATAAGAAAGAAGTTCAAGACACCTTCTATTATCTGTGTTCAATTTAATAGCAGCTATTGGTTGGCTGGTTGCTTATAGGCAACAGAGGCATCAGGTTATCTACCTTAATTTGATTTAATTTTTACAAAGTTGTTCTTAGTGTTCCACATGTAGTCACTGTCATTAAAGGAATCATGTTTTAGATAGCTTAGCTGATTTGCTCCAAATGACATAACTAAAATAACAGGCAGACTTGGTCATTCCAAGTCCACTTTCACTGATCCAAAGGTCTTTGAATTTAATCATTGTACTCAATGACAGTAAGAATAAATGAAATTCACAGAAACCACATAACTGCAGACTACTTGATACTTCACCTATATACAGGAATCACTATGATGGTGTCTCAAAGAAATGACCCTGTACCATACAGCAATTTATTATTTGTATCCCAAAGGATATTTTCTCATCAGTTATTTTATGTTGTAAATATTAATTACATTTATGTATTGGGGAGAGTGATGCCATGATACACATGTAGAAGTCAAAGAGAATTTCTAGCAGCCTGGTATCCTTTTCCCACATGTGGGCTCAAACTCAGGATTGAAATCAGAAAACTTTACAGGTCCTCTGTTCTGTTTTGAAAGTTCACTTGGCTCTTTTACTTCTGTCGTCTAAAACCATAAATTCCATCCAGTTGAGGTTGAGCTCAAATGTTATCTCCTTTGTATGATATCCATATTGTCCAGTTAGATTTAATTTCCAAGTTTTCTCTTGATATCACATATCTTTATTTAATTAAGGATGTAGTATCTCCCCTACTTGGGTACTTCTTAGGTATTACTGTGGGTACTTTGATTCCTTGTCATATCTTATGCTTAAGACAAGGAAAAAATTATTTAAGCAATTAACAAATATGTATCTATTGCCTTTTATTTGATACGTTTTGCGTTTTGTTAGATGCAGTGCCTGTGTCTAAAGAATGCAAGCAGCAATAGAAAAAAAGCTATCCAAACCTATGTGTCCTTGTGTTAGCTATACTTGTGAATCACTTTATCAGTTAACAGTTATTATACAGACAGATGAAATATGAGTAACAAGAAAAACAAATTTTATGGAAGTAACTTGAATGCTTTGTAACAACGAAATGAAGACAAATCACTAGACAGTTACAGTTGAATACAGTTAAAAGAAATAATATCACATGCTAAAAACAAATACTGGAAACATAAAACATGACAATATCCTCTGTTTCCTTAACTCCATTTAGCTTTCCCTCCTGTTTCAAATGAATACAGTTAACTATACTGAATGCTTATAAGGTGAGGTTCTTTGTCCCAGAAGAGTCTATGGCCCCTTCAGCCCAAAATGAACACACAGAGATGCTATATTAATTATAAATCTTTTGCCCAGTGACTAGGGCTTCTTATTATTAACCCCTAAATACTCATCTAAGTATTTCCACGTGGTCTTATCTTATTGGAGAAGGGTCCGTACCTCTAACTCTTTTGATGGCTTACAGGAAGACACTGCCAGGGCCTACCTAACTTTCCCAGAATTCTTTTTATCTCCTATCCCCATCTATCTTCCTGCCTCATTGGCTGAACAGTGTTTTATTCATCAACCAATAAGAGAAACATATACAGAAGGGCATCTTCATTAAACACTCATAAAATTTATTATATATACATATGTTACTGATATATGTGTACTTTTCATGCTGAGTATCTATCATTAAAGATAATCATTAGTTTAAGAAAGTGTAAGTTTTGGAGATTCAATCAACTAGGCATGACAGAAAAAATTACCCAATATGTCAGTCCTGTGTTCTTTCCTAGACTTAATTCTTGTGACTGCCTCCCCATCATAGAATGATGGCATAAGCAAAGGAAATTCCAAACAGATTTTGAGCAGGTTGCATGAAATAAATCAAGTTATGAAATATAAGTTCCACACATTTTAAATTTCATATAGAATCCAAAAGGGTTAATTTGTGCAGACAGCCCTGCTTCCCCCTTTCCTTTTCTGGCTTCCACTTTCCGAATGCCATCCTTTTTATAGACCTATACTGGTACATATTGCATGTTCATCTCCACCATCAGACCAGGAACCTACTTTTAGCCTCAGCAAGCAGCATCATGTTCAACACACAGCATGTGTGGGTGCTCACAGATGAATTCATGAATGTGGGCTTACTTAAAATTCTCAGATTGAGAGACTTACTGAGATACTAAAAATGAACAAGCCTTCTTTCCCTACTTCTTGCTCTTTTAAACAAGCTTTGACTAGAGTGTGTTATACAAAACAATTTACTCTTTCATAATTACTCATAGTGATTTATCATTAAATGCTTCTGAAAATTCTCTCTATATACATACATGAATACATACATATTTAATACATACATATATATTCCATAATATGTGTGTGTGTTCATTATAAACTTCCCAATAGTGGAAGATGTATAACTGTCGACTTTTATTTACGTAATTATAAATTCTCAACACATAAACAAAAAACAACAAAATCCTTATTTATCCTAGCTTTGCATCAGATATATTCCTTCACATAGAATTTAGATTGAAAACAAAAAGAGAAAGAACATTTGTCAACATATCTACTGAAAATTACCTTTCTCTATTACCATAGGGCAAATGCATAATTTTTGTGAATTGAGCACGTCATAAGGCACATTTACCACTGGGGCATCTTGCCAGACCCAAAACTATGTGTTAAATTAAATCAGCCTGTTGCTAAACTATCTCATCAAAACATAGTAAACTGTGCCCATGTAATGACATGACATTCTGGTAAAAAGCTATTGAAGCCAGAGTACAACAACACCTAAAACTTATTATGATCCATTATCTTCCCTGAAAACGTTTAACAATGGCCTGTTGTAGCATTTTCTATAACAGAACATTCATACTCTACATGCTGTTGAAAAATGAAGAAAACAATAAAATAAGCTTATACACCCCAAGTCAAAATAATTCCATACCCAGGTGGTTATGGTACACACCTTTAATCCTAGTACTTGGGAGGTAGAGGCAGGTCAATCTCTGTGAGTTCCAGGACAGCCAGAGCTGTTACAAAGAGAAATCCTGTCTTGAAAGAAAATAAAAGTAATAATAATAACAATAATAATTAATAAAAATGATGATGATAATAAATTCCATGGAGTTTACTATCCACGGATGAAGCCTATGATGTATAGAATCTGAACTTACAACTTCCAAGGTTTCTTTTTCCTCGCTTCTCTTTCATCCCACTCACATCTTTACAGTGTTCCCCAGTGACTTCATAGCAGCCACAAAGCTCTGCTTCATTTATACTGTTCCTTCCAACGGAAATGCCCTTTGCTATTTATTTAGAAAATGTTGACTCATTGTTCAAGATATAAGTAGACTTTTTCTCCATGATATCACCAATGGAGAAATTTGTATTAACTGTTCTCTGGGTTGACATGTCCTCCCCTTGTTTTGTTTTCATTGTACCATGGTGAATGCAGGCTATACTGCATGTGATTGCTTTAACTTGTAGTGTAAAATAAACAGACAAATGGCTGGAAAGGACATACTGATAACTCTTCGTCTCTGGATTTATGAGTGTATCACTCATAAATTCCCCAGTGGTTACCACAATACAGGAGACAAGCACACATTAAAGAAGAGAAGGAAAGAATGGAAAGCAGAGAAGGAAGACTGTTCTGGATATTAAGGCTAATGGCTCAGTTGTTGATGATGAGTGTTCTTATCAAGAAAATCATGACTTCCTGCCCCTTAGAAAGGTGTGGTGATGTGGTGATGCTATGAAATGAAGATGCAGGGAACCAAGAAAGTCTGTGGTCGGGGTGCATGTGAGGGTGGGAGGGAGGAAAAAGAGAGGGAGGAAGAGGAAACTGGATCAATATGTAAAATAAAAATAAAAATAAATTAATATAAAGGGGATTTAAGGGGAGGGTGGCCAGGGTGCATGTCACAGGAGAAAGATAGTAAGAAGGAGGGTGGGTAGGAAGGAGGGGGGAATGAGGGAGGGAGTGAGAGAAAACTGGGATCGGCATGCAAAATTTTTAAATTATATTATTAATTAAAAAAATAAATAAAAATGATATTAGGTGCTTAGCTTCAGCAACATCATTTTTGAAAGTATCTAGCATATGACCATTAGACCTATGTACATTTAATGCAGTATGTAGATGAAATACTGCTTAAATATGATCTGAACAAGGACAACAACAGTAAACATGCCAAAGTGGATGGAGGAAAGCCAATAAGGCCTCACCCCTATGCCAAGAACTACAGGTGACTAAGGAATGAAGAGAGTAGGAGAAATAATATTCTCCAGGAAAGAGAATGCTAATTGGTTAATACCAAAATGTCAGCCATGAAAACATACATAGAATATTATATAAACTGATCAGTTTATATTTAGAAACATACATGTATATGCATCTAATATGTATATATATATATATATATATATATATGAAACAATATTTAATAAAAATTGGCCATGAATTTGAAAGAAAGCAAGAATGGGTCAAATCAGAGGGTTTGCAGAGAGGAAAGGAAAGGGAGAAATTATGCAATTATATTATTATCTCAAAAATAAAAGAAAATCTATAGACAACTGAAGGCATTATTAAAAGAAATAAAATATTAAAATAAGTGGTTATGTAGAAATAATTGTACAGCTGACCTGAGCAAGTAGGAAGAACATGGACATCAGTCTGACAGCTGGAGAACCAGCATAGGTATGAACAAGACTCCCTGATATGGGTGTCAGTTGGGAGACTAGGGCAGTCCATGGGACCTCTGGCAGTAGAACCAGTATTTGTTCCTAGTGCATGGATTTTGGGAACCCATTTTCTATGGAAGGATACTCTCACAGCCTAGATACATGGGGGAGGGCCTAGGCCCTGCCCCAAATGATGTAAAGGTCTTTTGATCATCATTTGATGATCCCCCATGGGAGGCCTCACTCTCCCTGAAGAATAGATAGGGTGTGGGTAGTTTGGGGGGGGTATGAGAGGAGGGGAGGGAGAGGCAACTGGGATTGGTATGTAAAATAACATTGTTTTTAATTTAAATGAAAAATAGATCATTGTTTTATTAAAGCATAGAGAATTTAACATTTTGTATGAGATGACTTTGTAACTATGTTTTTTTAAATTTTTTATTAATAATATAATTTAAAATTTTTACATGTCGATCCCAGTTTCCTATCCTTCCCTCCCTCCCTACCACCCTCCGTCCCTCTTATCCTCTCCCCCCTTTGACATGGGTCTCAGCTAGAAGGACCGAGCAGTCTGGGGGACCTCAGACATTAGAAACAGGTTCTATTCGTGGTGCACATAAAGACCTTGCGGATACATCCCCCATGGAGGGATACCACCTTAACCTAGAGACAGAAGAGAAGTCCTAGACCCTACTTCAAATGTAACTGTGTTTTTAATGTATTTATTGCTGTTACGATTAGCTTGGACTATAGCCGTGGCATATTTTAAATTTTCTATACATGGAGCATACTGACAATTTCTCTGGCAATAATAGTACACACCAATTACAGAAATAGTACACACTAATTACAATCAACTCATAATTGAAAAAGAAAATGCATATATTTATTATTTATTCAAATAATTCTTATATATATATTATATATATATGTACACATGTTGTGTTTGTGTAGTTGCATTGAAGATATAGATATTGATAAGATAGGTACCACAACATCAAGGAGAGTTTAATGAGCATTCTTTAGTGAAATGGAATACGCTGTCTGAACCAAACATTCCTCCATAAATACAGATAAAATACCACCAGTTTTCAAATGAGGCTAACACTGATGAAAATATTCATTTTCCTTACATGAACATAAAATTGTGTAGCAAGTAATTTCCCAATTAAATACAGTGAACATACAAATTAATGAATAAAAGAAGAATAGGAATTAATGGTTTAATAGGTATGAAGTTATGGAAATAAATCTATGGAGAGCAGAACCCATTGTGTGTTGTGAAGAACAATAGATTCTAAGCCACTCAGTATATTTATTAAACTAGCTTTCCAACATTTTCTATGTAAGTTGCTAAAGACTTAATAGGCTGCCTCACTTAATCTTACGATAACACCATTAAATATTTCCCATCATACACAGAAATGTATGGGTAAAATTTAAACACACAGAAGTTAAATATTTTGCCAATATCACAAAGCTAGCAAGGATCTGAATATGGTCACTTAGAACTATGACCATGCTTACTTGACTTCATTATCAGTGTGTATGGGGTACTTTTAAAGAAAAAGCTCAGATATAATATTAAGGAGGCTAAATTAAAACATCTTACTATGTGCCCCACCAAAAAGGAAATTTGTATTGTTTAGTTTGATCCTTAAAGTAATCAAGGCATACAAACACCATTATGTAAATTTTGCTCAGGAAACTGAGACATCAAGTAACTTGCTGAAATCCTTGGTAGATCTGGGATTTATGAGCCGTTCTGTTGACTCCAGGACTCAAGCTCTCTGCATGAATCTTCTCTGGAGAGGCAAAGCAAGATTTCAATGGCCTTGGAATCTATTACCAGAAACTGCACAGCTTATTAAAGCCTTTGAATGTGATGTGGAAGTTGGTAAGCAGTTATTTTTTTTTTTTTTTATAAATCTCCAGGTTAGAAAATTCCTTAGGTTAATATATAAAGGAAAAAGATTTAATGTGAGAATTTAGTCAAAAGAAAAATCTAGTTCAATTAAAAGCCTAAACTCAGTGTAGGGTGGTATCTATGTAAAAAATGAGATAGAGGTAGGATTGAAAATATTAGATATCTTTTCTAATATTTACCAGGTAGTTTGGTTAACTGGTTAGATACAAATTAATTCATTTTATTGTGATTTTTAGAGAAAACCATAGCATCTCAGTAACAGAAGGAAAGATTCAATGTGGAAAGCCTCATCAGTTTCTAACTTTTGTTTCTGAAAGCTTAAAAGGCTTGAGGAAAAGAACAGGGCACTCTTTGCTATGATCCTGAACTACAGTTAGATTGCCTGCAGCATTACAGTCATAAAGAATCTGATGTGACAAGCTTGCATCTTAGAATAAGCCTGTTCATTCCTAAGCCTATTGGTATCCCTGTCTCTTGACTAAATATAGACACACTCGGAAAACAAAGCAATTTGAAGCAGGTGAACTCAGATTTAATCAAATTCAGGTATAATTATTCAGATTTATAAAACACAATCAGACAATGATTATTTACTTTTTTCAAAACAAATTTGGTTAGAAAAACACATTAAAATTGCTTTTGTATAGTTTTTGGGTGCAATTATTTGGATTTGGAATACAAATACCTCTAATGCTTATACACTTAGCCATTCAGTGTTCCAGACCATTAACGACTATTATCTCATTTAATTATCCCTACAATTCCATGAGTTGGTACTATTATTATCTCTATTTTTCAGAAAAGAAAACCAAGGCTTACAGAATTTATTTATCCACAGTCATTTTTGAAGAAGAGGGAATATTCAAATGCAAACTATTCTGGTTTAAAAATGCATGTTATTTCCACATGTTTTTATAGCCCTGTTTTATAAAGGATTTCTGTAATAATTTAAAGTTCAGCTTAATTAGGTGCATTCCAATTAGCATTATGGCTACACAGACTCAGTCTGGTTCAGAGATATGAGATAGATTTATTTTCCATCATCAAAAATATTGTGTTTAGTCATGATGTCCTTTGAAAAATACAATTACATTTTATACAACCAATTTCTCTCACTAATTTGCTTTGAAAATTCAATTACTCATTTCAATTAGGTATTTTATTTAATGCCTATCATCAAAGAAACATGTACCAATATAATATAAAAAATACTTCACTTGAAATTCTTGATTACTTTAGATATTCAGGGGATTCTATCTATGAATAGTACATAATAGTGTTTGCATGAAGCCTTCTCTGGGAACTCATTAAAAAGATAACACATCAATAATATAAAACCAGGGAACCAAATTGTGAGATAGATGCATCTGGTCCAAATCCTCAGGCTCCTGATATTTTCCTTCTGTACAAAACTGATTGGAGCTACTATTAAGGTGAGACTGCATACTGGCACTGGGATAGAGACACCTTTAAGGATTACTTACTCCTGCACAATACAGCCCCATTGACTGTGGTGTGACAAAGCCAAGGTGGGATTTGATAAAGATATTGAAATTAAGATATCAAAATGAAGAGAAAGGCTCTTAGAAGAAAATAAGACATGCCCATTTATAAGACAAGCCAATACTGATAAAGGCTTCCCAAACAAGAATTTCAGAAAATCAAGCACTTAGATTGAATCTGCAAATGGGTAAACCAAGGACCAGAAGGTTTTAGCTATTTGTTCTGGACCACACAGGACTGAATGCCTAGCAATTATTAAAATATGCTGTTTAAATGACAATTGAGTTTTGTGATCTAATAATTGTGAAAGATATTTACTGTAGACTATATACTCTAATTGTACTTTAAAGCCTGTTTGCACAGGTTTAGACTCTTCTACATGCTTAATTATTATTTTATAGTATATGCTACAATATGTACATCTGAGAAAATTAAATTCTGGAATTAATGACACAAAGATAGTAACATCTAATGCACATTCACATTAAAATTAGCATGTAGGCATTTTTAAAAGTGAACTTAATATACTGTTTTTCTTTCTGTCATAATTCATTACTATTAAATACCAACAGAATATTTAGGGTGTTTTTAGGTTATTCTGAAGGTATGCTGTTATAATAGAAAGAAACATACATAAAATTCCATCTCTGTCTCTGTTTCTGTCCCTGCACACCTCTCTCTCTCTCTCTCTCTCTCTCTCTCTCTCTCTCTCTCTCTCTCTCTCTCTCTCTCTCTCTCTCTCTCTCTGTGTGTGTGTGTGTGTGTATGTGTGTGTGTGTGTGTATGTGTTCATGTGTGTGGTGTGTGCATGCACACACAACCAGGCAATATGATTTTCACAGTATTGTTGCTTTTATAATAATGATTTCTAGGCAGTTTATGGATCACTTTTCATAATAAAGGGGTCACTTATTTTTTGCATAATCAACCCTCTGTGACCCATTCCTTTCTGATCTCATTGCTTAGCATTCAGAAGGTCCAAGCCCTGATAACCTGAGCAACACTTTTACACCCTGGATTTATTGTCAGAAAAAAAATTACAGATTCACTTTGAAACCAAGAAGATACATACATGGAATAAAAATCCAGAAACCTTAATTTGGTTCTTCTAAATTGCAATTATGTGGGTACCAGATGCATGCACATGTTATTTGTAAAATTTGATTGGATTGTCATTATTGATATAAGAAATCCCTGCCCAGAAACTGTTTATGAGAGATGCCCTATGGTAGAATGAGCTATGTGCAGAGGTGAAGAGAATTTTATTACCAAAAGACTTTAGCAAAAGTTTGAGATTATGTAAACACAGATTTAAACAGAAAGGGTGATGATGGCTCAGATTCTCCCAAGCCAAACACTTCGGAAGAATTTTCATGACATTCAGCCCTAACCTAAGTCCTAAGTCCTAGCTTAGCATGATATACAAAGACATTTTCTATCCACTCTACTCCCACTTCTTGGCTTACTCCTTTCTTATGGTCTAAAAATTAATTAAATGCCCATTTTTCCCTTTAAAATGCACAACCAAAAGACATCTTTTTCATACCTTTTGTTTTTGGGTAAATGGAAGAGTATTAGAATGGCTTCCATAATTCAAGAAGCCAAGCCTCTTATATCTGTGGGGAAAGGAATGGGGCATATGTGAGAAATTGTATCAACTTGAATCTGAGAAGCTTGTGTCAAATACAGTCTATGACATTTCGCAGTAAAATGATTGCACTTGTTCACCAAATCTATCTGATCAAATAATGGGGCCAATGAGATGGCTCAAAGGGTAAAAATACTTGCTGTCCAAACCTGATAACCTGTGTTCAATCCCCATAACCTACCTAAAGTTAAAGGAAATAACCAACTCCACCCAGTTGTAGAGACGGACCATGGAATAAACTTATCCATGCACATGCATCATATGAACACATGCATTTAACTAATAATAGTAATAAATAAATAAAACATCAACACCAATATAAGTATGACTACCTGAGGCATTAATTTAAGCATTAAATGTGTGGAGTGAAGAAAGCATATAGGACTCTGGTAATCCAGATCACATGCAAAATAAGTGCCACTTTCTTAATTTACTCCTTTTACTACAAGTTCCTAAGGTAGGAAGAGACCTAAAATTTGTGATATTATAAAATACTTACTGAAAATATTATTCTACAATCAACAATATCATGTTATATGTCATATGTAAGATATGAAATAATAATATTTAATATATTCATTACTGAGTCAAGAGAAAGAAATTACTAAAGTTAATTGCTAGTGCAGTGAAATCAAACAGAAATATCTAATGAAATCAGTCTCAGAAGACAGAAATGAAAAGTGCAAAAATCAAGGAAAAAAAAGTAGAAAGGCTGTTTTCAATTTCCATGGGTATTATGTAAAAGTTAACTTGTACTGAGACATTTTGAGATTTCTTTTTATAAAATGAGATGTTGTAGCTAGAAATCATTCTGTGAGGGAAAATAAAACTGATCAAGTATGGTTAAGGAAAATATCAAAGAATAAAATATTTCCACAAACCAGACATAATTTAAACACACTATCAAAACAGCAAAGCACTGTGATGTTATTGTTGATTTTCACATTGCATCATTTATCTCACAAATTTCAAAATCTATGAGATCAGAACAGCTCTCCTATTGTGGTGAATAGAATAGACAGAGAGATTTAAAGACAGGTTCTACTTCACTGCAAAGGACTCCTTGTATTTGGAGTCATGATTATTACTGAAGACATGGAAGACAACTTGAGCAGAGAAAGGAAGAGGTACCCACACTACCAACCAGGCTTCATCTTTCTTGACTCTTCACTCAGCCTGAAGCCTGCAGTCAGCTACTGAAGGGCCTTCTGCCAGCACCCTAGTTTCCCACTTAAACTTCTGCCAAGACACATGTATCAGATCTGGATCCTGGAGAACCTCCAGTTCCTGCTTCATTCCAGCTCTCAGGCTACAGAGCAGAAGCCCTGCAAAAGCAGCAGGGGCTAGGTGCATTCTACTCACCATGACATAGCCATACCTCATACCCCCCATGGATCCACTCCCAATCCTGGTTAGCTTAGACCTTTTCCAAAATGTCCAGGCTCTTGCTCCTAAACCTTTCTCTTAGCCCCATGCATTGTATTATTTTTTTAAAGATCCATAGAGACACAAAACTATTTCCTTGCATGATTATGCCTCCTTGAATTTAAGCCCAGACCTTGTCCTGATAGGATGGTATTTGATCTCTGTGAACTTGGATTATTTTTTCCTTATCAAAATGAAATTTACCTCTAATAATTATTTTGAATGAAAAGTGTTTAGCATAGCCCTTCATTCAAAATAATTATGTATAATTTTGGTTCCTCATTGGGACTTCTTACTGTAGGGTTTGTGTCTTTGTGAATGCCATTTATTCATTCAGCCCATTCAGGCTATTGGAAATTTCACAGTGACTAAGTGACTATGAGGATATTTTTAAGGGTCTTTTCTTCCTTCCTTCCTTCCTTCCTTCCTTCCTTCCTTCCTTCCTTCCTTCCTTTCTTTCTTTCTTTCTGTCTGTCTTTATTTATTTCTTCTTTCTTTATTTTTTTCTTTTTTTTGGTTTTGGTTTTTCCAGACAGGGTTTCTCTGTATTGCTTTGGAGCCTATCTGGGAACTAGCTCTGTATACCAGGTTGGCCTAGAACTCCCAGGGATCTGTTCACTTCTGCCTCTCGAGTGCTGGGATTAAAGGCACACGACATAAATACCTGGTTCTATGAAGGCATGAAATGATGGCAGCTCCACTCCCATCTTTACTTTTTTTCTCAATGAAAAACTGAGAACAAAATAATTATAGAGACTTTCCCCATAGTAGATCAAGTTTTGAAATGAAAGTCTTGCAATAACTCATCCTGGGACATTTCTTCACCTCTCTTCCAAAGTATTCAGTGCTTGTGTCTCCAAGACTCCAGGGTCCTGAACACCCTTGAGAAAAATGTACTTAGTTCAGTCTCACAGTTGCTTTATTACATCAAATGAATGAAGCATCCCTATGCTTACACTTACTGAGTCACTTTCCTTTTGCAGAAAAAAAAAAAAAAAGAATGAATGTGTGGGCTTCCTGAAAAGTAAGGTGCTGTCATTCATATTATTCATATTTAGATTTAAGAAAAGCACACAAATACCAACAGAAATGGGTTTTGCCCAGACAAGGACTAGGTATAGAAGCCAGTGGTCCTGTTTCCAAACCATCTTCTGCAAATGATGCCCCCTCAGATAAACAAAGCTCCATTTAACAAAATAACATGGTGCTAAAAGGAGTTTTTCAAAACAGTAACATGATTAAGCACTTTGTTCTCAGAAGCTAAGGTTAAGGGGAGGAAAGAGTTTTAGCAATCAAATTTGATGAAACTAACACAAGCAAATTATCCAAGTGTTCAGCTTTTAAAATATTCGTAGAAGTTTAAAATAAGAATGTCTCTAAATAGGAAGGTCCATATGAGCTTCTGAGTCATAATTTTGCCTACTCCCCATAGCTTAAAAACGTATTAAAACCAGTTCACCTATATGTAAGTAAGTTTGTAAATAGCTATATGTGTCTATATGTGTGTTTGGAAGGATGAGAAAGTTAGTGGAGTGTATCCTTGGAATAACACATCACTGCATCATTTTTTCCAAAACTTTAGGTAATAGTAATAACAGCACCTGATATTTTTGGGGGTGGGGATAAAGACTGGACGAAATGCTTGTTTATCCTACCATAGCCACATGTACCTATTACAATATGTGTTTTAATAAGTCATTGTGATCTCATATGCACATGGGAACTAATCTTTGGGAACTTAAATGTTTTTCCCGAATCTTCATGAGAGTAATGGGTTGGAATCAGCTTAAAATTTATAACTCAATTGTGTAAATCTGCTTTCCTATCTATGTAATAAGCTATTTTCACAAATGTTAATTCCTAAGCTTCCAGGGGTTAAATCTAGGCTTTGCAGAGTTTTTTATTTATTTATTGTTGCTGTTGTTTTTTTAATCCTGAAAATATCTTAAAGGGGAAATAACATTTCACTTTGGAGTACAATATTCAGAGTTAGGCAGACAAGAGTTTGAGTTTATGTTTCCCCACTGATGTTTGGAATGTTATTTGACTTCTGAACCTTCAATTACTCATTCATAAAATAGGACAAGTCTCTACATAGTCATCTCATCATATACACAGCAAATTATCCCCAGTGCTGATGACGTGCTAGATATCTGTAGACACCTCTATTGTCTCTATGCAGCCCAGAAGTCACAGAAGAATGACTATCAGTTTCCACTCTTATACATATATCCAAAGGATGCACATTTGTTCAACTATGTTCATAGCAGCATTATTTGTAACATCCATAACATGGAAGCAACCTAGATGCCCCTCAACTGAAGAATGGATACAGAATGGAGTACTTGTCAGCAGAATAAAACACGGAATCTTGAAATTCACAAGCAAATGGATGGAACTAGAAGAAATCATCCTGAGTGTGGTAACCCAGTCACAGAAAGACAAACACGGTATGTATTCACTCATATGTGGATTTTAGACATAGAGCAAAGAATTAATGCCCTAGCAGCATATAATCCACACCTACAGAGAAGCTAGGAAACAAGGAAGGGAGATACTAAGAGAGACAAACATGGTCCCCTGGAGAAGGAAAAAGGGGCAAGAGTTCCTTAACAAATTGGGAGCACAGGGGGATAGGGGAGGGAAGGAGAAAGAGAAGGGAAGAAGAGGAGGGGGGAAGAACATGAAGGATCAGGAAGATTGAGTCCAGGGATGAATAAAGCAGAGCAAGAAAAGAGATGCCTAAATATAAGGAGCCATTATAGGTTTAAACAGAAATCTGGCACTAGGGAAATTTCCAGAGAGCCACAAGGATGACCCTAACTAAGAATTTAAACAATAGTGAAAAGGCTACCTTAAATGCCCTTCCCCTATATTGAGATTGATGACTACCTTAATGCCATCCTAGCACCTTCATCCAGTAGTTGATGAAAGCAGAAGCAGAGATCCACAGCTAAACACTGAATCCAATTGTAGAGAGGGAGAATTGATGAGCAAAGGTGTCAAAACCAAGCTGGAGAAATACACAGAAACAGCCCAATCTGACAGCTGGGGAAAACAACATAGGACCAAACCAGGCCTCCTGAACTTTGATATCAGCTAGGAGGCCTGGGCAGTGTATAGGGCCTCTGGAAGTGGAACCAGTATGTATTCTTAGTGTACAAATGGACTGTAGGAGCCCATTTCACATTGAGGGATACTCGGTCAGCATAGATACACAGGGGAGGGCCTAGGCCCTTCCCCAAATGACTTGACAGACTTTGATGATCCTTCATGGAAGGCCTCACCCTCCCTGGAGAGTGAATGGGATGGGGGAGTGGGTGGGGGCCATCAGAGGATGGGTAGGAGGGGGAACTGGGATTAATATGTAAAATAAAATTGTTTCTAACTTAAATAAAATTTATTTTTAAAAAGATGATCAAGTATTTTGATGTTCAAATGGCTTGACTGCTATTGATCATAGCTTTTCCTATGTAACTAATGCAGCTATTTTCTCATTTTCACTTTCTAATTTCCCTCTATTTGATCATTCTAAGATGAAACCCTGCTTAATCTTAATCTACAGGTAATGGTTCACATGTTCTGCTCCATGTATATCATTTCTTTAAGGAGATATTCAAACACGCATATACACACACTTTCATGTCTAGAAAAGATTGAAGTAGCTTGTCAGTTAATTTAAGAACCTTTCAGCTGACTGCTCTTAGCAAAAGTCTGTAACAGTTCTGCCCACTTGGCAAGAAATGTTTCTTTAAGGGAATGAAGCTTTCAAGGTACTTTAGTGAGAAAATGAAAAATAAATGACTTTTAACCAGACTTAAATTCAGAAGCCCTTTCACAGGAGTTGGCAACTCTACTTGAAACAGACATGACAGTTAAACTGTGAGCCAGCTGCAACATGGGACATTCCAACAGCTCATTTCCATGCATTGTTTTTTACTACATCTCCAAACAAACCCAAAAGGCTGTATCACAAAAGTGCCAGGGTCCTGTGAGATTGTTACACTAGGACTCCATCTTAGAAAGAGAAAAGCAAAGTCCTAAGAGTCCACCTGCAAATCATTCCAGTCTCTAGTGACAGTGAATAATTTCTATATTCTGAGGTTGTCAAAAAGATTAAATCTGGTATTAGTTTACAAACAGCAAAACCAAGCAAATCATTTTGCATTGTTGAAAATTTATGAATTGTTTTAATGTATTTAGACCATCTCCTCAAATACGTGTTGCTGTGAGAGCTACACTTATGGTCACCCATATGTCCACCCATCCTCTCACTAATAACCAATGAATTCTGGGTTTCAGTCTAAAACTAAAACTTCATTTATTGTTTAATACCTCATTGTTATTGATAATTTCATATAGTCTAAGAGAAATTAAATGCATCTAATAATATCCTAAAAATATCTAAAACTGAACTATTATGGGCATCATTATGATGAACAAGAAAGGGTATATGAGAAGTTTTGGAGAAATAAGAAACAGATAGGACAAATTATAAAATCTTATTGTACTCTCAAGAAGAAAAATGAGTGGGTTATGTTCTTTGAATTAACTTGTTAATTTGAAATAAAATTACATAAATCCATTATTCTATAATCACAATAGATTGAGTAGGTAATGTGTTGAAATCAGCAAGTTATTGTTCACGTGTTATCCCAGACTTCTTTTTCCATTATACTATCTTAAGCCTTGTGACAATTCAGGACAATTTGAAAGAAAAAAAAAAAAAAACATGACTCCATGGGAACGCAGAGGATCTGGTGGCCTAGGATTCCTCTTTGGAAAAAGTCCATACTATTGTTAGGCAAGGGAAAATGTAGAACAGGATAAATGTTTATTTGCTAAATGAACTCATGATATTCTTACTGCCAGTGGTATTTTATATGCAACAATTAAAAAACAATACAAGGTGGCAGAAGAAAAAAGCAATATTAATTTATGAAAAGTTTGGGGCCTCTGACTCTCCAGACAGTAGCCAAAAAAAAAAAAAAAAAAAAAAAAAGAACTTAACACTGCCATTATGTCAAGGTCATTTATTTGATAATAAACAAGCACATATCTGACATGTGAACTATGTCAATGATATTTTATAAATGGCATATCAAAACAACTTTACAGAAAATATCACAATTTTAGAGTTGAATAAAATGGATTTTACTCTATTATGTGTACCAAGGATTAAAAAAAAAACACTGTCACCTTCAGGCACAACATCAGATCCTCAAGTTACTCCTAAATTTTGGAAAATTTGCTTCTGCAGACATGAAGTAAGAAAATAACCTTGAATTTTAAATAGAATTAAAAAACCAACAAGAGCTAGGTTGCTGAAATTCTATTTAAGTCCACTTGTTATTTCTTAAATTTCTAAATGTTTAGTTATGCCAGAATAAATTTTCCATTTTCTACATGATTCAGAAGGGAAATTAAATAAAATACCATTAATTAAATGAAGAAAATCTAGCCAAACAACTGTAAATTGAATTCTAGCCCTTTTTTAGAGCTGATGTTTTCTTTAAATACCTTTAAAAACTAAACATATACCAATGTCAGATATTCAAAAATAGAAAGCATTGTGATGTGATGAAATAAAATACCACATTTGGAAGCTATTGTTTTTTTTTTTTTTAATTTGGACAAAAAATTTAGGGATTTTCATGCCGGACCTATAGAAATGGACATGACAAAAAGTGTATTGGGATCCAAAAACATTTAAAATGAAGCTAAAGCTACCATATATTGGTTGATAGTAAAACAGTGATTTAACTTAGAATAAATTTATATGATTGTGTTCTGCCCCTTATGAACACAAGGATACCTAAAATTTGAGCCACTTTTAGAATTAGTACAGCTATTATTTTAAAGATATATTGGATCTACATATCCCTGTAGGAGAAAGAAGAGAGATGTGGGCACAAGCAGATTCTTGTTGCTCTTGGCTTGACACTACAAGTATAAATGAATAATAAAGGAGAGATGAACAAAATTGGTTTGATTATAAAATGAAATTACCATATAGTTATAGAATTTCTGAAATGAGTTGTAATGAGTTAAGAAGGGCTAGAGAGAAAGATGGCTTAGTCAGTACATTTTTTGATAACAAAGGCTCAGGACCTGAGTTCAAATATCAACACCTGTGTAAGTAGCTGGGCAAACAGAATAAAAGTTCTGGGGTGTAGAGACAAAAGGGTCTCTGGAGTCCTCTGGCCTGTTAGTATATCAAATCAAAGTGCATCACATTCAGTAAGATACCCTATTTCAAAACAGTAAAGTGAAAAGCAATACAGAAATAAACCTGGCATTGACCTCTGATCTTCACATACATGCATGTGTACCTTCAGATGTGCACACATCCACATGAATATGTGTACACATGCATGCGCATATACACATACATGCATACATACACATACATTAATAAGAACAAAATTAAAAAGGTGAAAGAGAAAGGCAGCTCTGCCTGCAGCTGCACTGACAATATATTTTCACTTCTCTCTATTCAAGGGACATAACAGACATTGTATTTCCATGAGAATTGCTGCCTATCAAATGTTAGAAACCAGAGGGGTAAAGGAATCCATAGCCAGAATTTATTCTCTTTCTGCTTCTGTCCTCTGAAATACTCATCTGTCTTCATTACACAGGTGCAATTTTACTTGAAAGAAACATGTGTTATCACATCTGTTCTTAGCAGAGGTTTTTGCTTTCATGGATTCTCTGAGGGCCCTGCACCAGGCAATCTCTGTCCTTCCAGATTCAGGCAAATAACACTCACTTGTTTGATCACATAAATGAGTGTTAGGGTACAAGCCACAAGCAAGGGTTCCTCCCTCTGTCCTTGGCATTATCCCAGAAATATTTTTACACAGTACTCTGTAAGAACAGTTAAATGTGAAGAAATGCTTAGTGTTTGACAAACCAGGAAAAAAGATTTTGCACCAGCTTAGAGTTGGAATCTAGTATATCACCATCAGGGCCACCACTATACACTTTGCTACTTTAGCCTAGCCTAATAGTATCAAATATATACATGTATGAAAATGTCACAAAGAAACACATTATTATGTATTATTAACACATGCAAAAACTAAAATTGTATACAAATGGAAAAGGGACATTTAAAAGACAAAATGGCAGCACACAGAATGGGAAAAGTTATTCACCAACCCCACATCTGACAGAGGGCTGATTTCCAAAAATAAAAACAATTTATGCTTGAGAGGGTGTGGAGAAAGGGGAATACTCCTCCAGTGCAGATGGAAGTGTACAGCCACTTGGAAATTGGTATGGTGGTTCCTCAGGAAAATGGGAATCAGTCTACCACAAGATCCAGCAATTCTACTCTTAGGCATATACCCAAAAGATGCACATTTATACAAAAGGACATCTGTTCAACTATGTTCATAGAAGTATTATTTGTAATAGTCACAACCCGGAGGCAACCTAAATGTCCCTCAACTGAAGAATGGATGGGGAAAATGTGGTACATTTACACAATGGAGTACTACTAAGCAGAAAGAAAAAAAAAAAAAACACTGGAATCTTGAAATTTGCTGGCAAATGGATGGAACTAGAAATCATCTTGAGTGAGGTAACCCAGTCATAAAAAGACAAACATGATAAGTACTCACTTATATACAGTTTTTAGACATGGAACAAAGGCTTACCAGCCTATAATCCACACTGCCAGAAAAGTTAGGAAACAAGGAGGACCCTAAGAAAGACATGCATGATCCCCTGGAGAAGGTGAAAGAGACAAGATCTCCTGAGCAAATTGAGAACATGGGGGGGAGGGGAGAGGGAGTTAGCAGGCAAAGGAGGGGAGAGGTAGGTATGAGGAAGCAGGAAGATTTAGTTAGGAAATGAATTAAGGAGAGCAATAGAGTGAGCCATTATAAGAAATGGCACTAGGGAAATGTCCAGAGATCTACAAGGATGACCTCAACTAACAATCTAAGCAATAGTGGAGAGGCTTCCTTAAATGCCCTTCCCCAATAATGAGATTGATAACCACCATAATGCTATCCTAGAGCCTTCATTTCATAGCTGATGGAGGGAGAAGCCAATACCCACAGCTAAACATTGAGCCAAACTCTTGGAATCCAGTTGCAGAGAGGGAGGAGTAATGAGCAAAGGGGTCAAAACCAGGCTGGAGAAACCCAGAGATACTGCTGACCTGAACAAGGGGGAGCTAATGGACTCCAGCTGATAACTGGGAAACCAGCATAGGACCAGCTCAGACTCTCTGAATGTGCTGTTAGTTGGGAGGACTGGGCAATCTATGAGGCCTCTGATAGTGGATCAGTATTTATCCCTAGTATACGAATGGACTTTGGGAGCCCTTGCACATAGAGTGATACTCTCTCAGCCTAGTCATATGCCAGAGGGCCTGAGCCCTGCTCAAAATGATACGACACACTTTGAAGACTCCACATGGAAGACTCCACCCTCCCTGAGGAACAGAAAGGGGATGCAATAAGGGTTACTTGGGGGGGGCAAGGGAGGACAGGAGGGTGCTGGAAATGGGATTGACATGTAAAACAAGCTTGTTTCAAATTAAATAAAAATAACTATAAAAAGAAAAATAAAACAAAAATATATAGTATAACCCCTACTTATACTTACTTGTTAATTTAAACATTATGTAAAAATGCTTAAATATCTTCAGTGAAGAAAATTTTCAACTCAATATTCTTTACTTTCCTTGTGTCTACTCAACTGAGTTGTTGTTGTTGAGAGCCATAAGATAAATTGTTTCAAAGTGATATCTATATCTAATATTATAGACATTATTTGAAAATATGAATAAGATTGAGATAAGGGTTTCTAGTGAGTAAAAACAAGCATTACAAATACATAGCTTAAGGAAATATGCAACCCTGTGACCATCTCCATGAGAAATAAATCACACAAATACAATATGCCAAATTACTGGAAAAATTAAGACATGGTTTGCATAGACCTTAATGTTTTTTATTTTGTCATAAACTTTCTAGGATAAAAATTCAAACCCCCAGGCTGCAGAAGATGTCTGTACCCTCTTCATTGAAAGCAGGCATCTGGTTTCTACAATCAGTGAGATCATAGCATCTCTACACACACTGCTATAGATAAGAACCTGTCAGCATTTTCATTATAAATCTTTTTCCCTTGAGATTGAGAGACCAACCATAGCAATTTACTGGGGAAATAGCTCCAGTAAAAGGCAATGTATGAGACTTAAGCACAAAAAGGAAACACTTCCATTTTACAGGACTCAAGAAATATTTGTTTGAAAATGAGACAGACTGCCAAGTACCTGGGTTTTTCTATTTTAATTCAGGGAGGCCATTTGACCTTCAAAGTAAAGAAAATAAGGTTCATTGGTATTTTAAACAAAAATCCCAAGCATCATATTTTAGGAAATAACTTACATATTTGGATACCTTTAGGCAACAATAGCCCTGCTAACAAGAGTCTGTTTTCTGAGTCAGTGAGCACATGAAGATACTGGGAAAGAGGGCTGGATAGATCCTCTTGAACTCCTAGATGAATGAATGGTGGAGGGGGGAGAATGCTGAACTAGAACTAACCAAGAATAATAAAATAGAACATTCTATTGATAGGATAAATGAAAGTGCTTGGTGACACCACAGGGAAGGTAGGTTCCCTAGAGATAATATTAGGTATGGTTCTCAGGATGAGCTCTCATTGTCCCTGCTACTCTTATGATAGAAAATTCTTTTCTGGATGATTTCAATACTCTGAAAATGCAAATAAAATTACAGGAAATAACTTAATCTGAGGGACTGGGAGAAAGAAAACAGTATTTCTTATTTAATGAATACTACATAGCAGATATTTCATTGCTTGTCTTATTTGGTTGGTATAATGAGTTACATGTACATGTTTATCTCCATTGAACAGACAAGGGAACTGAAACTCAAGAAGAAAGAGTTCCCTCAAAGTCATACAGTAATACTCTGGGCACACCATTTTTAATACCACTCTTGTTTTCTACCTCTGTTTACACACTCAGAAGAACACTCAGGCTTCAGACTCACCCAAAGTATCTGTTATTGGTATAGTCAGCATGGTAGAGTACAATATAACATACCACTCTCAATTCCCCCTCTTTCTCTATACCCCCTTTTATCTACTAAATAGGCATACATTCTAATCATGCTGCTATTTTCTGACGTTTTATTCTTTTGACGTTTCTCCACCACACACAGAAAAAAAAAAAAAAACAAAAACAAAAATCAAAGTGTTAGGACATAGTGATCTATGAGATTTGAAACCCAGACCAAATTATTTTTCTTTGTGATATAATCAAAGATGACATAGATAGGCCTGATGAAGTTCAATCACTTTCAAAAGACTTTCTATAACTCCATCAAAAGCTACCAGTGATTCTTATAGCTTATTTCTGGGAGAAGAGATCACCATCCTAGGAGAAGAACTAGAGTTACAGATCATGTGCACTAGCATATAGATACTGGGAACTGAACCCCAGGTCCCCTGGAGAAGCAGCCAATTTCTGAACCACTGAGCCATCTCTCCAGTCATCTTATGCTAAATGTATGTGTGACTTTCCTGGATATCTGACTTTTATTTGCATGCCTACTGCCAGCAAAGGCTGGGAGAGGGTATTGAATCCCCTGGAACTGGAGATGTGGATGGTATTGGGCCACTATCTGGGTGCTGGGAATTGAACCTGGATCCTTTGGAAGGGCAATCAGTGCTCTTAATCTCTGAACCATATCTCCAGCCACACTCTTGGCAAAGGAAAAGAGTAAATTTTGAATATAAACTATTTACACAGTTTTGTTTAATATGAGCATGGGAAGAGATAATATCAGAGGGGAAGATTAATCTCCCTCTGAAGGTACATATTCTAAGGAAGGTGCAGATTAATTTATTTCAAGGTTTTAGAAAACAAGTTTGTAAATGGTAGTTATATAATAAGAGTTCAACTCTGCTGATCTTTTGTTTGTTTTTGTTCTTAGTTTTTTGTTTGTTTGCTTTTCATGTGTCTTTCTTAGTACAAACTGCAAGGGTCCTAAGACAAGGACCATACATTATTGTAAAATGCCTATTGTAAAGCTAAACATGGCCGATGGTCAAGGGACAATTAGAAACAAATTGTTGGACAAGTGTCTTCACATTCCTCCAAGTGGAGAATGTTTTAAAAAGGTATGTATCTTAGGATATGGATCCACAGGGGGTAAAGTATGTGGTCCCTATTCTTAACTAGTAAGTCTATTGGCCCATTAAATGGGTCATATTATTTCAGACATTTTGGAGGTAGCATCGCTATCTAAGGATGTAAGATAACTTCAGATGTAAGACCATTAATCCCAGGCTGTTAAATCAGGGACAATGAAACAGACTGACATTTTAGGGACTTTAACAACTTCTTGTGTTGTCACAAATGATATAACCCACATCAGAATATTGAACAAAGAGTTTACAAAAGTAATGCAATTGAAGCTTCCTCAAATAGTATTTTATATTAACAAACATGCTAACACATAATGGTGTTTAAAAGATATTTTGTTATTTATAGTTTCCAGGAGTTATTGTTTGGGGTATTTTTATTATCTGGTGTAATCATTTAAATTTTTATAAAAATTATTATTCTATATCTATCATCATTACAATGCACTATACATTTTTAGTCTGAAAAGAACATTTATACATGTAAAATGTCAATAAAATAGCTTTGCTATGTGGCTAATGTGTAATTTGTAACAAAGTAAAAACACCCATGATGTTAAGAGTTAATAACCTTCATTGCAATCATTTCCCTATGCTATGGAGATTCCATTATATTTATGATATGTTAACCTCTCTGCAGACAAGAGTAAATTATTGATGATTCTATGTCTAGATATATCTTGCCAGATGGCTGTCATAAGCTAGAGTTCCATCTAAATCTATCCGTTTAGCTATCTTAGCTGCATGTATGTGTTTAAGAATGAGCATATACTTCCATCACCTACTGGATAAAGGCTCTAGGAGGTCCATAGCTAAGCACTGAGCCAAACTCCTGGAATCCAGTTTCAGAGAGGGAAGAGTGACAAATAAAGAGGTCAAGACTACTCTGGGAAAACCCACAGAAACAGCTGACCTGAGCAAGTGGGAACTCATGAAACCCAATCTGACAGCTGGAAACTACATAGGACCAAACCAGGCTTCCTGAATGTGGGTGTCAGCTAAGAGGTCTGGGCAGTCTGTGGGACCTCTGTGGTAGAACCAGGATGTATTCCTAGAGCACAAACAGACTTAGGGAGAACATCACCCATCAAGTGATACTTCCTTAGCCTAGAGAGACGGGAGAGGGCCTAGGCCTTAACCCAAATGACTTGACAGATTTTGATGATCCCTCCTAGAAGGCCTGACCCTCCCTGAGGAGTGGATTGGGAATGGGATAGGGATGTCAGTGAGGGGCATAGAAGGATGGGAAGGAGTGGGAACTGGGATTGATCTATAAAATAAGTTTGTTTCTAATTTAAATAAAATTATACACATACACACACACACACACACACACACACACACACACACTATACATATATCAAAGGCTTCAGAATCAGAAGAGACAATAGTACAAATAACAATTTGAAAACATGCAGGTTTAAACCCAAGAAGAGCTAATGTTAATGTTTTACTCCAGAAAATACCAATAGTCAAAGTAGTTAGCCAGGAAAATTCCCTTTCTGTTCTATTCAGGTACATCTGGGAAAGTAGGGTGCTTTATTTACACAGTTTACCAAATTGAATTTTAGTCTCATCCAAAAATCACATATATATATGTGAGTGTGTGTGTGTGTGTGTGTGTGTGTGTCGTGTGTGTGTGTGTGTGTGTGTGTGTCATGTGTGTGTGTGTGTGTGTGTGTGTGTGTGTGTGTGTGTGTGTGTGTGTACACAAGGTAGTGTTTGACTAAATAAAATCTGGTTATTTCATGGCCAATCAGGTTACCACATAAAATTAACCTCCATCAAAGGGAACCACAAATAGGAGGCTTAGCCTGTGCTTTAGTCAGCATAATCACTAGAAAGTAAGATAATACAATATAATATCAAAGGTGAACTCTTTGATGATAACAAAAGGTATACTATTTTCCACTTCTATTCACTGAGCATTTATTATCATACTTATTACTACTCACTCATCTACTTTATAAATATTTATTGGCTGACTTAACAAAAAATGCACAGTTCATTTTACTGCCTCTTTTAGTTGCTATTTTAATAAAAGGAAAATAATACATAGCTTACAGGAAATAGAATTAACAACCTGATATCATAATTGAGGTGTAAGCAGTTATTAGTTGCTAGAGATAGTTTATAGGAGACCAGGAGTAATTTAGTTCAGAAAAAACAAGTAATTTTACCTTCAGGGCTTCAGAACATTACCTAAAATAATCTCTAAGTATGTATGAGACCAAGGATCCATGAAAGACCAGCATTCTCAGGATCATGAATTATCATTCATTATCATGAGTGATAATTCATGATCATAAATTATTTCTTTTCTGTAAGCATATTTTAATGGCAGAGAAATTATCCACAATCCTTACTTATTTAATATTTGGGGATTTCTTCCAAAGTTTAACGTGTATCATTAAATGTTTAAAGACCTTGAACCAGCATGTGTCGTGTCACCGGAGACACACCCCAAGCAGTGTGCGTGTGGCATCCTCAGCACCTGCTTCAGCCCTTAGCTCATTTTTCACTTTCCCTTTTTCTAGGTCAGGTTT
Source organism: Cricetiscus sungorus (assembly GCA_030556225.1). Taxonomy (NCBI): domain Eukaryota; kingdom Metazoa; phylum Chordata; class Mammalia; order Rodentia; family Cricetidae; genus Cricetiscus; species Cricetiscus sungorus. The sequence goes on along the minus strand of JANBXA010000007.1, from coordinate 54,509,611 downwards.
AATCTAGGATTTTGGAGGTGTGATTTAACAACAACTTCTAGATTTCCCATCTTGTAACATTAAAATACTTTAATAATATTCTGGTGAATCCAGATATGTCTCTTAAAGACATAAATTTCAGTGCACCCGACTGAAATATTTTGTAGATTATCTACACCTTTTGTAACAGTAAGCAGAGTGGTTTTAATAAAAATAGAAGAAAATATATTGAATATTTATCACATTCTTGGCAATGTGCTAAATGTTTCATTGTGACATCTCACACAACCCTATAACCGCCAGAAGGGTGCTATTTTCCCTGCTTCTTAGTGATGAAATATATTGCTTCTTTTCCCACTTCCTCACCTAGAGTCCCAGAACTTCCAGCTTTCAGTTAGGAGTCATGACATAGAAAGATTAACACTGAGTTAGAAATGGGAAGATCTGGTTATAGCTATGACTCTGACCTGCTGGGTGACCTTGAGTAGGGTACATCCTGTCTACATGATTGAGTAACCTCATGTGGAAAATGAGAGCATGAGTAGTATGAATAATGATGTGTTGAATCAAACTCCTCTCAAAAGAAATATGTTTAGCTTATACAATAAGGCTGACTCCTCTGGAGAGTGTGCCTTGAATTCAAATTTACACATGTTCCTGGAAAAACGGAATTTTACTCATAGTTTAAATGTACTTGTAGAAAAGAATTTGCCCTCTGAAAGACTACTGTTGCTATTCTGGACATGAAAGGGGCTCTATATCTAAAGTAATTACACACAAATTTTAGCTCTGCCACCCATGAACCATGTGACTTTGTAGATGTGTTACTTTCTTAACAATAACATGAAAGCCATGATTGTATGCATCTCAAAGGGTCATTGTAAAGTCTAATTGAGGTGACATTTGTAAAGTGTTGAGCACAGTGTCTAGTGTCTACAACATGGTAGAGTCTCTCTCACTGTGTGTGTGTGTGTATGTGTGTGTGTGTGTGTGTGTGATGGAATAGAAATGAATTAAGACCTGGATATTGTAAATATGTCTCCTTAATGTACTCAATTTCAATAGTTGAAAGTTTTTCAATATTAGATATTTTTAAGTTGAGCTACACCAATATAATCAAGGGGCTCACACTAACTTAAAGTTTTAATCCTAATTGTATGAGTATAAAATAGATCGTTTCTTCTTTATAAATTTAAAAACTTGGAGGAAATATTAAACCTGGTGAAATTTTTAAATACAAAGTAATTTATGGCAGTGAAAATCCATATAGTCACCCTTAAAATAAATGTAGCAATAGCTATCTTAAAGCATCATAAACTTTTCAAAAACATGTTCTCTTATCCTATCTAAAGGAAATCATTTCATGTATAGAAAGACATATTTCTTGGAATGGATATTTTATTTTTGGTAGTAGCAATTAGTGAAGGGTCTAAATAGCTAAATATAAGTGTGCCTATCTTATACAGACATTAAAACATGTCCACAAAACCCAATGTCAGTTTAAAACATCCAAATGTAAGTGCATACACATATACTTCTGAGATTGGTTCTCACTGTGTAGTCTAGGCTGAACTCATAATGTAGCCCATATTCACCTCAAAACTATAGTCTTCTTGTCTCATCTTCCTGAGTCTTTGGAATATAGCCGTGCACAAATATTTAGAAATACTATACACAATCCAGTGATTGTATAAAATAGTACTGAGAAACTGGGAAAAGACACAAATATTATTAATAATTTTTCTCTACATTATTGGGATTATAAACTCTATCTAAAAATTCTTCTAATTTTCTATTTCTGTTTCATCCAATTTATTTCAATTAACAGATTAATATAAAAACATAGAAAATACCAGGAGGGTGGGAGAGAGGAGGGAGGGAGAGGGAATTAGTATCAACATGTAAATTAAGAAAAATAAATTTAAAAAAACATAGAAAATACCAAAATAGCTGAACTTTCAAGTATTCAAACTATTCAAACTACTCAGAGAAAAAATATCCTTCCAATAACAAAAATATACATATGGATATGGCAGTTTAGAATGCCCTGGGAATTCATTCATTTATAAACAATAATGGCTTGATTTAAATGAATAAGCAAGAGTAAACAAGTCCAGTTCTAGGAACAAAATGAGCTAGAACATAAAGTCTGGTCCTGGAGTAACAGAGAAGCCAGGGCTTGTAGAGGAACTGTCCACCAGGGAAGTGCTGACACATCTTTCTGATCTCTGGTGGTTGGGAATTTACAGCCCATTTCTTCCTCTTTCTCCTCATCCTTCATTTCCACCACCATCATCCTGCTTACTTTGCTTCATTCCCTGGTTCATTTGTGCTTCCATGATCACTATGGTAATTAGAATAATAACAATTGTAAAATACCCAGGGTAGTGCTTAAGGTGGTCTAGCCAGCTAAATCCTTTCTCTCCCCAGTTCATTAGAGTTTGGCCATTCCCTTTCTTTTGAATTTCTTCTTTTCCTTTTTTCTCCATCTCAACATGCTCTGTATTCTCTTCTTTCCTTAGGGAGAATCACAATATAGAAGGAAAGAGAGTTGTTCTCCATGACATAAAGCTTATAAATTCTTTGAGGTATAGTTTATAAAATGTCTGAAAATTGATTGTTAAAAGGATAGTCTGTATGATTTTTAAACATCTTAATACATCAAAGAAGGCATAAAGGTAAATGATTCAGCCCAAAGATTTAATGTCATGATTTAATGATTTGAGTTGTTCTAATAGTAAATGGATTTTGGAGGGAAGGTTAAGATGCCTCAAAACTTAAGCTGTCCATTTTAGGTTATATAAATTTATGATGTGCAATATAATTGGTTAAACAAAGTTACTATATCAATTTATTAAAATATCTATCATCTTACAGTGGTGTGTCGTAACACTTAAAGGGATGACTTGGTGTGATGGTATATACTTGTATACCAGAAGTAAGATGATTGTAAATTCCAAAACAGCATGTGCTACACAGCAACTTCAAGTATAGCCTGGTATACATATTAATATCAAGTCTTAAAACCTAAAATAAGATACTTAAACGCACATAATAATTTTAAAATATCATATATACACATATTTGTATGTATAACACAATTGTTTATCCATTTACTTGGTCTAATTTGTTGCTGCATCTTGGATCTTCTGAAAAATGCATAAAGGACATAATAATTGGGCTAATCAAAGAAATTCTGATTTCATTTTCTTTGGAGATATATGGGGTCTGCTATGTAAATTGTAGTTCTTTTTATAGTATATTAAGATGCTTCATAACATTTTCCAAAATGTCTATCCTACTTAACATCCCTTCCTTCAATATATGAGTACTAGGAGGCCCCTTTCTCCACATTCTCACCAACATTTTTAATCTCTTTTCTTTTTAATAGTAAATGTCTTAAACGGCATGAGGTAATATTTCAGTGTAGCTTTTATCTGGACTTTCCTAATGGGACATTATATTGAAGACCTTTCAATATATCATCTTTGGAATTTTTTCAAAGAAGTCTATCCTGATCTGTCAGCTATTTTTAGAATGAGTCATATTTCAATTATGTCTCTTTAACTTCATAAAGTGCAGTAAACAGGAAGCAAATGGTTTAAGAATAATCTTAGAATATTAAGAAACATATCAAGTATTCTGGGTTTACTGTGTCACTTTGCTTTTGAAATTGTAGAGAATAGAAAGAAGAGAATGAAAGGAGAGGGTCAAGGGTACTCAACACTCTTTCAATACAGATACAGACAAGATAAAGGATAGTAAGCTATACATGCTGCTCCTTAGAATTACATTCACCATTGATGTCTTTGCAGATGGAAAAGCAGAGTAAGTGAGGATGAAGTGAAAGTCTGTTTAATGATGACATATGAACTTTTACTAGAGAAATAACAATTCTAGAAATCTATCTTTTCCACGCAGTCCATTCTCATAAACACTGCTGTATGGTGATAGCAATGTAGGAAGAGAGGACTGATGCAATAGAGAACACTTAGGCAAAGGGTGATCTCGTTTCTCTCACGAGACTCTATAGACACATTATTTTGGTCTAAGAATTCCTCTCATGGTATCATTCTTGTTTTTCAATGTGTAATGTCTATCACAGTATCTGAAAAAGAGTCTAATACAGTCATAGTTAACAAAACTAAATGATAGCCAGTGTGCAGAAAGGAGGGCTCTAGAGATAGTAGACAAAATAAAACATTTTGGGGATCCTATTTTGATGATCAAATTATTCAGCATCCTTCAAATCATTACATGTTAGTAAGATATTAAGAACACTTTGTATGTTATTTTTAAGGTAACAATCTGGTCTAAACAAATAAGGTTTTAGGCTTTGCCTTGTTAAGTATTTTCCAGGAAAGAAAATAAACATACATTCTAATCTTATTTTCACACACCCTAGATAATATAGAGATGAACACAAGAGTCTGGAAACTCCTAATTAGCATATATTTAAATTCTACTTTTACTGCTTAAGAATTCAACTTGAATAGTTTTTTGTTTTCCTTAAATCAAAATTGTAAGTAAGATAGTTGTATGCTATATAATTTGACTTTGAAACCATAGAGAACACAAGTTGGTATTTGTTGCATATTGAGTATCTGATAATTTGATGAAATAATGATATTGGGGTATTATTACTTCATTTTGTGAATGTTCTATCAACACATATGGAGTTAGCTTAGAACAATGTAAGTGGGGGAAATATAATGATTCATAGCCAATAAAGAGATGAAAACAAAAACTGGACAGTGAAAGAGTTTCCTCATAGAAGGTCTGAGCATTGAAAATAAAAGCACCAATCACCTGATGAATGCATGCACATCGAGTACCTAGTGCATCTTTATTAACTTCTGCATTAATGATATAGGAATATGTGAACTTGTACTTGTCAGTGTGGTCATTTTATTTGAGAAAACTGAGATGAGAAATCGTATATATATTACATGTAAAATTTATATTTGAAACCCAATTGTTTTGTTTTTCACACTGTAGTGTATTATCTGTTAGACGATGTTAAAGAACTTCACTGTGAAAAACAAGTGTATGAACTACTAGTGACCTTTCTGTATTTAAGACTCCAAGATGCAAGTCTTACATTTGCCAGTACATAATTAATCACCTTAGAAATATAGTTAGATTATATTATTATAATATAATATAGGACCATTGAGCATTATCATGTTCAAATAGTTGACAATATAGAATTGGTTAGACTGTCTCAAAGTGTAGTTTGTTTTCATGGAATTAATTAATTTTCAAAGGACAAAGTCAACTGTATTTGGATATTTTATCTATTGACATGAATAGAGTCAAGGCAAACTTGTTAAACAAGAACACCAAAAGAAACACAAGTAAAAAAAGATAAATTAATGTAATTATCCATCCTCTTTAAAAGGGTGATTATAATTAAATGATTTTCTTCCAATATGGCTTGAAAATCAGGGAAAACATAACAGAATAAAGGAAAATTCTTTAAATGTGAACTAGGCTACGAGGATGTACAGTCAATAGTTCTCATTCCAATAGCTTATCATATTTGATATTTTAGCTTGTGCTTGTTTTCCCTCAACAAGTATTTTACATTTCTTTGTTAATAAGCATTTATCACTGCAGAATAAGTCTCATAAGTTTGTGATAATGGATTTTAATCAGTACCCAGTGATAAGATGCTGGCATATGTACAGTTAGAAGAAAGAGGGAATAAGAACACACAGAGGGATGAGAAGTTGTGGGGAAGGGGACAAACTGGTGAGGGTGGCTATTCTCTCATGCATCTTGCCAGTGATAAGCACACAAACCTTCAAGGACCTAGGACTGACTTGAGGTTTTTCAAAAAATAAAAGATCCACAACACAATTTAATTCTGATCCCAAGCTTGTTATATACAGCAAAAACCACAATAATAATTGGCATTCATTTTACTCTTAAAGACTTTCATACAAGATCATATCTGAGAATGTTGCGAGTTTGGAGGTCTCAGAGACCCCCTCACCCACATTTTCCATTTCATTCAAAAAAGAAAAGAATAAAAATCTGAAGTTCCAAGAAGAGGCTACAGTTTCTAGCCACCCAGTGTAAAGCAGTTAATTCTCAATTTTTGTTTTATGCCTGCCTCCTGTGAGCATTACTAACTTTACTGCATTTAGCAACTGTCCCATTCAGTCTCTGTTGATGTCTTTCAGAACAGTGGAAATCACGTGGTGGTTTGCATACACTTTTGGTGTGCACTTTAACTTACTTCATATGAAGTCTCCCCCCCCCCAATTTCACACCCACATTCCTTTCATAGCAGCTGCAAGAAGTGATTTCTAGAACGAGCTGAATAAATCACCAAGTTGTCACAGTCCTGAAGAGCAATGAACAGGTACTGAGACTACTCATGGGCAATAACTTTGCAAACAGGGTGTTCAGCTAGTGCACACCACAGACAACAAGAAAGAAGTCCTGGGAGGTAACCTGTTTAAAATCTGGCAAATCTCATTTCCTTCTGACACTGAATATCCTTGCAAAACTCTGGGATAGGGAAGTTATTTGCTGCAAACTTCATGAAGTACCACCTCTTCTTAAGCATTTGTCTTGCTGATTTAAAGGGGTTGTGTAAAAGCGAAGACAATCTTACCACTGAGGACTACACGAACATAAATACCTTTATATTTCCTGCCTGAAGTAGCCAAAAGCCCTTCACCTTTTTGAATCGCCCACTGCAGTTTATCTGGAGAACTTCTAGAGTCCCAGCTACTCTAGCCCTTGGCCCTGCTCCAAGGGATGAAAATCAGTCTAAGCCTTTCAGTAGCATCCAGACCAGCGCCCAGGAGTTAGTCACTAGCTAAAAGCAGGAAGAAATCCCAAGCACGGAGGCATCTAAGACGTCCTCTTTTCAAGAGCACTTGCAGCTTCTGTGTGCTCCATGCAGGGTCCTGTCACCGCCTAGATATCATGCCAATACGGAAAATCATTGGGCTCTCCTGACTCCAAACCCAGCCGGCTCCTAGAGTGGACAGAGCAGTTACAGTTCGGTCTGTCACCCAACAGGCAGACACATAAACAAACAACAAAATAAATGGTTTGCTCTCCCCAGGGAGGCCAGCATGCATTAAAAGAAGACACAAACCCCTCATCCTACCTTGCATCCAAACATCAAGGACAAAGTGTTGTTGGTGCAAGCAACTTTGCAGTGGCAAATCATTGGTGTAAAACAGTCAGGGTCCTTAAGAACAGGGGACATTCCTTTCAGCTGCAGCAGTGGCAGCTCGCTGGGGGATCCGAACTCGGTGCTCACCCAGCCTTTGGAGCAGAGCGACAGACTAGACAGCCTAGAATGAGCAGCAGCTGTGATCGCTGCCCCAGGCGCGGGGTGCAGCCATCCCCAGTCTAGGTGCAAGTACCGCTACCGCAAGTACAGCGCGTCTCGGGGTCTTGTCTTCCCCGGGGAACGAGGAGTGGGGGAAGGGGCGAGCAAAGAAGGGTTCCCCACTATACGGAATTGAAAAAGGTAAAATAAATATATATAAATAAATAAATAAAAATAAAAGAAAGCAAGGCGCTTTGAGGAGGGTTCAAAGGAGGTGGGGCAATATTAGCATGTAAAAGGATGTGCCCGCCTACTCGCCCCAGTCACACTAGATTGTCAAGCAAACTGAAGGGGGCTGAGATTATTCCCTCTGAAGGAAATTTTAAAAAAGAATGAAAGAAAGAAAGACAGAAAAAGCCATAATGCAGTTCCCAATTTGGTAAGGAGCCAGTGGCTGGCTGCTGCAATCCAGAGTCACCGTGGGGAGCGCTGGCCCAGAGAGGTGGGAGGGAGAGGCGGGGAGAGGTAGGGAGCAGTGCATGCTGCTCGCCAGCCTGGTGGCGCGCTGAGAGCCACCAAGAAGTCACTGACTTAGGCGTGATGGCCATCCCCGAGGGATGTGACCCCGAGACCACACGTCTCCCCATTCCTACTGTTACTTCAGGGTGGACAACCTCAGAGGCTGACTTCCTCGGAAGAGGACAGCGCCCAGCAGTGGAGGGACTGTCTTCCCCACCCCCATAGAAGAGCTAGTAGAAGACGGGGGAGGGGACAGTGGCCCGCAAAGAGATCTGGTGTTGGATTAGGTCCAAATGGTTTTGCTAGTTAATGCCTTCTGGGAAAGCGAGTAAGCTCGCTCCCTGGGTTGTAAAAGGGACCTCAGAACGAAGCCATACCTTACCTGATAACGATGTTTGTCTCAAATTCAAAAGGAAAGGACATTCTGCCCCCCCTCCCCCACCTTGGTGACTTAGAGGCTCCCTGAAGCCACAGAAGTATCTATGCTGTTCTAGAAGTATGAATGAGAAGACCAATATAGGCTATGTTGTTTGGGCTGGTTTTGTTTTGTTTTTATAACTGAGTCGGTGAAAATTGCAGAAAGATTTTTGAGTTAACAAGCAGCTTACCCAGCTGCAAAACAGCTTAGTGACGATTTTTAGAAAGATTTTTAGAAAGTGATAAAGAGTGTAAGGGGAAGGAAGTGAGTAAATGTAGAATTGTCAGACTGCCACCTGGGTGCCTGGCACCATTCCTCCCAGATGGCCGATGGAAAGAGCAAAAAGACATCAGAGTTTGGAGTAACCGTGCTCTGGGGCTGTGTGTGGTGACCCCTAAGTCACTTGCAAGGTCTGGGTGTCTTGTTTCTCTATTGCTAAGCAGCATGACACCTAGGGAGAGAGATGGGGAGCAAGGTGAACAGCTGGCCATCTATCATGGGCTAAGCCTCAGAACAGGGCAGCAGCTCTGTTCTCTGCTTGCAGATCTTGCAGATCTTATGCTGGGCTTCTGTCCTGCCATACAGTCAGTAAGGTAGACTCAAAGAAAACTGATAAGAGATAAAAAACCAGCTTCACCGATCACCCCAGGGACCTCTGCAGCTTTACAATATTACAGCAAAATCAAACCAAGCACAAACAAACAAACAAAAAACCCTAGAAGTTCTTAGGACAAATGCAATATCTTATAAGTGTTTGCTTCCCACTCCTTGTTTAGTGTAAACTAAAGTCAATAGAATTCTTTGGATATTAACAAAAATCTCTAATTTTTTCCCACTGAACATTACATTCTCATTCCTTAGTTAAGGAAGATGTCAAGAAAGACACACTCCAACTCCAGTAAGGGAAATCTGAGATCTGCTTAAGAAATGAAGATTGTTTGCAAAGTCAGTTTGGAATCCAGTATGAACAAAAATGCCCTGGGATTTGCTAGGAGTTAAACCTGGTTCCAACTCAAGAGGGCAGCCATGGCTTAGGCTTTCCTATTCATACTCATGGGGAGTGGGGCTGCTAAAAAGCATGGCATTTTCTTAAATATACTAAGGCATATATTAGAAAATCACTGGTATAAGATGTTTTGTATAGTCTTAAGGTTGAATTAACAGATGAGGTATGTACTTTAGCATCCCCCCCCTACACTTTGTTGCCATAAACTATGTGAGTGTGTGAAAGCTTCCACCTACAGAGTGTCTGTAATTGTGGTTGCACTTCCCAAGGGAGAATAGATTCTAAAAATGTGCAATATATCCCCTTCTTCATTAGCCTATAATTTGAATTTTAAACACCCTAAAAGTATTGTATGCTCTATATTGTGATGATCCAATAATATCTAACACAGTCTTTCCCTGATGAATTTGCCAAGTTAAGCCTGACCTCCTCCTATTCTAGGGCAGCATTAATGGCTGTTACACTCAAGTTATTTCCCATTTTATAGTTTGTGCTTGTTCATATTGATAAGTCCAAATGATAAAATATAAAGCAAAATGTTTATCTCATTTCTTCCATCTTTTATACTTTCATCAAAACAATTCATTTTCTACACACTTCTCTCAATAAACATATATGCATTTCTGTTTAGATGTGATATGTTTAGAGACATTTGATGAATGCTTCCCCTTAGTTACTGTCTCTCAATAATAGTTGTAGAGTAAATTGAATGGTTGAGAGAATGTGGATGCTTATGTCCATGACAATACATTGCACAGTTACAGTCATTAACAACTATGGTTACAAAACCAAGGAACTGTTACCTTAAGATAGTCACACACTATGTATATTATTGGTCTAAAAAGTACTAATTTGGAAATATACTGCATGGGGGTGCTCAACAATATTTTTATGAGGAAATAGTTCTAAGGAATGGCAGGATGTTATGTGTTCATTATAATAAAAAATAACTACAACCCTTATTTGGACGTTTCAATGATTAGTAACATTTACACTTCTTCCAGATAATTACCACTTGCATAGATAGTAGATTACAAATACATTTTAGTAAATATGTTACCTAACATTTCCCTCATTATTGACTCCTATTCATAAAAAGAATATTATCAAAAGATGTGAGCAGGCTCAAATACATTTAATCTCACTATCACTGTTTCAAATGAGAAGCTGGAATAAAGTATAATTACTTTTCTTTCTAGTCATTGCTGATCATTTTCATAGTTATTTTATTTTATTTGCTTATGCATTTGCTGGCATGAATACCTGTGTATCGCTTGTGTGTTAAGGAATATAAAAGAGAATGTAGAATCCCCAGGAATAGAAACGGGAATTATGGTGAATAATAAGTGGCTTTATGGGTGGTGGAAATTGAACTCTTGGCCTCTGGAAGATTAGTCAGTGCTCAAACTCTTTGAACCATCTCTTAAGGCTCCAAAAGATAAAGAAACGTTAAGAATCTATTTCTTTGCAATCACTTGTTTTCAGCAAATGCACATTTGTATGTTGTTTTCTGTTTTATAGGAACTAATGTAGTGCATGTTCTGTGATCTGTTCTGAATTCAACAGTGTGCTGGACCAGATCCTACTCAATACAATTGGCTATGTATAACCTCTTAATTCCCCCATTCAGTGACACCATTCCCAGTAGTTTGGAATCAATTTAAAGGAACATTTTTACCCTATACTCTGGCAAATCTTACAAATGTGGACTTCTTTCCTATATTTTTGGTTGTGAGCCTAGCCTTTCACAGCTGAGCCATCTCACTAGCCTGTGGATTTTTTCTTTAGACAAAATTTCATCAATAGAGCACTGCCCTCAATACTGCATGCTCATTAGCCTAGTTTATCATTAGAATCACTCAATCTCACCAAAGAAGAAATCTGTATCATAAAAAGAATAGCTTTCCAAAGCAAAATTGGTATACAAATCAGCTAAATTAAGTAACTAAATCAAAATATTTTAATGATTTTCAATCACATATATTTATCTCTCATGTTCAATGTCCTTAAGAGCCTACCTCTTACTGTAGTCCATAGTGCCCACTCAAAGAAAAGCTGCCTCCTTTAGGGGCATGATGCTCTTCTCATGTGATAAGGGGAAAATCCTATATATGGAGTTGTTCCTAAAACTTCACTTCAGACAGCAACAATAATAATATCATCCTACTTACACAATGATCAGCCAGATATTGTCATAGCTAACCTCATCCTAGTGAGCAGAGAAAGACAGTCTTGTTGGAGGAATGGAGGAGAACAGTTTGGGGAAGTATCATAGTAGCCCATACCTTAGTCAGATAATAGAAATAGGATTTGAAGCCAAGTATTGTAACTTAAGGACCAATTCTGCTTGACACTCACCAAGGAAGATTATACAAGTTTTTATTCATTTTCTGTAATACAAGGGCTTCTTCCCAGCTGTCCCCATGAAAAAAATATTTTTTTGAAAAAAATATATTACATAGTTTATGGCAATGCCACAATGAGAGAGCATGCCTAATCCTGTTAGCAAACATAAGAGATTCAAAACTTTCAAGGTCAGGAGCCAATCAGACACAGTAAAATTTCCCAATTATACTGGGGTTTCAGTGTCTGATTTCCTTTCCTTCTATATTATGCATAGAAGTCCACTTACTGCTTTTAAATCTTTAGTAGAAATGTTTTCATATAATTAATAAAGTGAGTAATATAAAATATCTTCTGTCACAGACTTTCTTGAAATAGGTAATGCAGCTCATTGTTATCAAAAAATTACAAATGAATTAAATAAATTTGGTTAGAAATCAGAACAATCGGAAAGTAGGTATCCTTAAGTGTTAATATTTAACACTATTTAATGTCCATACAAATATTTGATCAACATAGTTAAATTCCCCAAAGGGCCATTTTCTATTCTGCAACATGATAATGATATTATAGGGTCTCTAGAAGGTTTAAATGAGAAGATGCATTAGAAAATATCTTTCACCCTTACCTGATTTTTCTACACATCACATAAGTTCTGTTGATTTTCTGAAGTACTTTTTTCAACAAGTTAACAGAAAGAAATAAACCTACTACATTTACCAACTAATTCCAAGTCTGAAATAGCTCTTTTTAGACCCGTTCTCAGCATTACATTTCCCTCTTGCCAATAAACACACCATTTCATTTAGGCTTTTGTTAAGTCCATACTATCACATCCTCCATGCTGCCTTCATGCCACTGAGCTCTTGGTGTTCTCTCCTATTTAGGAGTCTATTGCTATGTCTCTGGCTCCCAGTATAGATACCTCTGGACCAGTCATATTTAATGTGTGGTTGTCTTTTACTTGAGTTTACTGTAAAACATTTGCTCAAACATTCCTCAAGTTGTCTTGCTATAGGAAGGCTGTTTAGTTAAATGAAAGAAAATAACTCTTTCATTTAGGAACAATTCTACAACTTCCAACTGGGCTTCAGGAAAACTGGTGTAAATTTTTGTCTCCTCATCTATCCTTTTCTAGCATCACTTCTGTTGTACCCAATAAAAACAATTTTGGGAAGAAGGGGTTTCTTTCAATCATAATTCCAAGTAAGAGTCTATCACTGTGGGGAAGTCAAAGTAGGAACTCTAGCGTAGTCATATCATATCCAAGAGCATAGAGAGAATAAACATATGCATGCCTGGTGCTAAGTTAGCTTCCTCTGGTCTTAAATAGTACAGCTCCCCATACCAGGGAAAGTTGCCACCTACTTTCAGTCTTCCCACACTAACTGAGGTAATCAAAACAGCCCTCTCCACCCTGCTTGCATCCCTGCAGGCATGCCCATAAACAAAGTAAATCTATGCAATCACTCACTGAGACTTTCCCCAGGTGATTTTAAGTTGTGTCAAATTGACAAATTATCACCCTACCACCAATCTCCTAGTTGCAAGGTGCAAGCCTATTCCTGAAGAAGGGATGATGCGCTGATCATAATCAATTTGGCATTTTATGAGAAAGTTATCTGAAAAACTTGTGCTCAGCTGCAATGTGGCAGCACAATGTGTTGACTTCCACAGTCACCATGATCATCACTTTTGCGTTTTTTTCCCTTAAAAAAGCAACTTCAAACATTATCCTCAAGGCATCTATAAGAATATCTTTAGCAGCAAAATTCAACTTAAAACTAAAGAAGTCTGAGTTCCTGTCAGTTATCAATTGTTTTGTCAAATTTTGACATTGAAAGAGTAACACTTGTGTCTTGGGTTCAAGTTCTTGGTTTTAATACTTGCTTAGTAACACAGATTTGGTCACTCAGTCTCTTTGGTAATTTTCTCATTCACTGAAAGAAGGGAGGAATTCATTGAATTACAGCATATAAGTAATAGGATCCCTGTGCAGATTATAAAACAGATAATATGCAAAAGTTCCTATTAAAATGTTTGTGTCACATGCATTTGTGTTTAATAATTTGCATTTGATCACTCACTCATTCTCGTGTTCATTCATTCAGTACACACCAAAATTAGCCAAAACCCCAACAATTGCAAATGAACATCTACCAAATACAGCAAAATTCCTGTGAAGCAACAATTCTATTTTTATAGTGTACTTGCCCATCTGTGAAACAAAGACAAATTTTTCATTGTCAGAAAAAAATAAAAATTAAATCAAGAGTTCAGCTCTTGATGGGAAAGCTGCAATAAAAACATGGCTCATTTTAAATGGTTCCATATTGTCTTCCAGTGCTCCTCTACTGCAAATAGACTCTCTTATCAGCCTCCTTTCATTCTAACAATAGATGCTGGGCTAACTGTATGAACTAAATGAGGTGACTTCCTTAGCATGAAGAACACCACTCTATCATGTTGTAAATGGGAGCCCTGAGCTAATCATCCCAAATGAAATGAAATGATTATTCATTGAAACAATTGCTCCCTTGAAGCCATAAAGACATGAGATCTTTCTCACAATCGCATAGCACAGACTTAAGATATGACACAATTATCTCTTTAAAGTGCTGTACCCTTTGTGGTTAAAGTCTTAGATGGCTCTAAATTTTAAGTATAGTGTTGCCAGGTTTCCATTCCCTGTTTACTTAAAATAAGGTCATTGTGGAAAGGAAAAATATGACTATCTTTTGTTATAATGTGTGACTTAATCATGTGACTAAGAATGCTAAGTATTTCTTTTACGAAGATAGTCAATGTGAAGTATAATGTATTAGAATATCTAATTGTGTTTGCTAAACTTATCAGCATCTGACTGTAGAAAAGTCTTTGCTTGGTTGGTTCATAATGTCAACAAATCATCTCCTGTTTTTGTTATGCAGTTACTATTTACTCATTTATTCATTCAAAAAATATTCTGTGTGTACATGTGGTACATGCACATGTGCAGTTACTTGAACCTAGGCATGCATATACATAGGTCAGAGGTTAACATCAGGTGTCTTCTTCTACTGCTCTGAATCTCAGTTTTTGATAAAGGGTTGTTGATGAATGTGGAGGTTTCCAATTCACCACACCTAGCAAGACAAGCCCCTGGGATATTCCTGTCTCCTTTGCTAGGATGAAGGCTAACATTGGTTTGCCTAGAGTTTTACATGGCTATGAGGGTCTGAATTTATGTCCTCCTTCTCACATAGCAAACACATGGCTGACTGAACCATCAGTCCAAATATTTTTTAAGTTACTGCTACATGCTACTAATATGACTCACTACTATGTGTAATAAAGTTGGAGCACTGTAGTAAAGATGTTAGTTATCAGTACAGTCCTGGTCTTGTGAAGATGACAGATCATTGGAATGGGAAGATTGGTAGGAGAATCTTGAGGAAAGCTGCCTGACTCATGAGTGATAAGAACCAAGTTGAGACCCAAAGGATAAGTAAAATACTTGGACAATTGAGGACAGTAAAGTAGCTCAAGTAGAAAGGGACAGAGTAAATGTACACACATTTGATTGTAAGTAAATCAGAGAATATAGAATTAACTGTGATCACAACAGAATCATAGAAATACAGAAAGAAGATGAAATCTTCAGTGAGATGAAGCTAAAAAGGACATAGATGTCAAACTAGTCATTTATATTTAAGATTTATCCTAATAGCCTAAAGCACATATTAAGGAATATTAAAGACTACACTTTAAAGAAGAAAAGCCTAAAACAAAAAATAAACACCAAGATGCAGAGTTTGATATTTCAATACATGAACATATCCAAAAAGCCATAATCATAAACAACACTGTGACAGCATCACCTTCAAAAGTTTGCTCAGGCCTTTTGCATCTCTGATCCTCAATAGAGATACATCTCCTAGAGAAGTTGAATATTATAGATAGTAAAATGTGAAGATATAAAATGTCAAAACATCTGATTAAATGGGAAGCAAATGAAAATTGAGCCATAATGAAGTAGCACTGGACACCCATAAAATGGCTAAAATTAGAATCTGGCAATTCCAAATGTTGATGAGAATGGGAGGCATTCCACTCTCACATAATGCTAAGGAAGTGTCAAATGATACAGCCATTTTGGGAAAACAGTTTGGCGTTTCTAAGAGGTAAATGTGAATGTACCATATACTTAGACATCTACTTCTAGGTAAAGGGAAACATCTCCACTCAAACATGTAAACTAATGTCCATAGCAGCTCTTTTTCATAATATCCCAAACTTAAAACACATACATCAAGGTAAATATATAAATTAAATGACACGAATTAGAAAATCTTTACATAATTATTCTAACTGAAAGTATACCCATTTTATTCATAAGTTTACTGATATAAAAATCTAGAAAATAAAAATTAATGCATAATGATAGGAAAAAATATTACTACTGCCTAAAAGGTGGCAAGTTTAATCATTTAAGTTGAATAATAAATCAAATGACACCTTTCATTATACATAAACACACCTAAATAATATTCACAAAAAATATCTTAGGTAGTTTTAGATTAAAAGTCAAGAAATTAAAATAATGTCTTATAGAAATTTTCAAGTGGCCCTGCTCAGAGCCTCCTGAGGACTGGGGACTGCATGCAGGGAAGCCCGTACCCCTGGATCAGTCTATCCAGATTCTGCCTGAGTCCTAGTCCCACCTCTACCCACTGGAAGAGGAGAGCTATCAGAGTATTGGACCTGCTTGCACCCACCGGAAGAGAACCTTAGTCCCATACCCACCAAGAAAGGGACAGACCCCACTGGTATGCACTGGAAGAAGGAATGGTTAGAAGACAATATAAGAACACAGGCAACAACAAAAAGCTCAATATGATGCCACCAGAAACTAGGGAGTCCACACCAGCAAGAACTGAACATCTAAATATAGATGAAGCAGAAGAGAATGACCCTAAAAACAACTTCATGAAAGTGATAGAGACCCTAAAAGAGTAAATGAGAAAATCCTTTTAAGAAATGGAAGAAAAGACAAACAAAGAAACAATAGCAAGAAACAATTCAAACAGTTCAAGGTTTGAAAGCCGAATTGGAGTCAAAACAAAACAAAACAAAAAGTCTGAGGGTATGCTGGAAATAGAAAATCTGGGCAAACAATCAGGCACTACAGATTCAAGCATGGACAACAGAAAACAATAGATGGAAGAGAGAATCTCAGGTGTTGAAAATACACTAGGAGAAATAGAAATAGAAATAGATTCATCGGCCAAAGAAAATCTTAAGTCCAAAAAATCCCTAACAAAATTTATCCAGGAAATATGGGACACCGTGAAAAGGCCAAACCTAAGAATAATACATATAAAAGAAGGCGAAGAAACCCAACTCAAAGGTGCAGAAAATATATTCAACAAAATCATATAAAAAAACTTTTCCAACCTAAAGAAACATGTGCCAATGAAAGTGCAAGAAGCTTAAAGAACACCAAATAGAGTAGACAACACAAAAATGTCCCCTCACCACATAATAATCAAAACAACAAACATACAGAATAAGAGAATATTAAGAGCAGCAAAGAAAAAAGGCCAAGTGACATCTAAAAGCAAACCTATCAGAATTACACCTGACTTTTCCATGGAAACTCTGAAGGCCAGAAGGTCATAATAGATATTCTACCAATACTAAGAGAACATGGATGACAGCCCAGACTACTACAACCAGAAAAACCTTCAATCTCTATCAATGGAAAAACCTAGATATTCCATAACAAACCAGACTTAAACTATACTTATTAGCTAATCCAACCATACAGAAAGTTCTGGAAGAAAACCTCCAAACCAAGGAAGTTAAATATTCCCACAAAAACTTAGACAATAGATAATCCCACTTTACCAATGGCCAAAAGAAAAAAGGGGGAATCCAAACATAATATCACCAGTAACAATAATCCAAAATGAACAAGAATTAACAATCAATGGTAATTAATATACCTCAATATTAATAGTCTTAACTCACCTATAGAAAGACACAGGCTAACAGAATGGATACAAAGACAGAACCCATCCTTCTGCTGCATAAAAGAAACACAAATCAACTTCAAAGACAGAACTTATGTCAGAGTTAAGGGTTAGAAAAAGATTTTCTAATCAAATGGGTCCAAAAAACAAGTGGGTGTGGCTACTCTAATATCTAACAAATTAGACTTTAAACTAAAATCAATCAAAAGAGATGAAGGTCATTTCTTATTCATCACAGGAGAAATCTATAAAGATGAAGTCTCAGTTCTGAACATCTATACTCCAAATACAAAGGCACCCACATTCATAAAAGAAACATTACTAAAACTCAAATTGCACACAAAACCTCACATACTTAAAGTGGGAAATTTCAATACCCTATTCTCAATACTAGACAGGTCCATCAGAAAGAAACTTAGGAACTAACATAAGTTATGACCCAATTGGGTTCAACAGACATTTATAGAACATTCCATCCAAACACAAAATAATACACCTTCTTCTCAATGCCACATAAATTGACCATGTACTCACAATATAGCAAACCTCAATAGGTACAAAAAATTTGGAACAAACCCCTGTATCCTATCAGATCACCATGCTTTAAAGTTAGAATTCAACAGGAACACAAATTGCAGAAATGCTGCTAACTCATGGAAATTGAACAATGTGCAATGCAATTGTACCAATCCTGGTTCAAGGAAGAAATTTAAAAAAAGAAAAAGAAAGAAAGAAATTAAAGACTTCCTGGAATTCAATGACAATGAAGACACAACATACCCAAATTTATGAGACACTTTGAAAGCAGTACTAAGAGAAAAGTTCATAGCACTAAGTGCCCACATGAAGAAACTGGAGAATAGCCACACTAGAGAAGCAACAGCACAACTGAAAGCTCTAGAACAAAAGGCAGAAAACTCACCCAGGATGGATAGATGCCAGGAAATAATCAAATTGATGGTTGAAATAAATAAAGAAAAACTAGAAAACAATACAAAGAATCAATGTAACAAAGAGTTTATTCTTGGAGAAAATCAACTAAAAAGACAAACCTTTATCCAAACTAACCAAACAGCAGAGAGAATAGGAAAATTAACAAAATCAGAAATGAAAAGGGAGCCATAACAACAAACACTGAAAAATCCAGATAATTTTCAGGTCAACTTTGAAAAAATTTAACAGAAATGGACAATTTTCTGGATGCATTGAATTAAATCAATAACAGCTAAGCAAGTCTTTATTTGCATCCTTTCCCTTTGTGTTTATATACACCTACATCACCTAATGAAATAGAAACAGTCATCAAATGTCTCCAAACCAAAAAAAAAAAAAAAAGAAAGAAACCAATGGCCAGATAGTTTCAATGCACAATTCTACCAGAAACTCAAAGAAGAGCTAATACCAATACTCCTCAAATTGTTCACACAATAGAAGCATAAAGGTCATTGCCAAACTATTTTTACATGGCTACAATTACCTTAGTACCCAAGTCACATAAAAGGCAGGGCTAAGGTAAAGAACTACAGACAAATATCCTTCATGAATATTGATGCAAAAATACTCCATAAAATACTGGCAAAACTAATATAAAAGCGCATCAGAGAAATCATCTACCATGATTAAGTAGGCTACTACCCAGGCATGCAGGGATGACTCAACATTTGAAAATTCATCAATGTACTCCACCATATAAACAAATGCAAAAGTAAAACCACATGATCATTTCACTAGATGCTGAAAAAGCCTTTGATAAAACCCAACACCACTTCATTATTAATGTCTTAGAGGGGTCAGGGATAACAGAAACATACCTAAATATAATAAAAGCAATATACAGAAAACCAACAATGAACATCAAACTAAATGGGGATATCTCAATGTGTTTCCTCCAAAATCAGGAACAAGACAAGGATGACCATTCTCTCCATATTTCTTCAATATTGTATTGTAGTTGAAGTTCTGGCAAGAGCAATAAGAACAAAAAAGGAGGTTAAAGGGTTACAAATTAGAAACAAAGAAGTCAGACTTTCACTATTTGCAGATGATAAGATAGTTTACATAAGTGACCCAAAAAACTCTACCAGGGAACTTCTACAGCTGATAAACACCTTCAGCAAAGTGGCAAGATACAAGATTAACTCAAAAAGAAAAGAAAATAAACCCAATAGTACGATAAAGAAGCTTAAAAAATCAGAGAAATATCACCTTTTAGAATAGCTACAAACAACATAAAATATCTTGGGGTAACTCTAACTAAAACAAGTGAAAGACCTATACAATAAGAACTTTAAGTCTTTAAAGAAAGAAATTAAAGAAGATAACAGAAAATGGAAAGATCTCCCATGCTATTAGATAGGTATGATAAACATAGTAAAAATGGCAATCTTGCCAAAAGCAATGTACAGAGTCAATGCAATCCCCATTAAAAGCCCAGCACAATCCTTTACAGACTTTGAAAGAATAATACTTAACTTTATATGGAAAAACAAAAGACCCAAGATAGCCAAAAGAACCCTGTACAATAAATAAACAAACTTCCAAAGGCATCCCATTCCCTGACTTCAAGCTCTAATATACAGCTATAGTCCTGAAAACAGCTTGGTATTGGCAAAAAATAGACAGGTAAACCAATGGAATTGAATCAAAAACCCTGATATTAACCCACACACCTATGACGATCTGATTTTTTGATGAAGAAGCAAAAATTATACAATGGAAAAAAGAAAGCATCTTCAGCAAATGTTGCTGGCTTAACTGGATGCTGCCAAGTAGACTTCAGATAGATCCATATCTATAGGCATGCACAAAATTTATGTTCAAAAGGATCAAAGACCTCAACATAAACTCAGCCACACTGTACCTCTTAGAAGAAAAATTGGAGATACTATTGAATAAATTGGTACAGAAGACTGCTTCCTTAACAAAACACCAGTAGCACAGACATTGAGATCAATAATTAAGAAATGGGACATCCTAAAATTGAAAAGCTTCTGTAAGGAAAAGGACACAGTCAACCAGACATAACAGCAGCCCGCAGAGGGCTGATTTCCAAAATATACAACTCAAGAAGCTAGGTATCAAAACACCAAATAATCCAATTAAAAAGTGGGATACAGAACTCCACAGAGAATTCGCAATAGAGAAATTTAAAATGGCTGAAAGACACTTAAGAAAGTGTTCAACATCCTTAGTCATCAGTGAAATCAAAACAACTCCCATCAGAATGGCTAAAATCAAAAACACCAAAGATAGCTAATGCTGAAGAGGAGATGGAGAAAGGGTAACACTCCTCCACTACTTGTGGTAGCCCAAATTCATACAGCAACTTTGGAAATCTGTATGGCAGTTCCTCAGGAAATGGCAATCAGTATTCCAGCAATTCCACTTTAGGCATATACTCAAAAGATGCACATTCATACAACAAGGATATCTGCTCAACTATGTTCATAGTTGCATTATTTGTAATAGCCAGAACCTGGAAGCAACCTAAATGGCCTTCAGCTGAAAAAAGGGTAGAGAAAATGTGGTACATTACGCAATGTAGTACTAATCAGCGGGAAAAACAATGGAATCTTGAAATTTGCAGGCAAATAGATGGAACTAGAAGAAACCATCCTGAGTGAGGTAAACCAGTCACAACAAGACAAACATGGTATGGACTCACTCATATATGGATTTTAGACACAGAGCAAAGGATCACCAGCCTACAATCCATACCACCAGAGAAGAGAAGCTAGGAAACAATGAGGACCCTAAGAGAGACATACATGATACCTCAGAGAAGAGGAAAGGGACAAGATCTTCTGAGAAAATTGGAATCATGGGGCAAGGGAAAAGGGAGTTAGAAGAAAGGGAAGGAAGAAGAGGAGGGCATGAGGGAACAGGAAAATTGAGTCAGAGAAAGAATAGAGAAGAGCAAGAAAAGAGATACAAAAATAGAACGAGCCATTATAGGTTTAAAGAGAAATCTGGCACTAGGGCAATGTCCACAGATCTACAAGGATGACCCCAACTAACCATCTAAGCAATGGTGGAGATGCCATCCCCCAATAATGAGATTGATGACTACCTTATATGCCATCCTAGAGCCTTCATTCAGTAGCTGATGGATGCAGAAGAAGATTCCCACAGCTAAACATTGAGTCAAACTCCTGGAATCCAGTTGCAGAGAGGGAGGAGTGATGAACAAATGGTTCAAGTTCAGGATATAGAAACCCACAGAAACAGCTGAATTGAACAAGGGGGAGCTCATGGACCCCAGTCTGATAGCTGGGTAACCAGCATAGGGCCGACACAAACCCCCTGAACGTGGGTGTTAGTTAAGAGGACTGGGCAGTCTATGGGGTGTCTGGTAGTGGATCAGTATATGAATGGATTTTGGGAGCCCATTGCACATAAATAGTCTCTCAGCCTAGACATATGGGGCAGGATTTAGGTCCTGCTCCAAGTGCCAAATGATATGACAGACTTTGAAGATACCCCATGGAAGGCCTTATTCTTCCTGGGGAACAAAAAAAAAAAAAAAAAAAAAAAAAAACCAGATGAGAGAACTGGTATTGAAATGTAAAACAAGATTGTTACAAATTTAAATAAAAATTGGGTGTTTTTCACTAACAGTATCCACATTTTTTTTTCACTAAATCTTGACATCTTGACTCACTAGAATTTTATATGGCTGGCTAGTAAGCCGCAGGTATCTGCCTGTCTCCACCCCCTCACAAGCACACATGAATCCATGCTCTTTGTGTATGGGTGTGGAGATTCCAAATTCATCTCCTCTTTTTGTTCAGCAAACATGATACTCACTGAGCCATCCCCCCAGCCCCAAGGTAAGGCCAAACTTTATACCTGAAAATGCATACTGATGAAGCGATATTAATCTGACTGAAGAATAAATTAATTGGATAAGACACCTAGAAATTTTTTTCTCACAACTCACAGAAGGAATAAAAAGGAAAGTTAGAAATAGTGATTTTACATAAATTAGTACAAAACTAACACAGTAATAGACAAAAGTACCTTTCTTTTATAGATAATGATTCACTTAAATAATGGGTAAAATAAACCATTATTTAAGTGAATCATTATCTATAAAAGGAAAGATGCAGAGTCAGCAAGGCCTCCTGGAATCTTTTATAGATACAAGAGAAGATTTCTATGGTTGGAGCCCTCACTAAGTTATAAAGTATATTTTCTCTGTGACATTGACTACATTCTCATATTGGTTAATGAATAAAACACTGTTGGCCAATAGGAAAGCAAGATGGGTAGGACTAGGAGACAAGGAGGAGAGAGGAAGTAGGAGGGAGATCCAAGATGGAAGACAAAAAGAACAGAACACCAGCCCCTCTCTCTGGTAAGGTAAGACCACGTGGAAATACTTAGATTAATAGAAATGGGTTAATACTTAAGACAGCGCTAGCTAATAAGAAACAAGTAACTGGCCAAAAGAATTTTATCTAATACAGAGTCTCTGTGTGTCATTTGGGGCTGGCGTGGCGGTGGGACCAGACTGGCTATCAGGAAATACCTACTTATAACAATGGTGCCACAACAGGGCTTATAAGAACTTCCACTTAAAATTTAACAAAAGCTTCAAAAAGAGTTTTAGAAACAAAAGAACAAAGACAAGCAAGGCTTCTTGCTAACAGCATTTTTCTGGGTTGGACTCGGTTTTGTGAGAAACAAACAGAGATTTGTGTGGCTCCTTTAAGGGAGGTTTCCTGACTCAGCATAAGTGGTTAAAAACCACAGGGCTTTTAAGAAGCACTGCTAGCAATTCATTGGTGTGTACGAGAGCTGGCAATGGCAGTGACTTCTCCAAGCCGGCAACATGCTGCTGGATGGCAGTGTAGCCCAAGGCAGTGAGCACAGTTCTCAGTTCTGGTGGGAAAAGTACCCACCGACTTCTTGGATAGGCCCTGGATAATACAGCTTTGGCTTTCATTTTAGCAATGTTGTTGTTTACCAGATAAAAGACTCTTGGCCAGAAAAAGATAAAGATTTACGGTAAAGACAGATTCACATTAAGAAAAAGTCCTAAAGGTTTACAGTGTGTTCTAAAATATATGTAGGCTTGGGAGACAAAAGGAATAAAATGGTTTGAAAAAGACAGAGAGGAGTTGGGTGTGGTGGCACACACCTTTAATTCCAGCACTCGGGAGACAGAGGCTAGCAGCTCTCTGTGATCAAAGTAAACCTGGTATGCAGAGTGAATTCCAGGACAGATAAAAGTGACAAAGAGAAATCCTGTCTCAAAAAATGAAAAAATAGAAGTAGGACAAAAAGTAATAAAAAAGCCACGTAAAGATGGAAAGAACAGAGAATCTGGATACTATATGGTATTACATTGTCTGACTGCTGAGGATATAACAACTGTTAAAAGAAATGCTGCCAGATTAATTCAATTTATATATTTTAAAAATGCTTTGACTCCAAAATTTAAGTCTAAGGACAAGTTACTGGGGAAAAGGATTTCTATTTTTGTTTCCACAGAAAATGAAAAGCTGTAGATTTCTTCCAGACTAATGTGGTTTGATCAAGCAAGACCCCCTGAAACTGCATCTCAGGTGATCTAACATTCAAAACTGTTGGGACAAGGCAGCCTTGCAGACCACTACAGTCAGGATTTCTGCATCATCTTAGGATCCCTATGACAGTGTCCTATACCAGCAGGAAGCAGTTTGGAAAGAACGGTGCCCAAATTCCCAAATATTGTCTATAAATATTTGTTTTCATTTATATTGGATTAGTTATAAATGGTTAATGACCACAACCAAGTGCCTACAGAATATGGCACTTAAAATGTTTTAGGGAAGACTGACTCCAACTAACAATTTGAGCAACCGTGGAAAGACTACCATAAATGCCCTTCCCTGATAGTGAGATCAACAACTAACTTATACACCATCATGGAGCCCTCATCTAGTACCTGTTGGAAACAGAAGCAAACACCCATAACTAAACACTGAATTGAACTAGAATCCAGAGGCAGAGAGAGGACAAGACCAGGTTGCAGAAGTACATAAAGACAGCTGACCTGAACAAGGAGGACCCTCCAGACTGATAGCTGGGAATCCAGCATGGGACTGACTCAGACCCCCTGAATATGGGTCTCAGCTAGAAGGCCTGAGCAGTCGAAGGGACCCAGACAGTGGAACCAGGATGTATTCCTGGTGCACAAAAGGACCTTGTGGACACATCCCCATGGAGGAATACTCTCTTAACCTAGAGACAGGAGAGAAATTCTAGTCCCTACTTCAAATGACTTGACAGATTTACATGACCCCACCTGGATAGCATAGCCCTACATGTGAAATGGAGGTGGGGAGATGGGAGGGGAGGGTAGTCAGGGTGCATGTGAGGGGGAAGAGGCGGTAAGAGAGCAGGAGGGATGGAGATGAGACTGAGATCGACATGTACAATACAAAAAGAATGAAAAAAAAAGAAAAACAATGGAAAATAAAATAAATAAAATGGTTTAGGGTTTTTCTTGACAGCCTCATATAACTACTCCTGGCAATACCACCTGCGTCAGAAAGGAAGATGGACATCGAAGAAAGGCATTATGGAGTTTGCTTTCAATATGGCAAGAGTAGCCATTTGGACATTATACTGCTCTTGTCTAGACTGTTTGACTCCATGCTGTATAAACTGGACAAGCAAGACCCCAGGAAAGTGAATGCTGATACAAAATGGACATTGCAACAGGGTTCCTGCTTTATGGAAGAGTCTGCCAGACAGTCTGCAAAAAAATAACTGATAAACTGCCAAAACAGATGGACAGATTAAAGTTTCCCGCTTTGCTGAAGAATCTGCCAGATGCACTATGGCCTATAGGCTAAAGATGGAATATTATCAAAGAAGTTTGGGTGACTAACCAGGTGAGTTGTCTCTGTTGTTTCTAGAGTTGATATATTATCCTTCTGTGGTCTTTGAAGGAGTTGAAAACAGACAGTTATGTTTATAGTTTTTCTTAGTTAGGATTAAAGATAAGTTACATACATGAGTTTGGACTCACAAAGATAGGATAGATGGTGGAATATTTTCTTTAAATCTTGCTAAGTTTATGAACTAAATATTGTTAACTGTGATTCTTATTTGATAACTGTTGAGTGATATATTTTGCTATGTTAAGGTTAAAATCCTTTTTATTTAGATAGAAAAGAGGAGATGATGGGAGATGTCATTCTGTAAATATGTTTCTCATATTGGTTAATGAATAAAGCACTGTTGGCCAATAGGAAAGCAAGATGGGTGGGATTAGGATACAAGGAGGAGAGAGGAAGTAGGAGGGAGACCCAAGATGGAAGATGGAGAGAGCAGAATGCCAGCCCCTCTCTCTGGTAAGATAAGACCACATGGAAATACTTAGATTAATATAAATGGGCTAATACTTAAGGCAGAGCTAGCCAATAAAACAAGTAACTGGCCAACAGAATTATATCTAATACAGAGTCTCTGTGTGTCATTTGGGACTGGTGTGGTGGCGACACCAGACCCATGGGAAAAAACTTCTGGTAACAAATGTGATTGATCACTAGCAATCTCTTGGGCAAGGCAGATTTCATTTTTAATAAAAGCTATTGTCCTACTATCATGTGTTTGCTATGATAAAATACCCTTATAGAAAGCAACTTAGGGGAGATAGGATTTATTGGGTTCACAATTCCAAGTTATAGTCCCTAACTACAGAGAAGTTACGGTAGAAACTTGAGGCAGCTGGTCATATACTCAGGCAAGAGCAGAGAACCAATGAAGGCATGCTGACTTGTGCTCAGCAACCTCTCCACATTTAAGCCCAACACACAACCCCAGAGAGTGGTGCTATTCACATTAGACATTTCTTCCCTCCTAAATTACCATAACCAAGTAGTTTCCCTCCCTACTTCCTACCCCCTACATACACACACACACACACACACACACACACAAGAGAGAGAGAGAGAGAGAGAGAGAGAGAGAGAGAGAGAGAGAGAGAGAGAGAGAGAGAGAGAGAGAGCCATGACCACCACAGGCCAAACTTCATTGATACAGTTTCCCTAGATGATACTAGAATTGTTAAGTTGACAATTAAGGTCAATCGTCACAGATAGATTTTACCATATTTTGTACTTAATAGTTTATCTTCTGAAAATCTTTTGGGAAGATAAATTCATATAATCTGTTTGTGACCACTCTTAAAGATCAGGAAGTTTTATATTAATTGGTACCTCTGTGGCATCTTGAGATTGTTTGCACTGCCCACTATTTAGTTAGAATTATCAAAAATTAGTTGTTTCTGTTTACTTATATTCTATTTTCTTATTTTCTGGTTTCTCTAATCTATCCATTTCATGATCATTAATTTTAAGTAGTGCATTGATATAGTGAGAAAAGAATATACAGTACATAGTTAATATATAATAAACACGGGAACCAAAGAGATAGCCATTAATTCAGCCTGAGTAGGAAAAGCAAGACTTAGTAACATGATATTGCAATCAGGTTTTAGGGAAGAGAAGGAACTTGGTACTTGGATTAGTCAGAATGTATTTCCTCTAGAGAATAGCTTCACATGCTTATCCAAAGAAGACATTTCATACAGTTGAATAATAAGGCTGCTAATGTGAAGTTACTGGATAAGAGGTTACATGAGTGAATTTTATTGAGGTGTAAAAGTGTTGATGATGTATTTTTGTCAGTATAAAAAAATACAAATAATATCAAAAACAACAATATGAAGCCAAGGGATATTGAATTTTGAGAACAAATTAATTGAATCACATGTCCTGAATCAGACAATATGTGCAATTTCTACGCATAGAAATAGTTGAGATTGGGCAAGCCTTCTAAGTCTAGCATAATGCTTTCGAGGAGCAGCTGGGTCTTGCAACACCTTTTTGAATGTTCTTTTTCCTGTGCCATGCTGTGGCAAATTTCAAGATGAAAGAAATTCTGTAAACTTAATTGAAATAAAAAAAAAGATTTCTTCAAACTCCTCCTGTATGACTACAGCTTCTCTAGAAGAACTCTGGCTGAACTAATTGCAGAATTTACAGTTCTGTGTCAAAAAAGTAGCAGTTTTCTATTTTAAAAAATCTAAGTATTTTTTTAAATCTATTTTAAAACCAAAGTACTAAACCAAATGAGATTTAAAGGGGCAAAGCCAACTTCCCACCTGAGCTTATGTTGCCATGTTCTTTCAAATTAAACAAGAACAACATAAAAGTTATAGAAAAAGCACTCATTTATAACCAGGTACAATTCAAAACCAAATATGAAATAAAGACAAACCAGTGTCTGAAGGGGGAGAACCAGATGTCTACCTGCAGAACTCTCTGCTCTCTAGCTCCTGAATTTAAAGAAAAGAAAACACATGCACACAAAATCACTGCAAAACACTAAAAAGGGTGCTGTCTTCAAGTTTCCCATGTGGAATGCTTAAGCATGGTGAAGTCTGTAAATGTGAATAAACTTGTTACTGCCTGCCAACCAAATGAGGTGTGCACAAATAAGAAGCCACCTCTGCTTTAATGGAGCTTAGATGGTGACTGAGACAGAGAGCAGAAAAATCACAAAACATGGGCTGAGAGTTGTAGTTGGAGAGACATGCTTGGCAAAGCACTGGGGATGAGATTCTGTAAAGAAAGAGAACAAAAGAGAATATAAACATAAAAGAAGAAAGAAAAGTCAATAATGTCACTAGCTGCTCTATTTACTGGATTCCAGAAAGAGTTCAATAAAAGGAAGTCTTTGCTATAGTTCCTTTAACAATAACATCTGTTGGCCACAACTATCAAAATTGACTTTATGTAAGGGTCCAGGTTCTTTTTCTAGCCTCCCTCTACATGAATATGTTGAGTATGTTATATACTTATGCAGGTTTCAAAACAGCTGTAGAAGTACTGAACTTCATTTTTATTAATAATAAATGGGGAAAAAAAGCCAGTGGCATCCCTATTGTCTTGAAAAGATTACTTATAAGTAATCCTGGTAACTTTGTGGAAATCCATTTTGCACAATATAAAGTCCTAGCAACGTGCAGTCAGTCCACACACTATTATTGTCAGGAGAAGTCTTTTCTTTACTGTAGACAAGTTTGGCCAGCCCTTCCTTTGACTTAAGACACTCGCAGTTTCTCTATGACACTTGGGTCTGGTTGTATAAGAATAAATATTTAAATTTCAATTAAAAAACTTGCAAGCATATGAATGATTTGGTAAAGTGTTTCAGAAAGTTATGATAATGAATGCAATTTCCTCCTCTTTGCAAGAACAAACAAGCAATTACTAGAAATATTGCCATTATGTTTAAATTATATAAGTTTTCATACATATTCACACAACCTGTTCATATTTGCAGACTGAGATTACAGTGAAAGTGCATTTACTGTGATGCAAGTAAATCTTAGCTGTTGTTTCAAAGGAAGTGGTAATTATGAGGCAGGATCAAAAAACACAGCCTCCTCAGTCAGGTGAACAGATCTGAATTCTCTCTCAGCAATACACTCGGAATATGCTTACAGGCAATTTATTTAGACATCACAACCCTTTTCACAACAAAATGAAAATACAATCACCATTGTTTTAAAAATACAGCAAAATGCCATAATATAAAAACACTTCCTTAAATCAAGATACTCAGTGAAACTATTTCAGATCTCCCTGACTGCTCCTTCCCCTTGCCCATCCCTCAAGTCCTTATGTGTAAGCTTAATTCAAATTACTAAAACTGGAAATTATTACATGGCATATAGTTTTATACATTAATTTAGGTGAAAGATGTCCCCCTAAATTACATTAGCACATGGCTTTTTCATCAAAAAGTTTATATTGAAATAAATGATGATGTAAACATTGCAGTAATTGTCAGTTACAAAGCAGAGCAGGAGTTCAGTAGGAGACAGCAGGCAGTTTCCATCACACCACTGTAGACTCTTGACACCGTCTCCCCAAAATGAGGCTATGTGTCATGCCTCCTCTATGAATGCACAATGTAGACTGCCATTCCCTTGTTCCGACAGTGCTGATGATTTCTCTACAACCAGCTTCCTGTGGTTTCTGAAGTAGAATCAAAGATACCTGACAGGGTAACATCTGCTCTTAGACTACACAGCTGCAGGGCTAGCTCATTGGGATGCCAGCATAGAAAATTATGTATGAGGAAACTTGCTCATTTTCTGACAAGATGTTTGGGAGAGGCACACAGATGAGACTGCACAGCAATTTCTTTCAGGGCCCCACACAAGACAGCTAGTCTTCACTATGTCCTTCTAAGTAATAGACATTAGGGAACCTAATCAAGAGTTGTAAATTTTTCTCTCAGTTTGTTACATGTGGGTATATTTAATCTAGTGTCTATACCAATAACTTTAATGAGAAACAGAGAACAGTGAATAGCATTGAAAAGTTTTACATACCATGTGTCTTTTCCCTGAGAGATGAGCATACATTTTCAGGTTTACCTAGTGGATAATTTTTTTATTGAGCCACTAACATGTGCCATCAGAGATTATAAACATATGCCTGTGATATATTAATTTGCTTATTTATTATTTTGTCTGAGTGAGACCTTCAAACAGTTGTGACTAAGTACTTGTTCCTCAGCCCCAAGAGTGGGGGGTCATTTTTAATCTTGTGTGCATTGAAGCAGCAAAGGCTAACAGACTATAAGTTTTAGCTCTGTGGACTTGCTTACTGGGCCCTCTTTAAGGTCAGTGTTCTCATTTCTAAAACACTTGTCTTCCAAGAAGACTTTGGAAGGTCAAAGATCATCTTCCTTTGGAGAAAAAAAAGAAAATGTTATCTATTATCTTTTTTTAAAAAAAGAGGTGGCATAAGAGTACTTGAAATGGTCTTCTAAGCTTTGCAGCCCACTACTCCCTTACATACTTTTTATGTCCATCCAACTAGATTTTTTATTGCTCTTTGATTAAACCTTGTCCCTTGAAGATTCCAGGATTTTGAGAACACTGCCCCACGTATCTGTAAAGTCTTTCCCACTTTATAAACAGTTTTTTGTAGCTAATTGGTAAACACAGAGTCTATATTTCTAAATGAATCAAGGACAATCATTAGAACCTAGAGGTCCTGATCAAGCTCTAGAAACCTTGGCTATGCATGTTTGTATAATTCCTATAGTAAATTAAGTAAATTACTGCTTCAGAATGGGTCCCACCCAGGCAGTAATTTAATCTCAGTCTTTTCTCCTTCCTCCTGCTGTTTATTCCCACTGCATATCTAGAACTTCACCAGGCATGTTGCGGTACTGGCAACATTCAATAAATGTTGGCCATAATGCTCACAGTGGCAGTAATTGCAGTGTGTCTTTTAACCACTTTGTAAAAAACTACCCCAGGAACAGTGCTTACATACAATGGACATTCAGAAAAATATTTGCTGAATGAACTACTGAATGAGGATGTATTCAAAGAAATGTATTTCCTTACAAACAGCCAGGCAAGGGACAAGTGAGGTGTGATGTGACCTTAGTTGTTCTGGATCTCATCACAATATGAAGATTTAGAGTCGAGGTCTTTAAGCCACTGTATTAAGTCTTCCTGTTGTTAAGAAATAAAACATTTTTTCAAGAATTTGCTTAACATTTTATTGTAAAATTTTTAAAATATCATTATAAAATCTCTAAAATATCATGTACCAACTATATTCTTATATTTATAACAGAATTAACTCTTGCAAGGACTGTAAACCTCTGAAACTAACTGTTCTCATTATCATTTGCCATTTCATCACACAAATCACAGTGCTTTGTGAGAATATGAAATGCTTTCACTTCAGGAAGGCATAACATTGAACAGCAAGCCATAGTTCTTCAAGGACTTTAAATTACACCTGCAACAGACACTAGAACATGTAACACCTGTGGCTTTGCTGCCTCACTTCATGTAAAATGCTGCTAAAACAACCCTTTCTGCCATCCAATTTGCTTCAGTATGTAATTAATATTGCCTAGTAGCTTATTGATTAGACAAAAGGTAAAGATAAAACCTGCAATACTCAAGCCAGACATTGCAGTATCTAACTACA
Organism: Cricetiscus sungorus; assembly: GCA_030556225.1. Taxonomy (NCBI): domain Eukaryota; kingdom Metazoa; phylum Chordata; class Mammalia; order Rodentia; family Cricetidae; genus Cricetiscus; species Cricetiscus sungorus. The sequence goes on along the minus strand of JANBXA010000007.1, from coordinate 54,478,008 downwards.
TCAAGAACATCATTGATCTCAGCAGTATGCTTTAACTGATGGCAGGATGAATGCCAATAATAAAGCAGGCTTGGAGTAGATTATAGGACAATGTATATATGATTAGGCAATTGAATTATTTACATTTTAAAGGGACTGATGGACAAATAAATTTTCTATTTCTACTCACAACTGTGTGTGTGTGTCTGTGTGTGTGTGATGAAATTCACGCAACGCTTCAAATTCAGGTGCATCATCAGATCACTTGCTGTAGCACAGTAAGGCAATGACTTGGATACATGTCATCCTGTGAACACTATGACTCAAGAAATAACAAAGAATGTTAAAAGCAAAATTATTTATTGATATTCTTGAATAAACTCTAATTAGCTTTTAAATTAAACAAAATAAAATAGACATTTCATCATCTGTAATGAATTATAATTGGCCACAATATGCCTATGTGTAATAGCATTGTGTTATAGAACACTTTCTTAAGAAAGATTAGGATGCAGGAAAAATAAATGAAAAAAACAAAAGGACAGCTAAAATCTGGTTTTGTTAATAAAATTGCATCAATTGATTGTTTTTTCTTTGGTTTGAGTGATAGGCTGTGGGAATGCAGGATGCAGTAATTCTCTTATCCTTCAGTGTCAGAGTATTATATGTCACTTTTCTCCTCCAAAAGTATTAATAGTACCCAGTGTTGCAAGGGATCCACCAGCAAGCACACCGGGTCAGACACCAGGAACGCACATGCCAGTGCCAGCACACACACACACACACACACACACACACACACACACACACACACACACACACACACACACACACACACACACAGAGAGAGAGAGAGAGAGAGAGAGAGAGAGAGAGAGAGAGAAGAGAGAGTTGTTGAAGAGAAGTACAAAGTTTTAAGGTGGTATGAGTTCGATTTCTCATTTGCTGAAATCTCCAGCCTTCATCATCTAAACTATTTTCCTTCCTTCATTTATTCACTCAAATACATATACTCCTTAGTGACACACAGTTTCAAGTACTAGGGATAAAATAATATAAACAGGGCAAGGTGTTGCTTTCTACAGGAGCATCTGTGCTAACTTGAGAATCAGGAAAGCTATAAATTATAGCAATACATATAAGGTATCTACAATAAGACTGCATTATTTTTCAAATAAGACTGTCCAGTAGAGGGAGTTTCAGAACATTGGTGGATTATTTATATAAAGGGTAAACCTTTCTCAGGAAGGGTTTTTGAGCAAAGACCTGGAGAATTAAATAGCTTTCATATTTTCCCATAAGAAATTATGAGCAAGTATGTCAACAGCACAAAGTCTCCTTGACAAAAAAATAAACTTGGCTTAGTAACAAATAATAGAGCCAGTTTGGTTTGATCTGGAAATGAGAACTAAGAAACAGTCTATCCTGGGAGTTGGGAAACTGGTTGATGTTAATTTCCCTTTCAAAATACATCTTTCTGGCTGACAGATGGAGATGGGACTGGACAAAGCAAGTAGTTGATGCAGGTAGGAGGGGATATAACTGAGTGAGAAGTTAATATGGTCTGAATTAGTAGCATGCATAGGCAGATGAGTAATGAAGGGAAGTAGCAGAGCTTGGCATAGAGCCCATAGGACTAATCCTCTTTGGGGCCTGGGAAAAGCTGGTAATGAGAGAAATGAAGTTTTGTTCCTGCATAAGTTAGAAGAAACTATAAAACATGTACACAGAGATGTTGAACACAGAGTTAAATGTCCACATAGGGAGTCAGGGAAGAGTCAATCAAGTATTAAAAATAGGTTTAGGGGATTTATAAGAATATGTATGTGACCTGAGTAATTGGCTTGATGTTGTAAATGAATATTGCTAGAAGATAGAAAAGTCTCTGTTTTGCAAATAATAGATTTTTTATTTTTATTTGTATTTTATTTTATTTTATTTTTTTGTGTGTGTACACCTGTGGACACATGAGAAAACATCATCCCTTGGAGACGGTGTTACAGGTATTTGTGAACCACATAGAGTGGGTGATTGGATCTAAATGCTCGCTCAAGATAGAGCAGCAAGTGCTCTCAAGCATTAAGCTGTCTCCTCAGACCTGAAGAAATGTTTTAAACCTTGTACAACTCCACTTCTACTAGAGACTGGAAAAACAAGGAAGTCAACAAAGAAGATCTGAGAAAAGTGAACAATAACAACCCAACTATACCAAACGTGGCCAAGAACACCTTCAAAGAAAAAAAATTTCACTAAATACTACATTGCTAGGAGGTGGAAAGAGAAAAGGACTCATAATTTGACCAGTACTTTCTGCAGGTTGGAACCCATGGTAGACTTTAACTGCTTCTTTGGAAATAGAAAGGGGAAGAAGCTTATTGTACTTAAAGAGTTGGAGATGGAGGTGAATGAAAAGAGAGGCAACGGAGAACTGCTACTATAGGTCACTCTTTGGGTGGGCTTTGCTAAAGGGTACAGAGGGGAAAGTTGGAAAGAGACAAAGTGAATATTGATCAATTGATCTACAAACATTATTTTGTATATGAAACAAATGATGACTTATATATCTTCCAAAAAGATCTTCTAATACACTATGGCAATGATGTTTTGTGCAAAAAGAAAAGCAGGAAAAGGAAACTTGATTTTTTTATATATAATTTATTTATTCTTTAAACTTAATTTTACATTCCAATCACAGTTCTCCTCCCGCCCCCTTTACCTACGCCCCCCTCACCTACTACCCCCCCCAGCTTATTCCCAGTCCACTACTTCTCCAAGGTAAGCGCTCTCATGAGGAGTCAACAAAATCTGACACAATAGGTTGAGGCAGGGCCAAGCCCCTCTCCCATGCATTAAGGCTGAGCTGGCATCCCACCATAGGGAGAAGGTAATTCCCAAGAATCCACAAAGATAACCCCAGCTAAGACTCCTAGCTACAGTGGAGTGGAGAGGGTGCCCAAATTGGCCTGCCCCTGTAATCAGATTGGTGAAAATTTCACTATCATCATAGAGGTCCCATCAATCAATTCATAGAATCAGACACAGAGATCCACAACCAAGAAACCTGAGATCTTAATTGCATCCTTTAAGGGATTTGTGAAGGTCAATCTTCATTTTCAGCTTGACTGGATTTATAACCATCTGAACATACCTCTCAGTTCAAACTGAGAGAAGAGGGTACACTCTTGATATAGGTGGTTAACAATCCAGTTACTGGAGTCCTGAACTAAATTAAAAGAGAAAAAAGACCAACTGAGCACCAGCTTTTACCTCTGTCTGCTTTTGATTGTGGACAACTACATTTTGCTCCGCTACCATGCCTTCCTCAGCATGATGAGCCAAAACATTGCTTTTGTCATTACAGCAGAGAAAAGTAACCAAATATGTTAAACTGAAGCCAAAATTGGGGATGTTGCTTTGACAAACACAACCACTTGTTTTTTAGGCCTTCTGAATTGGTTGGTGAGAGGACTGTTGACATGTTTTGTAGCTACTATTAGAGGATATCAGGAGTGCTGAAAAAACTTGACAGGCTATTGAGTAGGTATTCAGGGCCTAAGAGAAATGCAGACAGTGGAAGATAGACCAATAACGATTTTGAGGGGAGTTTAATCCAATCGAGTATTGAATTAAAAGACATTCATGTTATACTCTGGCAAGTAATCTTGCTGCATTCTGCCCAAGTCCTGAAAATCTGGCTGGACAAAGATGATACCAACAAACATGCCAAACTGCAGGAGGAAAAGTCCATAAGGCCTCAAACCCACTAAAGAACTACAAGCAACTAAGGAAAACTGGGAGCAGGAGAGATGGCCTTCTCCAGGGGAGAACATGCCACTTGCTTGTCCATGATTTAACTAACAGTAAGCACTGGAAACACACATACAGGTAACTATATGTGTGTGTGTGTGTGTAGAAAGAGAGAAAGAGAGAGACAAAACAGTTTATATTTAGGAATTATATATTTATATACAAGTACATATATGCATTCATTAACAACTGATAAAAAAGATGCTATGAACTTGAAGAGTAAGGAGTATATGAGAGGGTTTAGAAGGGGATAGGAGACATGTTGTAATTCAATTATAATCTTAAGAATAAAATTTAAAAGTATGATGTTAAGGAAGGGAAATGTGAAAACAATGTAATATCTAGGTCATGGCATGGTTATTGTTTACTGTTCTTCATTACATCTGTAGTTAGAGGGAAAAAACTGTAGCTTGACAAGAAATTTCCTGTGAACTAGCTTAAAGTTGTATGCACAACTGTGGAGAAAGCAGCTGTAATTTTTAAAGATATTAGCACCATTAGATAAACTTTATACCCTGCAGCTAACAATGGGAGAGGTGCCTGAAAGACAAGATCCCCCTTCAAAGTCTTCAGCTGGTGAAGATAAAAATTCATTTAAAATGAGAGTGACTTAGCCAAAATACTTGAGAGATTGTGCTTTTAAACAAACTAAGTAGTGTTTCCCCCATGTTTAGCCAATTAGGTGCACAAATGCCACTGCAGAGATTGCAGAAAAGTTCCTTACTGTACCTTTAGCTGGCAGTAGAATTCAGCAATGTTATTCATATGGTATTGCAGGCATGAAAACATGCAAACATTGCAGAGTCACCAAAGGTGACATCAAGGTTCTAGAGAGACACTGAAGCATGACAAATTTTTAGAAAGCTTCATATTCCTTGCAAAGAGGCTAAGAGAAGCCATTGTGTGTTTTCATAGATGTGAAACCAAAATTGCAATGCAGACATCAGTGTTTTGGGGATGTGAGGAAAGCAGGAGACACTGAGTGAAACCAGTCCCAGAGAAGTTACACATGCTGTGCTGAGGGTGGCTGAAACTGATGGGCACACTCTGAGAGCCCACTGAAAATCAGCCACTGTCCTCACAAGCCTGGAGTGCTGGACATGCAGCTGAAGAGTTTGGCATTTGTGCTGGCAGGTTTGGGTCTTGCTTTGGCCTCATATAACAATACCCCCAGCCTTCCCTTTTGGAGTGAGAATGTTTGCTCTGCTCTTATAAATTGGAAGTAGGTGAGTAAATTTTGATTTTATGGGATCTTGCAGTTTGGAGCTTGTCTTAATCCTCTAGAGAGACACTAGCTTTTGAACAATGTTAGTTCTGTTAGGAATCTAGCTATTTACAGGTGAACCAGGTACAATTTACATCAGGGATGGTTATGAGATTTTGAGGACAAGGGGTCAATGGTTATGATTTAAAAGTGATGTGAAGCTATTCTTAACAAATTAGCTAGATTTAGAATCCCTAAAAGATACACCTCTGGTATTTATGTAAAGTGTTTCCACTGATAATTAACAGAGGATAGAAAACCCATTCTGGATGTTCATGCTATCATCCCATGGGAAATAACCCTATATGAATAGAAAGAGAAAAAATGGAGTAGAAGCAGGTAGATCAGTTAATAAAGTTATATAACAATGTTCAAGTCTATGAAACAAATAATTAGCAATACACACCACCAGTTTAAGAGAAAGCCCTGAAATGTAAGAAAGCTTTCAAATAAGTAACACAAAATAATTTTCTAGGGCAGTTATTTTAATAATTCTCATCAATATCTTGCCTTATAAATCAATAATACAATTCAGTCAATAACCAAACTACGTAGACAGTGAGATCTCTGAGTACATAGAATTTTGATAGACAAAGAACAGACAATTTTAATTTTTGGTTTTTCAAGACAGGATTTCTCTGTGTAGCTATGGAACCTCTCCTGGCACTCACTCTATAGAACAGGCTGCCCTTGAACTCACAGAGATCTGCCTGCCTCTGCCTCACAAGTTCTGGAACTAAAGGCTGTGCCACCATCGCCCAGCTGGACAGATGATATTTTATTGTAATACTTTAATCAATATTAAGAAATAATTTGACAATAGCTAGCCACTTTTTCCCTTCTTTTATTTAAATTTGAAACAAGGTTGCTTTACATATCAATATCAGTTCCATCACTCTATCATCCTCCCCTATTATCCCTACCAAACCCCGCCCATCCACAGTAAAAATACCTGAATGATCCTAAAATTACAAATAACATTGCCTAACCATACAGACTGTACAGCTTAAAGGGTGAACCCTAATGTAAAGTGGGGGCCCTAATTATGGTGTGATAATGTAAACTTATCAGTTTTAACAAAACCACTCAGGTGTGGGATGTCGAATTCTGAGAATGTTTGTGGCCAGGTATCTATAGGAAGTATTTTATATGCCTCTGACTTTTTCTATAAACCCAAACTCTATTTAAAAATATTATCTAAAGAAATCAGGAAGATAAGTCCAAATATTATATTGTATATTATGAACAGAATAATTTCCATGGACTTAAAAATCTTTGCAACTTCTCTAGAATGACTTTTGCCATTATATTCAAGGCCAAACCACAAAGTATAGCTTTTAAAAGTCTGTAAGGGTCCCAAATTTCAAGAGGTATGCTCTAAAAGATGCAATTGATTATAGATGCATTCTGATTTAGGCAAAGCTTTAGTCCAAAATAAATTCTCTATATGATAAGAGGTCTTTGGTGAATGTTTGCTGAAAGGCACAGAGGCGTGTGAATAAATATTTTCTCAAAGACTGTTAGACAGCAGTAAATGTCTTTGTCTTGATTATCATTAAACAACACATGCTGCATGGCATAATCTTTCCTGACTGAGAAGTAAAAACCCATCGATTCCTTTGCCAATTTCTCTGTAGAGCCTGGGTTGTAGCATTTCACCTTACAGATCTTGAGATTGTTAGCATATTTATTTTATTCTGGCTAGGTAAGTCAACAGATGAGATTAATATCCAAAAACAAAAAGAAATAATAACTAATCTCTTAAATATGTTGAAATTAAAAATACTAGGTTTTATCATAAGAACTAATTGTACTAATTAAAGTACTATGTTAGACTGCAAGTTTGTAACTCAAAATTATAATTTAGGTAGAATCTCTAAGTTTGTTTTTTACGTAAACATGATTTTAATAAAAATGTATATTACACTTCATCAATATGTATCATTAACCAAATGCTGTAAAAATTGGAAATATATGTAGTATCCAAGAAATATATTAATATAGACTATTGCATAATGCTAGGAATATGTGGGACTCTACCAAAGTCATTCACAAATTAAAATTTGAAGCATACTAAATTTTCAAAGGAAAATATGCATTTGTAGTCTATGTTTGATAATTATAACGAAGGGATACCTGTCTACACCTTGGTTTCCTAGTTTTTATGGAAGGTTGTGTTATGGAAACACAAAAGAAGAAAGAAAGAAATGATTGTATGGTTCCTTGCAAACCTAGAATGTTACATGAATTCTAAATGTAGATAATAAATAAGGAGAATATATCTCTCAAAATATTAGTCAAGCTACTGATATATTTAAAAATGATGTCGAGTAAGATGTTTCTAAAGCCAGACAAGACTGACTTTGCATCTCAATTCCTTTGCTTTGTATTCATTCAGGTGGCTTGCTTAACCCTTCTTGTTTTTTGAAAAATACACATAATTTTTTTATCAAAGATTAGGTAGAGTACCCTGTGTAAAATTCAGCGCATATAAATCATATACTGAACAGTCACAAATTGTCTTTCCTCTTTTCTGAATGATAAATTTACCTTAACAATAGTTTTAAAATGACAAAGATAATGTAGTTACTCAATAAGTGTTAGAAGCATTACCCTACGATTCCTAGTAGATTGTCTTAGTGTAGACATTAGATTACTTTATAAATATACACAATTCTTAGGTGCTATAAATGATAATAAATGGTGAGGAAGAATTCTTGTTATGTAACAATGAACAGGCTTAGACTGGCTTTGGTGGTGAATGCCTTTATTCCCAATACATGGAAAACAGAAGCAGGGGATCTCTGTGAGTTCAAGGCCAGCCTGGTCTACAGATCATGTTCCAGGACAGGCTCCAAAGCAATAGAGGGAAATCCTGTATCAAAAAAAAAAAAAAAAAAAAAAAAAGAGTAGGCCTTTCTCTTTCTTGAGATAGCTAAGAATGAGCTTGTTTCTTACTACTAAGGGTGGGGTTTGTATTCAAAACTACTATGAAAAGCATTTCTAATTTGAAGATTATCCTTGGATTCTATAATGCTTTATAACTTGGATACTTTTTCTTTTTAGAATATTAGCAGGTATATGAGATAGATCTAAAAATGCAATTAATATGTATGCCATATACACCATTGCTAAGAAATCTAGGACAAAGTACTCACTTTTAATTCTAGCAATTTCAGTCCATACATTTATTACCTTTGGACAAAATCTGTACAAACTGATGGTTTTTTTAATGCTTCCTCAACTTGCCTTTTGCTACTTTACTTTCTATAGTGGTGATATGTTATTTACGATTTACTAAAGTTTGTCTGAGGATTCAGTAAGCAAAGCCAGCCTCAAGCTATAGAGATCAGGCAGTGTTGGTACACACATTTAATCCCACCACTTGGAAGGTAGAGCTGGACAGATCTTTGTTAGTTCAAGACCACACTGAGCTACATGAAAAATATTCAGTCCTAAAGAGGAACAACTCACACAAAGATAATCTCAGCACTTGGGATCACACACCTTTAATCCCAGGACTCATGAAAGGTATTTAAGATGGGAAAAGGATCTCAGAGCTGGCATTCATTTTCAAGCCACATTGAGGATAGGGCAGCATTCTAAGAGTAGTCTCTAGTCACACTGAAGAGAACATAGCAGTCTGAGTGAATCTGAGGAGCAGTAAAGTCAGCAGCGGTCAGGGAATCACCCCTTTGGTCTGAGCTGAAGTACAGGTAAGAGCAGCTAGTGGACAACTGCTTTGCTTTTCTGATCTTTAGTTTAAAGGTGGAACCCCAATATGTCTCTGGGTCTTTTATTTATTATGTCACATATAGTATTAAATTTTTAAGTGTTTTTGTTCTTATTTAAAGTACAGAGGAGTTATTGCATAGCAGATTTTTGACATGAAAGGAAAATATGCTGGCTTTGTTTCTCCCAAGGTTTTAAAAATGATTTACCTTCCTTAATACAATATTTACAAAACATATTTTACTTTGGAATCCTGGGCCTCTCACATATGTTTCTCCTTTCTCTAAGGATTTAAATCACAAGCCATCTAACTAGTTAATATCTGTGTTTGCAGTAACTTTTGATTTCTTGCACCTAGGGTTTCATGCTCTATGGAATGAATTTATAAATAAATGAATAATGTGGGTTCAAGGATGATATGTAAACTGAATCATAATTGTGATAGATTCAGCTTTATCCTCTTGCATCTTCTAATGCCATTTTGAAGATTCAATGGACAAAAACAACAGAAAATATCTTCATAAACTGCTTAGTAAATTGGTTTCATTGGCAAATGGTACATGTTTACAAAAACTATGAAGTTTGCTTCTCCTTAGGAGAGGAAAACAACAAACAAACCAGGAAACAGGTGTTTCTGAGATATGAGCTCTTTAATTTCTGCTTCTAATTGGGAGGTAACAATCTGCACCCCTCTTAGCATTCTGTTAATGAGTTTAAAATATCTCCACAGCATTTGGTACATATGTCTATAACAATCCCCTTTATATATTTAAGTGATTTCCTTACTGCCTCTTCTGCTACAATACTTGTCACTAAGTTACAGAGGTAACCTTTTATTCGCTTTAGTCCTATATCCACTATTGAAGGTATTACCCTCAATAAGCTATTTGAGATAATTAAAATTAATGTTAACTGTCATCTTGACAGGGTCTGAAATAATGTAGGAGACAGGCCAGACCACCAGCCACATCTGTGTCGGATCATTTAGTATCCAGTGTTCCTGTGAGGGATCATATTGATCCAGTTTATTAAAGTGTGATAAATTCATACTAAAAGTAGGGGTGCCATTCCCTGAACTTGGGTCTTAGAAAGTAAAAAATGGATAGAGATAGCTGAGCATAAGCATTCAATTGTTCTCTGCTCCTTGGCTCATATACAAGGTGACTAGATGCTTCAAGGTCCTGCCACTGTGAATTCTTCACCAGGTGGGACTGTAACTTCTAACTGTAAGCTAAATAATACCCCTTTTTCTTTGCGTAGATTTGTTCATGGTGTTTACTCACAGCAGCAGGAAAGAAACTAATAGAGATGTATTTGCTAGACAAACTAGCACTTCATGTCTAATACAAATCTCTCTCTGCTTGATGTTTGGGGCTGGTAGATACATAAAGTGGTCGGGAAAAGCAAATATACATCATCAATTTGTAAGTGCCAGTGTCAGCATCTCTTTACCTGAGGACCTTTCCAAAGCTGAGGGAAAGGATTGTTAAAAGTCTACTACAAGTCTGCAGTGCCAGAGAGCTATCATTCTAAACGCAAACCATCAACAAGTGACTGACAACAGTTGATGTTTAACTTATCCTTTGCCCTAGGATGGGTTAACTTGGAGATGTGTGTCCTATTGAAGTTTTGTTTGTTCATTTGTTTGTTTGTTTGTTTCTTAGCCACAGGAAGTGTGAGCTTGACTCCTTTGCTGCTCTTTCTTCTCTGTGATACTGGTTCCTGTCCTGCTTGTTGTTTCTGTACCTCCTCCAAGACTCGTTTCTATGCAAGTCCTCTTGGGTTTACTTAAATAGAAATTCAGTCTTTGCCCAAATCAAAATGACCAATCAGATTTTTGGAATAGAAGAAATGCATGTTTTTTTTCTCTTAAACACATATGTGCATATGCAAGGGTGGGAAGGTGGAAGAGTAGGGGATGGCAAAAGAGGTGGAAAGAACCAGACCATGAAGCTTTCTGTCCAGCCAGCCTAACCCAAAATAGCGAGCTCTAGGTTCAGTGGGAGACACTATTTCAAAGAGATAATGTAATAATACAATAAATCAGGATGTGTAAAATCCTTCACAGGCAAACAGTATAGCACAATAGCACATTCACCTGGTGTATACATGTACACACACACACACACACACACACACACACACACAGAGAGAGAGAGAGAGAGAGAGAGAGAGAGAGAGAGAGAGAGAGAGAGAGAGAGGTTTGTTGGCTTTTTTAAAGTTAGTATAGAGATGCAATACTTTTTTCTAATTAAAAATTTCAATTTTATTTACTCAGTGCATATGTGTGTATTCATAAATGTCAGAGCAGGCTTGGTGGTGAGTACCTTTATCATTTAACCATCTGATCAGCCTTGGTTTCTCTTTCTCTTTCTTTGATGCTTTTTCCAAAGCACTGCTAATAAATGTGAAGGTAAATTCTACAGGGAGACCTTGGGTTGCTTTTCTTGTTATTTGTCTGCTCATTGACAAGTCTCTATTCTATTTCTAGGTGCCAACAGTAGCATGAGAAATGCAATTTATGAGATTATCTCTTCAAAATAGGTGTTCACAGCAGAAAATCAGAGTGGACAGTCTTGATAGGGCATCCAGAATTATTATGGGACAACAGAGTTCTGTGATAGCACATAGGGAGAAATCTAACCTAAGCTTTTTATATAGGTTGTCCCCTAAGGAAAATTGTATAGTTTCATTTGATGAAAATATCATTTATTTTCTCTAGCCAAACATGCCATGTGCTCTTTTATTCTTACCCTTCATAATTTGATCCTATTCCCACACTACCTTTAAGAAATAGGCTTTGTCTATTTAATATGGCATTCTCATACTAGCATACTGCCTAATCCAACAATGAACTACCATAGCATTCTGCAAATAGAGATAATTTAACAGTCATACCAAGTATTTCAACTGTTTTCTCTGTGTGAGTTGCAGATACTTGGGGTCTTCACCCTAACAAAGCTGGCCTTCTTCATGCTAACCATCCACTGGTGAACCTATTCTATTTCTGGTGTTAAATAAGTTTCTTTTTTTGAGTAATAATGATATATTTATTTTGTTCAACAAAATATAAACTATGGATTGTATAATATATTTAGAATTACATTGTACAAATCAGCAAATTTCCTGCGTGTGTGTGTGTATGTGTGTGTGTGTTCGTTCACCAAAGAATTTATTTATGGCAATACTCTCAAATTCTGTTTTAAATAAAACCTCTAGGTAGTTAAAATTAAATTTTAGATATTATTGACTATGACATTAAATCAGTTTCTTTATACCTGTTGTGAGTTTCTCATTCTTCTTCTTGATATTTTTCATCTTTTACTTCATTCATTTTAGACCTACATTGCCATGATAACATTCTGTCGTGCTCCTCTGAATGACAGCATCATTCTGATTTGAGATAACTCTGGGCTTGCCTTCAGCCTACAAGACACCATTTCACACTTTCCCATATTAGGGCAGCATAAGAAGAAAGTATCTATTTGCTTATCCACCCTTCTTAATTCATTTCTCCTTAAGGAAAGGGGGGCTAGATAAGTTTTCCAGTGAGGTGTAGCATTCATTTTACTGAACTCAAGATTTTCAACGTGACTGTTTTAAATGTAGTCAATTTTACAGTGGAAGTCAGTTTAGGAGTATTACCTAAAAGAAAAAAAGTCTACTTTACATATACTTTTATACTTTTTGAGCTATGTTTGTATGACTTTCTCAAAAATCAGGGGTGGGGTAGTAGTCTGGGTCCAGGAAATGTTACAGTTTATATAATATTCTGATATATATATATATATATATATGCATTCATTACATAATTTTCCTTACTTTCAAGGCATAAGGAGTCTGCCTACAGTTCGCAGCTTCTGTCATTTCCAAACAACACAAACCTGAAATTTCTATCTTTTTTGTTTACAAGGGGAGCTGCATTTGAGAGGGGATCTCCTGTATCCCAGGTTTGTTTCAGATTCTCCATGTAGACAGTGATGACCTTCTATGGCCAATTCTCCTTCTAACTCCCAAGTGCTGTGATCACAGGCCTGCAATTTCTTTTCATCTCATCCTTTTACTGGCTCACACAGGTGGTATTGGAAGGTAGTAAAGGAGAAAGAAATTAAACTCACAGGATGATGTTTTCCCAAATATTTTGAAGCACTTGGCTTTCTGCTGACAGTATGTAGGGGATGGGAGAAAGATAGATGTCCTACAACTAAACCCTACTCAACTTTTGACTTTCTTGGATAACAACTTTTATTTTCCTAGTATCTTTATACACCATTTGCCAAAAACCTATTTATTTTTTCATGGGAAATGTTTCTTCTTGTGCAAAGACTTCCAGTGGCTTTATTCCCTTCATACACTTCAACAATTGTTCTGGTCAGTATTTTGTGGTACTCAATTATAAAAGTAAGCATTCATATGGCACACATTTATGCCCCTCATTATTATATTCACAATATTGTTTTTAACACTTCACTTTCAACCACTTTAGTTTCACAACAATTCTTAATAGATACTATCTATCTACTTAGTAGATATATACTACCACCATCCCAATATTAACAAGGGAAATGAGTCTAAAAATCAGAGAAGTTAAGTGAGTTCACAGATGTTAACCAGACCAATAAATTGTTCTAAATAAACTGGTGACACACATAAAGGCATGAAGGGGTAATAGGACTGGATATGATTATTAATTAACATATTAAATAATAGAGAAAGGGCACTGGCTGCATGTCAGCTACTGTACTCAGTTTGTAATTCAGACAGGACTCAAAAGATTCACTTTGAGATGCTAAAAGACACTTTGTGTTTGAAAGAATTTAGTGATGCATGTAGAATTGACATTCTCTTCTTAATTTGAATCTAACTCCTATCTACAAACATCTGTCTTTTCTTGCTTTAGAAGGTTAAAGCATAGAGGAAATATACCAACATAGTGACATTTTTCCATTTGCAGTAGGTCATGCAAAAAGTCACCTGCCCCCTAGACTACATCTCTACACTATTTAATCAGTGAATTTTCAAAAGCCCATGGCATAGCCTATTACACAGGAATTGGAAAGTCTACTGAAAAACACTGTAACTACAAAGCATGTTTTGTTTCTTTAAGTTGTATGAGGAAAATATAATGTATTTGAGCAAGATGTGTATCTGCATATGTGTATATGTCTTGAAATCATCAGCAAAGTGTGAAAACTACTTTATTATACTCAGCTACTTTTAACATATATACTTTTCATTTTATATCCTTTTATCAAAAAAAGAAAGAAAAAGAAAGAAAAGAGAAAAAAAGAAATGTAAATAACTCATGTAAGTTGGTTAGTCTTGTAGTTCAATCAATGCTGATATCAGACTAAATTCTTACAGCAATCAAGAGATTTTTCTTTGGAAAATTAAATCTACAATGTTCTGCTTTTTCTCACAATAAAATACATTTTTTTCCTATTCTTTCAAGCATTGCCTTTTTTCTCAGTGCTTTTAATTCTGAGCCCATAGAACCAGATAACTGTTCATTTATAAAGTAACCTGAACACATTTTAAAGAACATTAACAAATATTCCCATAAAACAATCAGTTCACTTCAACATAAATAATATTCAATATTTCCTCTATATGGGCTTTTAACATCAACTGACTTATTGCTGACACAATGGAAGAACTGTGTGGAGATGCACAGTTGACTAGTACTATTTGCAGAGCGGCATTCACCCATAAAACAGCAATGTTATTTTAAGCTTCAAAAGTGAAAAGTGATTTTGCACATTGATGAAATTTATTTTATTATCCTCTTCTTTTTTATCATACATAGATGCTATTCCATCTATATTAGATCAGAGAGAGCCAAAATCCACTGCATAGTAGATTGTATCTTATCTTCCTATCACAATAGACATTTTCCATTTATTTAAAATTTTCATGATTACTGTTATCACTTCTGTTTCTTTTCTCCATCATCATATGCCAAGAACTCAGCCAGGTGCAAGACTCAAACATGTTAGCAACTGGTTTGGTACAGGCATTAGTTAATTAGAAAAGTTGTTCTTGAATAAACCAAATTGTTGTGTACCCACAGCTCAGCACCTGGCATAGAATGGAGAACACAGTAAGTCATTTGCAAATTACGGCTAAATAAATAGATGGATGGACAAATTAACTAACTTGCCAGACAAAGCTACCTTCCATCTAGTTTTGAGTTACTTAATAATTTAATAGTTTAATTTTATTTAATCAATCACTTTATGAATTCCTATACAGTAAGCTCTTTTAAAAAGTTAGTTAAGCTTTTAATGCCCTTCCCCAATAATGAGATTGATGGCTGCCTTATATGCTATCCTAGAGCCTTCATCTAGTAGCTGATGAAAGCAGCTAAATACTGAGCCAAATTCCTGGAATCCAGTTGCAGAGATGGAGAAGTGCTGAGCAAAGGTGTCAAGACCAGGCTGAAGAAACCCACAGAGGCAGCTCACCTCAACAAGGGGGAGCTCATGGACTCCAGTGTGATAGATGGGAAACCAGCATAGGGGTGACCCAGACTCCTGAATGTGGTTATTAATTAGGAGGACTGTGCAGTCTATGGGGCCTCTGGTAATGGATCAGTAATTATCCCCAGTATACAAATGGTCTTTGGGTGGTCATTCCACATACAGGAATACTCCCTCAGCCTAGACACATGAAGGGGAGCCTAGGCCCAGCTCCAAATGATATGACAGGCTTTGTGGACTCTCCATGGAAAGCCTCACTCTCCCTGGGGAGCAGAAAGCAGATGGGGTGAGGGAAACAGGGGAGGATGGGAAGTGCAGGAACTGGGATTGACATATAAAACAAGTTTTTCTCAAATTTAAACAAAACAAATAAACAAAATTTAATTAAGTATTAAGGGAAATGGAAAGAAGAGCAAGTTCAAGAAAAACAATCTGTATCTTCATAATTCTTACAATCTAGTGCAACAAAAAATAAGATAACCTTCATTAATACAGATACAACAATATGAAAGAAAACAGTAATTGTAAGTAATTTTTCAGGGCAACTGAGATTCAAAGTAGATATCTTGGATCCCCAAAGCCATGAGGATCATCTACCATGTAAAGTACAAACTTTGAAACAGCAAAGATCTGAGTTTGAATCTCAGCTCCTGCATGACTTGCTGGGGTTACCATGGTAAAATTATTAAGCCATTTTCATAATTATTTTCTTTTGAAGATAGAAACAAAATGTTTTAATACATATACTACAAATGTTTTACATGGTGAATGTTTTTCAGAGATTATTCTTTATCATGAATGAAATCTTAATGTGTTTTAAATTGGAATATGGAATGTGGCTAGTCATTAAAAAGTCTGTTATTAAATGGAAAGCAAATTATTATCATAAAATTTCAAATTAGACACAGAAAATACTATTGGAGTCAGGCAGACCCAGAAATAAGAGTTATCAAGTGATTTGCTAGTTCTGTGCCAGAGCAGGGTGCCTGATATAGTCAAACCTCCAACTTTCCTCATCTATACAGTGGAGTTTCACGGGGATATAATAGATCATTGTGTGAGATAAAATGGGAAAATAATGATTGCCACGTTGTTCATGGAGCACTTCATAGAGTTCTGAGTGAACATAATAAAAGTCTTCACTTTTCTATTTAAAAACTAGACTCCAAATTGATGAAATTCTTGCCTTATCTAGAATCACTATCAGTTATTTCATTAATGCTATATAATAGAATTGTTGGTGTCTTTAGGAAATTTGAAGGGAATAAAATAATATATCAGACATCATGAATACAAAATTCCAGACTTTAGATCTTTGAAAATGCTAAGTATCACTGGTTATCTGGGAAAAGCAATCTACTACAGGTATTGTCAGAAGCAATGCAGTACAGGGTATTCCTGCATTTGAATTACTAAAAGGATGATAAGATAATGCTGTGAGAAAAATATTGGGAATAATTTTGAGTATTAAGTCTTACCACTTCTCAACAAAGTTTCCCTTGGCCAATTAACCGATCATGTATATCTATAAATTAAAAGTGTAATTCTTTTTATTCTAATCATTTTTGGTGTACATATGTGCACACACACACACACAAACACACACACACACACACACACACACACACAGAGATAGAGAGAGAGAGAGAGAGAGAGAGAGAGAGAGAGAGAGAGAGAGAGAACATTTTTGGCTCTATGATCTAGGCTATTATATTATTCAATAGCTTACAACTTGATTGCTGTATTTGTTTTTATTTTTAAGGCATTTAAAAGTGATATCAACATATCATGAGACATTCTACATAATTTATTAAGTATCAAGGTAACAGTAAAGTTCATTTTTCATGAATATACATGATTAGTTATTGTACATTGTCACTCCAGAATAAAAAATAGGCTTTTAAAATAGTGTAATTTGATATGTTAGTAGAGAACTATTAAAATTAAGATAGCTACTTGAGTTCCTCACAAGGCTATGCAGTTAGAGGAACACTATGAAAAAAAAACTGTAATTAAATGTTACTCATTGGGACATTTGTGCCATCTAACAAAGTGACCAAGAGGCTACAATTACATAAGCAATAAGAAGAACTCACAATTAAAAACTAAACTATTTGGTATATTACTATAAACTTGAGGGCAAAAATCTTAAGCAGTCAAAGTTTTGAAAACAATTTATCCCAGAATTCTTATGGCTACATGTGGAAAGTCTCACATTCTATTTGTCTGAACCTCTTTTCATTTGTCTCATGAATCTGCCTTACAGGATAACTGTGTTTTTCGGTGATTGGTAATCAAAACATTAAAGATATTTAGGCTACTGTTTTTATGTATTTTATTATCCCTTTTATTGATTGTCATATTTTCCATGATATAAAATCATATGACTTTTTACAAACTTTTAAACCATATAA
Source organism: Cricetiscus sungorus (assembly GCA_030556225.1). NCBI lineage: Eukaryota > Metazoa > Chordata > Mammalia > Rodentia > Cricetidae > Cricetiscus > Cricetiscus sungorus. Next base: position 54,460,333 of record JANBXA010000007.1, on the reverse strand, counting down.
TCATTGAAACTATCAGTAAAAAAATACAGAGTGTGTCCTTTATACAGCAGTTTCCTCTACCTTGATTTGGTCCCTTGTCCAATGCCTTCATCATTGGTAATCACTGAGCAAATTGCTGCTTTTAGAGTTTCTTATTTATAGAATGTTCTATAAATGGAATTATATCCTATTTAGTCTGGTTTCTTTCAGAAACTCACTTGAGAGTCATCTATGTTGTTATGAGTATCAATAATTCATTTATTTAGACTGTATTAAAATATTCCATTGGGAAGATGGACCATTATTTGTCCATTAATTAATTACTCAGTGGACATTTGGTGTCCTTCCAAATTGGCTATTACAGACAAAACTTCTGTAGACATTTCTGGGCAGATGTTACATATTTTTTTTTCAATTGTCTTGAAATAAATGTGTAGAAATATTCTTGTGGGTTTCTAGCACATGTAAGTCTAACTTTATAAGAAGCTGTCATTTGTCTTCCAGGGCAGTTGAACTGTTCTGCATCCCAACAGCAATGTGTGGAAATAACCTTCATCATCTTTAGCCTCTGATAGTGGCCCCTTTTGTCCTTTCCTTCATTCATAAAAGTCTGTTGTTGAATCTCATCGTGATTTTGATTTTTTATTTTAATACAGAATAATTAAATATTTGCAACATTCCTGTAAAGTTCTGACTACAATTTAGTGCTAAGGTTTTTTCACTGTCATGAAACATATTCATGTGTTCAGTAAGTTCTGAAGTCCTCTTAAGTCTTAAGTCCTCTTAAGAGTAGCATCATGGTTCTCATCTCAGTGAGTTCTGTGCTCAGCTTTCTTCATGCCATTACAAGTCTAGCCCACTAGATGGCAGCTGCTCAATTGTTTGAAACTTTGAGGTAGCTAAAGTTAAGGCAGTGATTGTATAACAAAGGGATAGAGTTTGATTTTTCTGTGATTAGAAGAGAAGGAGAGGAGGGAGGACACTTCACTGACTGCCAAATTGGAGTTCATTGTATCCTAATGTGTGTGCTTTTACAGTAATTTCAATGTAAATTTGAAGTTACCATATATGGATCCAGTACAACTTGCAAAAATACAAAAATCCAGTGTCTTTTCAATGTAAATCAGAGACATCATCTGGTAAACAAATACCTTGTTGCAAGCATATTCAGAAACAATGTCTAATTTGTTTTGAAATATTTTATAGAATCCTTTTTATAATTTAAAGAATATCCTTGTAACTATAGATGTTTGTAAGTTTTGGAATACAAAACCTCTGTATTTTCTGAAAGAGCTAGAGCCAAACTTAGACATTGGTTAATGTTTGTTTATTTTTCATGCTTATTTTGATTCCATATAAGGACCCCTTTCCAAGTTGATTTCATTCACTAATATAATATATACTAAATTCCTATTTTGTACCAAGATTTCAGTTATACATACTAAGAGTCAGAAGGCCTAAAACATGATTTTACACAAAAATATAAATACTAATTATTATTGTTATTGCAGTATGAGTGCCAAGGGGTTTTATCATATAGAAACATCTGAATTACCAATTAAACTAAAAAAATTTACATTGCAGAGGTGGTGACTAAGTCTCTGAACATGACATGTAGCTGACATGAAAACACAGTACAAAGACAGTGTAGACTTAAGATGTTATCTGACAGTCAGTCTTTGCAACTTTGTACCATGATATGAAACAAAATATTTCTGTGCCATTAGTGGTAGGCAATTTTCAAGAGTTAATGTCTTCCACAATTGTGCATGTAACTTTTATGATGTTAATAGAGCAGAAAGTACCAAAAGAGAGCTCTAAGACAGCAGCTGGATGGATGACAGAGCCATAAAACAGGAGACATACTTACAAGAACAATAACACTAAAGATGTTTTTTGAAAATGTATATATAAACCTACTTATTGTATTGTTTCCTGAAATATATATGCATACATATATAAAAGTAATTAAAAACAGCTTTGCCTCAAAAAGGGACAATAATGTCCCTATAAGCTGTCCCCAGCAATTAAAAGCCCAGTACAAGTAATAGTTGGTTTCTTTGGACTTTCCGGCCAGTGGGCCCAATAGATATCACCCCACTACACTCATACACACATTATTGGCTATTGCCATTGTCCTTTGTTACCTTCTAGAACTTTGTGATAAGAACTATCACTGAATACACTGTATTCCTCTATTCGTGAGTCATACAACATGAAGAAATCAAACTGGTATGAACCTGGAAACTACATCCTTAATTTCATGATGGAAGATAGTGTACATACAATAAAGGAAAGAAGAAATCATCAATTTTATCCAACCATAAAACCTACTGTTCTGGCATGCCCACTGGTGCAATTATGGCATGGATGTCATGGGAACAACCAACCACTTTCTGATTGTATTTAAGACTTGCTCCACAAAATGGAAATCATAGTTAACACTATTACTGGGGCCAAGACCCTGTGGCTAAGAAGCTCTTAAATCCTAGCAGATATCCTACTACTATTATTCTTTTAAATTGGCATAAATTTAAATTGGCATAAATTAAACTAATTCCTAATGATTTATTGTTATATCCATAGATTAATTCATCCAGCTCTCAGCCCTCATCAGAGAAGTTTCTTTTTACAATAGATGACAATTAACACAAAAATCCACAGTAAGTCAAAATGCAGAGAATAAGAGTCTGTGTAATGCACAGCCTTAAATGGGACAACTTTATTATATCTCCTCCTTTCTGGGCTCAAGGATCATCATTGAAGAGGGAGCAGAAAAACTTTAAGAGCTAGAGGCAGTAGATGACTACCATGAAACAGTGTTTTAACAATACAGTATTTGTATGTAATGAACTCAACTGTGGTTTTGACAGCATAAACAGGACTTTAACAACATCAAGCAAGACAAAATCTCAGCATGGAGCAGGGAGGTAGACATGAATTCTACCACTAGCTAAGGAACAAGTGACAATTTATAACTGCTGGGACAGTCATCTTCCTTTATGGTTGTGATCATTGGTAGGGAATGTTCTAATGGATGACCATGTATCCAGGGTTCTATAGGCCACACAGATTAGATTCACTGAATTTAAAATATGAAAGAAAGAAAGAGAGAAAGAAAGAAAGAAAGAAAGAAAGAAAGAAAGAAAGAAAGAAAGAAAGAAAGAAAGAAAGAAAGAAAGAAAGAAAGAAAGAAAGAAAGGGACACTAATTCCGGTGTGTGTGAAAAGGTATAGATATGAGAAGAGTTGGGAGAATGGTTTTAACAGATGTGAATATGATCAAAATATACTGGATGATATTGTCAAAGAATTACTAAAAATATTTTAAGAGGGAGAAAAACCATCGTATCTTCATCATTTACCTAAGCCAAAAGATTATGGAATATCATAAGTTATAATCTTCAGCTGTTGATATTACAATGATATTCTACAGTCAACACAAAGAATATATCTAGGAGTATTAGTGAATCCTCAAGAGTCAGAGACACATATGGTACAATACCATGGTGGCTATGCCATGCACACTTCCCTGTCCTTCAAATTCTTTGTCTCGGTTAGAAGAGTGGAATGTACAAGAAACAACTCAATGTTTTCCCCAATTATATTACTTAAGTTCTTACAAGTTCTTGAGTGACCTCAATTTTATCAAAGATTATATCAATTTTAAGAGCCAGAGAGGTCAAGGGCATCACAAAACCTCACAAAATCAACTAACCAGAGCTCATAGGGGCTCATGGAGTCTGAAGCAACAAATGCAGGACCCTGAGCCACATCTTCTGCATATATCTTATGGTTATATAGCTTGGTATTCTTGTGGACTCCCAACAATGGGAGTGGGGAAGTCCCTAACTTTTTTCCTGGGCTTGGAATCCTTTTCCTTCTACTTGGTTGCCTCATCTAGCCCTAATATGTATTATATCTTATTAGCCCCTGCTTTATTAACATCTCTGAGAGGCCTGTTCTTTTCTGAGGGGAAACTGAGAACTAGTGAATCTGGTAGACAGGGAGGTTGTGGGGGGAGGGGATGGGAGGAGAGGAGGGAGGAGAAACTTTGCTCAGGATGTAATCCATGAGAGAAGAATAAATGTTTAAAAATGATCTTAAGTATTTTTAAGCATAATGATATTCTTTCCTGCTACCTCAACTCCCATTTGCTTTCAGCCTTTAACCACTCGGTTCTGCTGTAAATGACCTAAAATTAAATACTTTGATTCCTATTCCAAAAGTTCACCTTCACAAAAGTTCATGTTATCTTTATCTGTATGTTTTCCCTTTATAGTTATAATTTAATTTAATAAGCAGGTAATAACCCTGTACTGCACGCAACCTACTTAGGTATAACCTATTGCTGGGGGATGGAAACAAACGGTGCTTTCTATCATAGACTCCTAATTCTCCTGCGTTGTAGTACCTTTAGCAAAATACAGCTTAAATACTATAGAGAACAGGGAATAAAATACCAGTGACTGTGGACTCAGAAGGACCTAGTGTTTGCACTTCTCTCTCAATTTATCAATGTTCCTTAAATTTTTAGAAATAAAGTCTGGTGAGATGGCTCAGCAAGTAAAATACTTGCACTTCAAACCTGAAGATGAAAACAAATGTACAAGTGGAGAAAGAAAACCTGACTCCACAAATTTGTCCTGAATTTCACACACAACACAGGTATGTATCACACAAGGGAGAGGAGAAAGAGGAGAGGGGATCAGGGAGACACAGAGAGACAGACAAACATCTAGATGCAGACAGAGAAAGAAAGACTTTTTTTTTAACTAAAATACATTATTTGTTTGGTAGTTACTCTTAATACAGATTTTCTTGCTATTTGTCATGTAGCTCCAAAAAGTCATTTTTTTTTTCTGCAGACAGGCCTCATGTTGGAAACACCTTCCATGGACTGCAAGGAATTTCTGCATCAGAAATTACTTGATACATGATCCACCTTCTTTTAATAAGACTTCTTTCTCTGATCATATTTTCCAGATTTATTCATTTATGATAATGACATTTTAACACTCTTCCCAGTTGGTTAAATAGATGACTGTTTTCAACTATTTGATTACTTTCAAATTCAATCCATGTCCAACAAGATACTTATTTGATTCCTTCTCTTTGTGTGTCACCTTCCAAAATAAGAATGTTCCTCAGCATTCTTCAAAGCTGAAAATAAGGGGAAATCTTAAATATTATCGTTAAAGTGATAGATTCAAACATATTTTAATGTAGTATATTTCAATCCAATCTTTAATTATTATTTTATTGACACAAACATTAGCTTACTTTGGCCATTGTTAGTATACTGTCTTTTGAGTCATTTTACTGTGACACTATGAATTTGATTTCTTACACAATAGGATAGTCTAGATCTATCTTGTATTACTCCTATACTAGTCCCAAAATCAGCCACCAATTTTCATTTTTTCCAAAAGCCCCATTTCCTTTTAATAGACAATTATATTTAGAGTTGACAATGAAGGATGTATAGTCTAATAAAGTACTTGATTAGCAAGTATAAGACCCTAGATCCAACCTCAGTTCCAAAAAATAAACACAAAATAAAGGCCATACATGGAGGTGTTGGTGTCATTTATTGCACCTTTATGCATATCTTGACCTTCTGGCAATTATCATGGTTCACAGTTATTGCAGTTGGGTATGACTGTTAGGGGGTTTTCCTTATTTTTTAAAAATTTTATTGAATTCATGCATGTATTTGTATGTGCATGTATGTGTTTGTGGGAACGCATGCATCATAGCAGTCAAAGAATAATTTTCAGGAATCAGTTCTTTCCTTCTATCATAGGATCAACTGTTTAATTTTTCCCCTCCCTTAGAAGCATTAATAGCATGTTGTGAAACCCTGGAAGCTAGAAAGAGACATGCCGGTCTGACCTAGGACAAATCATCCAGTCTTTTGACTTAAATGCAGTCTTCAGCAATAAGAACCTACCCTAAACCCCTGACAGACAACAAAGGGCTCCAGCAATAATCCTTATTGTTTTGGGATTCATTAAAACTAACCTATTCAAGCCAAGCTTTGGTGGCACACACCTTTAATCTCAGCACTTAGGAGGCAGAGGCAGGCAGATCTCTGTGAGTTTAAGGCCAACCTGATCTACAGAGCAAGTTCTAAGACAGGCTCCAAAGCAATACAGAGAAACCCTGCCTTGAAAAACCAAAAAGTAAATTTTTAAAAAAAATACTAACCTATCCAAACATTTGAAGGAAGGTTCCTCTTGACTAGCACCGAGGTTTATATTAGTTTGTTCTTATGTACAGCACTGTCATCCCAAGAGGCTTAACTTCCTTTAAGGTTTCTGTGCATGTGTGTACATTTATATATGTATATGATCATATATGTGTATAAATATGCATGTGTATGTGTGTGTATGCAGATACACTTACTTCTTTGTTATTGTATATAATTTATAATTTTGGGTAAATATAAAGTAAAATGATTCTTGAGATTTTATAAAATAATCTTGGTGTTATTTGTCTCTGGTTCCTCCTTCTGCTTCTATATTTACTTTCCTCTTTCCTCCCCAGTTGGAGCGCCCTCCCCTATTATTCCATTTCCCACTTTATATCATCTGTATCCTGCTATTTCTTGAACATAATACCCCCCACTTATGGTTCCTTTATCCTTTCCTGGTTTCTGTTATTTACTGTTTCTTACTCAATTATCACTGCATCCCCCAGGATGTGTAGTACAAACTCCTCTGAGCAGTGATGTCGCATTACACTGTTCCTCTTTTCCTCCAGTGAGGCAAACATTCGCTTCCTGAAAACTGCACTAATTCTGTGACTGAGCCCTCCTCAAGAAGGAGCTAAGTGAAGCCCCAGTGAGCAAGAAAGAACTCTGAGGCACACCTACTGATATGGCTAGCTTCCTCTGAATATTGGCACTTAAGTAGCAATAAGGCAGAGCTGCAGACAATCCTCAAAAGAATGGTTGCAACCACAGACCTTACTACATTATAAATCTCTTGGAACACCACACCCTAAGCTCAGAAAGGTAAGCAAAGCTCTCCTATTTACTCAAGACTTCTTTTAATTAGGGCCCTGGGGCTCATGGAAAGTCTCGGAAGTTAATCTCAAAGCAGCTCTCATATTTAAAGAGAAATGGCCTTGGTGGGAAGATATGTTTTTAAAATCTAGGTCTGTTAGCTGGGAATTCAAACCAATATGATTAGAGTTTCCAAGCACTGTGAAGTTAATTAAGGAAAGTCAAGAAGTGGTGCAGGTAAAAAGATGGATTTCTTCTCTTTAGCACAAATGGGACACACATTTGCCCACACTCCATCTCTGGTGGGTTAAGCCCTGTGTCTTTTCCAGACCAACTTAGCATCCTCCCTGGTGAGTCCTCAAGAGGCCTCTTCTGCTTTCCATTGCTTCTGCAGCAGTCAGAATAGTTCTTCCCCTACTCATGGCCTCCCAAGGGTGCTTCTCACTCCTGTGGTTTGAATTTCTTGTTTAGCATGTGTCCTACTGGAGCCAAATCTGTTTGCTCACTCACTTCCTTTGTCTTTGAGCAGAGATGGCTCTTGTTTTCTAAATGACCCATCTTTATGAACTCACATTGTTCACACACAATCTTTTCTAAATCTCTCACTCTAGTCCATTTCTGCTACAAGGATGGAATTTCATCTCTCTGACCTCTTTACCCAATACATACATCTTTCATCTTATTAAGCATGGTAATTGTACACCCATACATGCATTTCATATAAAATACTCCAAGCTGCTTCAGTAAAGAAAATATGCTTCATTTATGATTTGTCCCATATTTCTTAGCTAAGCTCTTGAAGGACATTTATGAATATTTGAATGTTTCTAATGGTGATGGATACATCTCAGAATAGTCTTCAAACTCTTCAAGGTTCATTCAAAATATTGTGGGACTATAAAGAAAGCAGAAGCCAAATCTGTTTACAAAATGCAGCTAACTGACATCTAGATCTCAGGTCACCAGTTGGGGCAGAGGGAAAACAAGAAAGGTCTGGGAATAATGGGCATCTTTTCTTATTCTTCTTCTCAGTGTATGGGTCAGGGTTTCAGAGACTGGAGCCCTCCCTTACAAGCTGTGGGCAACACTCAGTGCACATGCAGACCCTCAGAATGCATACAGTAGGTATCTAACACTTTTTGAAGCATTTTTTTTCATCATGACCTAATAAGATCAACCAGGTAATATCTCTGGGTATAGTTCTCTTTTACTTTCTATATGGATTGAACTTAAAATAACATTTTCTTATAATCACTTATGGTCTCTTGGCATACACTGTACATATTTTATAACAGCCATCAAATATTGTCCACCCTCATTTTGTATATCAAAATGAGTTTGCATTTACAGATGTATTCTCTCAGGAATAATATAGCAAAAGCATATTTGTTATAGAGTATTTGATTGTCTATGTCCCCTAACATATTATTTACTCAAAACATTAAAGTGCAGTCATCCAACAGGACCACAGAAATAGGCACATTGTACAATAAAATATGTTGAGCCTGTAAATAAATGTCTCAGAGTTCTCAGGTCTGAGCAGCCTTGCTTTCTTGCCATTGTGGTTCTTCTCTGGCTTGGTCTCAGAGACTTTGACATTTGGGGTATCACTGAGGCCATAATTGAAATGGTGCTGCCAAACAATTATTTACTTGTAGAATGAACCCAGTCCTACAGTTTGTGGATGTAAAAAGAGGACATGGGGAATGAAACAGAAAGGGACATAAAGGAAATCATCCAGGCAAAACACTTTGCCAGTCAGTTCTACAGGCTAGTTTCTCAACCTTCCTTGGAGGAGTGGGGTAGAAACTGCTTTTTCATAGTGACTGTTGAACAGTGTGTTCAGACACGACACTCAAAAACCTCCTGTAAACCCATTTATGGGTCTTCAAAGGCTTAGCGAAAGAGGTTTGAGGCAAGGACTAACCTTGTATTTTAGAACAAAGCCGTGTTTGTAATCCCTTGTCAGTTTCTCAGATCCAGGAAAAATACCTCCCAGACTCTTCACCCCCTGCACTTTTTTTTCCTTCTCAATCTGTCAAACTACTTTGGAAAGTGTGAAAAGCAAAGGCTCCCAGGAACCACACAAGTGACTTTTTCCATTCCCAGCATTTCTTATTCCTACCCTCATGCTTTCCAATATGGTCTCTTTATATTTTTATTTTTATTGTTTTCTATTTAAAAACAGAAATGAAAATAAATAATACCACTATCACAAATGCACATTTTATATAGAGCTTTCTCTGAACCTCTGAGTACCTTTTTAAGATAAACAGGGCATAACAGAGAGAGAAAATAACACACTATCTAGTCTGATGAGCTGAATATATTTCTGCTACCAAAGAAACAAACTTTGCGCTATGCTGAGTGGAATCTGAAATTTTACAGAACCACATGTATAAAATTGAACCAGAGAATAAAAGCCAAGGTAAAATAACCTAAGAGTCAGCTATATACATTTTAGACCAGAAACATGACTGACTTCACAATGGACTTGTTACTGTCTATACACATTTAATGTAAATTCAGGTTTTTAAGTGTGCATGTTTTATTTTTAAAACATACAGTATACAAGTAAAAACAATTTTAAATTTTCAGTCTCACCTGAAACTTTAGTTAGCTAGTTATACAATTTGGGGTAGTAACTAGCAATTGCATACTATAATGAAGAAAGTTTAAAGTATGACTTAAGAAAAGATTATTATATTCTTAATTCTTTTTAAAACAACAAATTAGGAAGGAAAGCTGCTCTTATTGTTCAGATTAGAATACTAAGGCTATGAATGATGCTCAAGCCCACATTCAAGTTTTAGAAACTATGTTTTCTGCCTAGGAATTTAATATACTGACCTGCTTCAATTAAATGGGACTTGTAGTCTAATAAACAGATTAAAAATAACACCTTTGGCATCTGTTGTCTGCAATTTTTAGGTTCATTTTCTTCTCTGGTTGATATAACTATACTCAGCCAGGGGGAAATCAAAGAGAGGACAAAACAGTTTTATACAGTTTTATACCCTTTTTTAAAATAAGTTCTTTTTATGAGCCAATAAAACTTTCTAATGCCAGTAAGAGCTGAAAGTGACATCTCTAAAGAGAATAGAAATCTTATAAATAACAAAAACGTCATTCTGAACATTCATGACTTTCCAAGAATAAAATTTTTTGCTGCCACATGGTGGTGCAGTATTGTTAACATTAACTTGGAAGAGTTCTGAGTATCTCAAATGACCAAGACTGGGGAGCAACTGGGAGAGATGGAGTGTACATACACAGAGAAGTCTATCCTTCCTGCACTGAGCTAGAGTTCCAGGGGTTGGAGTGAGTTTCATTTCATCCTCCAAGTGTCTCCAGTATCAAATCATGGTATCAATTTGGCACATTGTTCCATCTTAGAAAGTACTTCACAGTATGTTTGAACTGTCCACATGGAACGGTCATATTAATATGTGCCATGCTACATCCTCCAGGCCGGGAAGATGATTAGAGAATTGCTTAATTAAGCAAAAGTCACTTTTGTTGTTTGCTGTGAGGTAATTGATCATGATGGGAGTTGTGTCCCCGAGCTGAAAGCAAACCATGGGAGTCAAGGTCAATTATCTTATATTAATGCCTACAGTGAAATGAGCTATTGTGGTCATCCTGAGACATAACTATCAAATACTTAAGTTCTTAAATAGCTAACCCCTTTAAGAGACATTATAGTGATCACAGATCCAGTATGATTTAGTTAAAACAAAAATACCACATTAAACTCTCATGGCTTTCTAATGATAAATATTTCCACATATTTCCTCATGTCTGCATCTGAAGGGGGGTTTAATTTTGCACCTGCTAAGAGTATTATTTCTAAAATCTTTCCAGTTGAAAATCATCTTCTGAGTTTACATTAGTTGCTTTTGGTGAATAATGATAACTCTTCTTATAACTTCTTATAAAGTTATAACTCTTCTTATAACTTCTTATAAAGTTATAACTCTTCTTATAACTTTGGTACTATTCGATATTGAGCACAGTTTAATGTTAGTGGAAATAGACATACATTTCAGGTTCCACCAGAGCACAGGTAGAATCCCAAGGAGGTCAGGTGTACCATGTACTAACATTACAACTTAGCCACATAATATCTTTGTGTCTTTAGGGTGCACAAAGGGAATAAAAAGCAATTTAAATGGGATGTTAAAGATAGTTTCATGGGAGGAGGTATGGCATTCTTTTAGAGGATAGGGGATTCCGAGGTAACCAAGAATGTAGAAGCAGGGCAAGGACTGTTTATCACACCTATAGATCAGGGAAAGGGAATAAGCACAGACAAGAGTTTAATGAGCTAGAGACTTGGAGGAGTTGCCAGCTTGAAGGTGCTAGAGTTATAGTCTGACCACTGACTGCCAGCGCTGGGATAAGAATGACTGTTCTCAAGCTTTTCTTCTTTTACTTTCTGGTCTCTTAAAAAGGACATTCCTTTGCTGATCTCACATAGCCAACTAGAAATATGCCAGCAAAGGAGCTAGTGGCACAGCTGATAATAATGGTCAGCCTCCTGACCACTGAGAATGGTGGTGATGAGCAGAGCATTTTTCTGTTAAAAAGACACAAAGAAAAGCAACTTCTTTTCTTCGTGTATTTTTCTTCACTTATGAGTAAGATATGAATGAAACATGGCTCCCCCCCCCAAAAAAAAAACTGGTGACTGTAACAATGATGAGAATTAGCTGCTCTTCATTGATTGGTTATCCAAAGAAGGGTGCTTTGTTGTGTGCTTTATTTCATGTTAACAGTTTTTTTTGGGGGGGGCAAGTTTCATTCATGCAGAGAAGTGACATCATACTTATGGGACAGAATGTATTTAGGAATAGATATGGTTATATACGTATGTATGTATGCATGTGTGCATGCAATAACTATTAATGAAAAAGATGCCATGAATTTGAAGGAGAGCAAGCAGGGGTAAATGGGAATGTTGATGGGGATAAATTATAGAATTTATAGAATTATAGAATTTTATTATAATCTAAAAAAAGAAAGACAATTTTCTATATATTGTTGGTCTTCTCATGAATGGAGTGAGAATATAATCTCTAAGTTATATTTTACCTTATATATAGATTTCTTATTATAGTCTGACAATACATATCCAACAGCCACATGCATGTACACAAGAAAATATGTGCATAAAAGTGGTTGATATAAGAATTAGATATGGGGGGATGGAATAAAGGAGGGTCAGGGGGCATAAAAGGGAGGGAGGGAGAGGGAAGTGGGATTTATATGTAAAATAAGAAAAAAAATAAATATATAAAAATATTTTAAAAAGAAATAGATGAACAAGAACTCAAAGATGGTACCAACTGCTGTTGTTTTTTAATACTTTTGCTTCTATTAAAAATGTAAAATGGTTGTACATGCACAGTAAATATTATGGTGGTGACAGATAGTATTTTCCAAATTGAGTTATTGTCTTACATGCCTGCTCTTAGAATAAGACTGGCAATCTTTGTGTTCAGCCTATGGCTACTGCCAACTTTATGTTTATAGTGGCATTGCCGGCCAGATTTTGTAGCTTGGAATGATATCTTTCAAATAGTCGTGGCATTGATATCCCAGATCTTAGAGCTGAATGCCAAGTGCTAAATGCCAAGAGCTAAACAAAATGACAACACACTTCCCTTTCCAGTAAAATGAAGTATGGATGACTGTCTCAACATCTCCTAATAGCTAAAGCTGCTGGATATTACATATAAAACAAACACAAATAGACCCTAGTAAGTGAGGGAGAAATATAAATACCAGAAAGAAACTCATGACCCAAAGAAGAACATGATAGTAAGTTCTGTAAGAGTGCTTTGTTTTTCCTATAGTCTAAATTTGTAGTTAAAAATTCCCAAAGCTCAGAAACATTATTAGGTGCTCATGAAAGAGTTTTAATAAAAGCCTTCTATACCTTTCTAAACAAAGGTAGAGGCAAGGGTGTCCTAAAAAATCTAGACTTTACAATATAAGTCATCTTCTTCACCCTATCAGCACACCACACTCACCCACATACACACCACACACCCCCATGCACACACATACCACATACTACACCAGACACACACCACTCCCCACACACAAAATACCATGCCAAACACATACTACCACCACCCTACACACATACCATACACCATATCACACACACACACAAACACATACACACAGAGGCAGAATTAAATAACTTGGTGTTTTATATATGCTAAGAACTTGTATACTAAAACTGCAATGCCCTGAACAATTTCTCAAAAACATGATTTACTTGAGTGTAAATAGTGTATGCCCCAAACCACAAAACATTGATGAAAGAATTCAAAGAAGTTGTAAACAGACATATCATGACTATAAATTCAAAGGCTCAATAGCATAAAATACCTATCACGGTCACATTTATATACAAGTTGTGGTAGTGTGAATGAGAAATGTTCCCCCAGAAGCTCATATACTGGAGCACTTGGTCCCTGGCTGGTTGTATTGTCTGGAGGTTATGGAACTTTTAGAAGTTACTTCCTGTCTGAGGTAAATTTTATAGTCTTATCCTTCTTCCTCTCTCTCTCTCTCTCTCTCTCTCTCTCTCTCTCTCTCTCTCTCTCTCTCTCTCTCTCTGTGTGTGTGTGTGTGTGTGTGTGTGTGTGTATGTATGTGTGTGTATGTGTATGTGTGTGTGTGTGTGTGTGTGTGTGTGTGTGTGTGCCATGTAATCAGCCAGTTTCCTGCTCCCACTATCATGCCTACGTGTTGGCATGCCTTCCCCACCAGAACAGACCTCTGAAAATGTAAGCCAAAAACAAACCCTTTCTTCTACAATTTGCTTTGGGGCATGTTCTTGTATCAGAGCAGCAGAAAGATAAATGCTACACAAGGTCAATACATCTCTATCAAATTCCAAAAAGTATGCTTATAAGTAGAGACAAGATTTTATGAAATTTATATGGAAAGACAAAACAATCAGAACAATTCTAGTAAGATTTTAGAAAGTAAAAGATATTACTCTACTTTGTTTCTAGACTACGGCTATAATAATTAAAAGCAGGTATACTTCAAGGCAGGGTAGAGACACAGATAGATGGAACAGAAAAAAAAAAGAAATGTCTAACTGAATTATGACAAGATGCTATGCTAAAGTAATTCAAAAAGTACTGACCAGTTTCCATATAGGACTCTAGGACAATTCACCATTCACAAGTATGTTCCCTTTCCCAAAAGAATTTATTTGAATCTCAATTATGGAAGAAAAACTAGTAAGATTGATTCTATCAAAAATATTTGTAAAGTATATACCCAACAAAGAGTCAGCCTCTAGAATACTCAAGAAGCTATTCACAGTCAACAACTTAAGAGCAGAATGAGATGGCTTCTCGGGTGTTACCAGGACTTTGCACTGTGGAGGAGCTGGGATAGGTGCAGAAAGGACCCCCCGTGGGTTCAGGTGTCTTTGCCTTCACCATGGTGACACAGACCTTTACTAGTGGTGGTTCTTAAGAAGGGAAATGGGTGTTGGATCTTTATCCTCCCCAGGATTCTGAGGGATGTTTGAAAATAACAGTAGCATACGAATAAGAAAACAGGGACATTTGGGACATATCCTGGATTGCTGTCATTTTTGTGAGGGAGTTGAGGGGGACAGAAACCAAGGGCAGAGTAGGAGAATTTGATTAACATTTCTCTCTCAAATGTTACATGTAAATATATGACTGATACCTTTATCATTTGTTCACTCCCTGCACTTATTTGTTCAAAATGCATACTGCATTCTTACACTCTGGCAGGAACTAGGCTAGGCCATGCCATAAACAAATTTCACAAGATACAAATTCCTTTTAAGTACTCAAAATACAATAGAAGACAAATCATTTTTCAACTGTCAATTTTAGAACAATGCAAATGCTTTCTAACTGAGCTAAGCACAGAGTATGGCAGATAGTCACTGTGATTGAAGAAGCTAACTTGTCTTAGTACAAGAGTTACATGAATAGTGCTTAAATAATTTGACAAGGGAATTGACCCACTGATATCTCTACTCATTCCTTCTATCCAGTGCATCAGGTACTGTGAGAATTGTAAGGTATAGATAAAAGCACCTCTGGCATCAAAGATAGAAACTGCATTAGCCAGCAGGCATGACTTAACATAATACAGACACACTTCAAATAAATATATACTAAATTGAGGTGAATTAACTAGTGAGATGAAAATAAGGATTTCATTAAAGTTCATGTGGTGAAAAAACCTTAAGACTCTGGGCTTTAGATAAACAAAGTGTCACTATAAAACAGGAAGTCAGACTCACTATGAAATGCTCAGGAATACACTCGTCTGATGTGGAAACTTTCATAGACACATACCATCTATAGTGACACCTGCCATCACAAAGGAGTGAACAACTTAGAAAGTACAAACAGAAAGGTATTTCCTAATTTTGTGTGCACAAAAAAAAAAAAGCCTCAGATTGCTTAGCCTCCTATGCACAGATTGCAGTCTACACTAAAATGCTCAAATTAGTTATGCAAATTTTGGGCCATGTGATGCCTCTCCACCATATGTGACTAGTTGCCATGGCAGTCAGCTTAAGTGCATATTTTCCATAGCAACCTGGGAATCTTTACCATACAGAGATCTAAGTGAAGTGGAATTGAAAGCAATTCCATGAGCATATGAAATATAAATGTTGGCAGCATCCCCTGGATCTTTCTTTAAAACGACATCACTTAGCATTGACTTTTAAATGCCACAGGCTCTGTATGGTTCTCTTTTAGACTACATCAGCAACTCCTTCCTGTTGGAAATGTGAAACTTTGAGAGCACATAACATTTGTGTTTGAGATCTCCAAAGGGGAGGGATTTTCCCCCGGAGCTCATTCTAGTATATAGGTGATCTTTTTCTCCAAGATGCTGGAGAATTACCAAAAGGGGTTAAGAAGGTTGAATAGGGTGTCTAGATGCAATCCATATGGTGCTGCAATACATTTGTCGCCTTCATCGGCTTACTGTATTGTCATAACTTCCTGCCTTAACTACAGGGCTTTTATGCAACTAAGGTGGAGTTTTCCTCTTCTGTTCCTTGTCAGACAACCCAGTAGTACTTTTCTCAGACTTGATATTTAAAAGTAAGTCTGTTTGCCCTTAAAAGGCCTCCGGACCCATTAGCATACATGTAGTGAGATATTCACCTTGTCCAGCACCTGTGGCTTAGACCACGCCCATTGGGGGGTGGAGACATGGCTAGACATGACCTGGGGGAAAAGGCTGAGGAGGGGGCTCAGAGAGCTCTCTTGTTGGCGGGATGCTGAGAGGAGAGGATCCTGTGGAACCTGCTGGTGTTCATCTGTCTATGTTGTGAGTTATTTCTCCCTGAATAAACATCTATTCGGCCTATTTGTTTCTCCTGATCCTTGTTAAACATCAATAAATACATGTGGACACACACCCAAAGTAACCTGACTAGGAAATAATAGAATTAAGTTCAAGAGTTCTATTGCTGTAAGAACTAAGATTATTATTCACCTGGTGTGTGTGTGTGTGTGTGTGTGTGTGTGTGTGTGTGTGTGTGTGTGTGTGTGTTGTGTGTTTTACAGCTCATGGCAAAAATGGGAGCAGGCAGGCAGGCTAAGGCTCAGGACAGCCCTTAGTGAAGCTCAAAGTTATCTACTAGATTGACTGAGAATGCTGTTTGAAGGAGAATATTACATGGAAAAAAGTAATGAGAGCATATTAGACAGGTTCCAGAATGGCAAAATTGGTCTGTTGAGATTTTATTACAAGCAATGGACCATTCATGATTTTCCTGGGATTTTTTTTAATACCTTAACTATTTGTATATATGTAAATACATAGAACTTCTCTAAACTGACCAAAAACCTGACAGGAAAATTTTGCTATTAACTCTCTTCAATACGGGTACTATAAAAGGGATTAAACTTTTCTCCATCCTTCCATCATTAGCAAGTGAAATGTTTTTCATTTCAGAGCCAAATGTTCCCAGAGAAGAGACAGGCAAACATTTTAAATACACTATTTGCCTACAGAGATAACCCCTCAGGAAAAATAGTAATTACACCTAGAAGACTCCTATGGAAAATAATCCTTTAGAATTCCACAGTTTTTTCTTAAGCAAAATGAGCTAATTTACATTTACAGTTGTTTCCCATACTGCAAGACAACCCTTATAGAAAAGTATAAAGCACTGCCTATCTGTATGGAAAGAGAGTGTCATTTGCTGGGACCATTTGTGTGGGTTAATTAAGTACTAGGAGTCACTGAGCCATGACCCTGGTCCTGTACTGATGGGCAGTCCAGAGTAACTTTGTCATGGACAAAGCCAGTACATAGTCTTAAAAATTCAGATCCTTTCTTTTAAATGCCAACTATTCAAGAACTTGGCAAAGATCTAGGCTTTTCTAGCTCAAGAACTCTGTATTATAGACACCTGAAATATACCATTGAATACAGTAAAATTCAATCTACAACAAAGTTATCATTGTGCCTCTCCCACAGCTAAGCTTGAAAGTAGGAATACCCATTGCCATTGTGGTCAGATCTGAGCTCATATGTTAGTATAACAAAAGGATTTTATTTTCTGTCCAGTGGATTGTATGTAATCTTTGAACAAATAAGTTGTTTTTGATTTTTGACACAAATGAATGAAACAACACATTGGTTGTAAAGGAACAAATCTTTTCTTAAATAAAGTATAAGAAGGACATAAAAGGGATATGCCAAAAGGGATATGTCGCCCAGTATTGAAAAGAGTTAATATTTTAATTTTTATTTAAAATTTTCTTTTATGAGTACTGCACTTAATTCATTTTTGCCTCTCCTTCTGCCCCCTTCAACTCTCCCTATGTACCCCTAATTACTTATCAAATCCATGGCTTCTTCGTCATATATATATATATATATATATATATATATATATATATATGCATATATATATATGGAATATTATTGAGAATATACAAAAAACTCAAAAAACAAAAGAGCCAAGAAAATTTACAACAGATGCTGGCTAGGTAAAAGAAACCATCATTCACTGTTGGTGGGGCTGCAAACCAGTGACTTCACTCTGGAAATCATTGTGGGAAATTGTTAAAGAGCTAAAAGTTGATCCCCAATATGATTCAACTATATCACTCCTTGACTCAGTATTGTGATTCACAGTTAATTACCCAGCCACATTCATTGACAGTTATCATGGATAAATAAAAATCTGTGAAAACAAATAGGCTAATGGATGTTTATTCAGGGAGAAATTACTTACACCAGAAACAGATGACCGCCAGCAGGTTCCCATCCAAGGGATGCCTGTGGATGCTCTGACTCCAACCAGGAAGCGAGAGAGAATGCTGAGGTCTGTGATCCCAGACCTAGTTCACCCAGGTCATGCCTGGCACCTGTATCCCTGCCCCAATGGGTGTGGTCAATGCAACAGGTGCAGGCAGGGGATGGAAGGTAGATATCTCAGTATAGACAGTTCATACCCTGTGGCTAGGAAAATGGAAACACCCTAGATATCTTTATTCTGGTGAACACATCATGAAAATGTGGTACATATGCACACTGTAATCGTATTCAGCTGTAAAAGAATACTGAAATCATGAAATTGGCAGGTAAACAGAACTAGGTTTGAGTTCTTTCCAGTGAGACTGCAGCCCCCTCCCCATAAACAGCCCTGGATATCCTTAGCCTCTACTGTTCATACTCTACATAAACCCCTCGTTCTCAATAACTAACTTTTCTGAAATTGCATCTAGATGTCGTTGTCTTTGAACAACAGTGTATGTTTGTCCCGGTCTCTGGAACAAGCTGCCTCATACCTCATCTCAACCTAATGCATGTAACTGAACAGCTTTTCTTAGTTCACCCTTCCTCCAGCATGACTGACATCCTCCTTTATGCGCTCACTGCACCAAGACATCATGACTCATCACACACTGCTACATTAGGATTGAATCAATAAGGAACATACTATTTTTTCAGAAAAAAAATCTTTGTAGGAAATATCCACCTTAATCTTTTGGGAAGTCTATTCCCCATGTAGATGTTTGGTCTGATGGATCTGCTTCTGAGAAATAAGACCAGAGAGTAAATAAGAGTGATCCTGGAAAAACACATGTTCTACCATGTGAGCTTGCCTTACTGTGACTATGCAGTTCATCACCAAAGTTGCTCAACTTTCAAATTGTTTCAAGGAAATAACAGGCTTTAAGGAATAGGCAAGCTGGGAAAGAGGTTTTTCTGTATAACGGTGTTCAGTGTGTACCAAATGAGTATCTGTGTAGATACAGAAACAGGAAGGCAGAGAGGAATGGAAAGCAAGTAACAAAAACTGCCCCCGTAGTGGAAAGTGGGATGGAGTTCGAATTGTCTCAGACTGTGCTTCAACTAAAATTTGACATCTCCAAGGGCCAGAAGGTCCCAATATTCTCTGGTTTATCTAGTTGTATGAAACAATTTTGATTTCTGGACCAGCTTAAGGAAATCCATGCTTTCTATATTGTCAAAGGTGTCCTAGAACCTGTCATAGTGTAAACCTTCAGCAAGCATAAGATAGTTCAGTATTGCTCATATTTAAAACTGAAAAAAAAAAGAAAACACATGAAATTGTGAGGCGTCAGTGGCAGTGAAGATGGGGAAAATTTTGAGGGGAAGAAATGTGGGATAGATTTGATTAAACATATTCAAGAGTTATATCATCACACAATTAAAAATGAAGGCCATAAACATAATTTTCATATTTAAAAATTATGAGAATTATGCCTTGATGATATTCCCCCATATGCTAGAGATACTAGAGATACAATATTTCAAAGAATGTGATTTGGAAACTGAAAGCTTAAGAAAACCTAAATTAAAAAAGATGTTTTGGTTTAAAAAAAAGTCTCTGAGGTGTTCTCAGCCATATACAAATGAGCCTTAGATTATCTGCCCCAGTGCTTACTTCTATTACCTGAGGGGAATTTAGAAAATGAGATAGGACAAGATACACCTTACATGTGGGAAACTGAAGCTAATGAACACAGTGCAGCATCCTATGGAAGGTGCTCTTACACCATGTTCTTTGCATAAGCTCATTTTCCTCTCTCTCTCTCTCTCTCTCTCTCTCTCTCTCTCTCTCTCTCTCTCTCTGTCTGTCTCTCTCTGTCTCTCTCTGTCTCTCTCTCCATCCCTTTTTTCCTCTCCTCCCCTCCTCTCTCACTCCCTCCTCTCCCCTCCCTTCCTCTCTTCCTCTTTCCATTCTCAATTGAATGTGAACATACATCTATGATATGGGTGATGTTCCAAAGAGGCAATTGTCCCAATGGTATCTCAGTTTACTGAAAAAGGCTTTAAACTTTTTGTTGCCTGGTTGCACCAGTCTTGGTAAATACAAATGGATGAAGTAACACATTCCACATAATTTTTCTCTCAAGTGCTCAGTACATCAAATAGTAGCACCATAGGGAATGCTGGCTCATGGTGGCTTATAACTGCCTTGGTGAGTTTTGCCATATATGTGTATAACTTCAGTAGAACTGACTCAACTATGAAGTCAAGTTCCCTGCACCAGAAACAGATATTCACAGAGTGGTACTGGCTCTAAAAAATAAAGAAGGGAGACTTTGATACCATTTTATTCTCATCTCCTTTGAAATATCTACTAAAAAACCCTACAGCCTATTTTTCACTGATTATTGCTACACATATGTATGTGCAAATATATAGTACAAGCTGCTGAGTTTGTTTTTTGTTATGTATATATTGTCTCTGAGATAAAGCAGAATAAAAAATTCTTGATTTGCCTAGATCTATGTTTCTCTTAGTGACATTTCAAGTTTAATAAATTCTTCTGTCCTTCTGATTGGACTGTGTAGAGAGCTGCGAAGTGCCATGCCTTAAAGATGGCACTGGCTTCCGCCTTCCAGGAACCTTGAAAACAATCTTCTGACCCTGGGGAAAGCCAGCCCACAGCTTATAAGGCCTTGGGGTAGCCAATCCTGGCACACCACGTGGCGAATGCTGATAGTTTGTTTTCATTTAAAAAAAAAAAAGGAAATTCTTTGTATAAATAAAAGAATATAATCTACAAAAAATAAAAATAAAATAAAAAAGAAAACATTTTACAATAAATGAGACAATTTTAGAAAACCACAACAAATCAAACTTCAGAGTTGTGGAGCCTAGTCCTAGTGGATACATCTAAGAAACACTTCTGCTCCTAATATTCAAGAAACTTTTGGAAAGAGGATGGAATGTTGTAAAAATCAGAGAATCAGAAAGTTTGTTGTAGAATTGTGTCTTCTAGGAATGTTAGAATCTGTGTCCATAAAGTCTCACCAACATACTACCTAAATATGAGCTGAGCAAAGACAACAGCAATAAAAATGCTGAAGTGGATAAAGGTAAGCCCACAAGGCCTCAAACCTACACAAAGAACTACAGGCCAGTAAGGATGCTGAGAGTGGGAAAAACTGTCTTCTCTAGAGATGAGTACACCCACTGGCTAAAATATACTAAATTATCAGCCCTTAAAACATACATACAAGTGACATTATACAGACTGAGCAGGTTATATTTAGAAATAATTATGTGTACACACATATGTATATGTATATGTAAATAACAGCAATTAATTAAGAAAGAGGCCATGAATTTAAAAGATAGCAAGGAGAGGTATATTGCATCATTTGGAGGGAGGAAAGGAAGGGATAGATTATATAATTATATTATAATCTCATAAATAAAAGAAAAAACAAAACAAATAAACTGAGATTTAACTATCTGATAAATGAGTATGATAAACACACAGATTTCTAAATAGGAACAAAGGTTTTCACTTATATGTTAATGTAGTACAGTTTCAATTGGAAAAAAAAGAATAATCTGTATTATATGTTTAGACGACTTAGGTACCTGTGTGCAGGAAGTTGGTGTCAAAAAAAGGTGAAAGAACTTTATCTTTTAAAGATTACCATTGCCAATTACAATATTGTTGATATCATAAAATCAATTTAATAACAACAAAGCATAATGTATTCCTCCCAAAATAGAACAAGGCATGGATTAGAGAGGGAGTGAGAAATTGCTTTAGAGGAATTAGAGGACAGAGAAGAAGGGAAGAAAATGTGTACAAATGTTGGAAATTCTTTTAAAACATAAAAGGTAGATGATATTTTTCACCATCAATTGATAGACCTTCACTGGCTACCTCAGTTCCAGGAAGAAAACTGGTGCTAGACAAGTGAGCCATGCTGCTTGGTAGCCCACAGCTAGTCAGTAAGGACTCTGGAACTGGAATCCTCCATAACTTTAGCCAAAATGCCTTTGAAGTGAAAGAAATAATATATACAAAAGCTCTTTGTAAACAATGAATCTAGAGCCAAGCTGTAATGGAAAGAAGGATGTTGGGTTTCAATGGCTTTTTCACTGCTGTCTTAGGCATATCTTCACAATATGGTTTTTGCCAAGTTCCATAAGCCTCCTGAGCTTCAATTTTTCCATCTGTAAAATAAGGATCCTATTGCCTATTCACTCATCTGCTTCATGATTTCTCACCTGTGAAACTGTTGCAGAAAGCACATTAAATAACAGATATGAAAATCATTGCTAAATAAATCCAGCTGTAAAGAAGAAGGTGTGGGTGCTAGCACAGGTAAAAAGTGAGAACAAACAATTTAGCAGCAACAGCAGCTCATCTTCTCAGACCAAGTACATCCTTCTAAACAATCTAAGTGGAAAATTACACATCCACATTAAATTCCCAGTGTTTCATTGGACCTGATTACTAGTGCATGGTGAGTAAATGGCAACTACATGAATAAATGAATCATATAATAATCTAAAGAGACCCCCACACACACACATATCTTGAGCTCTAAGCTATTTCACTCTGCTTCATGAAATGTTGTAGCACTCAGAAGCTTAGCTTTGAGACACATTAGAAAATAGAAAAGCTTCCTGTGGTGAAAAGTGACTGGGATTTTTCTGGTCTCAATCAATTATTGGTTATCATCCAAGAAACACACCCTATTAGGTTTTGTAAATGAAATATCCCCCCAGAGGCTTACATGTTGAAATGACTGATGGATCCCCAGCCAGAGGCCTGTTAAAAAGGAATTTGGAACTCTTGGAAATGAGTATAGCTTTGTGGACCACTAGAGCTGGTGATGGGTGGGTCTTAATGTTACAACTTGGCCCAATTTCCTCTTTCTTCCCTTCTTCCTCCCCAGCTGACTTTACTTTTCCCCCTTTGTCCTTCATTCTTCCCTTATATCCTCTTTCTCCTGATCCTTTGGAAAGTATCAGTTGTGTTACAAGCTTCTGCCTCCATAGAGAGGACCCCAGCTACCATAAAACCATGATCTAAAAGAAGTCTTCTCCTAAGATGCTTCTTGTAAGATGTTCAGCCATAGCAAGGAGAGAAGGGAAATCTGTTTATCCTCCTCTGCCTACCGTAGCGATGCACATTTACATACTCAATAAATGTTTATTGGTTTTAAGTGCATGTTCCTTTCAAGATGCCAGAGGAAATTTTTCTGTACTAATTTTTTTTTAATCATCCCATATGTGTTTCTTCCTTTTCCTCCACAGCAAGTTCCCACCCACTGCTTCTAAACATTGGTTGTATATCAATACATTCATATTCATTTTTAGCTATATAGTCAGTAAGCACTTATACTAGATGTTCCCTGTTAATATAGTTATATATCAGAAGTTCAGAGGAATATTTTAAATTTAGTTAATGTCTGGTTTGGCATATTATAGAATATTTAAGATGATATGTTTTAGTGAAGTGGGAATGGCCACACCTTTAATCCCAGCACTCAGGAGGCAGTACTGTGAGTTCAAGGCCAGTCTGGTCTACATAGTTAGTTCCAGGATAGACTGTCTTGAATAAACAACAACAAAAATGTCACATGTTTTATAGATCTGAAACTTAAGAATTATAAAGGTAAATAAGTTGCCTTAATTCTCACCCTGCAGACCAATATACTAAACTGAGGTTGTTTGTCTACAATTCGGGACTTCTTGAGTGGGTCATGATGACTTTTGTTATAAGTGGAAGACATCACAGTGCCCAAGAGTTCCATATAGCTCAATTTTAATTGTTTGTGAATTTCATACATTCATATAATATTTTAAATCTACCTTCTATTCCTCCCCATACATACCTCATTTTCATTATTACCAAAATCCATCATCTTCAACCATCAGCTAAAATATTGTGTGTCCAGTACTCACTAGGCACTATACCAAGGATTGTAGATTATATGTATACACATTCACAGAATTTATTTTGAATTCTCAGAACAAATCCAGTGTTCACAAAGATTGGAAATGAGTAACCAATATGGCGACTTCTGGAATCTCATTCATAATGTCTATGACATCATATCTATCTGTCTCTGTATTCTGAGTTCTTCATTATATAGGTTGCCCCTCTTTCCGGTGCCAAATTGATCAGGTCAGCTACCTCACAGAACTCAGCTTTCTTAAACCTTGGTTAACTGCCAGACTTTTTAGTGTCTGGTCTGTCTACAGAGATCATGGCACCCTAGTTACATAAGAAAAAAAACCATCATCCAGGATCTGAGATGTCTAATACCAACCAACAGACCATACAACTTTCCGATGCCTGCCTCCCTAGAACTCTTAGTCACTGGAGGTTATCCAATAAAACTTTATTTTACAATCCAAGCCTGCTGTAATCCCCAGATCCACTTCTCATATCCCGGATAAGATGAGCCATTGACTAAATTACACATTGTTCTGCCAAGACACAGACTTCAGTTTAACAGGAAATCTCACACAGCTGAATTGTTGCTTCACTGAAGATGTTAGGAATGGTGAAAGCACATGCCCAGATTTAATCAAATGTCTTTGCAGTTCCAGAATGGGAAGTGGAAGCATATAAATTTTACAGATCCATGAGTATTCACATTAAATGTGCTCATAACCTCCAAGGGATAACTTAACAGAGCAGCAGGACTTATGGAGTTGAGGGCTCAGAGGCAACTTGTGACACTGCTACCAGGGTGGTCTCTGAGGCACATTAGGGAGAAAACATTTTCTAGAAAAGCATACTAGGTTTTCCAGCTCAGAGAATCTCCCATACTCTCAAGCCATGTCTTGGGCCTCTATTCATTTTGGAATAAAACACACAGAGATCTAAACTAAACAGGGACAGACAAGGTTTAGGAAAGAAATTAAACACAAGCAAATTTAAAATTATCTAGCACTGATTTCTCTTTATTTTCTATTGGAGAAGAATTCTGTGGACACCTCTGATATCAAATGTAGTTTTTCCCAATCCTTATCCCCAGTGATCATTCACCTTTCAATTTTTTCCTTCCAGCATATACTATTTTTGTGTAATGTAATCGTGCCTCTGCTCTTAAAATGATATTTAGTACTTAATACTGGAGAATTATTGTATGTCCTTCAGACAACGAATAACATCTTTTATAATTTATGAAGTTGAATATAATTCTCCAGATAATAATTACTCTCTTCTATAAGACTCCACTGGAACTAAATACAGAGCCATGAAAACAACTATTAGAGGTCCCTTCAGACTGCAATCATGCTCTGTTGTAAAGGCCATTAAACACCCTTGAAGGCTGGTTCTTAAGTGGGTTTAAGTTTGATAGACTCTATGAACTATGTGGCAACTACCCAACTTTACCATCATAGGTTCAAGAAAATCAAGGATGATATATAAATGAAGGATCATGGCTGTCATACGATAAAATTTAATCATTCTTTCTCAATGTGAAAAGTTCATTGTCAGTGAATATGGTTCTTGAGTACTGCAGAGTTTAAAAATACAGAATAAAAAGGAAAAAATGCTTCATTATACAGAATACAAGGGTCTACAAATTATTTGGTTTGATGTATGAAGATTGCAAATAGAAACAATGAAAGTCTTTCTCCTCACAAATAAGAAAGCAATAACTAGGACCTCAGAGAACATTATACCAACAGATCAGTCAGCAGTTAATATTGATTGGGTTAATGAAAAATTCAAAATATCCCATGAGACAAATTTATTGTCATATGTCAGTGGGTGCATTTGAGGAGAATTGCTATGTGAAGATAAAATCAAAATTTCACTATCAGAGCTAAATTATGAAAGTGTCACTTTGGAGACTGCCCTGTGTCATCTATCAGATGTCTGTCACTGGCTGCAACTGCATGGGAAGGCAAAATCCAGACTCTTAGGGCGTCCTGAACACTTTATGTAGCAAAATGGTTTTCAATTATTTATTCGTTAATTAAACTCACTAGCTCCTCCTCTTACTCCCAGTGGTGTTGAAACCACATTTTATAAATGGTGAAGTCAAGACATTTATTATCTATTGAATATGATTGATATGATTAGTGAATGATAATGGAAATAGGGTCAAGGTTGTTCCTTAAGACAAATTAATGGGAAAGAAAGATAAATAATTAATTGGGGTGATTGAGAGTTTTAGAGGAGGAATAACACCCTATTCTATTATTGAGGTCCACTTGCTTATTTTCCTAATAGTTACACACACACACACACACACACACACACACACACACACACACACACACATACAATAAGCATTCTGATAAAACATTAGGAACTATGCAGATACACTATTCATTTTAGAAGCTGACTCACAAAAAGCTGGAAGATATTGAGACATTGTTGAGCTGCAGTGGCAGATTCATATTCTGGCCTTGCTTGATTGTATTTGTCTTTTCAGAGGTTGAGGTGAAAGTGCCTTTCAACCACAGCACATTTTTATGTGGAAAGGGAAACACTGGTCCTTGAGGATCCTACATGTGTCTGAGCTTGTCAAGCATACAATGGGTATTTCAGAAATACTGTCATCACAACTGTATATTCAAGGGGAAAAGTGAATGAGAGGAGATTGTATCTGTTCCTTTATAAAAATTATGTCAACTTGACAGAACCATCATATTTTCAAAATCTGTTAGGCTATATATGTTAGCATCTTAATTCTCTGGCAAGAGAATGTGCTCTCTGGTGACAGATACAGTATTTAAAGATACTTTTGATACATAAGTTGCATCTGAAAGTGATAGATTAAAAGGAACCACATTATTCGGTTATATGAGGACTATTTTAGAATGCCTATGAAACATACTTTTTAGTTCAAGGCAATTGTTCATAAATGTGAGCTCTAGTTACAATGCCCAATATATATTTGTTAGATAACTGATTCATCAAAGATAGTGTGGATGGATTAATTAGTGGATGGCTATGCAGCATCTGAACTGCAAATTTTCACCTAAGAAATCTACTGAAGAAATCTGTCATATTCATAGGAGAAGCTGTTAATTATTTCAAGAATGAGTGAGTAGTATAATCCTGTATACAGTATAAAACTATAAGGGAGACTCATTTTCTGTTACAGTCATTCTCACCTATTTGACTTGAGTCATCAGCTGGGTCTGTTTGTTCCTCGAAAATGCCAAGCAAGCTGCTGCCTCCAAGCCTTCACACTTGCTAGCCTTGCTGACTTCTTCTATGCAATACATACTTTAGCCTCTATCTCTTGTGTTTAAGGTCTTTTACCTTTTCAGAGGTGCCTTCCTGAACTGTCCTATTATAAAACATTTCCCATAAAGACAAACTACCTGAGCAGCTATAGTTTCCTCTCCATGATAGGTATATCATGGCATGACTTAAAAATTTATGCTCCTTATTTGTTTGTATTGCTGATACAGGCCTCATAAGTTCTAGGATTGCTGTCGGTTTGGTTTACTGCTTTAGAGAAGAGGCCACTAGGACAAAACCTGGTGTCTAGCAGGTAATCAATGATAACTGCTGTATGGATGGATGAGTAAATCACTCAGGATTACATTTTTCAGATAAAAAGTTATAACACAGTTTTGCCCATTTATTACAAAAATATTAGTTACTATGTTCCAGACATTGTGAGAGGAAGCTGAGTGAGTCACTAAGACAAGTAAGACAATCTCTCTATAGGGGATGAAGCTAACAAGTTCACTTTACAGGTTTCAACAGCACTGCTCCCATCTTGTCTAAACCCCACTCTTTTTCTGTGTACCTCTCACTGACAGCGGATCTAAAACACTAGAGATCCTAGCAGCCAGAGACAGTGCATGAAGAAGCTTAGCCTGGCAAGTAGAAGATGAGCTTCAAGCTGTGCCCTATCTCTTGCTCTCAACCTTACAACTTTAGGCAGCTAATAAACATTTAATGAAGGCTTCCAAGATCTCCACTATGTTCTAGATGCTGTGGGAGATTTGGAGGACTTGAAGAATGCTCACTGATGTTCACAGAAAAGCAAACATTAAAATTAAAAGTAAGGCTGGGAGTTGATTGCGCATGCCTTAAATCCCATCCCAGCACTCAGGAGGCAGAGCTGGAAGGATTTCTGTGAGTTCAAGAGCCAGAGCAAATGCCAGGACAGGCTCCAAAGCAATACAGAGAAACTCTGGCTCAACAAACAAACAAACACAAACAACAACAAAAAATGAAAGTAAAAGTAAATAACAAGTGACTTTCCAGTAACAGGAATATGTTATTTCAAACAATAAGTTCAAGGAAAGGAAGCGAAATGTCTTTATCTGTGGTGATTTATACACAGAGGTTTATCGGGTAATGTTGAAGGTGCTATATAACTGACTTTTAGAAGCAAGGTGTCTACCATTTTGTAAACTAAAAAAGAGAAAGTGAATGCTTTCCCTCTAATACTATATGATAAGGCAGCATCAGGTGTCTGTGCCTTTGTAGGCTTTTGTCCCTCATAAGCTTTATTATGTTGCTCTCATTTTATGGGGAAACTGAGACTCATAAAGTTACACAACTTGCCATTGTTGCTTCAGAGCTGCTTGATGCCAGGGGACATGTTCAGAAGACCGCAGGGAGCTGTGTTCAACCATGAACTGAATTGGGTAGCTGAGTTTCACTCCCAGCTAACAATTAGCAGACACCCACAGTGTGTGTGTGGAAGCATTCAAGGCCTTTCTTGTCAGCAAGCAGCCTCCCCCTCAACCACACCTCCTGTATTACAGTGATTCAGGCATTGTTCTCCTCCAGACCAGACATGCTGCTTCTATCCAGACTGACCTGGATTGTGGGCTAATGACATTTAGAACCTTTAGAACCATAAGGAAAAAGTCAATGTAGGTGTGAGAAATGCCCTTTAAAACCTATATATTAGCTCATTTAATTACCTAGTCAGTATGGCTTTTTCTACTGATAGACAAAGTCTCTAACAAGAAATAATCTGTGTGGAAGAATTACCCACACAAGCTCTGGGTACATGGGTACGTGGGCTTTGAATACCAACAAAACACAACTCAGGTCTCATTAAGCCTCACATGCTAAAAATCATGTGACAATTTTGCCTTGCTGTATTCACATCTGTACTATGAGGAAATGAAGGTGGACAGAATATACTGCACCTTCAAATTCCAATGGCCAGAGCTGACAATCTACAGAAACTCAGAAGAGGATTTCTGTATGGCATTCAGACTGGGAACATTTCCAAGGAGCTCTTGACTTGATTAGACCTTTGTCAACTATCCTTTTGTAAAAGTCACAATCCCTGGGGCGGGGAAGGGGAGTAACCTAAAACAGCTACCCCCAAAACAAAAGTAATTAAATTCAGGAATGCAGTAAGCTATAATGGTGAACACTGCCTCCTACTGGTGATTGTGGTACTGTTTCTTTGCTTTACTGTCACACATTTTAGTCTCCCATAACAAGGGCAACTATCCCATTCAAACATATCCTTACTGTTTAATTGGTTTTGTATAAGCGAATGATGCCAGACACTTTGTTCATCACCTTTGTTATTCCAAATCACCTTAGAAATAGGAAAGATCCAAGATCACAGTGATCCATGCAATAGGTGATCACTGTTATTTCCATGGCTTACTTTGATCAATCAAAGAAATGTTTCCATCTCCTTTTTATTCTCCTTTATGCTGCTCTGTTGTTCTACAACAGACCTCTCCCACAGTTTGCTCTTTTTATTTCTTATCTCTTGGCTTCTTCTGCTGAACATTCACCAGGAAAACACTAAATGAATTCATATTTAACATACATTGTAAGGCAAGCAGTTTCTCCCCCTTTTTGTTTTGTTCGGCATGATTATATTTTTCCACCACTAATATGTCTGAATGTTTCTGACTTCCAGAGTCAACTCTCCATCTCTGCAACTTGTAAAATGTGAGATAAGATTGCAACACAACAAGTACCAAAAATATGAACATTCCCCAATCATACACATTACAATCCTGATGGCACCTGCCATTCTTGAACCAATAACTTCAGCTTTCTATTGGAGTTCCCTCTCTTCAGTCTGAGAAGTAACATTTGTCAGCAAGCTGTTCTCTATTTTCCCTTTTTAACTTTTCCATTCATGCCTGAGCTATGTAGTCCAAGCCACTTCTCCAGGGAGAATAAGGATGTGTGTGTGTGTGTGTGTGTGTGTGTGTGTGTGTGTGTGTGTGTGTGTGTGTGCTCATCATGGTAGAAAAGTTTGTTGCATGAAAGACAACCCCAACCCTGCACTAGACTGGGTGTTCTGTCCTCACAGCACATCCCCATTCTACAACTGTTGTGTTGCAATTATTTTGGGGTGCCTTCCTCCACCAAAGCACCTAGGTAACTTTTCCAGTATGACTTTCATTTGGCTCCTTGTTGAAAAGCCCTTATGGTTTCTAACAATGCTCCTAGTTATCTCTGCCTGAGTATTCATGAAGAAGCTAAGCAAAAGAGCTTCTTAGTGTTTGTTTGTTTGTTAATTTGTTTGTTTACATTATAGCAAAGAGATTAGACAAGAACACTAACAAAGCTCACATTGTTGACTACCTACAACTCAGAATACTCATTAAAGTAACCATCTGTTTAATCTCCAATAGCCCAGATTGTTACTCTTAGCATTCAAGAGTTAGGAAAACAGGAGTTATTACAGAAGGGATGAGTTACCATATAAATTGGTCAAAAGGGCACAAAGTTATTTCATGATTAATTAAGACTTAACCCCCAATATTCCTTATTTTAAATTGTCTACTGCTTCCACTGACAATGTTATAGGTAGTGTGACAGATTTATTGAGTAATAAAGTGAACTAAAGAGGAAGGTGATTAAATTTTTAACAAGAAAGTAACAGGAATTTTTATTGACTGAAAGCCAGGCAAACACCAGCTAGAAAAAAGTGGATGCATTTGTGATGTGATTTCATGAAGGGCTTTAAAACCTGGGGAGTGCTTAGACTTGACTCCAAAGGACACAGAGAACAATTTAGACTTTTGAATTTAGGAGCAGAGTTGTTTAAAAGTAGTCTGCACACAGTGTATGTGATTGCTGCCTGGGTTACAGGGAGGATGCCACAACAGCAGTTCAGGATGCAAGTGCAGAGACAATGGAAGTCGAGACTAGGAACTGATTGAAAATAGGTAGTCCCAGTAGGGTTAGGGAAAAACATAAGCTTAGAAACTTTTGAGAGAAATCATAGCAAGGATATGAGCTACTGCAGTTTGAATTTTGAATGCACCAGTGTGTGAAATCTTGATCCTCAGCTTCATTCTACTTGGAGGCGGTAGAAACCTTTAAAAAGCAAACTTTGTAGAGGTTTTAGGTGTGTGCCCTTGAAGAGACACAGGAGAAGTGGCTCTTGGTCTCTGACTCTGTCTCCCTGTCTCTCTCTGTATCTCTCTCTCTTTCTCTCTCTCTCTCTTATATATATATATATATACATATATATATATACATATATATGTGTATGTATGTATATATATATATATATATATATCCACAGAAACATGACAAAACATCTTCTATCATGTATCCTAACAATGAAGTATACTTACCATTTTCCCTAAAAGAAATGGACCTGAGCAACAATAAACTGAACCCTCTAAGACCATTGAGAGGTCAGCCTGTCCTCTTCTGTAAATTGGTGATCTCGGTGAAAAGCTACAAGATTCAAATTCTTCTGCTGATTGGTTAGCACACAGGTTTAATTTTATTAACTTTATATTTATGCCTCATCATCCAATAATATGTTACATGCATATTCTCAAATATCTTAAATATGTCAAATTTTAAGGCAAATGAATCAAACATTTTATAGCCATACCTTAATGAAACTATGGACTAAAAGGACTGAATTCACAGGGCAACACAAGATTTAAAATAGTGAAGGAAGTGAGATTTTTCTAAAAATCCTTTCTCAAACAAAACCTTGTGTCCCATGAAATAGTCTAGAAGCTTGGTTCCTAAAGCCATAGAGTTCTTCCTAACACCATTCATGACTAAGGATAGAGGAAGCTACTAGAGGCAGAGAAAAAAATCTTTATCTCTATTAGCTTAGTATAAATGAAATAAAAAAAGAGATAGAGACTCTTTTACTGTGCTCAAGGGCTGAGGTATGGAAACCGAGGTTAGAATAGGGGAAAGGACAATAAAAGAAAGAATGGCTTTATTTTAAAGGCTTAAGCAGTACAAATATCAAGGAAAGAAAGAATACTGGCAGAAAAATCTTCAAAGATTTGTCCCTGATTTTATTCTCCTTTTAACTCCCATATGACTTGCACTGAACTTCTTACAATTAAACTGCTGAGTAAGCCAATGAAGTTCACCTTTGGTGAAAGTAGTGTGAAAAAAAAAATAATGTAGAGATGCCAAAGCTCTGAATGAACATCCTTCTGCATTAGTTTGGTTTAAAATGGACATGCAATTCTAGCTCAGTACATCGTTGCCAAAATACAATTTCAGTTCCATTGGCTGGAGGAAAAATATAGAATAATCATTTCTTGAACTGTTATTTGTTGATTATCCTTAAGAAAAAGGCTTAGAGCAGCTACAGAAATGAATTTGGCAAATAGTAAGACACCTTGTCTTGATGCTGCCAACACAATTGATGCAGTATCAATTTCCAATAATGCAGTAGTCCACTAGACAGGCTAAATCAATGGTGAGTCCTAAGCTCCTGGCTGAAGATCTCTGAATTTCCTCATGCTGTCTTCAACTACTAGTGATATCTGGATAAAGAAGATACAAACACACATTTACAGAAACCTGAGTAAAATGCACATTTAAAGGGAAATTAAAAAGTTACACAGAATGCTGTGCTGGGTTTATTATTATTTCCAAGTAATTGCTGGCTTCTCTGTTGAACTTCACCATGTGATTAGTTTTGAACAACATCATATGTGCAGAAGAGGAAGTAACTTTTGGATAAAAACTTTAAGAATGATTTTTGTGCTCATCTTTGCTATTATTCTGTCTACCCAAAGGCTTTATTATCCAACATAGGGACTGTTCCCAGCCTCAATTCAGAATAATAATCCATAATGAATATGTACCACAATATAAGATGCTTTTAATGTAACATGTCATTATGATTTTGGGTAAAGTTTTTATTCTGTGTTAACTCAAATGATCAAGAACAATAAAGTGACTTTTATATTATTCTTGGGCATAGACACAATGATGAAGTGGAAAAACCACACTTTGAGCAGGAAAACAGGACTGTCTTATTCCTACCCGTCGAAGTCTTGTTGAACTTGTATAAGTTCCAAGTCCATATGAACTATAACTTCCTTTCCATTTCCAAAGTCAAAAACAACCCTTTCTTCCAGAAGGTTGTTGATGATAAAAGATGTGACATGGATTGCAATTAGTATAAATGGGTTCCTAATAAATGCCAGTAAGACACCCCCTCTCTCTGCCTGATTCTCTGTCTCTCTTTCTCACATACACACAAATACATACACACTTTGTTTGTGTTAACTACCTTTCTCTTATGACAAATAACTGAGACAATAAATTTATAAGAAGAAGGGTTATTTTGGCATGTAGTTTCTGAGGTTTTAATGTAGAATGGTTGGCCCTCATGACCAGAAAGCAAAGAGGAGAGGAAGGAGAAGAAATGACTGGGGTCTACAGTTCCTTTTGAAGGCTCAACCACCCTTATCCAAAAGAACTCTAGGTTTCTTCCATTTCCTCTTCCCACCACTTCTCTATAGTGCTTGGGCTGGTAGCAAGCCTTGAACAAAAGGGGTTTGTGGCATATTCCAGATCATTACTGTAACAGCATTATATAGCTAAAACTAATTTTCTACAATACATTTGGAATAGTTGGAAATAAATTGAGCCATATATCCAAACTCAGGTTTATAACAAGGATTAGAATGTGTGGTTCTTTAAATCATTATGCAAATATAAATGATGGATTTGAGAGTCTGTAGTGGGATATTCATTTTGTCTGCTCTGTGGCACTGACCACACCCATTGGGGGTGGAGCCATGGGCGGAAGTGACCCATGGGACTAGGTACATTCTCTTACTGGTGAGACGAGGAGAGGAAAGCATCCAGTGGAACCTGCTGGTGTTCATCTGTTTATGTTGTAAGTTATTTCTTCCTGAATAAACATCTATTCAGCCTTTTTGTTTATCCTGATCCTTATTAAACTGCAATAAGAGTCAGCTTATAAACCATCATAATTGATTACCAATGTTTACTAACCACAGAGAAAACATCAATGGAAACATGTCATTACAGATAAGATATAAATATCAAATGATAACTCATGTATTACTTGTATATTTTGGTATTTTTGAAATATAATTGTGTGTATATATACTCCATGCTGAACTTGAACTCATTCTGTAGCTCAAGTTCCCCTTGAACTCAGCAATCTTCTGCCTTGGCTTCCCACATGCCAGGATTATGCTCACATCAGGTTTCAGTACTTTTTTATGTGTTAAGTGTTGCATTTAGTGATGTTTATTTTTACCCCTTTCTCCTTGCTGTCTCTATTCTACAGATAATTGTCCTAGTGCTCAGGGAGAGGAATTTTCAAGGTATCAAGGATAGGAAGTGACACAGTCTGCATCCTGTCTCTGGAGAGTTTTTTTTCATGAGTGCAGCATGGCCTGTTCTAGTTTGAGGAAGCTATTATGCCAAGCATTACCTAGTTTGAATATATTATGTCTTCCTGTGAGGAAAAATCCAGAAGTTCTCTGTCTCTGTCTAATGAAATGAGGATAGCAAGTCTCATATACTTTTTATGTGGTGGATGAAACTGAAAGCAAACAGGAAAGTTCTGGAATGGAAGAGTGCTGAAGTCATATGGGAAGGAGTGAAAATGGTTTCTAGTTCATCTAAGTTTGTCTTCCTGCTGAGAAGTGAATTCTTGTCATGTGGAGAAATCAAAGCAACCCCTCCCCACTTTACTTCAGAGTGCAAAGTACTTGCCTTCATTGTTCAGAGCTCTGGCAGTACACAGGCACAAGACAAAGACATTCCATCTCTAGGCTTGGCTGCAGATGGCTCGGTCCTGGGCCTGTATAATCACCATGAAAGGGCAAGAGGATCGGCTTAAAGTTACTGCTGGACCAGTAAGAGAAAAGAGTCAAGATGGACTTATAAAGACAAACAGACCTTATTCTGGTGAGAGAAGGGGCTGAACACAAATAGAAATTAGCAGTGTGGTAATGACAAATTTCTCCATGCATCAACAGTGAGAAGCAGCTGCGAGTTGGGGCCTGGTGACACCTGTACTGCTCCTACCATCACTATGGTCTCAGCACTCAGCAGTAGCTTCCAAAGATATATTGTTTTCACTTGTGGTAGACATCATAAAAAAACAAAACAAAACAAAAAAAAAAACCATGGAGCTTGAGAGAGACTGACCCAGCTGAGGATACACAACCAAGTAGCACTAGCTATAAAGACTGAACCAGCATGAAAGCCAGCAACTTGGTTTGTTCCACGGTGAGTAACATGAGGAGCTACCATTCTCACCACTGACAAGCCAAATTGTACTTGGAAGTGATTGGAGAGTGAGAAGTGTGTTGAAGTAGGCACCACAGGATAGGAAGGCGGATAGGAAGGCGCATGCGTGCAAGCATGAGCGCGCGCGCGCGCGCACACACACACACACACACACACACACACACACACACACACACACACACACACACACACACACACAGGACATCTGAGTAATATCCACAGAAAAAGATAAAACACAAGTATGAATAGGCCTTCCACACCCTTTAGAACCTCTTTCAAGAAAGCCTGTTGAAAGGCTAAGGCACCAGAGCACTGATGACAAAGTTCTAACTGACAGGTGGGGTCTCACAGAAGGAACTTTTGAAGAAAGGGAAGTTCCACACAGCTATTCTTGCCAGATTTAGTGGGTACCACAGTAGTGCCTGCTACAAAACAATACAGCACCCTGAGGGGTGAAAGATGCCGCACTCCTGTCAAATAAGAACCATTGACTAATGTTAGGTCTCTTATGTTATATTTTAATAGTTACTTCTATTATTTATACATTTATATCTTGATTGTTTTATTCTAGTTGTATTTTGCCAGAATAGGCCTTTGTGTGGTGCTTTCTATTCATGTATTTATAACAATTTCTTTATTGTTATGATCAATTTATTATTTTAAATATTATTATTACTACTATTAAGGAAACACGCTCTATTATTCTGTTTCTGCAAGAACTATACCCGAAACACACCCACTTTCTCTCATTCACACCATACTCTCTTTTAAAACATACTCTATCTTTCTCTTTCCCTTCTGATATTTACTTTTAATTTTCACAGCTACATGCATAGGCATGCATTACCATATATACATGGACATACCAACAAACACAAACACATATAAATCCATCCCTGTAAAATCCACAAAGTAAAGAATCAATATTAAAACTACAAAAGAAACACAAAAACCTACCTACAGCATAACATAGATTTCCCATCAACTACCTTAGCTGTTCCCTCACCACAAATGGATCCAGGCTTTGAAAGTAAATAACCACTGGCCCCATAGCTAAGATCGTCAGATCCAATAAAGCTGTCTTTTGACACTGATAGAGAAACAAGAACATTTTAACATTAGCACAAATAATGGAATTTATGACAATTAAGCCAGCAGAAAATATTTAAAGTAACAGAATATACCGAGGAAGAAGATGGGGGAATTTTAAGACAAGAGGAGGAATAAATTTCACAAAAGAAATTGATGAACAAAAGACAGCTAGGAGGGAACCTGTTAGGTCTAACACAGCATACTGCTAATACTGACAGTGAAGGAAGGAGAGAAAACATAATAATTCAACCATTAACAAAAAAAAAATCAACAAAACTATAGGATATAGCATGCTCCTCTCAGCTCAGCACTAAAAACTGCACTCTAATCGCCTGGATTAAAATGCAAGAGTTGTCTATGCTCCAGTGGGCTATGCACTATGTCCATGCACATCCAGGAAGAACTAAGTGACTAATGTTCAGAAGAGGAGGACAATGAGGAGGAAATGGGGGAAGGGAATTAAAGGGTCCATAAGGAACCGGCAAGGACATGGGAGGTGGGTGTGATCTAAATACAGTCTAAAACAACAAGATCAACTTGTCTGCTCTCTCCAAGAAATATATTTCATTGACACCTACAGACTGAGAGTCAAAATGAGTGAATTTACAAAAGTGCATATAAATAACAGTCAAGACTTTTTAATACCTTGCTGTCATCTTTTTATAGGTCATCCAAATGAAAATTAACAAAGAAATTTCAGAGTTAAATTATATGCATACAAATGTACTTGTCAAATATGTATAAAATATTCCATGTATGAGACGCAGCTACACATTCTTCTCAGCAGCTCATAGAAGCTTCTCTAGAATTCATTCTATTGTGGACCACAAAGGAAGACTCAACAAATCAAAAGAACTGAAATAATTCTTTCTATTTTATCACAATCTCAGAGGATGAATTAAAAGTCAAAAGAAAGAACAAGCACAGAAACTACACAAATTCTTGGAAAGTAAATAATGCATGCTGATTGAATGTTGTGCTGTTAAAGAAATCAAGGAACAAACTAAAAAAAATTCTTAGAATCGAACAAAAATGATAGCATATTCCAAAACCTCTGTGGTAGAGGTAGGGCTGCTCTAAGTGAAAAGTTTATAGCTGTAACTGTTTACAGTAAAAAATCAGAAAGATCTCACATAAATAACCTAATGATGTCTCTGAAGGCTTTAGAAAAACAAAACCAACAAATCCAAATGAAATAAAAACGATTAGAGCAGACATTTATGCACATAGACTAAAAGAATAATACACAGAATCAAATATTTTATTCTTTGAAAAAATAAAAAACTATACAAATTATATGCAAACTAACCAAAAGAGATAAGAATGAGATTAATAAAATTAGAGATAAAAAGATGGTTGTTACAATTGACTCCAAAGGAAGGCAGAGACATACCAGGAAATATTTATAAAGCTTATATTCTTAGAAAGAAATGAAAGAAAGAGGGGGGTGGAAAGAGAGGAGGAGGGAGAGACTGAAAAATCTAGAGAAAATGAAATCCCAAATAAATAGAGCCTACCAAAAGTAATAAAATAGTTATAAACAACTTAAACAAACCTCTAACAAGCAAGGAGATGGAAGTAGTCTTTAAGTCTCACCCAAAGGAAAGCCTGAGGCCAGAGAGATTCGCTGTGGAACTCTACCAAACACTGAAGGAGAAGCTAATGTCAGTATTTCTCAAAAGAACTATTCCACAAAAAAAGGAGAGGTAATAATATTACTGAGATCATTTTACCAAGTCAATATTACCTTAACATTAAAACTGGATGAAGAATAAGACAAAAGGAAAATTTCCATGATGAATGAGACATAAAAATTCTCAATAAAATACCAGAAAACTGAATTCAACAACAGTTTAGCGAGATCACATACCATGGTCAAATTGGTCTTGTTCTGGGAATGTAAAATTGGCCTAGATGGCTCATCAAATGCAGATCAAGCCATGTAATACAACACATAAATAGTCTCAAAGGGGGGAATTATGTGATTGTTTCAATAGATTTAGAATAGGTATTTGGAAAAATTCAACATCCACCATGGGAAAAATTTTGAAGAAAATCAGAATATGTTCCTATAGAATCTAAAACACATAACTTCCATATGATACAGCTGTTCCACGCCTGGGTGTATTCAGATCACTATGGCTATATTATGCAAAATAGCTAGAAACAAAATCATTATAGGTACATGTAACCAGACACCTGGAAAAAGAAAATAAGAGATACTTTACTTAGACATAAGAAAGATTGAATTTTATGATTACTAGGAAACGAAATTGAACTGGAAATGATAAAAATAAGCTCGACACCACATTTTTCATATGTATGCAGAATACTGAATTAAATTTGTACACATGTGTATTATGCGTAAGCATGTGTTTGTTATGCATATATATTTATTTATTTGGAAGGCACGCATATGGGTCAGGAAACTAGGAAAGGGGACCTGAGAGGAGAAAAGGAACTTTGTGGAAAGGTGAGAGGGAGTAAAGAGAGAGAGTAATGGGATGCATGTGGTAGTAAAGTTTAGGAGGAGCTTCTGTGAGGAAGAAGAGATCCTCAAGAGGTGTGTGGAGGAGAGTAATAGGGGGAAGTGAATGAGTAGGAAAAATGTATATATGAAAATATAGGGAGACCCATTACTTTGCATGGCAATTTATGAAAATGAAGGGAATTTGCTGGCCAGAAAACACATTATTATTATCTACAGTTGCAGGTAACAACTGTGGTTAGACACAGAACACCTTACTATTCAAATCATAAGACAATATTTATCTTTGTTTCATGTTTAAAAATAATCTTGGTTAACGAAAAACAAGAACTTTTGCAACACATAGCACTACTCTTATATAATATAATAAAGATCATTTAAAACTGTAAGGCAGATACCACATAGGCCCAGTGTATGCTGTTTCTATGTTATCTGTTTATATAGCTGCCGCTTATCTACTCCTTCCCTCCTCCTAGATCTTCACTGAGGAGTGAAAAACAGGTAATAATGTGTTCCTACATCATATCATATCAAGTTCTCAGAACTAAGTCAAGGACTATATTTCTATTTTACTTTGTGTGTAATTTACTTTGGATAAATGGGAGAGTAGCAATTCAAAAATCTCACCCAAGATCATATAACAAGCAGGAAAGGAGGTCATGAATCTGATTCTAAACTGTTTTCTTTTCTTTATAGAAGATAATAAAAATAATGTTAAAAATCTTTTGCTTGCCACATCATTGATCCTCATAAGATCACTATTCTAGTCTAGTCTGTATTGTCTAATGTATACATAATGTTCCTAGTTACTTGTATCCTCTCATTTTATAATGTAGCCCCTCCAGTGTCTAAATGCTAGGTAAAAACATCTGCTCATTTGGGTTCACCCTCATAGAAAATAACTTAATTGTTTTACAAGGCAATCTCATGGGCTGTATGGAATCCAACAGCACATAGCAACTGACTACTGTTGGAGAGCTTGGAATGGAGTTGAGGAAAAAAGAACATAACCTCATTAATTCAACTATTCATCAAGGACTTTGTAAAATACGGGTACTTTTTGAGTGTTGCCCATATTGCAGAAAAAATTAAAAATGGGGTGAAGCAGTATCTGCCACAGAAACAAATATGTGCTATCTGATGGTACCCTAGGTATGATGGATGTTTTCATTCTCTTATTTCATTTAGACTGGTTTTTTTGTTGATGTTATTACTGTTATCTTAATTTAATTCTTTTTCAATATTGACAGTCATATATAGTGTTTCATGCACTCTAGAAAAGTATTCTACCGCTGAACAATGACTTCAGACTTTTCTCAAAACTTCTTTAAACTCACAGAAACTTTATCAAAACGAAGAATTTCAGGGACATCTCAGGGAGAAAAGACAAATATTATTGGAGACAAAACTTAGGTCAGTATCAGCCTGGAAATGTGCTAATTTTTGAAGCACTCTGGTCATGTGGTGTTAATTTAGATTCTGAAATAGCCGATTTTTATATCTTCAGGTTTAGTGCAGTCTATATGTATTACAAAAACATGCTTTTCAGTAAAGAAAGACAAAAGTACAGTTTCAACAGAAGTCTCAGAAATGCCCTTTCAGGCCTTCCAAATGATTCTGAACTTAATTACACTATGAAACAGGCACAACTTCTGGGACAGTTGGGGTATGGAAGATAGGATCAATGACTAAGAAACATGGAGCAGAATAAACACAATGAAACAAAGCAATATTTTAGTCAACATCTACATAATTGCAAAAATCCTTAGGCCTGAAAGACCAACATAAATAAGTAATGACACATTGTAGTCAGTGACATACATTCTGATTTTATTTATGGATGATTATATTTCACTGTGTTACTTATTTATGTTATGTACAGACTTAAATTTGAAACCCAAAACACTGCTGAAAACAATGTTCTTTAGCTTACAAAAAAAATGCTTAAGTTTTTCAATACAGAAAGCAATTTCCCTCCTCTTTGGATTATGTCTATGGCACTTAACATACGTGATTAAACTACTAACATTGATTTTGTTCAGCAACTTTTACAAGCATTTTCTGTATGCATCTCAGGCTCTTTCTTGCCTGGGCATATTATCCATAGATGAAATGAAAGGGCCCTTCATGGGCATAAAACACACTCATTGTTGAACTGGAATGATGGCTATACTTTTCAATGGACAAAGTCAAACTTTTCAAAATATATTATGAAAGGATTTTATAAATCAGCTCCCAATTAATCTTGCCTCCCAGTGAAGGAGATTGAAATCTTTCCCAATTACTGAACTTTAGAGTTTTTGAGAACAAATTGGGATTGATTTTTCTTTGTACTACAGAGTGTCTTCTGCCCACATGTGCATTTGCCAGGCCAGCTGAAGCTGGTAAGTTTACTGAGCTAATGAATTCATAGGCAGAGACAGGTGAAAGGCAGTACCTGCTCATTGTCTGAGACCTACCTCAGTGGGATACTTATTTACTGCCTGTCTTATAAGAAACAGAAGAGGCACTGACTTTTTTGTCTTATACAGTTAATGTATCAAGCATTTTGTGTTTTATGTACCTCTCAGACTGTGATTTAGACCATACTAGGCTTCCACACTGACCTTGGCAATTCTTTGCTATATTATTACTGAACTTCTCTTGGCTTTATTTTTCTCATCCTTGGGAAGGAACAACCTGTTATTACCTCAGCCAGTTTGTTATGAATCCTTACTAAGATAATGGAAGATTGTTTCCCAACCACATGCAGAAAACGGTTTGCGTTCTTCCACTGGATGAAATGATGCTTCCCCTGCAGAACACACTATTGGCTCTTCCTGGAGTAGGTGGGTTTTCTGGACTTTTGAACATCTCTAAACCTCACCATGGCAATAAGTGCGGAGTGATGCACATACTCATAAAGGTGTGATAAGGAAGAGGCAAATATTACACAGTCCCCACCACCCATTAATTTAGCTCTCTATATTGTTTTAAAATGGACTGCACACACAGTGAAGAACATTCCTCATGGAAGGTAACAAATACACTTCTCTGGAACTAAATTATGGTTCATATATTTTATAGCTATAACTTTTGGTATGGACTTTAGAGAGAACAGAGGAAGTCATTTCTAATACAATCAAATGATTATTTGGAACACCAGCCTTTACTTTGTAAATATCAGGCCAACAGAATTTTGCTCACGTGTGATGAGGACAGGAAATTTATTCTAATTATTTCTAAACTGAAATTCTGGATTACTTGTCTGAAAGTTTAAAATCAATGCAACATTGACATTTCAGTACCCAACATCCTTTCCTTAGGAAAAGTGTTTGGGGGGGGGAATATGCATTCTTGTTTTTTTCTTCTCTTTGTTCACATACTACCATCAGGGTAAAACGAAGCTCCCTATCTAACATTAATCAATATGTTCTATTGCTTGAAATGTCCTGTCTATATTGTGTAGCCTGATTAAAACACACAACTTATTTCTCCATAGTTACAAATGGGAGATTGACAGAAAGGGGATACCATGAACAAAACTGATGGCAAAAAAATGAGGGAAGTCACACTATTTGGGGGGAAATAGATGTAAAGGTAGTAGTATTGATGATGGAGCCTTGGAAATTCAACCAATTATGATCTTAAGAGGAGGGAAATTTCATACATGCTGTGGGAGATGCAGATTTCTGTACAAATGCAAATGTTATTTTCTCAGAATAATGTAACAACGACAGAAAATATAAAGAATTTCTGTAAGCCAAAATATTCCCAACCCATTCTTCAGTAAAACTGGTGTCCTGGAGGGTACTAATTAAAGCAGTTTGAAGAAAGCCAAGTTTGTTATCCAGTAAATTGGGAACTTTTCATTACCTTTGTAAACATAATTTATATAACTCATATTGGCCAAAGATGTGCAGTTTTTTCTTAATTAGTTTATATTTCTTTTACATTTAATGTAAAAAACACAGAAACTCTTATTCCATTGAACATTATCTGGGAAATTCAGTCTAGGTTCTTTATACTAGAGTTAGATACATATTTAAAATCCAAGAACTCATAAATGTTTTTATTTTGGAAATTTCTTTACCTTCAAGGCCAAACATACAGATAGCTTTCAATCAATATTTATAGGGGTAATGTTTAGAAGTTTAGCACTTGGGCCAAGCCTGCAGTTAATCTCTCTACGTTGGTTTTTGGATGGAGAAAAATTTTGCTAGCTCCTCCTCTAAGATTCCTTACCAATAAAATGAATATGACAAATTTTTATGTGGTAGTATAGAAATTGAGTGACAGCTTATACAATGTATATAAACAGAGCGTAATAGCTTACACTCAAGAAATATATAACAAATACCATCTTCATTATTACTGTTATCATTATTATATAGCGATTATCCTAGTGAGCATAGTCTTCAGCACTAATGCTTGCCTGGAAGGCAGCCATCTGTTTAAAGGGCTATTACATTAAATGCATTTTAATGATATATAATCAGTGAATACAGATTGAAGAAGGTGATTGTGTAAATCATAGTAAAGATTGTAAATCATAGTAAATGGATGTCTGGTTGCCAGCTCTTTTCTGGTTTATACTTGCAAAAATAAAATCTTTAATAGCAAAATCTTAAATGTTCTTAAACTCCCCTAGGTCCTTAAATCATCTTTGCTTCTAAAACAGAATGGAGACTTTTGGTATGGCTGTACAAGCTGAGAAGAAAGATACAGGACAGCAAGAACCTAAACTCAAATATCCAGCTCTTAGATTTTGTTTCAGTGACTTGCCCTGAGGCAATTACTCAGTATTGCAAGTTTAGTTTTCTCATTATCTGTGAGAAGAAACAAAAGATGCGTTTTACAAGATTATTTTCAGGGAATTGGTAATAATTACACAGGGGAGTCTGAAAACATGAAGCAGT
Organism: Cricetiscus sungorus; assembly: GCA_030556225.1. Lineage (NCBI taxonomy): Eukaryota > Metazoa > Chordata > Mammalia > Rodentia > Cricetidae > Cricetiscus > Cricetiscus sungorus. The sequence goes on along the minus strand of JANBXA010000007.1, from coordinate 54,416,088 downwards.
ATAAAATATTTAATACCTAGCCAAAGATTTATCAATAACATAAATACTACATTATTATTATTATACCATGGAATGCCTCCTATTATCAAGGAAAGTGGTAAGAAATAAATAGAGGGCACTAATGTGACAAGCTGATGTGCTGGTCACTTGTTTCATTAAAATTACTTCACAGTGATATTAGATATAGAATGGGATTTTGCCTTTATTTCATAAATTAGAAAACTAGTTTCAGAGAGGTTAAGAACATTATCAAAGGATGCCCATTACAGTCAAACAAGGATTCAAGGATTTCAGGAAACATCGGAGGAACTTCAAACCATTTGTCCTTACATACTTCCATATATTGTTTGTCATTACTTCTTTACATTTAACTCTCTCCCTTCCCCACATTGTTCTCTCAAGTATTTATCTTTTTCTAGGGTCAGCCAAAACAAGACAGACTGCGTTTGCACTCAAGAGTCTTATAGCAAAGGTCCAAGAAAAAAATCATGTAATCTTTATGAGAGTTTCTTCTTCTTTTTAGAACTCATTTGTGTCCTGGTTTTCTGATGCAAGTGTTACGTAACACTGGCATTTTTTTTTTATTAGTTTACTTCCTAATAAAACTGACTGTTGTGGCATATATTTTTAATTTCAGAACTTGGAAAGTACAAGTAGGAGAACCAGAGGTTCAAGACCATTCTCAGCTACATAGCAACTTTAGGCTCAGTTTGTGCTACAAAAGACCCTGCCAAAAACAAAACTCCCTGTATTGAGGTATTGACCATGTACATTATAAAAATATAATTCAATTATATATTTATACAAATTAAAACATTTTAAATGAATGACACTAGAAAAACTTGACAACAATTTATACATGCTTATATATATATAGATGAGTCCTGAATTTAAGTAGAGAGCAATTCCACATAATGTGCAAAGATTACAGCTGAAATAGAGAAACTTATTGAGTAGCTGTGTTGGAAGGCATGGTGAAAACTTAAGAAGATACATAGGTGATCAAGGAAAATTTTTTAAGTTTTATTTTTAAAGTGTGTGTGTGTGTGTGTGTGTGTGTGTGTGTGTGTGTGTGTGTATGTGTTCAGGTACCTACAAAGGTGAAACCTCCTGGAACTGGAGGTACAGGTAGTTGTAAGCCCTTACAAGTTGGAATCAAACTCAGTCCTTTGGAAGGGTGGCATATATTTTAGCCATTGAGACTCTCAAGCCCCCGGGTAGATACTCTTAAAGCAAATTAGGAGCACCTTATAACCCTTTCCCATTATTTAGACACCTTCAAATCAAGCCACTCCCTAGTAACAAACTGCACTCATTCTGTACCCTCTGTTTAGCTTATTCATAATCACTCAGGGAGGAATAAATAGGCAGACAATACCAATCATTTTGTGATTTCAAGAATCAATATACAAATATTTGAGTAAGAGTTGGTACATAAAAATGAAATTATTGGGTGTGGGATACAGGCATTTTTGGTTCCTAAATACATTGTTTTATTGGATGGTATGAATGATCCACAATACCAACATGAATGCATGTTCCCCTGAATCCTCATTAATATTTTAATGGCTTTTTTCATTTTGATACATACCTTGATGATTTGTCTTCAATTGGGAATAAGTAGATAAAGACAGAATCTCTCCTTAGAGCCCAGCAGTTTCCCACTGGTAGAGCAGTATTTTCCCACACAGGCATGGGACCTCACCCTAGGAACTACTCACAAATAGCTTGACTGTGCTGTGAGGGAGACTCATTATTGACAGTACTTTCCATGGAGGCCCATGGCATGGTAATTTGTAATATGGGAATATCCTAATGTGTATCTAATGAGGTTATGTGAATTAAATGAAATGTCAGGTGTCTGGCTTATAATAGAAGCTTAGTTAATGTCACATTCTTTAATTTCCTGATTAAAAATTACATTAATCACTCATTAGACTTTCCTTGCTTATTGTGTAAATGTTCTCACATCAGTAGTATCAAGCTTCAGTATGACTAAAAATCTCCTCAAGTGTTTGCTAAGACCCAAGCTACTGACTCAAATTCTGTGTCAGTAAATGTGGCATGGGCATCAAAGGTTACATTTCTTACAATCCCCCAGGAGTTCTGCATGATGCTGGTCTGTCACCTGGGGTGAGGCTTTGAAAGCCACTATCCTCTATGCATCACTTGGTATTAATTGTGTTATATGACTGCTCTGTGGAAGTCTTTCAAAGGGATGAATTACATCAGGATTCCATTGATTATCCTGCTGACCAATCTGCTGATGCTACTTTTGGGTAATGCTTATAGAAATGATAGCACCTAGGTGAGCATAGAGCATAACTGTATTGAAGAAATGAGAGGAGACAATGGTATGTATAGGGAAGGGATAGTCCTGCTTTTATTGTACCTATTTTGTTTAGTAAGTAGAAGAGGAAAGGCAATAAACAATATTAACGTTCATCTTTCAACTCTGTGTCCTAAGTATAGGGTTAAATATTGTGTGTTTTCCCATTAACACTCAGAGCTGTATTTTTAATATTGCCTAATTTAAAATATTTAAAATGGAAAATAAAGTAAAATATAAATTTGAATTTAATAGGGTTTTGAAAACGTTGCAAAGCACTTTACTAATAGTATGAGTACTTTGCTGACTGTTTCACCTGTTCTGTTGACAGAGGTGTTCTTTGTATCTAGAACAGTTGTGTGTATGTCTATGTGAGTTTGTGTATGTGTATGTGTATGTGTATGTGTGTGCATGCTACTTGCATGTATCATTTATGTGTGTGTTTATATATTCAGTTTATTTTACAAAATAAGTTCTATGATCAAACACCAACTACATATACAAGGCAAACAATTCAGAAAAGATATGTAAATGGCAGGGCTTTGAGAATTATAATAGATTCCTGCTAGCTACATAGAATTTCATAGCAAGAATAAGCAATGTTGCTGAATACTATATAGAACTTCATATATGCAGGAGAAAACAATTCCAATGATCTGCCATATAATATAATACCAGTGATTAGATAACCTGCATGTCCTAGCAAAGCATTTGGGAAGGTAGATCTGAAGTGATGTGTTCTTGCCCCAAAAATGAGGAGAAAGAAGAATGAAAGTGACAGCTACCCTTTTTACTTTGATCATGGTAACTATTTCAGCAGTATGCACATATTCAAATCCACCAAATTATATACACTAAGTATTTCTAGGTATTTGTAAATCAATCAACTTTGGCTCAATAAGCTTTTTAAAAAATAAGACAATAAATTTGTTTATTCTTAAATTTCTTTTCCACTACTCACTCATTATTTGATATTAGATAATGGTCACTGACTCAGTTTCTTCATCCATGTATTTAATGATCACTTTGATATGCAGAGTATTAAGAACACATCCCCCAACATATTATATGTTTTCAACCAACCTTCATTATAATAATTTACTTGTGTAATTGACACATATATTAATATATGTGTATATGATATATTCTCAATATATACTAAAACATATATGTATACATAAAATCTTTATGAAGGGAATCTATGCTCACTAATATGTCTGTACACAAACAGATCCCCATGTATATGCAAAATGAATATTAAAAAAATAAAACCAAATATATTACTTTATGATATGTATTTATATATGTTTATACACATGTTTAAATCCATTTTCAACGTATTATATCACCCTAATACACAGGTGTTGATGATAGTGATAGATTTAATATGGTTAGTATATGTTAGGAAATTATTTGCAGTTGTACCATTTAATGTATTACTTACATGAATAATTTTCTTCTGCTTGAATTAATTGCGAAATGAATTATCAATATGCAAATGGAATGCAAATCAAATAAATATGCATATTAATGCATTTTTAAAGAACGGTTTCATTTTAAGAGAGAAAGAATTTCCACAGAAGCAAGCACAGATTTTATTATTTCAATCACAGACTTAATCAAACACCAATTACTATTATGTGGCTTTTTAAAATTATGCCTAAGAGTTAACACTAGAATATTCTCAGAAAACCTATGATCATGAGATGGAACTTAACTTGGGGATGAAGAAAGGGTTAATGAAGATAATAGGGAACTTGCAATGCAGATTATGGATCTGCAATGTGTTTCTTGGGTAAATCTGACAGTTCTGATATTCAAGTTTCTTTTTCTGTAAAATGATAATTATATCAACTTCCTAAAATTATTCAATGATTGAACAGATGAAAAAAATAAATGATGCATATTATGTGCCAGGCACAACTTTAGATGCTGGATAAAATGATAAACAAAACACACAGAAATTCTGGCTTTCAGTGTTTAAGAAGCCTGAAAATTTTTGTAGTATTTATATAGGCATAGTTAAGTACTCCAAGAAAATATAATAGAAAATAGGTTTTCAGCTTCCTATAGAGCAGTGGTTCTCAACCTGTGGGTTGCAATCCCTTTGGAGTCAAATGATCCTTTCACACTGGTCACACATCAGATATTCTGCATATCAGTTATTTACATAACGATTCATAACAGTAGCAAGAATACAGTTATGAAGTAGTAATAAAAGTAATGTTATGGTTGGGGTCACCACAAAAAGAAGAACTATATTAAGGTGTCACAGCATTAAGAAGGTTGAGAACCACTATTATAGACAGATAGCAGAGACTAACTACTTATATCCATAATTTTTTTTTCATGGGCATGAAATGATGAATCTAATCATGATGCTAGCAGCTCACAAAATAGGGGTAAGAGCTAAAGAAAATTATTCTCAAAGATCACAACTCTTTTCTAATCAACCTAAATTATATGCACCCCACCCAAAGAGGGAAGTGATGACATTTACCTAATTAGATATGATGATTATTAGAATGATTAGGTACCAGTGAATGCTAGGTGCCTCCCCAACTTCAATTTGGGTATTTGCATGGCACCCTTATCCCTGTCTCATCATTTTATGCTGCTTGTAGAGACAGGTAATTTGTATCCCTGGTTCATATGTTTTCATATTTAAAACACTTTATCTACACTAAAAATGGCTTATCTGGTAGCATGGGGAATCTAAGCCTAAGCATTATACTTTAATAGAATGAGATGAGGTTCTGAATGTAGAGAAACGAAGAGTCATTTGGGACCAGAAGACAGTCCATGTTAGATGTTCTTCAGTACCCACACATTCAGTAAATCATGTTCTCACATAGTCCTGTTACAATGCCCCAGTGATAGTCTGGAACTTATTATAATAAGATACAACAAAAGGATTTGCCATTGTTACTTGTATGCTTAGATGCTTTGCAGAGCCCTGAACTCTCTGTATTGGATTCCATCCACATATTTGAGAGTTGCCCAGAGAGGTCATACTGAGAGCAAGTGGAAGGGTGCTGAGAGAAAACCCCTCAAACTGAGCAGAAGCCTCATTTTCAACATCTGATCCAATCTTTCAAGTTAAACATATACCTAGTTAGTTCTGCATGCAGCAGTGTAAGAGACTCAAAATTAGGACAAAGAAATGGCTAGCCAAATCAGTCAACCTACACAAAGGAGAAGCAATAAAATAGGTGGTTGTTTAAGCAACCAAATTTTAGAACAGTGTGATAAGCAAAGAGGAAGCAGAAGAGTTTGTCTTTGTCATTCATTTGCCCAAGACAATAGAATTTTTTTTTTTTTTTAACAGAGAGTATAACCACAAATCTCAAAACCGTCTCATGGCTCAATCCCTACATATGAACACATTGCTACTGCTCCAGGCTCATATATTAACATATTCCCCTTCATGCTGTGACCTAGCCACACTGATCTGATTTTTCTCTAGATTGAGATGTAATTGTTTTTGTTCTATCTTGTTCTGGTCTTTATACTAATGGGTTCTTCACTTTTACATAGGATGTTTTTTTGTTGTTGTTGTTGTTTTTTTTTTTTTTTTTTTATCCTCTGTTCTTTCTCTAAGCTTTGGATCAAATGCCACTTCCTCATTCAAGTCTTTCCTGACCATATTTTCTTTAGGTGCCATCTACCATATTTACCTAAGATTTCCTTTAGAGTGTATCCAACAGTTGGCTATGGTTGTGCTTGTTCATTTGCTTGACTTGGCATCATCATCTTAGAAAATTTATGGACAGAGAACAGTGGTAAATCATCTATCTTGTTCATAGTTGAGTTCTCTACTTTGGTACCAAATAGAGGTTTTGGCATATAGTTGGCAGAAACCATGAAGTTGTTGAATGAAAGTGAAAGAAAAAAAAAGCTGCAACAATTTTATTATGGCTTTCAACATCTCCAGAAGAGAAAAATCTTTTATAAAATCATTGAACTTTTGATTATATGTTCAGGTTCTCTTTTATCTTCTGATTACAAATTCTTTTATGGTAAAGGTCATGTCTTTCTAGTTAATTTATATATTATAGCACACAGTTTAGTGTTTGGTGCATAAGATGTACTTAGATGGACATATCTGGCTGACAAAATTAATATCAAGGACTATTCAAGTGCTTTATAAATAATTCTTCATAGCAGCTCCAAGAAATGGTCACAATTGTGACTGATGCACTGGGTAGCTATCCTATCCTACTCAATGAGTTTCAGGCCAATGAGAGACACTGATGCAAAAAAAAAAAAGGGAATGGTATCTGAGGCATGACAGCTGAGGTTCTCCTCTGGTCTCCACATGACTACACATACATGGACACTTACACATACATAAATGTTCACACACAACACAAGTGAAAACACAATGTTCCTACAAAAATAATTAATAAAACTATCTGAGAAGGGTTTATATCCTGAATGTATACATATTACGTTTCATCACACAAAGTATTGGTATTGCTTTTATAGTTCTTCTTTTATGCAGCCACCTTTATTAGAGCTTAGATGATTTTTTAAGTCTATATGGGTCAAATATACATACAAACCGAAACAAGCATATGGATATACTGAATGTTCCATCAGAAAAATCTTTTCAAATTACCAAACCTGCTGGGAGAACAGGGGAAAAACTATCTGAGGATCCCCCTACCACACCTGATGGTAGCACACAGTGGGATGCCTGTGTCCAATAAGCCCATTGTTCTCTCCCCAGACACTGGGATTTCATGACTGTAATCAACTTCTCATTGAATGAATACACTCTGTACTAATATGTTTTTGATAAATCTGAGAACAGAAACTAATAAGGAAGAAATGTTAGTCAACTAAATAATTAAAATATTACAAACATTTTAAAATTACATCTGAGGAAATTAGATTAATAATTGAAGCCACATACCTTCTTTCTCTTATTAAAAAAAGGGGGTGAGGATAAAAATTATCTTCTTGAAAGGAAATTTTGTCTTCAAGACTTCAGTAATCTTATTGATTCCCTTAAAATTAGATGCCAATGCTTCTGAACAATTTGTTTGGCAGCTCAGTAGCTACCTCTTACTTATGGAAGTTTCTGTAATTTTGCTACAACATTAAGTGACATTTCCCAATATCGATGGAACTGCTTTGAAAATATGTATTTGGAACAATTAAGACATATCACTTTCAAGTAAAATATACTTACTTTTTAAATAAAATGAAGTAATGCAAGAAAATGCAAAGACTATAGGACATGTCCCAGTACACTCACCACCTAGAATTAGTGTTAACATTCTATTTTTTAAACACATTGTTATGTAGTCATATTAATCTTTCCTGAAACTTTATCATAAATATGATATGCATTCAAGCCACAACTCTTAACTTTTAACTTATGTGCACATACCTACATATAAAATATTCATGTGCTTTATAAATATGTGCACAGATTGGTTTACACCATATACATTCTCTTGTAATTTATCATTTATCATTTTAAAACCTGTATATTTGAACAAATACAAATCTAATTCTTTTATTTTAATTTCTTTATAGATTTCCATCCAACATACATAACAACAGAATTACTTGTCTCCAGCTTTATACTATTATAAACAACACTACAGGAACCCTTCTTTTGTTGTTTGTTTTATTAATGTTGTTTTCCCTTTGTCTTCTGCACTCATGTGAGAATTTCCTATAGTAAACATCTAGATGTAAAATTCCAAGGTCAATTGTCCCTTGACTCCTAAGTTGTACATCTCATGCTTATAGAATTAACCATTCAGAGACTGTAACCTTTCTGCAAAATTCCATGAATCTAATCTTTTTAAGATTCTTCTCAACTGTCCCCATCCTCCATTTCCATGATTTTGTTGTTTATTAGTTCTACTCTTTGTTTCTATCTAAAAAGCTTAATGTGAAACCTGTTGTGAATTAAAAAAAATATCTTGCTGACTTTTGTGATTGTTTTGATTCAGCCTCATTTTACATCTCTTCAGGCACGCTCTGTGAATATTTTTATTTTATTTTTTAACTTCAACTGAAATGATAGCTAAAAGACAAACAGATTTTTTTAATGAAGTTATGTTCCCTGAACAATTTGAAGATCTTACACCACTAACTTGAGACCGCTATTCTGGTTGATAGAAATCTTTTATCCATTTAATGATGATCATCTAAATGTAGTCATCCTTCCCTCTCTTTCATTTTATTCTGACATTCTGTTGTTTCACTTTGATGTGTTTGGATATATGATTGTTTTTGTTTGTGTACTCTAAGGCATTATATCTTTTAGAAGTCTATACACAGAAAAAATGTTAATATTAATAGCACACAAATATTTAAAAACAGTATATCATGCCATCAGTAGTCAGAGCAATAATCAGAACATGACCTGCACCCCAGCAAAAGCCATGACGGTGGTAAGCAAGTCACTTAAATCAGAGATATTTAATTAAGAGATATGATGGTTATCTTTAACTTACTCATGTAGAGTACAAATTTCAGGTGTAGTGAGCCCATCTGCAGAAAATATGCAGCTCTTGGGGAAGTCATCACTCTGTTTAGTTCTCCTCTGTGTAGTCAGGGATTATAAAGCACAAATTACCCATAAGGACACTATGCTAACAGTTCCATGGAGTAAAAAGCTTTCCAGAGATCCTTGACCTAAGGCACCAGCACCTCCAAATAATGCAATTGCAGGGGGGGACTTTAAGCAGCTTCAATGAAAGTCTGGACCTTGCTTATATTTCAGTAAACAAAGAACTAATAAGCGATAAACTCACATGCAAATCGTACCACATTAATAGTTTCTTGTTGTAATTCTTTGTTCAGAGGAAGAGTAGACTAATAAAAGACAGCCTAAATGTGACAAGTTTCATAATTTGTGTTTTCCATTCTAGATTAAGAAAACAATAATCAGTCATAATTTCTGATTATCTCAAAATATCACTAAATAAAAACACTATGCTACAGTATAAACTTAAGAATTACTATAAAATGTTGTGTGTGTTTGTGTTACACGCACAAATATTACACATGCATATATGTTTATGCATGTACAGGCCAGAGATAGACATTGGCTTTCTTTGTTGGTCACCTCCTACCTTATATTCTAAGAGATGGTCTCCTGTTTGAACCCAGTCCTCATCAATTGCCTGTTTTGGCCCCAGGGGTCTATCTGTCTCTGTTGTTCTTGCACTAGATCAGCATTACAGAAATGTATGTCCATACCAGGCTATTTTATTTTTTGTAATTGGGGGGGACATGAAGGAGTCTGAATTCATGTACTCATGCTTGAATAGCAGCAACATTACTGTCAACCCAGCCTGATATAATTATATTGAAATAAATTAAATATAGCATGGTTTATGGTTCCACGGGAGTGTTTACTGGGAAAAGCTAGCTCCCATGCTTCTGTAAAATGAAATGAAAACACCATAAGTCAATTGGATTAGTGAGGATGAAGCACAAAAAGAAGTTGGCTGATATTCTGTAACTATTCCACACAGCAGTTTAATTTTAAAATTACTAATACTCAAGAAAATTTTCTTCCATAAAAAATAAAAATAAAAAGTAAGTTGCCATAGTAACCAGTGCTAGAACCTCCACACAGACCAAATTTAGAAAAGCCATACTTATAATTTTATTGTATGAACTATTCACTTGGTATAAAGAAAGGGGAAAAATGAAATTAGCTTTGTATTGCACCTAGTCTGCATCAGGTTTGCACACTTTCCTTATTAATTACCATAGGAATTGAACAAAAAAGGTGTCATTATCTTCCAGGTGACAGGTGAAGAATCTGAGGTTCGGTAAGCTAGTCCCTTGCCATGTATAACTGCAGCACAGAGCTCTGAATAGCAGTTTCTTGAATCTGTGTTTTTTAAGAGGATTTTCATTTTCACTGGACTTCCTTTTTTTTCTAAAATACAAACAGATATGGCTGCTATTTGAAAAGGCAAATTGAACCAATGACTATCAGGAAGTTATCCTCTAAAAGATGGTATAAATGGTGAAATGATAGTTCCTTTACTGGCATTGTAGCTCACAGCAGAACTGATGGACTGGTGCTCTCATTCTAGGGGGCAGGGACACTGAGAGAGAGCTGAAAAAACTTACTTGTCTTATTCAAACATCTTAATAGCTACCCATTTTCTCTCAAAACAAATATTTTAAAATCATATTCATATCATTAATCCCAATACCAATTCTAACCATTGCGTTACATCTTCTTACTTACCAAAGAACTATTTACTTAGTGTCTACTCTATACCAAGCCTTGTTCTGGGTCTTATAAGTCACAGAAAATCTTCCAGAAGGATAAGCATGGAATCATTTGTACCCATGGAAATTCCAAAGAGAGGCATGTTGAGATTTGGTTACCTGGAGATCTTTTGCAGACAAAAAAAGGAAAGGTAGCTGACTGAATACTAATGAGTTTGATCTCAGTGGGAGTTAGATGATCCTTCTCATTTTAAAATGCCTCAAAGATCCTGGGACAGAAAATGTAGCATATGAGCTCCAAAGGCTAGTTATTGGGCCTCACAGCCTCAGGGGATAGGAAATCCTATTGACCTAGTTTGCTGTAGCATCAGTATGGGGGATTAGCCCAGCCATGGCTTGTGTGTTGATAGGATGAGGTGAACTGAGTTCCAGCCTACTTCCCACAAGGCATTAAGGAAGAAGTTGTCTTTACCAACCACCCACAGTCTATGCAATAACACTCAAAACTTCTTAGTCTTACTTTTAACAGTAAATCACCACCTGTTTCATCTTTCTTAGGTAAATGTTCTTGTAAATAGGACAAAAATGTTCCTGTGACAAAGGATAAATTCTTTTTCTTTTATCTTCACTCAGCTCCTCCACTTGCAAGATTGCAATGAAGTTAGTACTTCTAGAGTTCAAGGATGAAGCATGTCAATATGTATAAAGCCTACACAGTAACAAGTGATGCTACAACTTCTGCTATTATAATCTTTTTCATGCAGCAAGACATTGTTTAACTAGACTATGTTTATGTTTTCAGATACATGAATAATATACTCAAAGGAAAATATCTTTAATTGATTTTGATTTTGAATTCAGATCGCTTGTAAATACTCAGATTCCTGCCTAAATATCCTTTCTGTCCTTGCATTTTTTCTGTGCATCTCTGATTTTATATATATACAGTTTATGTGTATTTGCACACAGACTTAGGCTAAGACGACTTGAGGTGTCCTGTCCATCACTCTCTGCCTTATTCTCTTGAGACAGAATCTTCCTCTCACAAAAACTGAGATAGAATGATAGCCAGCAAGACCAGAAATATCCTGTGTCCTATATGCCTTTTCACACATATACCCATAGTTCTGGGGTTACAAGTGTGTACACCATGCCCAGGTTCTACATGGGTTTCTGGGGATTTTCATTAAGGTCCTTATGCTTGCACAACAAGCACTCTTAGCTGCTGAGACATCTCTCTAGCCCTTAAATTTCCTTTTATATCCTCCATTGTTAAATCCAAATCCCATATTAAACTCTTCCATCCACCCATGTATCCTAGACTGCTCTCTGTAGACTGATCCTTTTACTGTGAAATGTCATGTACTTATCACACATTTCTTTTTATTGAATTCCTATGCAAAAATCCTTTTGAGTGCAGCTTCTATTTCATCTACTCTGCTTTTAAATCTTTCTGAGCTGCTACCTAACACAATCCCTATCTAGGAGGTCTTCTGGAAGTAACAGCTGACTAATACACTGAAAGACAGCCAGGAAACACTGAGGTTCCACGACTTTATTAATTAATGGCCCACAAGGGTTACATCTTTAAAGCTACTGGAATGGCTTACTAATGAAGTCTGAGCCTCAATCAGCCAAGCACATTCCTACACTATGCTAAGTGCTATTGTCACTTTATTCATGGAATTTAACCTAATAATGGAATGTGACAAGCCCTGTTATCATGTAGCTCACACACTTTTCTGCTCATGAGTCCCTCATCCTATAGAATGGGTATATTTTGGTTTGGTGCTCTGGTTAATGAATGTGGCTCCTCCCTCTGTTTTTAGTTTTGTTTTGTTGACATATATCCTATTTTAATGTGGATAGAGGTTTAACAAGAATACTAATTTTAAAAATTAAACACTGTATTCATCATTTAAATAGTAAACAGCCTTAACATCATGTAGCTTGATACTCACAATATATATATATATATATATATATATATATATATATATATATAGCGAGAGAGAGAGAGAGAGAGTACATCACACCATCCTTTATCCCAAAGTCACAAATTCAATATGTCCAAACAATAACCAAATAATTCTATTTTGCAAGAACCATCGCTTATAATTAAAAGTTAACAGCTCTTCCAGGATGGTCACGACTTGCCAGCTGAGGAAGTAACAATCCATACTTAAGAAGAATTATGCATGAGCTGGGGCTGGGAGTTACACTTGGGTAAAATCCTCAATTACTGTAGCTTCATTAATGCATCACAGTGCCTTACTGCTGAGTGACTGTTCTGAATAAATTGTGCTCTCATGCATATACTCAAAAAAATGACAAAATTCTGAATGAGCAAGCAGCCAAGACCCAAGAGATATTCTCCAGGCCACAGTTATTCAGAATTTCCTATATTTGTCACAATGGGAAGAAGATGAACAAGGAAATATCACTGAACTATAGAATCTCAGAGTAAGAATAAAGTCTACAGATGATTTATCTGGCCATCTCCGCCCAGTTTCTCCTGTATCTCATGTCTAAATCTTTGCTTTAATATTCCCCATGAAATGGCCACAGAAGATTACATAAGCAATTCTAGTCACAGAGGCCTTGTCTTCCAACACGTTTCTATTTATTAAATCATAAAATTCTTTATGCATCACTAATACCACCTCCCTGATTATGCTCTTGTGGCCACACAGTCATTTTAATCCTTCCTCCAATAATGGATCTCTCAATATTTAAAGGGCTGTCATATATTTCATCCTGTAAAAGTATATACACCAATGCCTAGGAGAAGAGAAGCTATGTAAAGATCATGCCACTTGTATAACAGGAAACCTTAGGAAAACAGAACCTCTGGAAGAACCAGCATGGAAAAGGTGGTGGTACCAAGCCTCATTGGTCTCATTCCTTTGAATAAAACATTAATTTTCTCCTCTCTTGTCATCTTCCTTGTATCAAGTTGTTCGAGCTAAAAATGTTACACAAGCACACACACACACACACACACACACACACACACACACACACACTTTTCACTTTTGTTGCAACTATCATTGCACTAAACTAAATGTTCTCATTCTCCTTTCTCCTAGTTAGTCTAATTTTCTCCCTATACCCATGCTTGCCTACCTTGGTTCAAAATTGCAAATAAGATCTCATTATACCCTAGCTTCAAACCCTTCAGTGAACTCTTGCTGCACTTGGGACTGATACCAAAGTCCCTAATACAACCTTCAAGTTTCTATTTCTCCCAGATCCTTCCCATCATTAGTCTCCTAGACTTTCTCCATTGGAGCCTTTGAACAGTTCTCATAAGAAAAGGAGAGTTAGAGTATATGTTTCAAAAGGCAATTGAAAAAAATGATTCTGGGGAGAGGAGGAGAAACAAAGGCATGAAAAGAAAGAACTCCCATTACATTCAAATTCCACAGAGGGGAAGATTAAGTTGAGTTTGAGGGATCCAAGGAGTGTACTATGTATAGATAGGTTAGAGCAAAGGAACAGAAAACAGGAAGTGAGAGAACCAAGGAAGGAAGGTTGTAAATTACAATAATAGTCAGGGAAGAGCAAGGCAACACAGGATCACATGCAAAGGAGCTAGCATGGCACATGGTCCAGGGCTTTTAATGAGGACAGAGTATTGGGAGTGACACTGACTTATGAAACAGAAACCATCATGTTCTCAAGGTAGAAGAGAGGTCTAGAGAAAGAAATGTCTCATTCCTAGAACATAATATACTGTAAATTTAATGGAGTTGCCCATAAAATGTAAGTTGAAGTCTTAAACAATTTAGTAGTTGTACTTTTAATACTAAACTGTTTAATTGTGAACAGGTGTGTGTGTGTGTGTGTGTGTGTGTGTGTGTGTGTGTGTGTGTGTGTGTATTCATCAGATGTTATCAGCTCTCCATTACATACTGTTGTTTGTTGTGCCTCCCTATCCACCCCAGAATACTTATTAGCTGCTCATCATGACTGTCTTGACAGACAAACCAAGACCTTTGACCTATTATTTGTATTTATAACTCATTGACAACAGTTAAAGTTTGTACCAGTAAACCATGCTACTCCTTACTTAGTATTAAGAGTCACTGATTTAAATACATTTTATTCATATTGATAGGAGATTTAGACACCCTGAAGAATCAAGATTAGAAATAACAGTGTGGTTGTAGTGCCCAGAAAATATTACATTGTTATGATATAAAGAGAAAAGTATAAATCTAAGAGGAAAATATTAACATTTAAATATTAGGGCTATGGGAAAGAATAATATGGATGGAGAGATTTATGTCTGAATCATACTTAGTAATCAAAATGTAACTTTGGGCAAGGTATCTATTCTTTTGGTACCTCAATATACATTTTTAAAATGGGTTCATTCACTTCATCATAGGATTAAAGCATATTTAAAGGACTTAAGATAGTCTTTGTAATAAAGTAGGCATTAAGAATTCTATTCCTTCCTGCTTCTTCTTCTGAAAAGAAAGTATAAAATGCAATTCCCTGCTTTTAAAGAAAACAAAGTTAAGAGACTATAAACCTATCGAAGCAATGTTGATATAGCATAAGTAACATTAAATCCAAAAATACAAAGTCAAATAAAAGAATTGTCTACTGTAATTAATTTGTGGAAATAAGTAATATTCATGGAGGAATATGATAAAATAATACTAATGTTTATTTGCCTTGTTTCATCCATCTTTTTCTTTTTATGAGGTTATTTTGTAAAATGTGACTCTTGTAGAAAGATATGCCTCATCTCTACATTTTCTACAGAATCATTTAACTTGACATCATTGCTGGTAACTGCTATGAACCAACACAGTTAGTGAGAATTAGGAACAAATTAAAGAAGCAAACAATAGCCAGGGAGATAGATCAGCAGGTAATAGTGTTTGTCAGGCCAGGTGATGGCCTGTGTACTCTCCCTGAACTCCATGGTAAAAGGAGAGAACTGCCTCCTGAAAGGTGTCCTCTGAACTGAACATACATGTTGTGGTATATGTGTGCCTGTGCACAGACTGCACACACACACACACACACACACACACACACACACACACACACACACACACACACACACTTCACCCAAAAATCACACACATGTGCATTCCCATGAAGACACACACAAATTGTAAGTTTAAATTATGGAACAATCAAACGTCATAGAAACCTAACTACTCTTAGTTTCCTCTTAAAAGGGGGATGTTACTACTCCTATTCAAGATGTTGGCCAAAAGTCTCCTCTTTAATTCAATTTTTCCAGCTTTTGAGAGTGAGCATCTCAGATGTGCCCTATCTCTTTCCTCGTGTTAAAGTAAACATGATAATCTCAACAGACTACAAGATCTTCAGCAATAAAGACTGGATATATTAATCTTGTCTTTTCTCAGCACAATATTTGCACACAACTAGAAACTAATAAATATTTCTGACTATTCTTATGAATGGATTGCAATTTATTCAAAATCCATTTTCAGTTACTGTCCTGGTCCATAAGCCAGCAGTTAATAATAAGCCTTGTTGCTTTATGAATTGTTTCACCCTTTAATATGTTTCCAGTAATACCCACAAATCCTTCAGACAGGACCCATAATATGTACTTCTTTGTTTTGATTACTACATCAACTACGCCCACTTAGTGGATTCAAACATAATGCAGGGGAAGCCAATGACTTCTTGTTGATTGACCTGCCCTTAGGAAGCAATCTCCTGACAATGATGAAAGGACTTCATTTAGAAACAAAATATTTTATGTGTATGCACTGTCTTTTCATGTATGTTAATGGTACTGCGGTTCACAAACCACTCACCACATTTGCTTGAACTTCCTTCCTGAAAGCCATCCATGCATTCTCTTTACTGCTAGGTTGATTTGCAAATTAACCTGATGAATCTCCTAATGGTGAATCACAAAAGATGCCTGTGCTTGGAATACCACACCCCAACCCTTTCCTTCTTATTTGCCAGTTGTTATCACTTGTCACAGTGTCTAACACCTTAGAATTTTGTGTTTTAGCAGCAAATCCAAGGCATACAATAAAAAATAAAAACTCAAGTAAGAAAAAAAAATGAAGACAAGTGAATTCTCCCAAAGCCAAGTGGGAATTGGCTTATCCTTCCTGTAAAGGAAGAATGGGGAAGAAATAATCACTAAATGGAAAGACAGATTTTCATTGGAAAGGACAGTCACTTATTTTTCTTTCACTCAGAACATATTTACTGAACCTACTGTGTACTTTATGTATTTGCGAAGACAAAAGTCTAAAATAACCTTTGATTTCCTTTATCCCCACACTATGACATGGAACAACAGGAGACACTAAGTTTAGGTTATATTTATCTAAGGTAAATAAAAGATAGGATAAGCTTGGTAAAAGGAAGCAGATGAGGAAGGGTAAATGGGAATCAGGAGAGGCTGGTGATATGGCTCTGTGGGTAAAGATGCTTGCTGTCAAGCCTACACACCCAAGTCTGGAAAGAAACTCTTCCAGCTGTCTTCTGACCGGCACATACATGCAGTGATATTCATGCCCATACACACACATACAAAATATATAACTAAATAAGACACTTGTGATATACCACACTGAAGAATATTTGGGAACATTTTCAGCTCATTAAGTAAAATAAATAAACACCTGCTTTTATATAATTAAACTACTTTTACATTTTTTCATTTCATGTGTATATTTTGCCAGCATGTATGTATATGAACTATGTGCAAGTTAAAAACAAACAAACAAAAAAGCCTAAACAAACCCATGCATGTCTCTTTGGATGTTTAACTGAAAATATTTATTTGTTATCTAGGCTTTCCTGGTCTCCAGACGCCAAAAGAAGGCAACCACTAAATGCGATTTTTCAAATCATTAATATTTGTTCAATATCCCAGAGAGAAAGAGAAAGGAATTTAGTATAGCTAGACTATTTACACATGAGCTCTGCTTCCTCTGATCAACTTTTGACAACACTGGTCATTCCTAAGTTTTGGTTACTATGGATACTTCACCATCACACTACTGTATAAACTGGTGCCCAGAGGAGATTTAAGAAACATGACTGAATTCTGGCCCAGCTCCTCCTCCCAAGAGAAGAGATAAACACTCCTGTCTTAGATTTTGCTTCTGCTCCTCCCCTTCCCTATGGAGTCATCAGCAATCACAACCTGACAGTTGAAATTGTCAAGCCTTTTTAATGTAGATCCTTTCACCAGAGTTTAAAGCTGACCTTTCCTTTTTCAGTCCTGGCTGTTTGTATGGATGCAAAAGTTCACAATTCCATTTTTAAAAGCCTGCTGCCTAATGGATTTTCCAATTTCATTCTCCTAATAGATTCTGACCCAGTGCCAGCTCTTGTCATTTAGATCTTTCCTAAGGGCACGTTCTTCATCTAAAATTCCCTATTTGAAGAATTCAGACAATTTCCCTCAATAAAGCTCTCTATTCTTCTCCTTCACAGAGTCTTCCTACAACTTTATCTTGAGTAGGCTTCTTATATTCTGTCATACATTAATGTATACTAGAAAATAGAAATCATCTAAATGGTCATACATAATTAATAATCTGATTATTTTCTCATTCTTTGATTTCAAGCTCATTTATGCACATGACTCACTCCTTAAACTAACATGTATGTCAATAATCACTATGCTTATTTGCTAATCTAAATGTAATTATTTTCACAAGACAATGTATCATGTTGTCTGTCCATGGACTTTCATGGAAGAAATAAGCTAACAAAGACATTAAGGAATTTCAGAGTCTAATAATATACATATAACAGACCACAAAAAAGAAAAGATGAAGCAATCGCTAAATGTTGAAAAAGAAATACAACAGGAGAAATATATTTTCAAATAAAAGGCCATGGGCTTTACAGAACAAAAAGGACCTAAGTCAAACATGGCATCATTTTTCTTTGCTCTCTTGGGCTAATAGCTTAATGATTATAAATGATCCTAATTTGAAATATGAACAGTTCTACACCCAGAAAGTTTGACTCTTTACACTAACTTGTTATGTCAATAATTCTATTAGATCAAACACATAGAATTTTGTTATAAAGTTTCTCACAATTTCAATGGACTAGACTAGTAAAAACTCTCTTAAATAAAGTAAGAGACCATGGAGGAATAAATTCCATGATTTGTAGCCCAACTATTTTACTATACATAATTTGCTTTGACAATAAGCATGTTTTTTTTCTGTCTTTTTTTTCTTGGTGTATGTGTGTATATGTATGTGTGTATTAGAGACAGGCTTCTAAACTCATTATGTTATTGAATATGACTTTAAACTCTTGACCTTCCTATATATCCATTTCAAGCTCTAGAGTTCCAGATGTATACTATCATGACCTGCCATTATTTTCTTCTCTTTTATTTGTTGTGCATATTATATTTAAAAGGAAAATTATGAAGTCATCAGAAGAGATGAATGCCTTCAAGTTATCTATGCTGTGTCTCTTCTGACCAGTAAAGAGTCTGTTAATTATCTCAGTAACTTGTCAAGGTACCTTGAGACTATTGCATATGTTCATGTAGGAAAATGTCTGTTTTATTCCCTCTTGAGGACATATGGAGTCTTAATGGGACACTAACAAATACATAGAGATTTCATTCTCATCTGCAACTCTCCAGACAAATCATTTAATAGTAGCTGGTAGGTGAAACAGGCATTCTTGGCGAGAATTTCTTACATTAATTTTGTAGTATCCTTTTCTTTGGCTTCAGGTTGAATATTCCCAAAATTGTTCTTGTCCATTATTTCATTCTTTTGAACACATGCTTCATGACTCTAAATCAAAAATGTCCAGAAATGTGCATCTAATTTTCTTTCTTGAATTATGTCCTTCAACTAAGCATTTTCAGTAATCGACACCTCAAACTGAGTAAACAGAATGTGCTTTTTTCCCCAAGTGCTTTTATAAAGGAATACGCACAGACACCCTGGATAAAATCATTATACTTCCTTTGCTTGAGGAGGGCACTGCTTTTGATAATTGTAGTGCTTGCTTTACCTACTACATTTAGTAAGCCTTGTCTTATTATTATTTATTCACTGTGTACTAAGAGAACGCATTGCACTACTTACAGCACCACCATGGGGAAAACATGGTCCACTCCCAGAAATTCTGGCATCTAGAACCATGATAGAGCCTTATCTCCTCCTCCCTGTACTGTAGGTCCAATGCTACACCTACATGTGCACATTATCTGGCTATTCATCTTTTCTGTAAATGTTCTTTCTCTGGTCACAAAGTCTTATTATTTACAACTTTGGTTTTTCTTTCTTCTCTCCCCATAGCTGTCACCACCACCATCATGATATTTGCACATTCTATATTCTCTACAAATATATGGTTTATAACTTTGACTTAAGGAACTCACTGTCTTTCTGCTACTTCATGTCTTTGACCTACTTCATGTCTACATCCTAACATTCTAGCTAGAATCTGACATGTGAACAAGTAATTACAGAGCAAGTAGTAGGTCTGATAATTGAGATGCAACTAATTATTTAGGGTGGAAGAAAACAGGAGCCATTTATACAGCCTGGAGGGTCTGGAAAAGCTTCAGAAAGAAAGAGATAGTATCTGAGGAGTTTCACTGGATGAAAAAATTCCTTAAATAATGAGGAAGCTATAGAGATACCTCTGTCAGCAGTGTGCTTGCCATATAAACATGGGAGTTAGTTTGATTCCCAGGATCCATGTTAAAAGCAAAAGCAGACTTGGGAATAGTGACTTGTGCTTGTAATCTTAGTGTTAGGAAGGTGAAAGCAGGCATATACCTGGGGCTTGCTGGCTAGTTGTTCAAGCTAAATTGGTTAGCTATAAATCAGTAAGAGATCTTGCTTAAAAACAAAACAAAATTAATATGGATTGCTTTCTTAAGGACCAAAACTTCATGCTTACCTCTCCCCCATACTTACTCATACACATGTCCTCAAACACCTGCATACAAACTCCCCACTTGCACATATGTTCATGCACACATACACACACACACACGCACACACACACACACACACACACACACACACACACACACACACACATGCAAGAGAAGATAATGTATTAAAAAAAGAAAATAGATCAAATGGTGGCATACAGATATGAAAATCCATAACACTGGAGAGTGACTTACAGAACACATAAATACTTCCAAGGCACTTAGCTTAAATATCACTCAAAGGGCCAGAAGTACTCAAACATGTTTTTATTCATAACAAATACAGCATAAACTGTTCTTTGCCATTCTAATTAAAAAGATACATAAGCATAACACTACCAAATCAACACATAGATGACATCAGGGTACGACTGTTCCTGATTCTTTCTGCATCCCCATTGCATATTTCTAATAAGGGAAGACATGCTCACTAAGTCTGGATGCAGCATTAGCAACCTTCTTAATTGAGATCCCCTCTCCTTTCACTAGACATTTCTATAAGACCTAGATTATTGAAATGAAATCTACTTCCAAAAGCAATTCAGGTTGTTATTCTAAGATACAACCACAAAAAAATCCTTTACTATTGTCTGTATCTTGACATGCAGACGTAATAATGCTTATGCTGCCTCTGTCTTGTACTACATCCATCAGTGGTATCAGGGAGCTTGCTGCTTTGGGCCAAGGAGTCTAGATACATTTCAATTATCTTAAATTCTGAATACAGTCAGGTTTCCTAGTTAGGGTTTCTATTGCTGTGATAAAACACCATAACCATAAGCAACTTGTAGAGGTATTGTTTATTTCCCTTACATTTCTACATCACAGTCCATCATCAAACATAGCCAGGGGAAAAACTCAAGCCAGGAACTAATGCAGACACTATGGACAGTTGCTACTTACTGTCTTTTTCCTCATGGCCTGTTAAACCTGCTTTCTATAGAACTCAGGATCAGCGCCCATGGATGACACCACCCACAATGGGCTGCTCTCCCATCAATCACCAACCAAGAAAATGACAGAAGCATTTTCTCAG
Organism: Cricetiscus sungorus; assembly: GCA_030556225.1. Classification (NCBI taxonomy): domain Eukaryota; kingdom Metazoa; phylum Chordata; class Mammalia; order Rodentia; family Cricetidae; genus Cricetiscus; species Cricetiscus sungorus. The sequence continues at coordinate 54,394,548 of JANBXA010000007.1, read as the reverse complement.
TTAAGATTCTCTGTGCCCAGATATGTTCCTAGCCTGTGGCAAGTTGACATAAAATTATCCAGCACATCAGATAACCATATATTTGATTATAGCTTTTGAAATTAATGGAAAGTTATTGGTTTTCAGTTAAAATTTTTAAAAAGTTAACTCAAATTACCTAACCAAAGTCTCCAGGGGAGAGAACTGGCACAGACTGACTCATAAAAAAAATTTTTCCTAATCAATTTGAAAATCTCCTTTAGCATATATGTAAATTAGCCATCAAAACCAAAAACATTGAGGGGAGAAAAACCACTTTCATACATTGATTAAATTATTCACTTCATAAGCATAAACAGTTTAGAAAGGAAAGGCCCAAGACTGATTGCTCAGACTCTCTAGGGTGAAGGAAACAAACACATTTTTAAAAGAACTTCACAGCTTCATTCAGTATCCTTTGCCAACCCCCTAAGGAGACACCTCAGAGTCTGCTGTGGGCTGCGGCAGCACCTGCCCACCTTCTCAGCAGAAAGAAATATGCTCAGCAGTGATTACCAACAGGGAAGAAGATCAAAAGGTTGAGAGAATGATTAAGCAAGATAAGATTCCTCTAACAACCATTTTTTTTTCTATACAGGTTCTAAATGATAGAAGCTGGGGCAATCTCAAATTGTCATCAATTACATAGGAAATGTGTTTCTTCAGAGCTCTTTCTGTGGGATCCTCTATCACTCAAATCTTGGCACACTGGTAACAGGTGCACCATCAAAACCACAGTGATTTACTGCTAGGACCCACACGTGACCTAATGTATACCTAACCCTTCCAAATTGAAAAGAAAAATATAATTTTAGCTCGTGGATTTATGGGAAGAAACCCATAATAAAGCCAAAAAGATCCTTAGTCTTTTATGCAAAAATATGTTTGACAAACCGTTTGCCAGTTGTCATTGGAGCGATGTTAAACTGAGAGATGGAAAGTAACTTTCATCATAGCAAGAGTCCAATGCGGTGTGAGATGTGTAACGGAAAAGAGTATGATGCTACAAAGGCTGTTAGGAGCACTGCCTTGTCTGACTGAGCCAAAAGCACGGGCTGTTTTTACCAAACCACATTGTCCTCAGTAAGCGAGTGAACCCTGTTTCTTTTTCTATTTATGAGGGAGTGATGATAGAGCAGAAAGGAGGCAATATAACTGAAGATTAAAGGTATCTCACATTCTCTCCTTACATCCTCACAATCTAATGAAATAGTTAACACACACATACACACACACGCACCTCATGTGTGTATGTGGTATAAGTGGTGTGTGTGTTTGCCCTACATGCATATGGAGGCCACAGGAGGACTTGGTGTGTCCTATTCTGAGTCTCACTTTATACCCTGGAGACAGGATCTTTCAGTGAATCTGGAACTTGACATTTTTACTCCACTCAGGCCCTACCCCCTTCATGTCTCCTTTATCTTGCTAAGCTGGCTGGCCAGGAGGTGAGGCTACTAGGAACTGACCATGCTGGGCTTATTAGATGGGCATTAGGTATCTACACTGAGGTTTTTATGCATGTGCAGCAAGTGATCTCACTATGATATCTCTCTACCCTCTGTTATGTCATATGTGAAAAGTGAAGAAACTGGAATCCATAGATGTAAAGTTTATGTGCTGAATGTGGTGCTGGTAAACAGCAGAAATGGATTCCAAGCTTGACTTAAATGTTAATGATCTTTTAACACTATGATTCTTAAAAGTGGGGCCTGTAGTTGTCCTCTTGGTTTCCATTCACTACTGAACCTTCATTCCACATTGGGCACTTGAAAAGACTTGAATAAATGAATAATACATTATGTGTATAGACTGATGGTATCTAATTAGTTTCCCCTGAAATTAAAAAAAATTTATCCAGCATGGAAGTGCCTTAAGCTGGAGGCTAAACAACTCCAAATAAGTCCACAAAGTCCCTGAACGTGACTTGATTCACTGGAATCCACCCTTATAGGAGAAGCTGAAAAAAAAAAAAAGACTCTTAGATTAGACCAGCTGCCTGAAAGATGCAGAAGACAGCTGAACTGTCTGGAAAAGGTATATACCAACTGAGTGTTCCAGGTACCCAGCTTTTATGAGCTGTCACCTGTGCTGGGGTGGGCTTTGATGATACAGCTATCACTGAGTCATTTCTACTCCTTTAAGTAACTCTTCACCCATATTCCCACAAATATCCCCAACTAAACTCATTGGTCCATCAAGTTGGACTTCGGTTCCAACTGTACTTTGTTCTGTTTTGGGCTCCCTATCTTTGCTGAATCTGATAATAGGATTCATATATATATATATGAATCCTATTATCAGATACCCTGAAATCTTGATTTCAGTCTACTTGTAATTATAGTATAGTGGCAGACACAAGCAGAAATGAATTCCCAGTGGATTTAGTTCTACTTTCTGTATTTTCAAAGACTTCATGGACAGCTCTTTGAACACAAACTGATGTTAGTTTTCTTCTAGTCTTTGGGTTTAATCAGGGTATGAATATAGCCTTGGTTCCTTTGTAGCAGTATGGTCTATGGTGAGCAGGGCGTGTTTCCTTACCACTTTAGAACTAGTAAGCAATCTTTAAGCAAAGGTTCAGTTTGGGCAGGTGTTAGACACCTTTCTTACATTTAGAGCTATATTTTCTGTCTCAGGTTTTTCAGGTTTAGATGCACTTTCATTATGAGAATAAAGTGAAAAGTGAAAATCTGCAAAGGACAGGAAATACAGAGAAAAGGAACTGTCAGTCATACAACCATAGTGACATGACTACTATATAGAAAGAGAAACGGTGGTCACTGGTAATAGATGGACATCACAGGGACTGTGGTCTTGTCAAACCTTAAAAATTTAAATGCACCAAGGATAATTGTGTTCTTGGAAAGTAATTGACTTTCCAAATCATGGCAGAGAATTTGAGGGTATTCTGTTCATTAATCGTTTACTTGGTATATGGATCAAGAACCTAACATGATGTCTCTTCCTGAAGTAGACAGATTATACATAACCCTGTCAAATATTTCTCTAATTTCTGGCTCATGAAAAATTTTTTAGAGGCAAAAATAGTTTAAATAAGCAAATAAACTTTTAAAGCATATGTGTTTTCTTTCATCCCTTGGCCTTTTCTCCATTCATCCTATATGGTCAACAGTACAGTCTTTACTTAAACAGAACATGGGCCTATGACAATAAAATGAAAATTCTTTATTTACTCTTTGGGCTTAAAAATTCTTTTAGTGAGGAAAAGAACCCTCTGTGGACTTAGGGAACACAGAATAAAAAAATGGGACAACTTCTCACTGATATATTTAATAATTCCCTTTGCTGAAAGATGACAAAATTTTGAGGTAATTAAAGAGAGTACAGATGTTGCAAACATATGAAAAAGGAAGGACTTCTTAGAACCTACACAATGATTGCCTAGAGACTTAGAGGCTTCCCAGACAGACTTGTATGATTTATTTGCAGACAATGTCTATAACTCAGGAGATAACCAATATCTCAGAAGAAAAATAACTATGCAAGGTGGTTAGGTTATCAGATAACAAGTAGGTCTTCAGAAAGCCAGTGTTTGGTTTGCTAACCAGCCACTAGCATATCAATGTTTTGATTTTGATTTGACATGTCAGAGTTTTTCTAAAGCATGGTACTCAGAATATTTTTTAATGTTCACTTCATATAAGTAATAATTGTATTTATTGGAAAATGCTGGTGGGAATTACACCGATATATCACAATATTACAGAAGAGAGACTCCTACACTTAACCACAAAATGACTTTCTTAATACGTATTATATTTTTAGATGCCCATGTGTTAGCCAAATATGGAAGTAGCCAATTTCTTGGTCTTTCTAGTTACTATATGGGTGACTAAGACAGGAAAGTAAAATACATCAAGCAAGGATATATATATATATATATATATATATATATATATATATATATATATCCATCCATCCCCAGGGACTAATGTTTTAGAAGTAGAAATGGAGAAACCCACAAAGCTGCATGAGAACTGTCAGAGATATCAACTGTTATATTTGCTCCCATGCAAGGACCAGCTCTCCAACCTTAAAATGTCACTACCCAGTTAAGAAAGGACTAAGAAACTATAACTGTAATATACATTTCCCCCTCGACTTTATGGGTTGAGAGGACAATATGAATATATTTTAAGTTTTCTCTTAGAGAAAATATCTACTTGAAAATCATTCCTTTTGATCTCTTCTGAATCTTTCTCCAAATAACCCATAGTGATGGCTAACAATAAGGGACACTGATAATCTATCGTATAGATGGATGGGTACATTAGTGTCTTTCCTTATTTATGTATATTCATATCCATTGCCATGAAATATAATAAATATATTAATCAATTCATGATATAATAGTAACATATATGTTAGTAATATACATGTTTCATATGTCATAGTAACAAATCTTTGATCCTTCTTATTCAGAATATGACAAAATCAAATATAAAAATATTGTCCTGTTAACATATTTCTCTGCTCTTTCAGAGGAAAGAATATGCCTGATATAGGAGCCCTTCATACTTTTCAGACGTCACATGCAATCAAAGAGAAAGAAGTACACTATAATTATGACTTTTGTGAGAATCATCACAACCAATCAAAATGCAAATATTTGGTGTAAGGTCCCAGTAGGTACATCTATAAAACACCCAAGGCTCAGGGAACATTTCAGAACAGCCTCTTAGGAAACACAATCTCACAGCAAATTCCCTGATCTTCTGGCTCTAAGGTATGTCAGAAGCTATACCCATAAAGTTTCACTAGCATGACTATCCAAACATGAGATCAATAAAGATAATGCTCAAGATAATTCCTCATAGTCATTGTATTAAGCTCTTACCTAACAGGTCTGAGCTATGAGAGTCTCGACTGGAATCCTAGGCACAATGTAGAGAACTGAAAGGGTCTGTACTGCTGTGTCAGTATCAGCATCTACCAAATGGGTCTCAGGGTTCCCAACATCTGAAGTGTGATTCAGAGGTCCATTAGAATGTAGCAGCTCACATAGTGACAAAAGGTGAACCTGGCTCCATTCTATCTCAAAAAGTCCAAAAAGGAAAATATGCATATGTACATATATAATTCACTAATTTCTCTGATGCCATGCTTACTTTATGAATAATTCAGAATGTGTGCATGCCACTCTGCTATGATCATACTACACTATGCTTTATGTTAGAAAATTACTTATTGATCCTCATTAGTATGGTATGTGCTCAGATTCGTTTTCTAGGGAATAGCAATAAATTCTGGTCATTCATCTAGATTCATTCAACCTGTCATATTATCATGTTCCTCAGACAGTGACAAAAGAGTATTATACTGAGACTCATTCCCTACCTCAGTCCCTATTCTCATTCCTCCTAACACTATTTTCTGTCTTTTCACTAGGTTGTCCTAGTAAAATAGCTCAGCTATCTTCTCAAGCCATTTCACAGCACTTACTTTAATTTTCTATTTAGTTGGTAGAATAATTTTTAATTATGTTCACATAGTTGGCTTAATCTCATAGTCTGTTATTCACATTCTAGACCTGAAATGGACACTCTGTACAACATAATTTTCTTTTCTGGTAGGTACAAGTCTATGTTAGAACCTCTTAAATGGAAGACCGATACTGTGATATGCCAGCAAATCATACAAGAGCTGATAAATAACCAAAGGGGACAAGATAAGTAGGAAGTAAAGACATATTGTTTCTTTATACAGAGAAGCAAACTCAAAGAGAGTAAGGTTGAATACATATCTACTGCAACAGTTAATTCTAACAGATTTGTATGCCCAAACTAACCTATAAAGCTTCCAATTTCTGATCTAATTTCTTCTTACTTAACATGATACTTTAAATTTTCACTAGAATGTTTACATCTTACTTAATTTCTCTGTCAATAATCTAGAATATATATATATATACATATATATATGTATATATATATATATATAGAATCTGCTCCAATCATACATTACACTAAACTTTATGATAGAAAATAGCTAATGTATTCTCATTTGTATTGTCATATGCAATGGTTTGTTTACCAGGGAATGGGAATGGATTCTGGTCATCCTTTATTCGTTCCACCTCTCTTATTATTGTGTTCTTCAGTTGGTGTTAAGATGTAACTAGCCAACTAAAGAATTCCAAAGAATAGTTACACAGAGACTTGTTTCCTCAGGAAAACATCAGTGAACCACCATGCTAGGAACTGTTACAGGCAGCAACAGCACTAAGAAAAGCAGAACACAGTCCTTGCCCTTGGGGAACTTGCAGGTAGTTTGGGAAATAAACAGATCAATACACCAATGCAGTAAATGCTGTAATACAGTGGTATACATGACACCGTCATAAAAAAGTGAAAGTAATGCCTACCTCTCTCTAAGGAGGTCAGAAATGATTTAATCAAAGGGACAACACTAGGTAGCACTTTAAAGACTGGGTTGAATTATATTAGCCTCCATAAATAGCTATTGTTTATAGTCACTTAAAACATGTAACAGAATTTCATACATAAGTGTGGAGAGTGTAGTCTCAAATTATTAAACAGTTTTTCTCTCTTCACAGTTTCAGAAGATGGTTTCCATTGATCAGATACATAATTTTAAGCCAATGGATAATGGTTCTTCACATTTGAGCATAAAGAAATTTAATTAAAGAGTGTGACAATAAGCAACTGTGATGTACACATGGCGTATTAGTTTTTGTTTGCTGGTTGGTTGTTCTTTTGAGACAGGGTTTCTCTTTGTAACTGCCCTGGCTGTCCTAGAACTCACTCTGTGGTCCAGGCTGGTATCAAATTCACAGAGAAATGTATGCCTCTGCCTCCTGAGTGCTGAGATTAAAGGTTTAAGCAACCACTGTCCAGCCTTGCATGGCATATTAGAAGGGAAGGAAAGAAAACCCATGGTCTTAAGGTATCAAGATTAAAAAAATAAAGACAAGCTGTAACTTTTTATTTCTAGCCCTTAATTCTGTCTGGATGGCATTTTATAAGTATGAAATTGTTAAATATACTTCAGCATGGTAAAAAGAAGACCAGCCCCTAAAGATATACATGCACTAATTCTAAGAACTTTCAAATGTGTTACTTTGTTGGTACAAGGATGTGTGCAGTCATTGCTAAATAAAAAAGTTCAGATGGAAAGTTACTATCATCCTGGGTTGCTCAGATGAGCCTAGTGTAAACCACCAGATCCTTATAAGAGAGACAGGAGGATAGGAGTCAAAAAAGGAGATGTGTTTATGGAAGCAGAGGATCTAGTGGGATGCACTTGGAAGGTAAAGAGCCAAGAAATGCAGGCAGCTTCTAGATGCTAGAAAGACAAAGAAACCACTAGAGAAATGGCAGTCCTATTGATACCTTCCTTTATTTCTGAAAGGCTTCAAGCATCAGGAAATGTAAGATCATAATTATGTGTTGCTTGAAATCACCAAGTATGTGGTAATTCATGATTCATGACATTGTAAGGTGAATAATATATTTGCCAAAACCCAGAAAGGAAACCCAGGCAAGGCCTGAGAACAGAAGATATCCAATCCTGTAGTACTTTGAGGATTTCTACAAAGAAAAATCAAATTTCCTGAAATGTTGAAAGGAAATCACTCAGAAGGAATTCATTGTCAAAAGTAGAGTTCTGATCTTTGCTCTTTTTCTTAGCATCTTTTGAAATATGTATTGAGGCTGACTTAACAACACACAGACTTTAGGCATCTTAGTTAATTTTTCCTAAAAAGGAATATCCCCAACCTTAACGCACATGGATAGGCCAGATATTCCTCTACATAGAATTACAAGATCAACTAGAAACTGCAGAAGAGACAACAGTCTAGTCCATGGATATGGAGCAGAATCATTTATTATGATGCCTAAGATTCTAAAATAGCATATCTCACTGAGATGCCCTGACTTTATAAAACTCCAAGGAAGTGCTAAGGCCCAACTACAAACACAGATGTTATTCTAGGGGAAACTAAACACTGACATCATTAGTCATTTTTCTTATGAACAAGAGCCTTGATGAAAACTCCTCTCTCAGAAAGCTAACCATGAAAACCAGGATTCTCGGTTTACTGAAAAGATTATCCATGCACCAGGCAAAGGAAACTTTTAGTGAAAGCTAAAGATTTCCAAGAGGCAGAACCTTTAGGTGATGGGGATCTTACAACATAGAGGGACCAATATAGTATGACATCCATGTTACAAAGACTCCTAGAGGATCCAGGAAATATACACAATGGCATTCATTGTTTCTTTATATATTTCTTTATATATTTAAAATTATATATTCCCCTGGGCTCATGACAATACATACAATACATAAAGAAGAGAAATACACACACACACACACACACACACACTATAATATATATATATGTATATATATTAGTGATATATAGTATATCACTAATTTAAGTTGGTCTTTTTAATGTAGCAGGGTCCAAACTATGTCGACTGATGAAAAATAAACTGCACTCACTTCTCACAAATACTGAAGGTCTTTGTGCAAAGGAAAAAGATATGTAACAATTGAGCAATGATCAGGTTTTCTTTATTTAGTTTGGGGAAGCCAATCCAGTTTTCTTCATTGATGTCTTACTTAAAAGTTGGGTTCACCATGGTAACTCTATACTTACATCACAACAGTAGAACAAGGACTAGAACACATTATGTTCAAGTGCAGGGCACACAATATTTAAGATTGCATTCTTAAAATGAAGGATTGTTATGAGAAATAAAGACTCTCCTACAAATAATGAGAATGAGCCCTCCATAAAACTACCTCTTGAAATGCTAATGCTTCTCCCAGCTTCTTCTTACTTTACCTGGCTTTTCAAGAAACAACTTTGAAGGCCAGTGGATTTTCTGCATCTGTCTCAGTCATTTCAATAGCTATTAGTCAACGATTGGATAAGCAAGGATCAGGTGATCCATTGATAATTTGTTATAACACATCTTGCCTCACAAACAGGGTGCAATTTTTGATTCACTCAGACTCCAAGAAATAACCAAATCACTACTTGATGTAAAAACAACAAACAAACAAAAACATGATGTATATTATACCATGAACTACTGAGAAACATAAGACAACCTTACCTTCCCAGAATTTATAACTTATTGATAGGTCAAGGCAATTTTATCTTACAAAAGAATAAGTAAGAGAGGAAGCTAAACTTATACTCATTTTGAGTGAGTAGCAGGGGCACTCTAGAGTTGAGCTAATGTTAGGAGCTATGTGCTGTGTGTGTGTGTGTGTGTGTGTGTGTGTGTGTGTGTGTGTGTGTGTTTCTAACAATAAAAAATGTTAAGAGACAGTCAAAATTAAGTGACAAATATAAAATACACATGTTATGGTTTGGACAGGAAGTGCCCTTTAAAATACATGTTCTAACTTATCCACCATCATAGAACCCTTATCTAGTAGCTGATGGAAACAGAAGCAGACACCCACAGCTAAACACTGAGCCAAACTGAAATCCAAATGCAGAGAGGGAGGACAAGACCAGGCTACAGAAACCCACAGAGACAGCTCACCTGAACAAGTAGGAGCTAACAGGCCCCTAGACTGATAGCTAGGAATCCAGCCTTGCACCAACTCAGACCCCTGAACATGGGTCTCAGTTAGAAGGCCTGGGCAGTCTTAGGGACCTCTGACAGTGGAATTAGGTTGTACCCCCGGTGCACAAAAGGACTTTGGGTTCATGTTACCCATGGAGGGATACTACCTTAACCTAGAGACAAGAAGGAGGGCCTAGTCCCTACTCCAAATGACTTGACAGATTTAAATGACCTTTTCAGGAAGGCATCACCCTACATGTGGAGTGGGGGGGGGGGATGAGATAGGAGGGGGTCAGGGGGCATGGGAGGGTGAAAGAGAGGGAAGGAGGGAGGGACAGAGAAGGAACTGGGATTGATATGTAAAAAAGAAAAAACAAAAGGCATGTTCTGAAGTCTTGGCTACTGATATAGCACTAAGAAGTGGTGCTTTTGGGAAATAATTGGATCACATGAGCTCCAACTACAAGAATGGATGAACCCACTAAATAGCATTATAGGGATGAAGTAGAATTGTTCAGTTTCTGTCCTGCTTGGAGGAAGTAGGTTATTTGTAGCATCCCCATCTCTAGTTCCTTTCTTTCTTGACTTCCTTGGTGGCAGGATTCACTAGCCTTCCTCTACCTTGCCATGTGTTTCAAACCAGTAGAGCCAGCCTTTTGTGTACTGAAATGACTGAAGTCATGAATGGAATAAATTATTTCTTTAAGTTCTTTCAGAGTCATGTCAATAAAAAAGTTACTATTACAGTACATTTTAAACATGATTAGGAAAGAACAAGATGGGTTCTGAATAATGGAAGGCATAAAATGTGGTTGTGTAAAGCAAAATTATTGAGGTTTACCACTAGGTTTCAACTGTGAATAGTCATTATTATTGATTGTCCCTATGATTGCATGCTATGTCTCAGAATATTTCATGTGTCATCCACAAAATATAAGGTCACAATTTTCCATTTATTACAAAGTGTTAACTCTCATATTCAAAATACCTTTCAATCAAAATATTGAAAGTAAGTTTTTTTAATCCCCAAGTCTTTCTAGCAGTCATGAATTTTCATATTCAAATAGATAAACACCATAAAATACTCTATACTGGCAGATGTTTCTAGAAAATTTCCAAATCAGTGACAGCCTAGGAAAATAACCGACTTCAAAGGCCCTTAACAAGCAAGTTGAAAATAAGAAGAGTACTGTGAAGTGAGTTTTGAAAAGCCAGTACAAGACTCATACTGTGAATCACTTGGGACAAAGAGATAATGTGCTAGTCTCAGTGAATGAGACTTAATGGAACAGATGCAGCTCACCAGTGAGAGAACAAATACTAGAGAAAGAAAACATCCTTAAGCTGGGCAAGGAAAGCCCTAACCTGACTCTAAGCAACATGCAGGAGGATGTCAGCAGGAGGCTTAACTGCTAGCCTGTGACCCATAAGCCTTCAGAGGAGAAGAGTGCTTAGTCCCAGCATCCATTGCTTCCAAATGCAAATCTCATGGGAAGGCAAAGTCATTTGAGTGACCAGCCTTCCTGGTGACTAATTTCAACTCTCCTTCATGTGTCAGTCAGCCATCTGCACAGAAAATTAAATGGTATACCCTGAACAGCCTGAGATGTAGTTGCTTCATCCTAAAGCTGCATTTCCTACCTTCTAGCCACCATGAAAATAAGATCACTAAAGGATAAAGACATTGCTTCACACTGGCTTATTACTTAGAGGCTTAAAATGCATTGTACAAATGAATGGAAAGCCAGATATCCTTTCTCTCACATAATAAGTACTGCAACTGTGCCATTTATTTCTTCCAAAGAACATCTAAGAAGCTTAGGGCATGAGCATCATTGAAATTTTAAATTTTAACCTTTTCTCTTTGTGTTTAAAAATGCCCAGAATGCTTGCCCTGATATTAGGTGACTTTGAGGATCATGCATATAATATTTCAACATGACCTCCACGTTTTCCATATTTTATTTACAGTATGGAATTACTAAGGAAACAAATCACTCATTTCTCCCAGGAAACAATTGTTGAGCATCTACTACTACACAAGTCACATTCCCAAAAGATAGAGTTAGAACAAAACAACAACAAAACAAATGAATTCAGCTTATATCTTGGTGAGCCAGAGGTATTGGTAAGTAACTGCATGAAGCATATAAAAACATATCCAAAAATATATATGCAAACAACAGCATGTTGTGATCAAGTAGGAGCCATAATCTGTCATCCTTTCTTTAAACCAACCTAGGATAGTTAGGGGATGAATGAGTTTGGGACAAGAAAAATGATAGAGATTTTTGTTGGTCAGACCTAGAAAGGAATGTGTCAGATGTGACCTTTGCCTTGACATTTGCAGAGCCTCCTATTATCTCCTCTTGACAATAGGTTACAAGACTTGATTTTGAAAACATTCCAAGACATAATATTAAAAAGTCAAATAAAATGACTTGCTATTCACTTCAGAGACATTTGGTACTTTATATTTTTTTTTTAAATTTTAGTCCAGTTGCAGGCATTAACAGCAAGCAATTTAATTCCTTTTTCAGTGTTTGGCTGCTCCATACCATTATTGGATATAACCATGGGAATAAATGAACATTTTTCGTGTCTTTGATACTTAGGTTGTTTCTAGACATTGTTTCAATAGAATTTAAGTAATAGAACGATACAACCTGCCAACAGGTTGACATCAGGTAGATTTGTTCCTATTAGCTTATTTAATTCAAAGTTTAAAAATACCAAACTCTGTTTCAAAACTATGCATATTGGAAACTAGTTTATATTCTTTGAATGGGTAAAAACTGAAACTGATCCTTTTCTTAAAAAAAAAATAACTGAATTGAATGAACACCAGCATTTCCCAAAGTAGATCAGGCGTGAAGGTAAAATTCAGATCCTTAACTAGCTGGTAGATGTGCAATCTGCTTTCTACTTCTGTCATTTTTCTTCCCTCCTTTACCTCACCTAACCCCAAGGCTCCTGGACTTGCTTTCCTATGCCTCCTTCCTGGCTTCCTCTGAACCATTTTTACTAGATACTTTGCTAAGTAGCAAAGTCCCCTACCCACTACAAGTGCCTTAATCATTTAAGAAAAAATTTAAATAGCCTTTTTCTGTCTTATCTCAAGTAGAAATTCTCCTTCCCCCTTTATGTGAGCACAGCTTTCTAAAATCTTGGCCAACACCCTCCCAGACAGCATTCAACAGCATGGAGCCTTTTGTATCCCCTTATGTCTGGCAATTTAATGGAAATGGGGAAAAAAATAAAAAAATGTAAAAACTTTCTTTCTTCTTACTTGGTAGAGCTTTTACTTTCCTGGCTGGAAGCATTTGTGCAAACAGCTATCTCTGGCCTACCTAGGACATGTTCTCAGTATTGGCTTCCCAGAAAAGAAGAAAGGAATATAAAGACAAACATGATTCTTGGATTATTCCTTGCCAAATCCTCCTTCACTTTTAGGATGAAGCCAACACAGACTGGTCATTGATGGGGTCCTAAAGCAGGCTGTGAGGATCTATGATAAATAAATCAACCTCCAATTCAAGGGGCCAGTGTTTTTCCCAAGGACATTTTATTTATATGTATGTTTTATAACCCTAAGAAAAGTATCTCAGGATTTCCCCACTTCATGTTTCCAGGTTCCTTCCTTGCACACCACGATGACAACTAAGGTTGGTTGAATAAAATCAAACTGGAAAGTAAGAAATAGATTATTCTGCCATTTTTCTAGGTCTTATTATACAACAAATCTTGGCTAGATACTCTCTTTTTACCTGACTGTGAGGCTCACAGCAGTCTGCTAAGCTCTGTGATCATCAATGATTCTGAATTTTCCAATGTAACAATGCTTTAAGCTAGAAACCAAATAATTATATTAGAACATACTCTAATAAGAACCTGATGTTTGTCTCTTTTTTAGCATTGTTGATGCTCCTGGAAGAACCAGCCAGGACATTCATGCACAAAACTGCAAAGGTACAAGAGTGGACAAAATCTATGGGCAATCTAGGGTTTCTCGAAGAAGTTCCTAACATTGTGAGCTGAAAATTGTGCATAATAATTTCCTATCTCTCTCTGGATGTTAACCATCCCCTTGGTCTCTTTCCACTAAAACCTAGTAATTCTCCCTAGTCAACTGTAATAGAGAGTATTTCTAAATATTTTCATATATTTCTAAAGTATGCTTAAAATATGTAATTGTTCCAGGGTGTAAATCAAGGACATATGTAACTAGCAGGGATCTGTTACTGGGACTTTTAAAAATCAAAAATATATATTCTGTAACTACAGAAATCTCCAAGGAAAACAATGAATCAAGACTGTGTCACCAGCAATTCTGAGGTGTTCCCGAGGTACAGCTTGGGTAGATATGGCTTTTGGGAGAAAGGCCTTGGAACTGAAACCAAAGGAAAAATGAAGAAGAAAGGCAAACTGTTTAGGGGACTGCATTCAATCCCTTCCAGGATCAGAGAAAGTTTGGGATTCTTTCCTTCTTTATAAAGGAACAAAAAATAGTCTTCTCAGAGTCAGAAACCATTTGGGAGATAAAAATTTACCACAGTAGAAAAAGGAAGACTATGAACACACACTCAAAAATGCTTGCAAAATATGTCCAAGTGTACATGCCATGTTTTCCTTTCTGTGTCTGGGTTATCTCACTCAGGATGGTTTCTTCTAGTTCTGTCCATTTGCCTGTGAATTTCAAGATTTCATTGTTTTTTCTGCTGAGTAGTACTCCATTGTGTAAATGTACCACATTTTTTTTTTTTACACATTCTTTGTTGAGGGGATTCTAGGTTGCTTCCAGGTTCTGGATATTACAAATAATGCTGCTATGAACATAGGTGAACAGATGTCCTTGTGGTATGATTGTGCATATTTTGAGTATATGCCTAAGAATGGAATTGCTGGATCTTGAGGTAAACTAATTCCCATTTTCCTGGGTCATACTGATTTCCAAAGTGGCTCTACAAATTTGCATTTCCACCAGGGCAGGGGAATGAGGGAATTCCCCTTTCTCCTCATCTTCTCCAGCATAAACTCTCACAGCTGTTTCATTGTTGCTGTTTGTTTGTTTGTTTGTTTGTTTTTATAAGATGGTGTGTTCTCACCCATAAGTGGATATTAGATACAGATCAAAGGTTAAACATCCTTTGATTAACAACCTCAGAGAAGCTAGGAAACAGAGAGAACCCTAAAAATAAACATACATGGATCCCTAGAGAAGGGAAAAGTGACAAAAACTCCTGAGCAAATTGGGAGCACAAAGGGAGGGGGAGGGAAGTAGGAGAAAGACTTGGGGAAGAAGGGGGAGGAAAATATGAGGAATCAGGAAGGACAAGTTGGGGGAAGAACTGAGAAGGAGAGCAAGGAAAGGGATACTTTAATGGAGGGAGCTGTTATGTGTTTAACAAGAAATCTGGTACTAGGGATATCTCCAGGGATCCACAAGGATGAACCCAAATAAGAATCTAAGCAATAGTGGAGAGGGTACCTTAAATGTCCTTCCCATATAAAGAGATTGATGACTACTTTAAATGCCATCATAGAGCCTTCATCCAGTAGCTGATGCAGAGATTTATAGCTAAGCACTGAGCCAAACTTCTGAAATCCAGTTGCAGAGAGGGGGAAGTGATAAGCAAAGGGGTCAAGATCATTCTGGGGAAACCTGAGCAAGTCAAACTCACAGACCCTAGTCTGACAGCTTAGAAAGAAGCATAGGACTGAACCAGGCCCCCTGAACATGAGTATCAGTTGGGGGAGGGGTCTGGACAGTCTATGGGGCCCTGGCAGTGGAATCAATACTTATCTCTAGTGCATGAATGGGCTTTGGGGGCCCATTCCCTATGGAGGGATATTCTCTCAACCTAGATACATGGAAGAGGACCTAGGTACTGACCCAAATGATGTGACAGACTTTGATCATCTTCCATGGGAGGTCTCATCCTCCCTAGGATGGGAGTTGGTGGGGAAATGGAAAGATGGGAGGGAGAGGGAGCTGGGATTGGTTTATAAAATAAGATTGCTTTTAATTTAAATAAAAATTAATTTAAAAATTGTCTAAGAAGAATTCAGAGGAGAGTGGCAACGACAGACCCTGAAGTCCCCAGAGATGTAGGGAGAAAGGTGATTTCCTTTAGTTACTTTGTCCTGTGATCTCTATGATTTAATATTGGACTTTGAGATCAGCTGCCTTACTCTTTTGAAGTTTTTAATACATCAGTTTTGTTTCTGTTCTCTCACACAAAGACATATAAAAGAGGGAGGTAGGTCTTTGTGTCATGACTGGTCCTTTGGGATTACTGCAATCCTGATGCATCTTTATGTTCTTTTACTTCTCCTTTTTCTCCTCAATAACTTACTAAGTCCAGTTAGTTTTGTCTATATGTTTATGGGTGTAGGATCAGCCACTAGAGCATGGGCAAACTATCTCCAAAAAGAATTTTTTCATGTACAGAAACTAACAACTGCCAATAGTTCTTTAGTTAGTGGATAGGCCAGGAAAGCACCTCGTTTACCTATGTCAAGAATTCGAGTGCCTTGTTCTAGTACAAGTAACCACAGCTGCTATGAATTTGTGAGCAAAATGCTTATGTCACATTCAGATGGTAGCATTTCATAGTTCTAATACTTACCTTCCAGCTCTTGTATTATTTGTTTTCTTCCATGATGCTCCCTCACATTCACAAGAATAGGAGTGATTGATAAATATGTCCCATTTAGAGATGAACATTCATTCTCTTACTCTTGGCACTTTGAAAAATTTTCCATCTCAGGATTGACTTCTGCCCATTGACAAAAGAAGCTTTTCTAACTAAAGTATAGAAGAGTATATATGTAAGAATATAAACATAAATACTTAGAAGACAATTTGAGAGCATAATCTATGCTCTACCTTAGGGCCTATGTATGACCTCCCATGCCTTATGCTTTTGACCAAGATTGCAGTACTAGGCATGACATTCTCTCCTATGGAACAAGCCTCAAATCCAGTTAAAAAGTTAATAGTCCATAAGTTTTACCGGTACTGAACAGTACATTCATTCTGGCTAGTTGGCTCTTTTGGATAGACATGGCAGAAGCTGAAGATAGAGAGGGAAAAGAAATCAAGCATGATCATATTTAATTTTATTACCTTATCAAGAAGAAAATTTACAATTAAAAAGATGTGAAGCTATGTTTCAGAATTGGTTTATTTATTTGTTTTGACTTTTTTCACTAAGTATAAAATTATAAAAGTAGGACAAATATTCACTTTTCTTGCTTAAGGGTGATATAAATTTGAAAAAAAATCTTTTAATGTTAAATGTTTGTTTAGTCTGATATATACACACCTCTATTAAGTATTTCAGTTTTAGTACAAAACCCATTGATATTTTTAGGTAAACTAAAGACTTGTCTAAAAGAAAACATAAAATATTCTTCAAGCAATTATTGTATTCTAGTTTATAAATAAAGGTTTAAATGAAGTATTAATAAACCCTAAATTACATAAAACAAACCAAGAAATTGAAAAAGTATGTACAAGTTCCCTCAGAGCTCTTTAGGCATTTTGGCTTTGAAATCCTAAAAAGTTTCCAAAGTAGTATGATGGTGAAAGAAGATCACTCAGTGCTACCTTCATCTGCCTGCTTTCCTACACTCTGAACTTAGGAAAAATTCCCACTAACAGTTTTTAAACTCCTCAATAGAAGGTGGATTGTTCTGGTCTAACCACTGTCATTTTTTATTAGCTTACCTAGATGGTATACCTATCAACTACATGTCTCAGCACTTGAGCAAAAATTGTTATATACTAGATGGAGTGTGGAGAGTTTATCACAAATTACTTTCAAAAGTCTCACAAAAGATTTTTTTAAAATGTTGTGACCAACCAACATGAATTTTTCTGGCATGCATAAAAGTAGGCATGGTATGAAGGCAATATAGAAAAATGCTTAATACATATAATTGACTTTAATTATTGGTTCTGTGAGGTTGTTCAGGTCATTAAAACCTGTTTGCCTATATGAAAAACAGAGCTATCACATAGAAGGCATGTGTAGTACAGGACTCCTGCTAATCGCAGTGACAATCTCAATCACCATAAATCAGCCTTCTCAGGGTATACCGATCCAGGACAGGATGGAGTATTCCTCTCACCAGAAGGATTTCCAAGCTATTACTTGAGAGAAAATGTAAACTCTGATCTAACAACTCAGTCTCATTCAGAAGAGACAAAGAGAGAAATCTAATGTAATTGTCCCCACACAAAGTTTATTGAGTACTGTCCACTAGGTAAGGTGTAGGGGTCAGGAGATTTAAAATGAATGAAACAGAAATCTTGCTTTCTTGGAAATCTAATGTAATTGTCCCCACACAAAGTTTATTGAGTACTGTCCACTAGGTAAGGGGTAGGGGTCAGGAGATTTAAAATGAATGAAACAGAAATCTTGCTCCCATGAGGCTTACACCATGGTGATGGAGAATATTGACTCACAAGGTTACAAATCCCTCAGGGGACATTCAAAAGGAGATGAACATGAGCTTAATCTTCTAAGGTCAGGGATGCTTTGAAGACTGGGCAGGGCTGAGATACAAACTGGGGCTGCTTGCTTGGTTAGGTGCAAAAGTTTTTTTTTTTTTTTTTTTTTTTTGTCAACAGTGTCTCTCCTGCCCCTCATCCAGGATACTTGGTGAAGACCAAACATTTCAAATTCTCTTCCTAAGTGAAATCTAGTAACTTAGAGAAGACAATTGTCTGTTAATAGATATTTATCTGTTACCTATAAAAATTAAAAACTAATTAAGATAATTTTCTTTGCCAATACATATTGTCCAACTATTTATAATAGTTGTTTCTTACATAATATTGAGTGAAAATTGTTACTTTCTTTCCAGACCCTATAAGTGTCTTCTAAAGTCCAGTGGGTAATGACTATGTTTACCCCCGAATACCACATGTTGTGGCTGATAGAAATGATTTGGGGGAGCCATGCCCACAGCTGAATAAATTATTTATATTTGTATATTTTAGTGTAATACTGGAATAGATATTGCACAACAAAGAAGAAGCCAATTTCTCTGCCAAGTACTTGTCATGACCTCAATTAAGCAGTTCATTTAGTTAAGAATCAATAATTTACAGAGGAAAGACACAGTGGCAGAGGAGAATAAAAATGTCTGATAGATTAAATTTATTGTTTGTATTCTTTACATTCAATCTTGTCAATTATGATCAAGTATAAAGTATTACACATGTTAAGGTGTAATTGGGGCATATTTACTTTAAATTACAGGCTATATAAAATTAAATTCGTAAAGTCACCTTAAGCTGCTAGTTAAGCAGTATATGAGCTCAGATTCTTTCAGTTCTAATACTGTCAAATGTCCACACAAATGACACTAAATTGCACAGTAAACATCTAGTAACGTATAAGTATTGATGTTATTTCAAATTTGTATGGCCATTTTGGTCTTCATAATTTTTCAGCTATGCTATGTTAAATGCATAGCTTAGGCCTTGCTGTGGAAGACAGAGCACCCTTAAAAAGACACAGAAAAGCACCATCTGTTCATGTTTCAAAAAAAATGAGGAAAAGATTTTTTTTAACTTGTTAAATCATAAAAAAATATCTTTCCCAAAAAGTACACTGGAAACATGTAGGGTTATAATTAAAAAGGAAAGCAAAACAGCTTTCCCCTCAAACAGAGAAACCCGCACTTCAAAGCTTCAGCTGAGCTGATAAGAGGGGAAATGGGGGCATGCTAAAAAGTCTTAGAATGTGGACACTATCACTGACAATTTGGTTATATTCATACTCAGAGTAAAATTTTAAAATTAACAAAATATTCACCCAGAAGCTTAGAGCAGATTCATTATACACGAAGGTCTCAAATCTATCATCCCCAATGGAATTATTTCAGTTTCCATGGGTGACATTATGATAATATTGATGCTAGTAGGCATATCAATATCAAGCCCACTTAATCAAGATCATATTAATGAGATCCAAGTAAGTACACTTCCAACAGACTAAAACGATAATGACGATTGATAAAATAATGATATTTTACCAAATACCTTAAATTTCTGCATATAGGAATATGGAGGCTGAGAAAGTTGACCATCATAACTCAGTAGAAACTAAAACAGGAGTTCATATCTGTCTATTTCCTTGTTCCATTTTTTTTTCCCCATAGTAAACTGTCTCCCTAGGCTACGGAGTAAGGTTTGTTTGCTCCTTTGAGTTATTTAAGCAAAATCACTAAAAATGTTACAATTTATAATCCCAACTGCTCAGATACATTAAACAATTCAAAGTTCCTCAAACTATTCTAATGTTTAAAGGCTATTTTTGACAGCTCATGGAACTTTCACAAAAAGAACAGAGCAAATAACAACAGTAGACCGATAACACTTTGTTCCTGTCTTTTGTTTATTTATTTTTCCTTCTTCTCTCCCCATATTAATTGGATATCCATTAATGTTAATCAAGCAAATAAAAATTGCCCGTAAGATAGTTAACTTCGGAGTATCAGCCCAGCCTTTGTCCCCCATCGCCAGGCCTTGGCTAGAGGTGAGTCTGAAACCAATTCAGGTGGATTATTCCCTACACCCTTCCCCGGAAACTCCCTGGGTTGGTCCCAGATCTGGATCTTGCTGCCAACTGTGTCCTGTCCCTATGAAAAGCACTCTTGGAGCTCCGATACACCCACACCCACACCCACCGAGAGCCTGCCCTCCCCCTACCCTGTGCCCTATCCTCCCCATTGTCCCAACACTCTGGTTGAGCACTGGGCAGGTGGAGCCAACAATCCAGCCACCTTCAGGGTACTTCCTGGAGCTGATATGAGTACACTAGACCTGCCAATCCATGCAGGACCACCCATAATTTCCACCTGACTGGTCTCTGACCCCTACTGCCGGTCCTCTAGGAGAGTTTAGGGCCACTCCCAGGAACTGCCTGTCTCTGTGAGACCACTCTGAGTTCCTGTGGGCTGGCCTCTGCCAAAGAGGTCTCAGCTGGAGAGTGCCACGCCCAGGCTAGATCTGACTATCAGCTTAAGGAACATCCTGAGTCCCAGCCTTTGAGATCTTTGACTTCCATGGCCAGTTTTGTGGTGGAGCCTAATTTTTGACCCCCATCACCTGACTCCTGCCTGTGGAGAGACCTCCTAGAGAGCTTGGACCACCCAGAGCTACAGACGTGGAACCGCTGACCCACCTAAGCCCACCGGGGAAGTGCCATAGAGAGAGGGAGAGACCCCACCAATACCTACTGGGAAAAGCTATGAGAAGACAAGAAAACACCTAAAAACAGAAGGACAAGTATAACACCATCAGAATCTAGGGAATCTACACCAACTAGACCAGAACAAAACAAAGCAGATGAAGCAGAAGAGAATGACTTAAAAATTATCATCATAAAAATGATAGAAGCCCTTCTGCTTCTGCAGCGGCTCCCCGATAAGATGACCACGTGGAAATACTTAGATAATAGAAATGGGTTAATAATTAAGACAGAGCTAGCCCATAAACAATAATGGTAACTGGCCAACAGGATTGTATCAAATACAGAGTCTCTGAGTGTTATTTGGGGCTGGTACGGCTGTGGGCCCAGACTGGCGGGCTGTCGGGCTGGTGGAAACATACACGCTACAAAGAAGATGTGAGAAAATCCCTTAAAGAAATGGAAGGAAAAAAAAAAAAAAACAAACAAAAATTTGGAAGAATTGAACAAATGTCTTAAAGAAAGTACAGAAAGCCAAGAAAAAACAATTAAACAGGTGAAGGAAAAGATTCAAGACTTGAAACCTGAAATAGAGACAATAAAGAAAACACAAACTGAAGGAATGCTGGAAATAGAAAAAATTGGGCAAATGATCGGGAACTACAGACGAAAGTATAACCAACAGAATTCAAGAGAAGAAAGGGAGAATTTCAGGTGCGGAAGATAAACTAGAGGAAATACATTCATCGACCAAAGAAAATAGTAAATCCAACAAATTCTTAACACAAAACATCCAGGAAATGTGGGACACCATGAAAAAGCCAAATCCAAGAATAATAGGCACAGAGGAAGGTCAGGAAGCACAGCTCAAATGTGCCAAAAACATATTCAACAAAATCATTGAGGAAAACTTTCCCCATCTGAAGGAGGACATGCCCATGAAAGTACAAGAAGCATTTAGAACACCAAATAGACTGGACCAAAGAAAAAAGACCCCTCGACATATAAAAATCAAAACACCAAACATGCAGAATAAAGAAAGAATATTAAAAGCAGTGAAGGAAAAAGGACAGGTAACATATAAAGGCAGACCTATCAAAATCACACCTGATGTCTCCATGGAAACCTTCAAAGCCAGAAGGTCCTGGATAGATGTTCTACAAGTACTAAGAGTCCACAGATGCCAGCCCAGGCTACTATACCCAGCAAAACTCTCTATCACTAAAGATAGTGAAAACAAGATATTCAGACAAAGCCAGATTTATACAATACGTATCTACATTCAGCCCTACAGAAAGTCTGGTAGGAAAACTCCAACCAAAAGAAGTTAACTATGCTCACAAAGAGGTAGGCAACAGATACTCCCATTTCACCAAAAACCAAGGATAAAGCAGGACAAATATATTCACAATACCACCGCCAACAGCAAATCTAAAATAAGCAAGCATTAACAATCAATGGTCATTACTATCCCTCAACATTAATGGTTTTAACATGCCTGTAAAAAGACACAGGCTAACAGAATGGATACAAAGACAGAATCCATCCTTCTGCTGCATACAAGAAACACATCTAAGCTTCAAAGATGAACATTATCTCAGAGTAAAGGGCTGGGAAAAGATTATCCAATCAAATGGACCCAAGAAGTAAGCAGGTGTGGCTATCCTAATATCTAGTAAGTTAGACTTCAAACCAAAATTCATCAAAAGAGATGAAGATGGTCATTTTGTATTCATTGCAGGAGAAATCCATCAATACAAAGTCTCAATTCTAAACATCTATGCCCCAAATACAAAGGCACCCATATTCATAAAAGAAATGCTACTAAAACTTAAACCTCACATAAAACCTCACACACTTACAGTGGGATACTTCAACACACCACTCTCAAAACTAGACAGGATCACCAGTCAGAAACTCAACAAAGAAACAAAAGAACTAGCAGAAGTTATGTCTCAACTGGGTTTAACAGACATCTATAGAACATTCCACCCAAACACAAAATAATATACCTTCTTCTCTGCTCCACATGGAACCTTCTCTAAAATCGACCACACACTAGGTGGCATAACAGTCCTCAACAGATACAAAAGAATTAGAATGGTCCCCTGTATCTTATCAGACCACCATGCTTTAAAATTAGAATTCAACAACAACACAAATTGCAGAAACCCTACAAACTCATGGAAGCTGAATCTGTGTCAAAGAAGAAATAAAGAAAGAAATTAAGGACTTTCCTAAAATTCGACGAGAATAAGGATACGACATACCAGAACTTATGGAACACCTTGAAAGCAGTGTTACGAGGGAAGTTCATTGCACTAAGTGCCCATATGAAGAAAATGGAGGATAGTCACATTAGAGAATCAACAGCCAGCGCAACTGAAAGCCTTAGAACAAAAAGAAGCAAACTCACTCCGGAGGAGTAGATACCAGGAAATAATCAATTTGAGAGCTGAAATCAATAAAATAGAAACAAGGAAAACAATACAAAAAATCAATGCAACAAAGAGTTGGTTTTTCGATAAAATCAACAAGATAGACAAACCCTTATCCAAACTAACAAAAAGGCAGAGAGAGAACACACAAATTAACAAAAAGGGGGACATAACAATGGATACAGAGGAAATCCAGACAACTTTCAGGTCATACTTTGAAAACCTCTACTCCACAAAATTTGAAAAATGAAAGGAAATGAACAGATTTCTGGATAACTATCACTTAACAAAATTAAATTAAGAATAGACATACAACTTAAATGGACCTATAACCTCCAATGAAATAGAAGCAGTCATCGAAAGCCTTCTAACCAAAAAAAGCCCAGGGCCAGATGGCTTCAGTGCAGAATTCTACCAGAAATTCAAGGAAGAGCTAATACAAATACTCCTCAAATTGTTACACACAATAAAAACAGAAGACTCATTACAAAACTCTTTCTACGAGGCCAAAATCACCTTGGTACCCAAGCCTCATAAAGATACAACTAAGAAAGAAAACAAAAGACCAATATCCCTGATGAACATCGATGCAAAAATACTCAATAAAACACTGGCAAACCGAATCCAAGAATACATCAGAGAAATCATCCACCATGACCAAGTAGGCTTCATCCCTGGGTTGCAGGGATGGTTTAACATACAAAAATCTATCAATGTGATCAACCATATAAACAAACTAAAAAAGAAAAACCATATGATCATCTCCCTAGATGCTGAAAAAGCCTTCGACAAAATTCAACACCCTTTCATGATAAAGATCTTGGAGAGATCAGGGATAGCAGGAGCATATCTAAGCATAATAAGCGCAATATACAGTGAACCAACAGCCAACATCAAAATGAATGGAGAGAAACTTAAGGCGATTCCTCTAAAACCAGGAACAAGACAAGTCTGTCCTCTCTGTCCATACCACTTCAATATTGTACTTGAAGTTCTAGCTAAAGCAATAAGACAACAAAAGGGATCCAAATTGGAAAGGAAGAAGTCAAACTGTCTCTATTTGCAGACGATATGACAGTTTACATAAGCCACCCAATAAACTCTACCAGGGAACTCCTACAGCTAAAAAACACCTTCAGCAAACTAGCAGGATACAAGGTAAACTCAAAAAAAATCAGTAGCCCTACTATATTCAGATGACAAAGAGGCTGAGAAAGAAACCAGAGAAACATCACACTTTATAATAGCCACAAACAACATAAAATATCTTGGGGCAATGCTTACCAAACAAGTGAAAGACCTATATAATAAGAACTTTGTGGCTTTAAAGAAAGAAATTAAAGAAGATACCAGAAAATGGAAAGGTCTCCCATGCTCTTGGATAGGTAGGATACAGTAAAAATGGCAATCTTTCCAAATCTAATCTACAGATTCAATGCAATCCCTATTAAAATCCCAGCACAATCCTTCAATGACCTTGAAAAAATAATAATCAACTTTATAAGGAAAAACAAAAGACCCAGGATAGCCAAAACAACCCCGTACAATAAAAGAACTTCTGGAGACATCACCATCCCTTTCTTTAAGCTCTACTACAGAGTTATTGTTCTGAAAACAGCCTGGTATAGGCACAAAAATACACAGGTAGACCAATGGAATCGAATTGAAAATCCTGATAATAATCCACACACCTATGAACACCTGATTTTCAACAAAAGAGCTAAAAGAATACAATGGGGGGAGGAAAGCATCTTCAACAAATGGTGCTGGCACAATTGGATGATGGTATGTAGAGGACTGCAGATAGATCCATGTCTATGGCCATGCACAGAACTCAAGTCCAAATGGATCAAAGACCTCAACATAAATCCAGCCACACTGTCCCTCAGAAGAGAAAGTAGGAGGTACCTTTGAAAAAATTGGTATAGGAGACTGCTTCCTGAACATAACTCCAATATCACAGACATAGAAATTAACAATTAATAAATGGGACCTCCTCAAACTTAGAAGCTTCTGTAAGGCAAAGGATACATTGGACAAGACCAAACGGCAGCCCACAGACTGGGAAAAGATTTTTACCAAACCTACATCTGACAAAGGGCTGATCTCCAAAATATACAAAGAACTCAAGAAACTAGTCAACAAAACACCAAATAAACCTATTAAAAAATGGGGTACAGAATTGAAGAAAGAATTCTCAGTAGAGGAAATCAAAAAGGCTGAAAGACACTTAAGAAAGTGCTCAACATCCTTAGCTATCAGGGAAATGCAAATTAAAACAACTCTGAGATACCATCTTACTCCTGCCAGAATGGCTAAAATTAGAAACACCAATGATAACTTATGCTGGAGAGGATGCAGAGAAAGGGGAACACTCCTCTACTGCTGGTGGGAGTGCAAACTCGTACAGCCATTTTGGAGATCAGTATGAAGGAAAAATGGAATCAGTCTACCACAGAACCAGGCAATTCCCCTCTTAGGCATATACCCAAATGATCCACATCCATGCAACAAAGACATGTGTTCTACTATATTCATAGCAGCATTATTTGTAATAGCAAGAACCTGGAAGAAACCTAGGTGCCCCTCAACTGAAGAATGGATAAAGAAGATGTGGCACATTTACACAATGGAATACTACTCTGCCGGAAAAAAAAAAAAAAAGATGGAATCTTGAAATTCACAGACAAATGAATGGAACTTGAAGCAACCATTCTGAATGAGGTAATCCAGTCACAAAAAGAGGAATAGGGTATGTATTCACTCATTTATGGATTTTAGACCTAGAGCCAAGGATTAACAGTCTATAATTCACACCACCAGAGAAACTAGGATATAAGTAGGATTCCAAGAGATTCATATATGTTCCCTCACAGAAGGGGAAAGGGACAAGATCTCCTGAACATATGGGAAGTAGTGGGTGGCAGTGAGCGGAGAGGGAACTAGGAGAATGAGAAGGGGAGAAGAGGAACGCATGTAGGACTAGGAAGATTGAGTCAGGGGAGGAATAGACACGAGGAGAGAGAGAGAGAGGGAGAGAGAGAGAGAGAGAGAGAGAGAGAGAGAGAGAGAGAGAGAGAGAGAGAGAGAGAGAGAGAGAGAGAGAGGGAGAGAGAGAACATAAAATGGGGAGCCAAGCCATTATTGGTTTGAAGAGAAAATTGAACCTAACGAAAGGTCTAGAGACCACAAGACTGGCTCCAACTAAGAATCTGAGCAACCGTGGAAAGGCTACCATAAATGCCCTTCCCTGATAGTGAGATCAAAAACTAACTTATTCACAATCATGGAGCCCTCATCTAGTACCTGTTGGAAACAGAAGCAAACACCCATAACTAAACTCTGAGTTGAACTAGAATCCAGACGCAGAGAGAGAGGACAAGACTAGATTGCAGAAACACATAAAGACAGCTGACCTGAACAAGGAAGAGCTAATGGGCCCCTCAGACTGATATCTGGGAATCCAGAATGGGACTGATTCAGATCCCCTGAATATGGGTGTCAGCTAGAAGGACTGAGCAGTCTAAGGGACCTTAGACAGTGGAACCAAGATGTATTCTGAACCTTGTGGACACATCTCCCATGGAAGGATACTCCCTTAACCTAGAGACAGGAGAGAAGTCGTAGTCCCTACTTCAAATGACTTAACAGATTTACATTACCCCACCTGAATAGCATAGTCCTACATGTACAATGGGGGTGGGGAGATGGGGGGAGAGTGATCAGGATGCATGGGGGGAGAGGGGGAGTAAGAGGGAAAGAGGGAGGGAGGGAGAGGAAACTGGGATCGACATGTAAAATTTAAAAAAAAGCTGAAAAAAAAAAGATAGTTAACTTCATGTATCAACTAACACTACTTCTAGATGCTTCTGTGAGGGTGTTTTGTAGCATTTGGATGCATGGACTAAGAAGATACACCATCAGTATTAGTAAGCATCATGAAGATATCATGCTAATATCAGAGCAAAAAAATCAGAAGAAATGTGAATTTTCTCTTTCCTGTCCTTCCCTGTTGTTCCCTCCTTTTATTTATTTGAGCTAAGATACCCAACTTCTCCTCCCCTCAGATAGTAAAGAACTGTCCATGTATCTTCAGACACAGGGATATACACCAGCATCTCCCTTTTCAAAATGCATGCTTTGGAGTCAGACCAAATCCCTGTCTTTCCAATTTGCAGATGAAAAGTGATCAGACTTCTTGGCCTTCAGAATTTGGTCTACCAAATTTCACAATGAATGTGTACACCTCCCAATTGATTTTGATAAATGTTCTCTTGTGAATCCATTTTGTTAAATTACTTTGCGAATTCAAATAAAAATATCTTTTCATTTTAGCTTCTAGCCTACCATCTCTTCCCCTCTCTCTAAAAAAAGTCAATATCAATTCATTCTTCTGCCTTTTCCTGGGAGAGCAACTCATCTAATTTGTTCCTATTTGCATCTAAATCCTTCTTCCCTTACTGGGCAGAATAAATAGTAGCAAACATGAGACTTCAAAATATTCAGCTGTGACTGAATGATAAAGTACTCACCAATAACTGAAGAGATTCTGAGGGACATTTGGGCTTATTGAAAAAAATTAACACAAATAAGTTTAATGTCTGCCATAAAAGCAGGAAAACAGGGATTCATGCCTTGAGGTTTCTATCTATGATATCCAAAATCCCTAGGCACAATTCAAATGTTTCCAGGAAACTTTTCATTATCCCTAAATATTGTAGTTTATTACTTATGAAGGTACAAAGATATGATCTTAATATTTATAGTGATTTTAAAAGGCAAAGTGAACAAAATGTGTTATAAAATCTAAGCATCAAAAAGTAGCAAAGAGAATGGATGCCATGAAAAGGCATTAAATGCATGGAGGCTATAAAATATATAAAGGTTTCATATATATTTTCATATATATATAAAGGTTTCATATATTCATACTCAAAGGTGAGAGTAAGACTTAGGATAGACTAAGACATAAATTATTTGTAAGATTTATTCCAGGTGACAAGAGGCAAGTGCTTTGGAAATGAGTAACCATTTTAACAGTGGCAAGTTTAATAGCAATATAAAGGCATTACTGGTCATTGTAATAATCAACAATTGCTACTGCAAAATAAAAGTAGGCATCACTATGGACAAAGAATGGAAATGGTGGTAATAAAAAGTTATAGTGAATCATTGAATATTAGCACAGTTGAGACAGAACAGGGCTAATGATGCTAACTTATCATGCTGAATATAGGTAACTATATGATAGGTTATGTGCCATCTAAATTTTGACTTCAAAGGTCAATGATAATTATTCTCCCTCTTTAAAGAATAGAAAGCTTTGAGAAGCTAAAAAACAAAAAAATATTTTCTAAGGACATTCAACAAAAGCCCTACAGGCATTATAGGAAAAATTATAAAGATTAGAGGTTCCCTAAGTCAAATCCCTTATTGACTCATGGTGTCTTTTCCATGTGGGCTGCACTGCGCTAAGAAGGTCAGGAACATATTGTATGGACAGCACACATGCTATACTTTGGGAATCAGTGAGTAAAAGAGTCTATCCCATCTCACATCTGTCTGAAGGACAGAACATCTCCATCTCCTTGGTTTTAATCTATCCTTCTCATTTTCAGATAGTCTAACATATTTCCAGCTCAATGAGACATAAGACAGATACAAGGGGCAACACATTGATGTGGTTCCCATATACAGGAGATTCTAACCTGGCCCAGCACTTAACAATATAGCCTTGAGGCATATTTTTTTTTGGTCAAATAACCAAAACATGTAAAATTAAATATATGACTATTCATATAAGAATGTACTTAATGTACACTATATGTTGGTACTTTTCCATGTTAAGTCTTGTTAATAAGCTAGTTGGCTAAAAATTTAGATTCTTTTTTATCTTATAAGACAAAAATCCCAAGTGTTGACAGTGAGAAGATGATTATTGTACTTTTTGTGTAAATATATTTTTAAGAAACAAAAACTTAAATGAAAAAAGATTCATTTACATTATTTTTTATTTTTTGAATATCAGAACTGTTGTCAGAGTCCCAAAACCAGAACTTGCCTTTTCTGGCACTTTAGAAAGGTACAAAAGGTCCAACTTCCCTCCAAGGCATCACGCCAATGATTAATTGCAGTGTGAGTAAGTTAGTCCTCCAAGACTGGATCTCTGGAGACCCTTAATACTCATACTCCTCTCAGTCTTGGCCATTTTAAACCATTTGAGTAATAAAATCACACTGTCATTTCTGTGGCTATCTCATCTATTTTCTCCCTGGAAAGGATGGAAAAGCTCTCAGCCAGCTTTCTTCCCCTCAATCCCAGTATTTCTCCCCAAGACCTGACTATTCCTGAAAAGACATGTCAACCCAGCTTTTCCTGCTGTGCATTCAGAGTCCTCCCCTCCCACACCACTGAAGCTACTGACATGAAACGACAGTGACAACCAGTCCCTGACCAGTCATTTCTAGCCATTTCAGTTTTATTGTGACCCCACAGGGGTTTCCATGAAGGTCACTTTTAGAGTTGTCTGCCTTTTCCATGTGGGATGCACTGTGCTAAGAAGGTCAGGAACATATTGTATGGACAGCACTCATGCTAGACTTTTGGAATCAGTGAGTAAGAGTCTATCCCATCTCACATACACTCAACACATGTCCTGCCAGGATTCAGAGGAACGGATATTCTATTGGGAGGTCCCTTCTTAAATTTTTGGTTGCCTAGCAATTAGACCATGCTTCTCTCCTATTCCACAGTTTTTAGGGGTTTTGCTTAGTTACCCTGATAATCAGAAGACATCCTGTGTTATTTCCTATCTATGTTCTCACTAAGTACTCCAAATAAAACTACAAAGTCTGTATTATGTAGTTATTTGGGATACATGATGATTTTCTTTCTGCATCCTATTTTCACTTTTATATATCAATATTTTCCTAGAAGTATTAGATATACTATGTTCAAAAGAATTCACAGTTGGTTACCACCTTTTATGACAGATGCCCACAATACAGATATATGCACTAGATAAAGGTTGGCAGGTTACTAGTACAACACAAAATAATAGCAGTGTTCCCTTTGTAATAAAGATATTAGCATTTTAAAATTGTCTTCAATAAACAATTTTCCAATTTTTAAAAAAGTATTAACATGACAGAGAAATTATGTAGTATCAGTCAGCATTAAAATGTATGCAAAATAATTGTAAGGAAAGAAATATGTGACAATATACACAATTTTGACACAAATAAATGAGTTCAATTATAGGGTGTGGTAGACTAAGGAAAATGCCACCCCCCCACCTTAGATCTATATGTTTGAACACTTGGTCCCAAGTTGGTGGAACTATGTTGGAAGGACTAGGAGATGTGGTCTTGTGGTGTTGTGTGACACCTTTGAGGTTTCAAAGCCACAGGTCATATGCATTGTGCTCTCTGGTTCCTGCTTGCTGTTAGAGAACTGAGCTCTCACCTGCTGCTTCCTGCCCCTGCTGTCTTCTGACTCCTCTGCCCCAGCATCATGGATAAAACTCTGGGAATATATGCCCAAAGAAACTCTCTTATATAAATTTTCTTGGTCATGGTGTTTTATCACAACAGAAAAGTCACCAACAAACAGATACAAGAATACTTTCTTAAATTCTGACACTTTGAACACAACACAGTATAAATATAGTTCTAGTCATTTGTTTAAAAAGACAGAAGAGATGATCTCCATCACTCCAAGGAGAGGCAAATGATAAGGCTAGCATGTCTTAAAGCTTAAATAGAGTTTGGACCCAAAGTATGTTTATCCACTTGATTACTCAGAAACAATTCCTGTTCTTCTATTTCGTTCTAGATACATGAACAACTTTGTCAATTCATATTTAAAGCAGTGGGTCTCTGCCCTCCAAAAGTTCAGAATCTATTAATAGTAAGAGTAAGTGCTGAAGAAATAGGAAGCATCATCTACTGCAGCAATTCTTCAGTTGTGTGGATAGATGTTTTCCCACATATTTGATAATTAACCATATTTATTATTTTATTTATGTGAAAATACACTTACTAAAACAAAGTTTGCAATATCATTTATATGATACCTTAAAAGATGATTCCTAATTGGATTCAGGGTCTATATTTATGCCTATGATCACCACTGCATGTTACCAATTATCCATTCATTGTCAAAACTAATGAAAGACAGATTTCAATACTAATTATTTGGCTGTAGCACATGAAAGTCAACTGATTTAAGAGGATGTTTGTCAGACATTTAGGTAACAACAACTAGAGAATTGAGTCATCTTTCAATGTGTCATTTTTGAAGTCTGTCTTGACAAACTCAAAAGTTACTAGAACTATAAACATGTTGTATGTGCAGATTTAATTCAACGAACAGTCATTATTTAATTTGTGTTTTGGTCTCTTACTTGCATAGTTTTGAGAAAAGTTTTTGTTATGTTAGGCAGACTTGTTGTGAACATGTGGTAATCCTGTTTCTGCCTTTCAAGTACTAGTATTACAATGAGCCATAGAGCCCATCATTTTAAATAACATTCTTTATAGCCAATAATGTTATTGACACTAATTTCACCACACAGTGGAAGGAGAAAACTATTTTCTATTTATACTCATAATGTCTGGCTTATGATGAAGGTTACTAAAATTTGATGAATCAATAAATAAATAGAAGGATGAATGTGATCTATTATTTTAAATTTGTATATATTTGTTTTCCAAATTTCTATGTGTTTTATATTTGAATAACTTTTTCCATTTTATATTGACATGTACTTATATAACATAATTAAAAATAACATTGGCCCTTTAAGGTTATAGAGATAAATCTAACTAATGCTTCCCTATTTTCATGATGTCACAGCCTGTTGTGTTTTTTTTTTGTTTGTTTGTTTAGTTTTGTTTGGTTTGGTTTTGCAAATAATATCAAACTTGAAGCTTCTACATTATTGGGAATATCCAGGCAGTGGTGATGCACATCTTTAATCCCAGCATGCAGGAGGCAGAAGCATGTAAGTGTATCTCTGAGTTCAAGGTTAGCCTGCTCCACAGAGCTAATTCTAGGACAGCCAGGGGCACACAGAGAAAGCCTGTCTTGAAAAACAAAATAAAAAGTTCAACATCCTTTTTTTCTACCTTTATCCTTTCACTTCTAGAACTTGACACCCTAGCACCATTCTTCACCCTTCATGCCCTAAAAGTAGAATAGAAGGAAAGAGAAGCCAGAAATGAGTTGACTTTGCAGTGTCCCAAAAACACACATGTCACACTCAGATACTCTGTAGTCACATAGACTAGAGAAACAATTTATGCTTGAATGGGATTTTAAAGAACTTAGATGATTTGTCCTGTTAACAATGAAATTTCCAAGTACTGAGCATAAAACAAACCAACAACTTTGTGCTTCAGAGACCCTTGTTTCTGGCCACAGAAATGAGCACAGAGGTCAAGACTATGCTGCTGAAACTCACAGAAACAGCTGACTTGAGCAAGTAGGAGCTCATAGACTCCAAACTGGCAGCTGGGGAACCTGCATAACACCAAACCAGGCCTCCTGAACGTGGATGTCAGTTGGGAGCTTGGGCAGTCTATGAGCTGCTGGCAGTGGAACCAGTATTTATCCCTAATGCATGAATGGGCTTTGGTAGCTTATTTCCTACAAAGGGATACTCTCTCAGCCTAGTTACACAGGGGAAGACTTAGATCCTGCCCCAAATGTGACAGGCTTGGATGATGCCCCATCCTCCCTGAGGAGTGAATGGGGGGGAGGATGGGGAGATGGTGGGGGGAATGGGAGGAGGAGAGGGATTGTGATGTAAAATAGTTTTTAATTTAAATAAAAATTAATTAAAAGAATAAAAAAAGAAAGACTCAGTGGGAAACTGGGCAGGAACTCCTTTCTGAGAGGTGAAGAATTTGCATCACCAAGAAAACAAGCTCCACTGAAGCTCAAATACCAGCCCTCCAATAGCAGGCCTTGTAGCTGCTGCCCAAAGTTGTCTTGCTTTTGGGTCATAACTATAACTTTATTATTTTTATGGATGACTGTTCTTCTCATTGATGTGTGTAACCCTAAATGTACCTTCATGTGCTTGAGTGCCTATAACTCTAAATGTGGACTATGTGCCTCTACAGAATAGCTTGAGAGGAAGATTAGGAAGGCAAGAAAATAACATGGATCTTGGTTTAGATACACAGGTCCATTCTTTATATTTTACCTTCCTTATGGTTAGGAGCTCTGAAAAGCCTGAGATATAACTCAGCAAGTCTCAAAATTTGAAGCAATATTTGTTAAAATAGAAAAATCAAATATATTTGTAAACATTACTTAGTTTTATTTTTTTTAGCATCTTTAAGGACTTTAAAGTATTTTAAATATGGCTTGCAATAATATATTTGCTGTGAGCCTTCAAAATGTGGGTAGATACTTGTGTTAGACAATAACAGTATGTGGTACAGTAATTATTACTTTACAAGATATATCAATGGTCAATCACATACACTTTAGTGGACACTGTAAACTTAGAGCATTTTATAGGCATGTGATGTGATCTGTCCATGTTTTCTAAGAATCATATATTAAAAGCTCTAATTGCTATTTAGTACTATTGGGAAGTAGTTGACCCTTTAGAGAGTAGAGTCTAGGTCATTGACAGCACAACTTTTAAGAGGATTGCGGATATCAGCTTCCTCTTGTCTATCTTTGCTTAGTGGCTCATGCTATAAATCATCTGCTCCAACAAATACACCCATCATGATATGATACCTGCACGAGATACCCAGAGTTATGCTAGGAGTTAGCTTTGAACTGTAAATCCATAATGAGCCAAAAATAATTTTCCTTCTTACATCTTAACTGTGCCTTAGTTACTTTGCTATGGCAATGCAAGGTTGAATAATATAGAAAATATGGCTTATTAATTAACATTTGTTGGAAATTTATGTCAAACCACTGTCCTAGAAACACTTGGGAACTAGAGAGAAATGAAAGAAACCATCTCAGTGTCAGAATAATTACAACCTGTTTGGATATTATAAACCAAACACACATGGAATTTCAGAATAATCTTAGATGTTAGATGTGTCTAGAATTTTAAGAAACCACTCTTCTTCAAGGCTTATTAAAAAAACCAGTCTTCACTGAATTAATGTCACTTGGGTTCTGTAAATCTGTACATAATGCCTTTCTTCCTTTGTCTGATTAAACTGTCCTGTCACTCAAATTCTCTTGAGCCTGGCCTCCTGGGTAAAGCTTTCTGGTCTGTTCTGTTCTACCCTTGACTATTCTCTGAACTCCAAGTGCAGCCAAGGTTATCACCAAAACTATAGCTTTAAATATTCTTTCATTTTGCTAATTACTTGTTATTCCCATGGAGAATTTTTTACAAGGACAGAAATGCTACCTTGTGGTTTTTACATAATTTTCTCAGACCCACCCCTTCCTTTCATCCTTGCTCCAGTTCCCATTTCTTGTCTTCAGCACATATTAATTCTCCATAAACTCCTTAAATAGTCTTTAAAAACGTTCTGTTTAGTCTCCAATTGTACTATTTAACAGTAACATATATCCATATGTAACGTGTATAAAAACTTCTAGTAGTCCCTCTTGCTGGAATACACACTAAAGGGTCATTCCCAATAACAGCCGATAGGGGAAGCAGCTCTGCATTCTTGTTCTGATGATCATGGGGTAAACTGAGGATCATGGGCTTCTGAAGTGGGCAAATATTTGAAGAAAGAAGTAGCCTTCTCGTGGGGAGCCATAAATCCAAGTTAGGCCCGATAAGGAGATCATGCTCTACATAATATTAGTCAGGCAAAATGACTCTTCATTGTGACTGTTGGGATTGAAGTGAGGGCTTTAAGTCTGAGCATTGCATCCCACCATGGTGAGTGGGCTTCAACAAGATAGCTCATGTACCTGGATAATATTATAGTACTAGTGACACTGAGCATGGCATCCCACCCTAAGTAATGACTCCAATAAGCTAACTCTGGTAACATGGTCCTACAGCCAGGAGCTCCTCTGATAGTTCAAGCTTCACAACTGTCTCCCATATACAGAGGGCCTAGTTAAGTCCCCTGGAATTTCCACAGTTGTAGGTCTAGAGTTCATGAGTTTCCATGAGCTTGGTTTATCTGTCTTTGTAGATTTCTCCATTGTGATCATATATCACTGTGCCAGACTATGTTGTCTGGGGGTGGGCTGGGGGGAAGAAAGGGAGTTGGGAGAAGGAGAGGGTGGTAAGAGGAGGGTTGGGAGGGAGAACTGTGGTTGGAATGTAAAATGAAATAAAAAAATAAATAAAGTGGGGAAAAAATAGAAGTGAGAGCTTGGGATTTTGGCCAATGAGACCAGTCTCTTGCCTTTAAGTCAGGGTTTTTACAACAGCACAGCAGCCTAGAACCCATGAAGATTATGAGCTGTGTCTCAACAGTATCGACTCAGCTCTGCTGTTGAGAATACAAAGAGTTTCACATAGAAGGCTACTTGATTGATTCTTGAATTCCTCCTATGACAGAAACTAAAACACTGTGCATGCTTATGGGAGGTAACTCAGTATGTGGAGAGAGGCTTAGAGTTCAGGAAGAGCACACACTGTGTTTGAATTCTGATTCTATCATCTTCAGATTGCACATTACTGTGTAAGTTTTAAACATTTCCATCTTCAAAAAGAAAAACAAAAACAAAACAACAAGGTTAACATTGAATTGCAGAAGTATGAAAAAATTTTGGTTCCTCACTCTTTATTTTTCTGATTTACCTCTGGAAAACACTTAAAAATGTAAACAAAAAATCATGAGAACATTTAAAGTTAAATATTCATTTGATAGGGTTATAAAAAGGAGACAACAGTAATGAAGATCTAATAGAACCACAGAAAATCCTATTTGAAGAAAGCAGTAGCTAGTTATCAGACACATATCAGATGATCACAAACAGAACTAATGACAGAAAATGATACAATCAATGATCTAATTCACTCCCACAATCAAAGCTCGGGGATCATTGCAGAAGAGACTGTGAGGGTCTGATGTTCAGAGAGTTTGCTGTGAGATTGTGACTCTCAGTAATATCAGAAGCTACACCAATAAAGTCTCACCAAGACTGCCAAATCTTGAGCTGAATAAAAACAATAACAATCAATGCCATGTGGACTGAGATAAATACATGAGGCTTCAATGAATGGAGATGTTATTCTGTAAATTTATTTCTCATACTGGTTAATTAATAAAGCCCTGTTGGCCAATAGGAAACCAGATAGGTGGGGCTTGGAGACAAGGAGGAGGAAAGAGGAAGTAGTTAGGAGGAGTCAGCATATAGACCTGAGAGGAAGGAAGACACCGGCTGCAGCTCTCTGATAAGATGACCACGTGGAAATACTTAGATAAGTAGAAATGGGTTAATAATTAAGACAGAGCTAGCCCATTAACAATGATAGTCAGTGGCCCATAGGATTGTATCAAATACAGAGTCTCTGAGTGTTATTTGGGGCTGGCGTGCCAGACCAGCGGTGGGCTAGCAGGCGGGCTGGCGGGCTGGCGGAAAACAACAAGCTACAGATGGCGCCTAACTTGGCTATAAGATCTTTCACTTAAAACTTGATAAAAGCTTAAAAAGAGATTTTAGAAACAAAGGAACAGAGACTAGCAAGACTTCTTGGTAGCAGCATTTTCTCAGTTGGATTTGTTTTGCTGTAGAAAGAGATTTTCATGGCTCCTTTAAGGGAGGGTTCCAAAGTTAGCATAAGCGGCAAAAAACTGCCTTGCTTTTAAAGAGCTCTGCTAACGATTCATTGGTGTGTACGAGAGCTGCAATGAAGGTTTACACTGTGTTTTAAAAAATATGCTGACTTGGGAGAGAAAAAGAAACAGGATACAATGGTTTTAAAAAAGAAAAAGGGAAGTAGAATGGATGGGGGTGGTGGCGCACACCATTAATCCCAGCACTCGGGAGGCAGAGGCAAACAGATCTCTGTGATTTCAAAGTAAACCTGGTATGCAGTGAATTCCAGGACAGATAAAAGTTACACAGAGAAACCCTGCCTCAAAATATGTAAAAATAGAAGTAGAAGAAATAGAGTAATAAAAAAAAGCCACATAAAGGTGGAAAGCACAGAGAAATTTTGGATACTATACACAATTCTGCTGTCTTTAAATTATTTGATTGCTGAGAAAATAACAACTACTGATAAAAGAAATGCTGCTGGATTAATTCAATTTATATATTTTAAAAATGCTTTGACTCCAAAATTTAAGTTCAAGAACAAGTTACTGGGGAAAAGGATTTCTATTTTTGTTTCTACAGAAAATGAAAAGCTGTGGATTCCTTCCAGACTAATGTGGTTTGATCAAACCAGACCCCCTGAAACAGTGCCCCAGGTGATCCAACATTCAAAACAGTCGGGACAAGCCAGGCTTGCAAACTACAGCCAAGATTTCTGCATCTTCTTAGGATCCCCCATGACAGCGCCCCCTACCAGCAGGAAGCAGTTTGGAAAGAACTACGCCCAAATTTCCAAATATGTTTATAAATGTTTGTTTTCATTTAAATGGGCTTGGTAATAAGTGGCTAATGACCACAAGCAATCTTTTAAAGGTAAAAAGGGAATTATAGTATAGATATGAATGCTTTGTTTTGGGATCGATTTTCATTTATTGATAAAAATTTAAGGTCAATTTTGTGATATGTATATTTCTCCTCTTGTTTAGGTATTGTATTTATATAGCTCATTTAGTACAGATTATAGAGAGTTACCTATGATAGTCAAAATTTAGAGTTAAGTTAGTTAGGATTTCTAGATATACAGAGATGTATTTGAGATGGATAGGCATTCTTCAAACCTTTCAAAGACCTACAGAATATGGCATTTAAAATGGTTTAGGGTTTTTCTCAACAATGAGGCAAAACTGCTCCTATTACCACCACCTGCATCAGAAAGGAAGATGGACATCGAAGAAACACATTATGGAGTTTGCTTCTAATATGGCAAGACTAGCCATTTGAGCAAGGTACTGCTCTTCTGGACTGTTCGACTTTATTTTGTAGAAACTGAACATGTAGGATCCACAAAAAAGTAACTGCTGATGCAAGATGAACATTGCTACAGGGTTCCTGCTTCATGGAAGAGGCTGCCTGCCAGACATTCTGCAGGACACAGAGAAAAGTGACTGACAAACTGCCAATACAGGTGGACAGTTTAAAGTTTCCTGCTTTGTTGAGGAGTCTGGAGACACACTATGACCTATGGGCTGAAGTTGGAACATTACAGAAGAACTTCGGGTGACTGACCAGGCAATGAGTTGTCTTTGTCATTTCTAGAGTTTATATATCCTTCTGTGGTCTTTGAAGGAGTTGAAAACAGATAGTTTTGATTATAATTTTTCTTAGTTAGGATTAAAGGTAAGTTACATATAGGACTTTAGACTCACAAAGATAGGATAGAAGATATCTTCTTTAACTCTTACAAAATGTTAATGGACTAAATATTGTTAACTGTGATTCTTATTTGATAACTGTTGTATGATATATTTGCTATGTTAAGGTTGAACCCCTTCTTTTATTTTAGACAGAAAAGAGGAGATGATGGGAGATGTTATTCTGTAAATATGTTTCTCATACTGGATAATTAATAAAGCACTGTGGCCAATAGGAAACAAGATCGGTGGGGCTAGGAGACAAGGAGGAAAGAGGAATTGGTAAGGAGGAGTCAAGATGTAGACGGGGAAGAAGGAAGAGGCCGGCCGCCACTCCCTGATAAGATGAGCCAAATGGAAATACTTAGATAAGTAGAAATGGGTTTATAATTAAGGCAGAGCTAGCCCATAAACAATAGTGGTAACTGGCCAACAGGATTGTATCAAATACAGAGTCTCAGAGTGTTATTTGGGGCTGGTGAGGCTGTGGGCCCAGACTGGCGGTAGGCAGGATGGCGCCGGCAGGATAAACCTGCCTGTAACAATTCAACCCTGCACAGGCAACTGGAATGATGGGAGGAGTAGCTTTTATCCACGGAACAGCACCACAACTGGTTATTCAATATTAAATGCCCACCCCTGAAATCATACATAGAAGTAACATTATACAGACTGAGCAGGTTATATTTAGAAATATATAAACATAAATATACAAAGGCTATAGCAATTAATGATAAAAGAGGTGATATTTTTGAAAGAACAAGGAGGAATAGCAGGAAGTGGGAAAAGGGAAAGTAATGTTATAATTGTAGTATAATCTCAAAACTAAGAAATAACATAAAATTTAAAAAGACATGGAAAGAGAATGTAAACTATTGAATTTTTAGTCAGGACATAAAATTCTCCCTTCCATAGGTTAAGATAACATTAGTGAAGGGTATTACATGTTACCATACCTTTGCTTTCTCTATCATAGCACAAAGACATCACTTGAGCCTAGAGCTAAAAGAAGTGTTCCAAGTCAGGTCATGGTAGCACATACCTTTAATTCCAGCACTTCGGAGGCAGAGGCATGCAGATCTCTGTGAGTTTCAGCCCAGCCTGTTCTACACAGCTAGTTCTAGGACAGCAAATGCTACACAAACAAATCCTATCCTGAAGAAAATGGATCACAGTAAAGAGGTTAAAAACAGAGGTTCTTGTGATTTGTTTTTAGCTTTTATTATTGTTGTTATTGCAATTTAAGATCTCTCCAAGGTTTTAAATTACTCTTCCAACATTACTGTTTCCAGAATCCAGGATTTTAACAGTATTGAATATTGATGATGTGGGTCATAATATATAGTAAATATTTACAGTTTTTATGCCAATTGAAAAGTAGAAATATGCACTCTAGTGGTTGGGTAAAAAGGGGGAACAAATGGGTTGTTCTTATAAAACCTGAGAAGCCAGACCTTAAAAAAATTACCCTGCAGAACAAGTTAATCCTTTAGCAAGGCATCTGTCACATAGTAAATTTGGAACAAACACCAGTATTATAAATATTGGAATATAGTTGTGGATACATCATAGCTCTAAATCATTACTCGTTAACTGGTTTATTAATAAATTTGTTTTGAACACAGGAAACAAGAACACTGAAAGTGGGCTTCAGTCATATTATTATGAAAAGCAACATAAAAAGTAAAATACTAGCTCCCCAAATTGCTTAGATCACTAATTCTTGCATAAGTTTTATATACTCCAACTTGAATGCAGAATGAAGGCACAGTACTTAATACTCTTATTCCACATAAATTATTATACAAAATATTGTGCAGACAGCATAGGTTTCACCAAGATTGTGCCAAACAAAAAGATGAAGATAAATATAGCCAATCTCACAGATGTGTCAAAAGAGTTAGACAATCCTTAGAGGCCTACATTCTTTAATGATACAAATTTATCCTCAAGTTTCACTTCAGTTATCATGTGAAATCACAAAGAGCAATAAATCTGGAAATATTTGACAAAACTTTGAAGAAAGAGTTGTAACCCATTAGTAAGCAGTGTTTATTGGGTAATTACAATTAAGGACAAAAATCTCAATGAGAAAATCAGCCATTTGTTGAGTTCTCATCTTAGATGAGAAAACATTGAAACTTTTAGGTCATTATTTATTATTTTGTTTTTGTTTGGTTAAAATTGTTTTTTGAATAAAAACCACAAATTTCAGGCTGGCCTTGGAATTGATATTTAGCCAAGGGTGAATTTGGACATCTGATCCTCTTGCCCCTTCCTCCTAAGTGCTGGGATTACAGGTCTGTTCCCCATGCCTTGCTATGTTTTATAAAGTATGTGTTAGAAGCAAGTCTCCAAGAGCCAACCAACCAGCTCAAGACTCTATTACTAACATGTATCTTATGCATTTCAGTATCCATCCCAATCAAATTGTGATTACAAATCATATTTTGTGTTAATTTTCATTTGTTCCTCATTGTATTATCACATATATATTACTAAATGATGCTTTTTCATCAACTTCAGAACCTTTGTAAGTCAATTTTAGAGTTAACATTGACCTGCTTTCTAGTCTACAATCATTAATTTTTAGTACAGCATAGCAGTTCCTGTTTAATAAGTGAAATGTACATGTAGATATTTGTGCTGCTTTTGTTTTGGCAATTACAAATAAAGACGCAACAAAGCAAAAAGGCTAATTATTTTCTATTAATTTAGTAGTTATTAAAAAATATTATTCAGTAGCTATTAAATGGCTTTAGAAGGAAATTGTGTCTTTGCCTCTCTCCTATTTACCTGAGAAATTTTCTTAGCATTTAAAATAATTTTTATAGACTTCTCTTTACTTATGAGTCTTTTCAGATATTTGGGAGGCTTATATATTTTTCCCTGAGACTTTTATTTCCATGTTTTTTGAGAATAAATTATGTTCACCTAGAAATGTGCATCATTACGTCTTTCTAGATTTTGTAAGAAAATAAAAGAATTGAACCATGCTGTGATTCGCTTTTAACAATTGCAATTATTGGTCAGGCATGGTGGCAAGCATCAGAGATTCTAGCACTAGGAGTTTGAGCTCAAGGCCTGGCTGGGTTTTGTAATGAGATGCTTTCACATACAAAAGAGATGAAGAAAGGTAAGGGGAGGGGAGAAAAAGAATTAAGTTTTACAGAAACACATTCACTTCTCTTTCATAATGTTTCCCTATGTTGAGGATTTTGGAAAACAGAACCCTTA
Organism: Cricetiscus sungorus; assembly: GCA_030556225.1. Taxonomy (NCBI): domain Eukaryota; kingdom Metazoa; phylum Chordata; class Mammalia; order Rodentia; family Cricetidae; genus Cricetiscus; species Cricetiscus sungorus. The sequence goes on along the minus strand of JANBXA010000007.1, from coordinate 54,352,663 downwards.
GATTTTATAACATTAAAATGCATTTAAGGGAACTCAACATATGGAGTATTTGCTTATGTTAAAAAAAAAGACAGAGTAACATGGTCCAGAAGTAATGGAGAGCACATAGTCCCTGCCTATACAAATTATTGGGAAAATACTGAAGAACTTACATAAAAGTGATTTACTTCCAAAACTCCTTGGCTCAACTACCTTGACAACAAAGACTATAGCCGGTAATTTTGAGGCGTGACCTCTCTTGTTATTCATTAATTCACACAAAGTTCAATGTACAAAATAAATTTTAAATTATAGACTCGAACTTCTGGTTCCAAGGATATAATGTGCTGCTACATAAAATGAAGGTATTACCAACCCCCCACATTAGTACCTGTTAATTCTACAAAGTGTATAGAAGTAAAACATAGAAGTTAGAGAGGAAATGTAAATAAATGTATAATCATCTGAAACTGTCCAAGAATTTAGTAAATAAGAATGACTTTCTGGTTTGAATTAATATGATAATTATTCTCGCCTGACTTCTTCCTTCAGTCTCAAAAGTGCAACTTATTCAAAACCTTTGATGAACTATGCCTTGGCTACCATCCTATCAACCTTTCTCTCATAACAGTGTTCTTATCCAAACTCCTCTCCTAAAAATGCCCTTTGCCACTAGAAGTCTCCTAAATGCCAGATTCAGATTCTTCTTATTATCTCACTTCATCTTCCAGAGAATTTCTCACTGTTTTATTTCCTTTTCCAAAACCTCTTTGTGTGTGTGTGTGTGTGTGTGTGTGTGTGTGTGTGTGTGTGTGTATGTGTGATTCCTATTTCTATGTTTACCCAGGTCCCTCCCTCCTCTGTTCAAACCAACATGACAACATGGCAGCCCCTTCCTAGAATGCTTTCCTTTGCCCTACCTGCCCTTTCTTCTGAAAACACTCTAGCCTGCCATTTCTTCTGGAGTTACCTTCTGGAAGATTTAGACAGACTCTAGTCATTTGCTTGTCTGTGTGTAGCACTTTATTTGTGCTTTTATTATAGTAATTATTACTCTACACATTAATTATCCATTTATATTCCTTCCTGTATCTACTCAACTGCTAAAGCTTTGAGAACTTTCATTCACTTTTGTATTCATGGTGGTACTCTTCGATGTTCTGTGAATGACCAGGTAAAGAAGTTTAAAATGAAGCAGCATTGTAAAGAGACCACTAAATAATATGTAATTTGAAAAGAAAAATTAACAAAGCCAATGCCCCTCTGAACTATGAATGTACCAAAACCTAGGAAAGATATTAAAAAGCAGGCATATGAGTCTTCAAAACTAAACCCTGTCTAGTAATTACAATAGATTTGAGAAAGGCTGGGTGAAGGCAAAGCTTGATTTGCTTGGTTGACCTAAAGAAAATCTAATTGTATTGCAAATGTTAAATCTGAGTCACTGCCACAATTATTTCACACTGGTGCCTCCTTCCTGCCCCACATGACTAAATTAAAAGATAAAATACAAAAAGTGTTGTTAATATCACTTGTATCTAGCAATTACTGGGGCTCAAATACTGAAGAACAAATATTGGTAGTATCCAAAAATAAATATGATTTTTTTTGATAACTCATCTTCCAGCATCTCCTCCTGCTGAAAAGAATTGTAAGTACACTTAAGTACTCGCATTGGGTCACACAACTTGATACATTATGTAAACATAATTTTCAAATAAAATTACACTATTAGGTATAGTAATTCCAATAAAAACATTTAGGAGAAACAGAGAGCATCTTCAGTTTTTACAGGTGCATTAACACCAACAATTGCCCTAGTGTACTAAGAGGTAAATCCAGGTACTAGCTGTTTCTAACACATTTTTCCAGTGGTAAAGTGCTCTCGGGGAAGTCATAGGCTGGTCTCGAAAATGCAATAACTGAGTGAAACCACCAGGGTCCTTCTTGGAAAATTGCACCTTCAGTTCACTGGATAGTTCCCTGGAAGCCTGAAAGAGTCAATGGAGCCTTCAGTGATAATGACTTATCTCCTTGGGGATTATGTCTAAGCTAGGAAAGCTCACCTTATATCATCAAGAGCACCTCCACTGACCTTTGTTCTCCTACAAAAGCTGACAATAGGAAATGGCCCTTCTGGCTTCCTAGATTGACAGATATAATGTATGATTTCCTTACTTTATCTGAAGGAATGTAAAAAGGAAAGCTCTTGACTCTGGTGAGTAGCAAACTTCAATGTTCCCATCTTCAAATTATTTTACTAATAAAGAACACAGACACAAAGGTTACAACCCTATTACTACATATAAAATTGCATCCAAATATCGAAATAGTCAATTTTTGTCTGAACAAATTAAGCAATATAGACAATAAATCAACCTGCAAACTTTTGTAGCTAATTGTGGCCTAAGACTTTTGCCTGCACTCTGAATGTAAAGGGACATAAAAATGACCCTGTCATTGCAATAATTGTACTATTCTGAAGAATAAAAATGTATCCAGTAAAATATGTTCTACAAAAGGAACATATCCTTCTGCATATTTAACAATTTGAGATTCCCCATTACTTAATATCCTTCATAAAACTTAGAGATTAAAGGATAAAGAAATAAATTATAATATAGCACTACATATACAACATTAAATTTGGCTGTTATTTTCATAATAAGAAGCAACATTATGTTCAAGCATAACTGGACCATTAATGAAAAACTAAATGAATTTACATATTTTATTTACTTTCACACACTTAACAGTTTTGTGTAACTGAAAATTAGAATTTATTTCTTGGAAATTTGCTTTATATTGCTTATCTAGTTTCTCATCTATACACATTATTTAAGGTTTCAAGCCATGTGCGAGGGTTTACACCTGTGTCCTCTGCTCTTGTGTGATGAAGGCAAGGGGATTGAAACTAACCTCGGTACATAGTGAGTTCTAGGTCAGCCAAGACTACAGAGTTCAGTTCTGTCTCAAAGCAAACAAAGGATATGCAAAATATACCCAATAAACAACAGGTTTGCCTAGTGTTTATTGCAGCATCTTTCAAAGTGGGGCTGGAAAGATAGGTCAGTGGTTAAGAGTATGTACTACTCTTGCAGAGGACAAGTTCAGCTCCCAGCACCCCTATTGGGAGGCTCACAACCTACTGTACCTCTAGCTTGGTGGGATCTTCTGGTCCTGGAGTATCCACATGTTCCTGCACAAATGCATACCAAGATAATAAATAATAAACAATGAAGTCTGTTACTGTAGTAACCAAAATAATATTTAAAATCAAACTCTTTCAGAAACCTTGACAGAATGAACCATAATTTCATGGGCTCTCGGATCCTAAAGTGTTTTCCAGCTTATATGGGTGCTGTTATTGGGACATTACTCTATGCAGCAGACCTGTAAGGGAACTGTCATTACTGCCATTTTAAAAATGAAGTAGCTGAAGTTCATGGAAATCTTGTCTACTTTAACAACTATCCAAGTTGGAACACAAACTATTTATAAATTCTAATTTAAATTCCACAGCCAATTCTACTGTATCATACAGCTTACCACATAAGCATTTCCTTTGCTTCAAATTAAGGTTAAAAAGAAGGTTGGAGTTGGTAACATTAAACACAAAACAAAATAAATATATTTTTGAGATGGACATAGAGGTGGTGATGAGCTATTTTATTTTTCCTATAGCCTTCACAAAAAAAAAATAGATTTAATATTGCAACTTTGAGCAAAGGCTATGCAGGAATATTAAGCCAATCTGCTTCACGAAAATCTCTTGAGCTTTCTTGGAAGGCAGTTGTGTAAAATTCTTGAATGGAATCTGGACCAAGGCCTTGTTTCTCTAGCACTCCATGGGGGATGACTCAGTGGTAACATACTTGGTTACAGTTACTACAGATTCCCAGATGGCAAACTCATGGCTACATTTGGAGCTAGTAATACTAAGAACCTGGCTGCTGTTTGCTCTTTACAAAGGCTTCTTATACCTTAGCATTGGAATTGTTTTTCCTAAATAAAGAGTCTGCTAGTACCTTTTCACAAAGCCTTTCAAGGTTAAAATGGCAATGAGTCTGCCTCTTTGCATCATGGGGTAGCACTTCTAACGGCTTGTAGTAGCTGACATTAAAAAAAGTTCAGTGAAATGACATTCTTCTGTTAAATGTGCATAGATCTAGATAATAGCCTACACAATTGTCATCAGAGGGGAATCATTCAGCAACTGATAGGGGCAAATGCAGGGACCCATAAGCAGAGCTCAGGGAATGCCTTGTGAGATGGGGAGGAAAGATTATAGAAGCAGGAGGGGTCTAGGACACCACAAAAACAGAATCAACTAAGCAGTGTTCTTAGGAGCTCACAGGAACTGAACCAAAATCATGGAACCTGAAGGGGTATGAGTTAGGGCCTCTGCATATACCTTATGGCTATGTAGCTTGGTGTTCTTGTGGGGACTCCCAACAGAGGGAGTAGGGGGTGTCTCTGACTCTTCTGCCTGCACTTAGAACCTTTTTCCTCCTACTGGGTCCTCATCCAGCCTTGATATGAGGGTTTATAATTAATCTTATTATATCTTGCTAGGCCATGTTCAGTGGGTACCCCTTCTCTTTTGGAGGCCTGCTGTTTTGGGGAGGGAGGGGAGGATGAGTGGATCTGAGGGAAAGGGAAAGTGGGGGAGAGGGACTGAGAGGAGTGAATGAAGGGGAAATTGTGCTTGTGATATAATGCATGAGAGAAGAATAAAAGTTTTTTAAAAAACAGTACCTTAACATTCTCAAAAAATGTAATAATGTCAATATTAACAACAGTCTGTTACATCTGGAAAGTGCATTGCTACTCATTGCCACTCGCAAAGTGCTTTCAGATATTAGATCTTGTCTTCACAGCAGCACTTCGTTCCACAATGTTAGTGTCCCCAAGGGTTCCTTTCATAATTCTTTCTCTTCCTTCTTTACAGTCTCCCTGGGAAATATTATCCACACCTGTGATTTCAACCACCACCTACAATGTGATTATGCTCAGGTCTCTATTTTCAGCTTAGTGCTCACCTGGGATCTGCAGGTCTGAGCATGCAGCTGTCTACAGCTCTCTGGGTGTTCAGTGGAGACTCTAAGCAAACTTTTATGCTCTTCTCCCAATCTGCTACCTTCTAACATTCTCCAGACACAACTACACAACTACTCAGTTGCCAAAGCCAAGAATATACAAGTCTTTAATTCTCCCTGTCCCCAGTTCCTGCATGTAGTTATGTCCTGCATTAGCCTCCAGTAGAGTTTCTTCTCCCTTTTCACAGGCTGATTTTATAGTTTGAGTCTTTACCTCCTGTTTTAGGATAACTAGACAAGCTTTCTATATCTCTTCTCTAGGTCTTGACTCCTCTGCTGGGTCATCTTCCAACTTCTGTGCTAGAATATTGGTGCTAGGAAAACAAAACACAACAAACAAATAAAAAAAAAATCCTATAGTTAAAATTTTTAAAAAATTTAAGATAGTCATGATACCAAATTTGACAATGGGGTAAATTCTGAAACAGTTGACCAAGAGTGTACTAAGCTTTACAAATGCCACCCCAAACCATTTCCCACTAACTTTATATTTCTCTTGCTCTGCACATAATAAACACAACATTTATTTGCTACTTTCGACATGGTAGCATCCTTTACTAATCTGATGTCTTATGCTCTGACAGAAATCCAGTTCCTTCTATTCATCCTTCAGGCTGCAATTCTACATTCTCCCACACCATCAAGCATGGTCAGAGCCTTTACTCTATTGTAAAATATAACTCATCAGGTGATACATATGCATATAAACCAGAAAGTCCCATTAGAATCTGAGCTATTCAGGCATAATAATCCTTTTATTCTTGTACTTCCTATAGTCCTTGGGCTTAATAGAATTGGAGTCATATGCCTTTGAAAGACACAACACCATTTTCAGCTCACAGATATTTCAAAAGAGCTAGGTTAAGAAATATCCTCTCCCTTGGTAACAAAATTAGAATGATTTAATAGATCCTGCTCTATCTCAAAACTCTATAGTTATAATTAAATTTAGAATGTATTAGAGTTAAAGGAGTCATAACCCATCAAAAATTTAAGTTTCAGTATATGGAAATACAAAGCCAATAATGTCTAAAGGCAATTTCTTCAGAAAAAAAAGCAAAACAAAACAAAAAACAACAACAAGAAGAAACATTTTAACAGGTGATAAATAAAAGCACTAATATTAAAAAATAAATGAGGGTGAACTGCTGTTTGTTTTCTAATTTCATGACATGAATGGCAATTCATGAATAGAGAAACACAATGACTTAGGCCCCCATAGTGTGCAACACAGTTGAGATATGCAGGAAATAAAGAAATACTGGAATCAAATTTTGATTATTTCTATACCTATTTTAAGATTTGTGTGAGTGTGGCCATGTGGTAGTGTAGTCTGGTGATGGTGTGGTAGTGGTGGGGTGATGGTAGAGTAGGGGAGGTGGTGCCATGATGATGGTGGTAGGGTACTCCTTACCATGTGGTAGTAGTGGGGTAGTGGGGTGTGGTGGTGGTGTGATGGTGATGTGGTGGTAATGGTGGTGTGGTGCTGGTGGTCTAGTGCACGTACATGTGTAAAGAATCCATGGGAGAATATCAGGTATCCTGCTCTATCACTTTCTTTATTTCCTTACCCCATTGTCTGTCACAGAACCCAAGGCAGGCTGGCACCCAGCAAGTCTGGTGATCCTCCAGTCTGACTCTCGGAACTGGGCCTATTGGCTTGTCCAAGGCCTAGGCCAGATCAGTACTTGGTTGCTGGGGGCTTGAGGTCAGGTCCTCATTCTGAGACAGGAGGTATGATCCACTCCCAGACCCTGGTATAACATTTTTAACAGAATTGATAAAAACTAACAAAACAATATACACTGTTTATTTCCAATAATGTTTTTAAAATTGTTTTCCTCAAAAACCCTTGGGGAGAAATGTAAACCTTTAAAACCTTCCTAGCAGAACTGGATGAATAAACATAGAAGCTCAAAATGCTACACTGCTCCCTCCTGTACAAGGTGGTCCTTCATATTCTATCAGTATTGCACTGATGATGTTAATGAAGAGCTTCCTTTTCTTTGAGGTTATCTTTTCATGTGTTTCATTTTAGTGGCAATTACAGGTTTTGTTTATAAAATTGCTTTCCCCACCATGAAATATTCAGTAACTTCCTGACTTAAGTAACAAATTCCTACCTTAATAATATTCATGATGTGGGCCCAAATTTATTTTTTTCCTAATTTCCTTTTCTAACAAGATCAAACTATGATGTTTCTCAAATATGCATTTCTTGAGCTGAAATGTATCTTCTATCTGTTCTTTAAATCCACCAAAATTATTTCTTCAACTTTATTTCTTTCATTTAGATTTTCATTTTTAAGACAAGATGAATAAGCTAATTTTAAGTGGTCATTGTGAAATTTTAATAAAGAACTAATCTCCAAAAAGGAAAGTGAAATAAATACTGTTTATGTAAATCAAACAAAGACCATCCTTTTTAAGGACTCTGTGAACTTTCTCATTATCATCCTTATGATGTTTACCTAAGCACTACTACATTGTATTTACAAGGAAATAAGGAAGGAAGAAGGGGGGAATGGAGGGAGAGAGGGTCAAAAGGGAGGAAGAGAGGGAAGGAGGAAGGAATTTTATGAGTGCTTGATATTCATTGTACTCTGTGATCCAGTCTTCATATTCATTGTACTTTGTGATCCAGTCTTCAAGTCTCCATTCTCACACTCAACTGGCATCCAAATAGAACAATGCACTTGCCAAGGTCACTGCCATCTAGTATTTTAACCATGAAGGTGTCCTTTTGTATGCTGTGAATATGTTTCTCTTACCAGTTAATGAATAAAGCTGGTTCAGCCAATAGACAGGCAGGATTTAGCCAGGTAAAAAATCAAAACGGATAAAGAAAGGTAGTAGGTAGAGTCAGGGAGATGCCATCTAGCTGCCAAGGAAGCAACAGACACGGGCATCACTGGGAAGCCAAGACCACATGGAGATACAGATTAATAGAAATGGGTTAATAATTAAGAGAGAGCTAGCCAATAAGAAGCCTGAGCCATTGGCCAAACAGTTTATAATTAATATAAGCCTCTGCGTATTTATTTGGGATTATATGGTTATGGGACTGAGCAGGAGAGATACATCCAGCTACACTCCTAAATGTATAACCTAGTTTCTTAGTGAGTACTTAGATATTTTATACTCTCTCTGGAAATAAGAATTTTTCCTCTGCCATGTTCTGTATTGTTTTCAGAAGAACATTCCTACTGGACTCTGAGCACAACATGTTGGCCGCCTGCCTCAGTGAATCACTCCTAACCCAAGCAGCACACTATTTTTTTTCTATATTGACTGTTAGTGATTGTTTTGTGAACTAAAATTGAGGTACAAAGTCAGCCTACAGTAAATATTTGTTGAACCAATATTGTTACTGCTACTGCTCCCACAGTATAATAATAATTATTTTATTCATGTTATTGACTTTCATAATTGTTTCAATAACCTGCCCTTTATATATGTAGTTTAACTATATCTTAATATCTGTATCTATCTCATTTCTATAAGTATAAACAGGTCATAGATGATACATAGGCAAATAGATAATTGATAGATGATAAATAGATGGTAGATAGATGATAGCTAGATAGATGATTGAGAAATTACACACACACACACACATATATATGTATATATATATATATGTATATATATATATATATATATATATATATATAGAGAGAGAGAGAGATGTATAATTCTATGAAGTGTTAGAAATACCACTTTTTAACATTTGTATGTATCTCCCAGTTAGTCATATGTTGAATTTGCCTCATCAAAGAGACCCTACCTATATAAATAAAGTTGGACTTCTCAGTCAGAGCATATTGAGTAGGCCTTAAGAAGCCATGATTCATACAATCTCATTTCCATGGTGATTGCCTTAAATGCCATATATTCAGTCAGCAGTTAGTTTTCATGAAAATAAACTGAGCTCTGTAGGCCCTTTGGGTTTAAAAATGCACTTTTGAAGTTTGTGCCAGGAAATGCATATATGCAGCTACAAAGACACTGCTCTCCTTTAGGGGTTCTTGCTTTTTTAAAGGTGGGATTTAGATATAAACTCAATTTCCTCAGAAAATTGATTATAAATCTTGTATCTACTGATGCCTTAATTTTAGCTTCAAAGAAGGACAATAGTTTCAAGAAGGGGATAAAGACTGTTTTCACTTCCCTTGACTCAGATTTGCTTTCTCTCACATATGTGGATGTTTAATACAGAAGACAAATTGAAGAGATAAAATGTGTAATATAGAAGACAAATTGAAGAGATAAAATCCTGGTTATTGCTCCTTGGCCTGGCTTTTTCCATTTTCTATCACATCTCATACTTTGCATTTTAAACTGTAGAAATAAGAGTCCTATAATGGTGTATGACTAACATATTCACAAACATTGATGTGAGAAGACTTTTAAACTCACATAATGGATGTTTGCCTATTTATTGCTTCCTTTATTTGGACATCATGTATGCCTGAGCCACACAAACAGGTATAGCTTCTATTTGAACTCATTTTTTAGGGCTAAGGCAACTAAAATTAAGAAACGTTATGCTATTGATTATAAATTCTTTATCCACTGCTCAAACAAAAGTATATATATATAGAATGAAAAGCTTGTGTTGGAAGCATGAGGAATTGTTTCTCACTTTTGTATCACACAGCAATTAAAAATGGAGGATCCTGGAATCTCTTGCTATTTTCACCAAGTTCTCAGACCTGTAGGTCTAGATAATAAGACCCTCAGTTAGTTCTTATATCCTAACTTCATTAAGATTATTTATATTTATAGCTTTAAATTTTCCAGATGTTCTAAACACACACACACACACACACACAATTACAATAGCCCTGATACCATCTATCCCTAATCCTTTTCCAAATACCTTGGTTCCCTTATTCCATCTACCTCATCTGTCTAGCTTGATTATACATTTAGGAGTCAGTATATCTTTATGGATAAATTACTAAATAGCAGTGATCTGGACAAGTCAGTTGGCTTCTCTGGTCCTTGGCTGAGCATGGACACCTGGAAACTGTAGGTTACCTGGTAACATAAACAATTAATGGTAGGGTTAAAATCTTAGAGCTGTACATTAGAAAGTGTCCCATCATTCTTCCATTCTTCCTCAAGACCTAAAGGGTACAGAGATGGACAGCTTACCATGGTGACCATAAACATTGCTTCAGAAAATCAGGGTCAAACGTCTTCCCACCCATTAGAAAAAGGAATACCCTCTGGTATTGTTTAAGGAATACCCTCAAGCATTGTTTAAGAGAAATATAAGAACTATACATATAAGTCATGTATGTATTTTTAAGTGTTCCAGCTGCCACAATAAATAAAAAGAAAATTTAAAACCTCATTTTGTTTAATCTGATATATATAAACATGTCAGTTTACTATATAAATAAGATAATTTTTCCATATCAATCTTACAAATCCCATATATATTTTGTACTGACAATGCATCTCAATTTAGACCAGTGACATTTTGAGCATTCATAACTACTTTTGCATTGCCCTGTACTGTATTGAAAAGCAAAATTCCAAGCTACAACTTGGAATTTCTGGATATTCCTGAGGCTGTGTAACTTCCTTTTTGTATGCCAATGCAGGATTGAAATTTGCTATTATAATTGAACTAATACAAAGGGCTAAGTTTTTAATTCCTTGGGAGTTTCCACCAAGGACTAGAATATTTCCTTTACATGAATCTCAGAAGAGAGAAAGAATAGAGAGGTACATTCGTGTTATATTGAAGAAGAGACTGGACAATGCTTAGGGAGGAGGGAATATAATGTTGATTCAATCTCTGTTATGAAGAAAACATGCTTATGATTGTTTTGGCAATGTTAGCACACATGAATCTTACAACAAAATCTATCCGTGTAATTGACACTAATGCTCCATGTCACCGTTAAGGAAACTAAGGCTAATGCTGGCTAAATAAACATGCAGAAGACAAAATCAAACATAGGGCTTTGATACTTAAGTAGAGGGGTCCCTAGATGTAACTATGCTGGATCACATGAAACTTCAGAGCAACCATCATATATATATATACAGAACAGTATCCTATTCTGATCTTTGCAACCCCGTTCAAGGCATCTCCTTCAAAGGATTAGGTTAACTGTTTCCCCAATAGTATTGGAAGTTTTTCTCAGTTCATTCACTATCATAAAACACAATCATATCTTTCTAGCATTACTGAATCAAAACCAATTGCAATACCTTGCCTTATACTAAGGAGAAGGGCTACCTTCACACACTTTTTGTGTCACCAGTGCTTTTATTATTATCTCTAGTAAAAAGTGCGTAGTTGTGGACACCACTGTGTTGTACACTGAAAAGTTTGGTACAGCCATCTTAGTCTATGATTTTGGGAATATGGGTTTGCTATTTTGAGATGCAATTTTATAGTATATTAAATGGTAATGATAATGGTAACAATATACTAATATAGTATATTAAATGGTAATAATAATTACATGGGAAGATTGTTGTATGAACTATGTATTACATGTGTAGAAATGGTCTCTTTTCTTATTGTTCTGTCATCTGTGGTCTCATGGAGTGTGACTGCTCTCCTAACTCATTTCCAGGAATAGTAGATGTCTACTTCAATAGACTCCTCCAAAATTACACAAAGAAACAGGAACTTTGGGCTTCATTCCCTTCAGCCTACTCAATAGAACTACAGTAAACAAAATACACATTTTACATGCACGTTTCTTTCCCTGTGGAGGAAACAGAATCCCTTAAGACTGTATCAAAAATATTCTACCCAAGATGTTCCTGAGAGACTTTATGTCACCCTTCCTACTCAACCAAAGCCCTATATTCTACCTCTGGTCATTTCATTTAATAGGCAATGCAAACTGTGGCACATCAGGAAACTTGACTTTGTTTAGCCCTGAAGGAGGAGATAATGAGAGAAGAGGTGAGAATCACCTCATGCTGCAAAAAATCAATGTTATTGACTGATGGACTAAAAACAACTGGAAACAGCTTCCTGGCTGTAGTAGACAAGAACGAAGGGAAGGTGATGGGCAGAAGTTCTTTATAATGAGAATGAGCAGACCGTCCTGAAAGAGACGGAATTAGAGATCAGCAGTCTTGGATCTTCAATGCCTACCCCTGCCCAGTGTTCTAGTCATTTTGTAAATCTTCTAACTTGCTTATCTGAACCCAACAGTTTCAGGACTAACGAAAAAAGTGAGTATTTTTCACTGTACTAATGAACCTGCTTTTCTTCAATGTCTTTTGAATTTTTCTAATCTACTTGCATTAACTTTTTCTGGGGGCGGGGGGAGACTAAATATTTTATTACAGAATTTTCCTAAGACAAATGGTGCTTAGATTTCAAATGGAACCAAATCCAGTAATTCATCATTCACTCCTCATACACACAGATGTCCTTTCTCATTAATGATTGTCCATGGGAAAGAAAACAACACTTAGCACATAATACTTAGCCTTTACATCTTAAAAAAAAAAAAAAAAACTGATGACAATATGGAATCGCCATGCTAATAAAGACACAGACATGAAAATCCCCACAATAGAGATTTACGATGTTGCACTAGAAACACAACTTGATAAAGGTAGACAGTAGAGATGCTTCACATCATAAAGACATTAACAGGTCTCTGTGACCTTGAGTCACATACGGGAAAGGTAAATGCTCTTTTTTCTTTGAAATATCAGATTGAGGGCAACAATTAGAAGATAGCATAATAGTTAGCAATTCACAATGTTCTAGAATATATAAATTAATGTCATACACATAATTTTGAGTATAATTTTTTATTGAAAATGGATTTCAATATAATATGTTCAGATTACAGTTGTCCTCCACCAGCTTCACCGAGATGCTCCCCACTTCTCTACCAACCATATTCACAACCTTTTTAACACCCAATGGAAATTGTGGAAGTATTTTAGTGTTGTTTTGGGGTATCTTTCACAGATAAAAAAGATAACATAAGTCTTATCTAGTTTATAAAATTAATATTTAAATTTTAAAAATAAATTTAAAAGCTCCTGGAAGGCATCACCCTCCCTGTGGAGTGGAGGGGGGAATGGGATGGGAGGGAGTGAGAGGGAACTGGGATCAATACGTAAAATAAGAAAAAATTATATATATATATATATGTGTGTGTGTATATATATATGTGTGTGTATATATATGTATGTATATACACATATATATATATAATTTTGAAGCCTAGACTTTATTTTGTTTTGTTTTACTCCATAACTGTATTATTCTACTTATAAATCTAACACAAATTTAGAGTCACAATTAAAGTACTTACAACCTAACTAAATTCCTTTAAAATTTTAAACCTGTATTTTATATATTTACTAAATTTTCCTTTTAAAATATTTCATTTGAATAATAAACCAAACTTCACAAGGACTTAAATTATATCTAGTTATAAAACTTAAAATATGTATTCTAAATTTCTCCATATATTACAGCTAAATTTGTAATTAGAGTGATTTTAAAGTATTTCTGTTTTACTGTTATAAGTCAAAATCAGTTCCCTAATATTCTACAAGTAATCTAATAGATGTTCAAATTGGAAATTTTTCACAAAAAACAAATATATGCATTATCAAATGTACACAATTACTAGACACAAAATAGTAATAAAAGGTTTGGATATCTTTATTACTTTGGAATTAATTAAATCTTCTTGCATAACTGCACTTCTCCCCACAAAAGAAAACATACAGCGAACTTTGTGATTGGTATCCCACGTAATCACTGGTGCTTTTTCTTACTTGCCCAAGGCTGTGTATTGGCAGAGGTCTTCACCAGGAGATGTGTAACTCCTGATATCAAGGTCCATCTCTCTATTCTCCTTGAACTGTAAGACTTAACATCGTGTTACAGTTACCACCTCAAATTTTACAAAGGAATTGCATTACAGTCCAACTTTTTTCGATTTGAGGTGTGCTGTAAGGAAACTCTCAGCTACACAACCAAGTACATAATGTACACGGAGGTTAAAACAAACTCTCACTACTTCATTTGGCCATTCATTGCCCCCTTTAAAGTATTTTAGCTCTTCAAACCTATAATCTTCCTGGTCCCACATGTTCTCTACTCCCTCTCCACTCACTACACCCCACACTCCCAATATGCTCAGGTCTTCTACCAAACATCCCATTCTTTCACATTACTTTCAGAAATGTGTAGCTGGGATGGATTCTGGTATGGTACAGGAGCCTGCCAAGATAGAATCAGGGTTGAAGGTATCCATGATAATTAACATTTTGAATGTTACTATGTATCACTTAACATCCAAGAACAAGGAAATGTATAAGCAGTTCCTATATAGGTTTGAAGAAAACTGTGGAAAGGATAAATTTGAAGAAAAAACTGGGAAGCCAGTTGAGATGTCCTTCTGGAAGGCAGTATAGGGAGAAAAGTTTCATGGAAGAAAGGAGAAATAAATGACACAGGAAGAATCACTCAGAATCAAGACAGAGATAGGCTGAACAGCATTTATGGATTTATCCAATTCCACAGAGGCTGCAGAGTAAAAATGATTGCAGTTTTTCCACTCTAAATGCCCAGGAGAATGATGATAATAAGCAGGTTGTCTGCTTAGATTCTGCTTAAAGGAACCTTTAAAATATCACTGTGGAGCATGTTATTTTGCTGTGGTGGGTGTAGCAACTGTGTTAGGGACAAGCTAGTGACATACTTGCATTAAGCCTACAGTTTTTCCCTGTTTAAAGTACAATGGCAATGATCCTTTTGAAACCCACATTCACCATATATTCCTTTTTTCCAAAGTGCATCTCATTTCAAAGCTATTCCAAAGTTACACTTGAAAGCCCTCTATCCTCTGTGCAAGATAATGACCTGAGAAAAACAATGCTTTCTGTCCCTGCCCACCTATGTTTATTTACTTCTCAAAAGCAAAGGGAAGAATCATCTCTATTATACAGACTATTTAGGATATTCTTAAGAATAATTATTAGTAACACAATGATGTTCCTGATATGTTCTATCAAAAAGAATGTTACTGATACATTTACTCTGAACACCTGCACATTTATGTGCTCACACACATCAAAAAGCAATGAAAAGGTCCTTTCTCTGAGTATATAATGTCTCTAATGAACAAATAATATTTCAAAGTCTAGAAATAGCTGAGAAATACCAATAAACTGACCCATTTAAAAATGATCCTTCAATTTACTTTTTTTCATGAACTAGAAGGACTGTATCTAAAAGATCCTTCAATAAGGTATGTAACACAAGTGCATAAAGTAAAACAAGATCAGAGATTGGATGCAGAAGGCTGCCTCCCTTCCTCCCATGTGTACTGTGTGCCCCATTGCCTCAGTTTCCTTTTCTTTCTTTCTCCTCAGGAACAACTCTTACAAATACATCAGGTAACTTGTAAAAATAAACAAAAATGCTCACAAGCTATTTTTTCTGAGATTTCTTTTTTATGTATACAGTTTTCTACTTGTTTGTATGCCTGCAGACCAGAGCAAGGCAACAGATCTCCCTATGTATGGTTGTCAGCTACCATGTGGTTGCTGGGAATTGAACTCAGGACTTCTGGAATAGCAGTCACTGCTCTTAATCTCTGAGCCATTTCTCTCCAGCCCTCACATGCTGTTTTTGAAATAGCAAAATCTCAGTATACTAGTAATAATATTTACCTTCCTTCCATCCTTCAAATTCTGCTCTTGTCAATACCAAAACAAGAAGAAAGATTTAACTCTGGGACATTTTTAGAGCCAGATGCTCTCAGGTTCAAGTGTCTTTGTTTTATTGGTCATCTTTCACTTTTCCATTCTTAAGAGTTGGGTTTCCCAAGTCACCATACAGTGCTGATTTATCCTGGCAAGTCTTCTTACCTTGTGTATTACACTAATAAAAAAAATCTAGGCTTTGCCAAATAGGCCTGTTTCAAGGGGTGATTACACATCAATTGGTTATGAAGTTTTTTAAGTGTAAACACCCTTCTCTGCCACTAGATCCAAGGAAGGGTGTAGGTTATTTGACCAATGAAATTATCTAGACTTTGGCTAGTGGGAATAAAATTTAAAAAAAAAATCAGGGGCAACAGAAATCTATCTAGATAACAGTATAGTAAGCCAGAGAAGCAACAATCATCATCATAATATACTGCCCCTTTGGAGAAGGACAGAGTAGACAGTGGATCGAAATACCAAAGAAGTGGTCAAGATTATGAAGGGTGCCCTTCCAGGTACTGTCTTGTCCCACAGTTTTTGTGCAGAGGAATTGTTTCAGTACCACCAGTTCCAACCTGTGCAGTGCTGGATGGTGTATTCCCAGTACGGCTGAATCCTTCCACAGGTAAAAAATGGGCATACTAACAAAACCTCCCCCTAATATTACTACAGAGATAAAACAACAGATTACACGGTGCCTGCTACATTATAAATATGCACCAAATATTAGTTAATGCTTTTGAGTGTGAGACCACACAGACCGATCAGCTAACCTTCAAGGCCTGGAGTCCTACAAGTCATCACCGAACCAGAATTCCTCGATATACAGAAAAAAATACATTTATCAACAAATGGACTGGGTACCTGGTCACCTACCCTGTGCTCACTCCAAGTGTACACATACCTTGCTTAGTATTGGATAATTTGTATAATCAATCTTAATAATCTTTTCATTTGCATACTCTTAACTGAGATTGTTTGCTTCTTAAGACAAGGAACATGTCTTCCCAGCTGTGATCTATAATCCATTCTGCTCTCCCCAAGCTCATTAATAAAAAGTAAATGCAGGAGTTTGTTCCAAAAGGGCCAGTGTGAATTGCATTTATGCAACTATATGTCTGGTTATAGTACTTCTGGTTACTCTTGAGAAACATCTTTTTAAAAACTAACCTTTAAAATTAAAACTAGAACAGAGAGCATCTGTATGCATAATTTTTGGTAAACGCAAGTACTGCTTTCAAAAACTTAGGTTAAATTGCTATTTTAAGGTGGCTCCTTCCTTAAATCTCAGTATCTGAGACACTGAGGTAAGGAGACTACCATCATTTTGAGGCCAGCCTGGGTTACACATTGAGTTCCAAACAAGCCAGCTCCTGAAAGAGTGAGAAAACTCATTTCACAAACAAGAATTTAAATTTAATTTTTCTTACCATGTATAACTGTGAAAATTTGGGAAATTTATGGGCCTGTGCATTTCTTAGGGAATGAGTAAACAACTGTTCTCTAAACTCATGTTGACCTGCCCCTTTGACTCTGAACACATGGCATTTCCCATGTTTCTGTGTATATTGATTCTGAGATAAGGTCTTGCTGTGTAACCCAGATTGACCTTAAACTCACAATCATCATGCCTTATACCCCAACACCCTGTTACTAAGATTACAGACATATGACACTGTACCTGGCTCTAAGTTTGTCCTAGGAGTTGCCTAGTAAAACACTTTAGATTGCAAGGATCTTCCTTACAGATTCTGATGCTAAATGGATACTCTCACTACATACATTAATTTTTCTAGCAAAGAAAATAATTCAATGAGTAAAGAATCTATTTTCCTTGTTCCTATATGATACTGCACTGAGGAGGCACTCTATAGGATAGGTCCTATGATGTGAATGGATAGCACTCATTCATCAACACTCATCTAGCAAGAACTCCTGCATTAATTGTCAGATGAAGTCAGTAAGGAGACGTGGTTCTTGCTCTGAAGTAACTCAGAGTAGTCAGGAACTTGGAAAACATACCTAGATGTTTAAAAGACGTAAAGTTAAATGTAAATTAAGCTTTGACTATTTGGATGACTCCTGTATTAGTCAATCTACTTTGCTAAAAGTTTGGAGGATTTAAAAGCATAGAAACTTAGAATAACTAGGATTTATTTCTAAATAATACTCATAATAACTGATAACTAGGTCTCCATGTCTAAGGACAGCATGAGTGTCAGATTTGCAAAATCAAAGATGACAAAATCCTCAAACATAATTCTATATAGACTTAAGCAATATTTCCCCAATGTCTTGGATACACACCTCTTCCCTGGATAACAATAGAGACATCTAAGTTGTCACATAACACTGAGACTTCCTTCCTGAAATTTGTGTTCCACATAGTATCCTGAGTGACCAAGGATAAACATTGTCAAATGAGTTAATTCTTATTTTTTTTTCCATTGAAAACCATTGGTTTCCCATTGGACTGACAGAAGTCTAATCTATGAAGTCCTATATGGTTTGCTCACTTGTACATACCCCTGACAAAGAGAGAGAGAGAGAGAGAGAGAGAGAGAGAGAGAGAGAGAGAGAGAGAGAGACAGAGAGAGACAGAGAGAGACAGAGAGAGACAGAGAGACAGAGACAGAGACAGAGACAGAGACAGACAGACAGACAGAGCTCATAATACATACATACATACATAGATGCATGCAATAGTTACCTTGTTTAAGGCTTTCACCAAAAGCTTCACTGGACACACACCTCTAGCTTCCTTCATTTCTCCCTTCTTAGTACTTATGATTATATTGTATGAATTTTACTTAACTATTTTATTTTCTACTTCACTGCCATATAAATTCCAAGGGAAGGATTACTGTCTATTTAATTATCTTCCCTTTATTTGTAGCACCTGGTTCTGTGAATGGACCATACAAATGTTTACTAAACAATATTTGTTAAATAAATGAATTGGGGACATAAAAAAACCTTATGCTTGACCCTAGCCATCATTTATTATAAAGAATTCTAAAGAAAAAAAAATCACATAAATAACACCCCCAACTTAATTGACCTTCTATAACACAATAGTTGAGGTGCCTGGGAGGGAAACAGAGAATGTTATCTTTCATGTATCTATGAATTATGAGTCAGTAGAGTGAGGTTGCTAGAAGAATTTATAGTATAAAAGACCTGGAATAAATTATTATCAATTATTCACTGGTAATTAATAGCTGCAACATTAGTCAAGTTCATTTGTTCCCTGAATAAATTTCAGTTAAATAATAAAAAAAATAGATAAGCTTTATGTATAAAATAATAATACTAACATTATAGAAAGCATGTGGGCAGTTTGTGTAGTCCATAAACTTGACAAATGATAGTTTCTTTTGTTATTCATAATGTCATTTATAATTTTGTTTGCTATGTTACTTTAAATTTTTTTCATTACAGGATTTCATTAGAAGTTGTAAATCAACACATCAAGTCAGTTCATCTTTTGTAGATTCAATACACCAAGGAGGTTCACAATTAGACAGCTATAACATAGGAGTGTAGTGAGGTTCTAGTGCATGTTGGCATCATGAAGGTAACCATTATTCAGCTGGCACCTTGACAGGAGCCACCTCTGATATTTTTTCATGAGCCATAGACTCATGACACCTATGAGCTGTAGGTGTTACACAAACTGTCCACACATTCTGATTCATGATCCTACAAACCCTGCCTACAAAAAAATGTGTGTTTATTCAAAGCATCAATATGTACAATGCATCAGATGATGTGGCAAAGAGTAGGTGTCAGCCACATAAAGAGGAAGAGTTTCAAAACTTTTCCTTTTGAGCTGCCACTCTTCATAGTTGAAATCCTGAACAAGATTAAAACTATAAAAAATATAACATACTGTCCCTATCTTCAAGATGCTTAAAATCTACCTAATAGATGGAAACATCCCTAAGCATCAGAAAAATGAACCAGATGTAGAAAATCACATTATAGCTTATGTGAAGCTAGCAAAGATATGTTGCCATGGGGGCTAACAGCAGTTAGCAGTTTGTCCTATTCTTGCAGAGGGCCAGAGTTTGATAATATGTGCCAGGCAGCTCATAAGTGCCTGCAATTTTAGTTTCAGGGGATCTGACATTCTCTTCTGCAACCCAAGAGCAACTTTACTTATATGTATGCACACATACCCATATACAAAATTAAAAAGAGAATATGTCTTTAAAAATGTTCTGTCACATGAATGAAAGTTAAATTGTGTTTAATGTTTAAAGGAGAAATCAGAGCAGCTGTGTGACTTGGGTTCAACTCCTTGGACTGTGGCTTCTTTCTATAACTTGAAAAAATAAGGACAGAAGTGTAGTCATCAGAGAAGGGACCGCATTATAGTAAATTATTCCAGAAAAAGTTCAAAGACAAAAATGGATGGTATGGATTATCACAAAAGACAAAGATGGTAAGACTGAGTATAATGAATGTCTGAATTCTGGAATGTTGAAGCAGACATCCAATAAGCTATCTTAGTGTGAATTATTGATTTCTTCAACCTAGTCTCAATACCTAGCTATATGAATCCAGAAGAGTAAATGATTGGGTGAAGACACTTTGTGGCTGCTCAATGCAGTATTTGAGCCCAGTATTTTATGATGTCAAAGTGTTCGCTAAAAAGAAAATTATAGGATTTATAGGATTAAGATAATAAGTCATAAAGAAGTGGAGTGAATAAAAAAGTCTAAGACGCTATCAATACATTCATTGGGCATGTGTTTGCTGAGTACTTTTTATTTGATTTTATTTGTGCTTATAATATAAACTTTAATAAAAATCAAATCCTTATAGTTTCAGCTTCTACAATCTAAATTATATATATATATATATACATACATAAATATATATATATATATATATATATATATATATATGACTGTGATGTCAAGATGCCAACAGTGGTTGGAGAAAGAATGCTAAATCATAATACATTCTTATTAACCATAAGTTTTTAAAAAGTGGCTTGATTCATAGAATTTTCTAACAAAAGTCTTCATGCTATTTGGTGGACTGTACTTTTTTGATCATGACTTAATTTACTAAGTTCTTACTACATTCCAAGAACTTTTTCTATCATTTACATGATGTGCATTTTGTGTGGTGTGTGTGTGTGTGTGTGTGTGTGTGTATATGTATGTAACCACATTAGTGTGCATGAATGAGGATGTATCCATACCACAGAGTATCTGTGAAGGTACATGAACAACCTCTAGTGTTGTTCTTTGCCTTTTACCTGACTTAAACAAAAAGTATCCCTGTAATTCTTCCACTGGGTATACTGGGATAGATGGCCTGCCAGCTTTCAGGAATTCCTGCCTCCACCTCCCATTGCCCTGTAAGAGTGAGGAATACTGTATGTCTAGTTCTCACACAGGGTTTGAAGATTCAAACTGTCATTCTTGAAGTGATTCTATCTAGAGGGACATCTCTCCAGTCCACATCATTTTTACAATAGTCATAGTATCCCGATTTATGAATGTAAATCTAAACTTTGGATAGTTTAAAAACTGTCCTCAAACTATTACACAAGTGAGGAAGAAAGACTCAAATATGGTTTTGCTTGGAATTTTCAAAAATCATGTCCTAAAATCAATTGGCTGGCATTATTTTTCTAAAGCTTCTTATGTTACACTCAGGGAATTTAAAAAATGAAGGAGTAGGATTCTTGACTCGTGGGAAACAGCTGAAGTCATAGCTCTAGAGACTTGAGTCTCACACTAAGTCTACTCCTGGCACATGAAAGCAGAACAACTGGATGCTTCCTCTACCTTACTTTGTAAGTGTGATGTTGGAATGACTTGACATTCCTGTCTCATAGTGTATGAGCTTGTAGGTATGTACAGAATCATCTTTGTGGTAGTTACAGAACCAGGAAAATCCTGTATGGGGAACATAAGATCACTTAGAAAATGATTATTACCATCTTTACTTTCAAAACTAGAGCTATTTCAAAAGACAAAATGATGTGGGTATCTGATACAACAAACTATTCATGTTGTCTCATCAAAGAGGTACTTTCCATAAAACACAAGCAGTTTCAGATCAAAGAGGCACTGGATATCCTCATAATGATCACATTACATCCTTTTGTGTGACTACAACAATTAAGTTAAATTGTTCTAATCATTTTCTGTTAAAAAAAAAAAGAAAAGTTAAAAGGAAGCCCAAGCTAGCATGATATGCATCTTTACCACTCCAGCAACTTAAACCTATCAAGAAAACATATCATAAATAATACTCTTATTGGAAGTCTGCTTATTTGGGAGGTTTTGTTTTGTTTTGTTTTGTTTTGTCTTCTTTTCCTTCTGTGTAATGAGTTCATTCCAGAAAGAGATTGCAAACAATTTTCTGAATTATATTGTGATGGTTGCTTATCACTTCAATTAGCCACTGTTCAGCCTTGAAACACCCCAATGGCCCATCCACTCCCAACTATTTACAGCTCCTCACATGTTTCTATGTGTGTTAGCTACATGCTCTTCCTACCCATCATGCCTTGCTATCAGCAGAATGACTGACAAAATTTTATTAGCTGTTAAGATTCAAGTCAGAGGTGACTGCACAGTAGAAGTTCTCTTGGCCATTCTAGGTACAACCAGCTGGGGCTTCACGTATTCCTTTTGAAATTTTAGCAAAATTACAGTAATGCCTTTCATCAAAGTCCTTTACATGTCCCATCATACTTCAGACAACTCACTAGTATATTTGTCTGTGTCTTGACCTACACTAGAAGTCTTATAGCAACAAATATTATTTTCAATTAATCTAAGACTTCAGCACAGTAGCATCTAAGACTACATCACAATCCACAAAATATACCTGTAATTTAAAAGAAAATTGAATTATGTGACCCTAAAATAATGGAGACCTTTATGATATGTGTGGGAGAGAGAGAGAGGGAGCAATGCATACTAGTAGTTCAGCTTTAATGTCATTTGATTGTTATGTGAAATCATTTAAAATATATTAAAAGATATTATTTCAAAAAATCCTTCTGGCTATAATATTATCTAAACATCACATTTGTCAAGTAATCATCTGAGAGTAAAACATGATATTAATACTTCATTTTGCATAGAAAAATAAATTTAACAAGAGACATTATTAATCTTTACATTGTAACTACCTTAAAGTTTTGGTAAGTATAACAAATATCATTTAGAATTATGTCAGATATGCAAAACTTCACCCCATAAGCAAGGCTTTTTCAGAGCTCTTCAGACAAATAGTGCTAAATATAATTGACACAAAATCAATTATATTAAAACATAAAAATAAAACATTAGGTAAGAGTTTATTGTACCCAATCTGGTGGAAAACCAGGTTAAGACATTTTTAAAACTCTTTCACAAACCTTGCTATTTCAAATGAGACACATGCAAAATAAAATAATAAATTAGTGAAGTACATAGCCAATTATATATATATATGTATATGTATATACATATATATAATGTGCATGCACGCCTAAAATTGAAGTTTATTTACTCATAAACAAGTAAGTTTGTGTTTGTGTCAGAAAGTGTCAGAACTCAACACAGGTTATGGAAGGGATTAAAGATTTAGTATCCAAAGGTCATCTACGTTCAGCAGAACAAATCTTCCCTTTGCTTATGAGGTGAGGTGAAACAAATTCCAATCTAAAACTAAAACTATCAAGACAACTGTTAGAAGTTACAAGATGGAAGGGCTTTCCCAAAGACAAAATCTGAGCCTGCTTTCCTGTACTTCCTAGATGTAACACTGAGTTATCAATGTAAGTGTACCTTAATGCCAGTTACCACATTTCTTCTGAAGGAAGCACCTTATGCTTTTGAAAATGAAGATGGGGGAAGACAAGAACTCCTCCACTTTCCAAAGCAAGAGAATTGACCATAATTTGAAACAGAAGAGGCACTAGAGCAACCAATATTGGTGTTAGGGTATATGCCCCATCTTTTAAACCTATTATGATGTTTATTAACCCCCCATGTTCACTTCAAATGTGAATTCTTAAAGTAGTAAAAAGTAAATTCTACAGAACCCTGCTTCCAGCCTGCAGTGGCGAGAGACCTACCAACCATGGAAAACCAACTACTACCTGTTTGAAGTTCCAAGGCAAAGCAAGGTTTGCAAAAGCGAGCAGCAGGGAGCTGTCCAATAAAACTTGTAAACACGCAAAATGAAAGTTTAGTACCCAGACACATTAAAACATTCCTCCACTAAAATAAAAAGGGAAACATCTCAAATTGACTTTTCTTTTCCAAAAGTCCTATTTCAGAATTTAAACTGCCTTTGATTGTTTTTTTTTTGTTGTTGTTTTTCTTTTTTTTTTTTTTTTTTGTTTTTTTCTCTTCCTCAATGACTATCACTTATTTTTGGACCTGCTTCAATAAAAGATATAAACTCAAGCAAAGAAAATCTAACTCGGGATGTAAATTCACTTAAATTATGCAAGTGGAATTCCACAGCTGCTCTCTTGTGCTCCTTGCTGAATGAATAGTGTCAGATAAACCTCTCCATTAATAATGTCCTCGCCGGTGACAAGGGGTAAATCTCCCAAACTTGAGCTCAACTTTGAAGCCTTATTAGCTAGAACAAGTGAATGTCAGCGAGGTGAGAACACGGGGCAGCGACACCCACGCAGCCTAAGGCAGCAACCCACCCTGGATTGAGGATCTTTGTGATTAATATCACCAAATTCCTGATGCTCATCATTCTCAGTTCAACACACCGGATGCTCTGGTACCCCACAGATCACATCCTAATGCCATTCCAGCCGCTACATTCAAACCCCAGAGCTCCTAGAACAATGAAGCTGCAGGAACACCAGCAGCTTACAGCACTTTCAAACGTAAAGACTAAATCCTAATTTACAGCATGATCCATAGCTTGTAACCTCCGCTGATTTCTTGGTGCTGGCCTACCGAAATAATTCTCATCTTTTCCTCCCCCCTCTCCACCCTCCAAGTGTGAGTCTGAACCTGAATTACAAACAGTTAAACCTGAAGGTCACTTCACAGCAGCGTTCCAACACGCTCCCCCAGGGAAGCTGCAAGGCAACAATAAAACAAAGCCTTCGCAACCACCTGTAATAATCTGCCTGCTCAGCCGGCCATCCGAAAAGTCCTGGTGACACACAAGGTAGACATTTTTTGCAGCTGGTTTAACATGCACATCGTGCCCAGTTGCCGTCTCGCTTCCTCTTACCTTCACGTTAGTCCGGAGTGCACAATAACATGCAAAGAACATTGCAGTAAATAAGGGGCATATGGGCCGGTGATCAGCTTCTCAGCACAGCGCAAGCCCCACACACACGATCCTGGGCATGTGCTGCTAAGGAGCATCCGTTCCCTCTGTCAGTTTGAAAATGCATTGATCCCTGTTTCCTCTGACTACAAAACGACATGTCTTGAAGGCACTGAGTGAGAGCTCAGAATCTCTTCATTGGCTATATATAGCATTGTGCCCAGTAATTTCAATTAGCTGAGGATTCAGCATCCGAAAGTTAGGATCTCAGTTGCTTTTCCTTCTAGCATTTTAAATCACTGGGTTTAAAAAAAAAAAAAAAAAAAAAAGGAGGGTAGAATGAGCTCACCCAGGAAGGAGGGGGGAAAGGTGAAGAATTGAAATTTAACCAATGAGTTACTTATATTTCTGAAGAGCCCAAGTGTTGTCCTATTAGATACTTTGCCATGGATTACACCGGGCAGACTGTAGATGAAGAGGAAACCCTTTTCCTTTTGTAGCCTAATAACTCTGCACTACATTTCAGGCTTTTCTGATGCAGTACCCTGTTTGGCAAATACTACAAATCACCACCAACAAGCCTCGGTCTTCTATTCCTCTGTATGGAACGGAAAAGGATCATAAGGTTCACTGTCTCATAGATTCCCCTGAAGCCTAAGCGGGGTCCTCCAGGGGTCTTCTGCTATTCCAGGGCTATGAAGTACCACCTCTTACTGCCCTGACCTGGAACACCATCAGGTCTATTTCCCTGGGATATATAAAGTTGTTAGGTTGTCTAATAAAACCATGCATCCAATTCCCCAAGCTATTCTTTGTTGGTAAATGACAATCAACAATACACGATGGGATTGGAATGAAATAGGAGATAACTCAACCTCAGAGTAGCAGCAGGAGCTGACATGAAATGTCCAGCTCGTTCTGGAGGCAAAGAGTGAGAGAGGGAGGTAAAAAAAAAAGCTTCTGTTTCCATGAATCCATGAGAGGGAAATGATTCATTAAAAACCATTTCAGATCCTACTGTCTTTGTTACCAGCCTTGACAGGCAACAGATATTGCAAATTAATTAGATTTTTATTCAACCAAGAGGACTAAGTCCAATGCAGGTTTCTAAACTCTTTTCCAAGATTCAGGAAGCCCTAATGCTCAGTTACAATTCTAAAGCTATCTGGCGAAATGCAAGCAGACACGAACAGTTCTCACTGCAGTAAAAATAGTGGGAGGAAAAAGATTGGTGATGTCTTCGCCACAACGATTCTCACAGCAACAGAGAAGAACTGCATCACTCGCAGGAAAAAGCTGCAGTGACTTTTAGGATTTTTCTTTAACATGTTTTGCATAAGCCACCTCCCTTTTGGAGCCTGCAGCAGTTTTGAGGCTAGGCATAGTCACTGGGCATCTCTCCTGGGCAGTGGGGTGAGGATGCTTCAAAGTGTAGAAGGTAATTCAGGGAGAGGAATTAAAGAGCTAGGTTTTCTATTTCCCCCTTAATGATAAGCGTTCAGAAAGTGTCGTCACTTCTGACTAAATAGCTATTTTGGGCTGTCATTGTTTGTGGCTTTTTTAGGAAGTAAAGAAGACAACCTTAGCTTAAGCTGGAGATTGTTTAGCAATGAAAGAGAAGGGAGCCGCTTAATTTGATTCCCAGTTCTGTCATAGTAGACTAGGTAATTATAAACTGTAAGTACTTGTACCATAACTGTGACTTCCAAGGCAGTAGAAAAACAACATGGATGCCCAGGTCCTATCATTCAACAACTTATTAATGGCTTAAAAAAAAAAAACAAAACAGAAGCTGTCATTTCTGTTCATAATGCCTCCCTCTCCAGAGGTCATAGCAGTTTACCTCTCCTGTAGCTCTTCCCAGTCAGTGAATACAAACACAATAACTGGATGCTGTGGGAAAGAGGAAGTGTTTTAAACTGCGTATCTCCACCAGGGTTCTGAAGATTCTTGTGAAATATTGTTTTTCAATCAGCGAATTGCTGTTAAGTAATTTTTTTCATTAGGGGTTGGAATAAAAGGCACTTTGTATATTGTTATTGTTGTTTTGATAGCCTCCAGACTTTTGGATACCCCACTACAGGAAGAGCAAAGGGAAGAGACAGGAAATGTTACAATCTCAGATAAGCACACACTGTTATTATTAAGGCATCTATACTGGCCTGTGCTTGGGGTTTTGAAAGGATACACCCTCAGCTGCAGCCACTAAGAGCACCACCTGTGCATATTCACTATAGTCCCTTTTAGAAGGGCACTGCCCACCTCCCAACTCTCTCTCTCTCTCTCTCTCTCTCTCTCTCTCTCTCTCTCTCTCTCTCTCTCTCTCTCTCTTTCCTATCTCTCTCTTTCCCCTCTCTCCTTTCTCCTCTCTCCTGCTGCTACTGTCCCAGGAGGCTAGTCTTCCCCCTCCCTCTTTTCCTTTTTATAAGCCTTTCCCCCTACAAAAAAAATAAAATAAAATAAAATAAAACTCTGCTTGAACCCTGTTCCCTGTTGCAGCATGTCATCTTTCTCTTGTGTGCTGCTTTTCTTAAATTACAACACACACTGGTAGGGAATAGACCAAAGTGAAGTCAAGAAGACCTTGCATGGGCTTCAATGGGCTTTAGCTATGGCTTTGAAGTGTGTACATTTCAAAAGAAAATTTACAGCCTTAAGACCTGTTTTTAAACTCTCAAGTGGGCTTACCTATCTCATAGAATGCCAGTGCAGAGATGGGCTATATACTGCACCTCTACCATTTAGTTTATGTATATAAGAATAGTGACCATTTTCATCTTTTACTTGTAAGAAATAAGGTGTTAACTTGAATCACAAGGTCCATTAGAAGTGTTATATATTGATGGACTGGTGAGATGCCTCAGCAGATAAACACTCTTGCACCTGAGCCTGACAACCTGGAATTACAGGCTAGAAAAAGAGAAGCAATCATGCAAGTTGTCCTTAACCAACACACATATGCACAAGCACACACACACACACACACACACACACACACACACATGACACACAGAGACCATAGCATGCCTCCTCGAAACACACAAACACAGTAAAGTATAATTTTTTAAATGAGTCCTTTGTTTTCATTCAGAGATTATATTGTGATTGTATATCCACAAAAAAGAGCAACATTGGCAATTGGAAAAGAAAATGGTAACTGGCTAAATAGTTTGGGATTGAGAAGAGTAAATCTATGTTTCAAAACAAGTGAGAAATCCCAGAAAATCTCATCCATATAAAATCTTTTGCCATTTGAAAAATGGGACTATGTGTTACTCATAGGGTGGTTGGAAATATTAAAGATGAGTCATACCAGCGAAAACCTAGTTGAATCAATGAGTTAAGTATAAAAAACCCCAAACCACATATTAGAAGAAAACATAGTTTTGACTTTGTATAATAGTGAAGATGGGACTGAAACTACACTAGAAAAGGTAATTATGACCATGCAAAAAAAATGCAAACCTTCTGTTTTGATAAATTATATACAATAGCAAATGAAAAATTAGCTAAATATCGGCAACATATTTGACTGGAAATCCCTTAGAGGAATTTTCATAAATCACTAGGAAAAAAATAAAGTGATTTTTTTAAGTAAATGAAAAAATAATAATTTACAAATGACTATAACCATCTTTAAAATGTTCCAACTCTTAAGAAACTGCATAAAAATTAGAAAACATTTTTACTTTACTTATTTTGTTTTCTGAGTCATGGTTTCTCTGTGTATGTAGCCCTGACTGTCTTGGAACTTGCTTTGCTTTGGGAGCACAGCACGGAGATCCTTTGTGCCACAGATTTACAGAGAAACAAGGAATGTTAAACACACACGATTTCTTTCTAATGGAAAACTGAAGAACCAGTTCTTCTATCACATCAAGCTCCTACAACCAAGACCTCAGGTGGCCAGTAATCTAAATGACCTTCATAGACAGAGGCTACCCAAATCTCCCACAACTAGGACCAGAGGTAACTAATAGCACCAATGACCTCTAGCTATCTGTATGACTGAGGCCAGACCAGACCCTTAAGCCCTTAAACTAGTACAGGCAGCATGTCTCAGAACCCTCCTTCTTTAAGAAATGGCTGTACCCTGCATTGAGTTTCAATGTAATTATGTTTCCTTGTGCAATGTGGGGATTGAACTACACACACACACACACACACACACACACACACACACACACACACACACACACACAAACATTTTCCAAATTATATAGACTCTTTGAAGTCTGATCTAGGTTGATGAAATTAATCTGCACCTGGTTTCATCCTTATTTCTTCCAGTGGATTGCTTCCCTGAATGTCACTTGCAGAGACCCCCTCAGCTCTATAGACCAGGCTGACCTGAAACTCAGAGATCCACCTGCCTCTGCCTCCTGAGTACTGACATTAAAGGCAAGCACCACTACAGCCTGGCTTAAAAAAACATTTGATTTTTTTTTGTTTGTTTGGTTGGTTGGTTTGTTTTGTTGATTTTTTTTCAAGGAAATGATTTAACCTTTAAGAATATGATCAAAACACATTAAGTGAAACAAACTGAAAATTTAAAGATCTAATAAAAATGTTAAAAAAAATAAAAAGAAACAAAGAATTCAACCTAGGTGGTGTGTATGTGTGTGCGTGTGTGTGTGCATGGGTTGATGCACGAGCATATGCATACACTGTGCTGTTGTTTTAATGGTATGTAGACTTGTACACATGGAGGCCAACATGTAAGTAGGAAGTTGCCTATACATGTGCATGTGCATGTAGCATTAGGTATCACTTTAGGTTTTTGAGATAGGTTCTCTCAAAGAGACTGGCATTCCACAATTTGGTAGGCTGGCTGGCCTCTGAGCACAGGGGATCTATCTGATTCTGCTTCTTCAGCCTTAGGATTATAGTGCTCTTTATCATATCTGGATGTTTTTGTTTTTCCTACGGGTACAAGGGATCTGAACTTAAATCCTCATGCTTGTGCTGCAAGCACTTTACCAATTGAACCTTATCTTTATCCCCTGGTTTGAAAATTTTACAAGTCTTTAAAATATAACTTAGGGATTAGAGAGATGGCTTAGCATTTAAAGGTGCTTGCTGCTCTTGCATGGGACCTGAGTTTGGTTCCCAGAATCAATGTTAGAGGAAGGGGAGTTGACAACCAACTCTAACCCTGACTTCAGGGGATCTGGCTTTGGTGAACATCTGTGTATATGTATATGTATATACATGTATATGAGCATGTATATGCATGTGTGCATGCATGGGCACACACATCACAGATAAGCGCACGCACACACACACACACACATATACACACACACACACACACACACACACATCCAGTTAACTAAAATTAACCTTTAAATAATGAATATTTGTAAAAGAAAAATATAAGGCAGTATTAGGGTATAATTTGTTAAAAATACAAAAATAATAAAATTTTCTATTAATATCTACAAATAATTCATATTGATAGGCACCATTTTCCTTGTCTGTAAAAACAGGATGATGGGTGACTTTGGAAGTTGTACTTTTTATTTTGCTTTGTTAAGATAGGGCTTGATTAGGTAAGTATGAGTGCCAAATAGTTACTATAATACAAACCAATTAGGTTGAAATCTCTGCATGGGACCCAGGTTTTAGTAGATTATAATGTTTCCTATTTGGCTGCCATGTGGGGCTAAAGCTACAATCACTGCCTTTGATTAGGGTTCATCAGCAAAGCTTTTTGGTAAAGGGATTGGTTTATAGGAAACACAATCT
Source organism: Cricetiscus sungorus (assembly GCA_030556225.1). NCBI lineage: Eukaryota > Metazoa > Chordata > Mammalia > Rodentia > Cricetidae > Cricetiscus > Cricetiscus sungorus. The sequence goes on along the minus strand of JANBXA010000007.1, from coordinate 54,321,842 downwards.
GTCAAAGCTACACAATATTGATGTTTTAATGGGAAGGCAGCCTGTGGAAATGCCTATGTGATGGACAGTGCATACTCCATTTCTATGAAACTTCATTAATACACATTAAAATTTGAATTCCATATCATGTTCTATTGTTGCCCAATTCCTGGTGCAAATGAAATAATTTCAAGAGGAAACTACACCCCTCAAGATAAAGACAGTTGAGCAAAGGACCATGTAGCCATAGCACTCTTATTCTGCTAAGAAGCAGGCCTGGGGCTTTCAGTCACAAAAGGGAAACAAAAAAAAACAAGTTTAAATCTGTTTTCTGTCACCTCACAACTGTGTGACCTTGGGATGGTTACATAACACCTCTCTGCTACAGAGTATTCCTCTGCCAAATAAAGATTACAAACCAACTTCACGGGAATGTTGTAAGAGCTAAAATAAATAAGGTGTGCAAACCTCTTACCTTCCTACCTGGAGCACAATCAGTTTATTCACTGGTAGTTTGTAGTGTAATGAAGGCTGGGATGACACAGAGCCAGAGGTAAATAAGCAATGCCTTCTTACTATTAACATGACTCTGTATCCATGGAACACTGTTTATGATCTGTGTGACTATCCAATACTTCTGTAGGACTTTATAATGGTTCTGAGGGGATCTCAAGAACTTTAGTCCTCTTATATACCCTGAATGCCTCACTACTGCCAGACTTTCTTGAACCTTCCTTAGAAAATTTCAGAGATAATAATGATAACTAATTTACAGGCTACAAAGCAAATCAAAGCATATTATAATTCTTTGGTAAGGTATCTCTAAAAGTAGAAGAAAATGTATTTCAAATACCTTGATGTAACAAGGAAAATTGAGATCTCTTTGATGTCTTCTTGTCTTTAAAAAATCTATATAAATGTGAAGTGTAAATTGGAAATATACTGTATTTTTGTTAGTGTTTTATATTACCTATAGGCTTTGACATTTAATACATCGTGGAGAGTACACAGTAATGAACCTGCACCTTCTGCTATGCACACTACTGGGCATGCTAAGGTACTCTCACCTCATTTCACAAGTTGATTCTTGATTCTCATGATGGCATGGAGAATATTATGACTCTGTATGTCCAGTAAAGAAAGTTGTCAGTAGCTTAGATGTAAGTTTTAGATACAAATAGAAGTGGAATTTTTATACCAAAATGCAACTTTTCAAATTCCCCAGCTCAGAGAACATTTCTCTAAAACTTGGTACCTTAAATGTGGCTTCTAGATCTCTCAGATATGTTACCACTTACAAACATAATTTTTTTAATTTTCCATTTTATAATCACAATAAAATAGTAGTTATAAAAACCTATTTTGACAAAGAATTTCAAAATTAAAATATTGTAAATGAAGGAATAAGTAGAAGTGAAATTTATTCAGTTTTGAAGGAAATGACAAAGGAAAACTCAATCACTGCTTTATATCTCCATGTGTAGACAAACATGGGCATTTAGAGTGAACCAGCTTCTCAGACATCACAAGTAGCCTTGTGGCCAGTGACATGATATTCTGAATTAGAGAAAACTCTTGGTCAATACTAAGCAAAACATTGAACAATAACGCCTGGCAGTAAAATAAAACATGGCACAAAAAATGTATATTTTTTTTAAAATTTGGTATACATCAAGTCTTTGCAAAGCCAGATATGTTGGGAGTATATTAGACAGAGTTTAATTCCTGGCTCTATGATTGTTTTCAGACTTCTAATATAAAAAAAATGTCCAGAGATTGGAAAGCAGAGTGTGAGAGATGCCTCTATTAAGTGTATTCTCTTGCACAACCTTTCCCTGTCTTCCAGTTCCTAACTAGCTTCCAGAAGTATACTCCTAACTGCTGCTATAAGCAAAACACAGCTTTACAAACTCACCAAATACCACTAAAGAATCTCATAGTGACTAATGCTGGCCTGCTACAAACACTTGAATGCATACCTGGAGATAGATGTGAGAATGTAGTGCAGAAATCCCTTTAAATTCCACCCTACAACTCTTCAGGGCCCATATAGCCCTATTAATTTTTATGTATTACTTTGGAGCCTATTCTATGGATAAAAAGAATATCTGTGGAGCCTGAGTTTACATTGAGTTATAGGCACTGTAGGACTGTGGAATTGATATAGTCTACCTAAAAGAGAACAGGAAGGTTCTGCCTCAAAACCTTAACACCCCTTAAAGAACAGATGAAAGCTCACACTTCTTAGACATTTCCTTACAGCATTGGCCCATGTTCTTTTTCATAACTACCTGTCACATGCATTGTCTGTACTTTACTACTCAGTAGATAACAACTGCACTGCCTGTACTGGTCACCCACTACTTGTCATGCCCCATACACATGCCCTTAATCCCCCAGTAAGTTTTTCAACAACAGAGAACAGGTGTCAACTGAAAAAAAGTCCCCTTGGGGAAATGGGTATCTTTTCAATTATTTCACAAACTAATAGATTGTCAAGTAGCTACAAATAAAGCAGGTAAAACGCTAACTCTTGTTAGCAAGGCTCAACAACTCAACAACTGCTTGAAATTTTTACATGAGCCTTTGAACATTGCCTTTCATATTCTTTCAGAGGTAATTTCAAATCCTCTCTGCAGCCTCATGCTTCAGAAATTTCTCCACCCTCATTCCTCTTAGCAGATTACTGCCTTTCACTACACCGAAAATATAAAAGAACTCTTCAAATAAAAACCAAGAATGAGATACTCTTCTCCCAAACTTTCTTCCCTTCTGTTCAAAAGACATCACACATGCCACCTGAGGTCATTACCTCCACACACTCTCTGGAAGTCTAAATCCTCAGGAAGATCAGTAAGTCTCTATATTTCTCTGGTGGTCACCTTTGTATACTTGTTGAAGTCTTTCCAATATTAAAAAAACCCAAATATTCAAAGCAACAAAATTAACAAAAACTATCTTACTACCTACCACCTTTCGCCATTCACCTTCATCACCAAAACAATTACAAGTAACTACATTAACATTTCTTATCATCCTCTTGGTCTTTGGCATTCCTTGCCATAAAAATAGGATTATTATTAAAGGCCAGCAACTTTAGTCTACTTAGCTCCAACATTTTAACACACTGGCTTACACATTAACCTCCTCCACATCAACTAATCCTGTGGGAATGGAACTTGATACAATATTTGTTCAGTAGCCATTACTTTATCATCCCTCCACCATAAATTCTCAACCTATAAAAACAGCTGCTCTCCTTCCTAGTTAATCACCACCACCCCAACTTATGATCTCAGAGTTATTACTCAGACTTTTCACTGTGGGCTCTTTATTTTAATGTTCTTAAGATTTAGAATCAAGGGTTTTCCCCCTCTTTGGCCCATATTACACCTATTTCCAGGTCTTCTTATTTATTGTATAGAATCATATTACTACCTCTATGATGATGACTTCCAAATCCTGTCTGTTTTCTTTGTCAAAGGTCCAGGTCTTTTCATCTAACTGTTGGACTATCATTGACAATTTGTTTCTCCATCTTTCCTACTTTAGTGGGAAAGATGGAGATAAATCACTTGGATTTATCTAATATCATAAACAAGACCTTATTCTACATACTCAGCTGTGGCAACTTGAATGAGAATGTCCCCCATAAGCTCATATATTTGAATGCTTGGTCCCCAGTTAGTGGAATTCTTTGGAAAGGATTAGCTTTTCCCTCCTTGGAGAAAATGTAGCTTTGTTTTGTTGAAGAGGTTTGTTGTTGGGATGGGCTTTAAGGTTTCAAGTACACAACCTATGACAAGCTGCCTTCTCTCTCTCTCTCTCTCTCTCTCTCTCTCTCTCTCTCTCTCTCTCTCTCTCTCTCTCTCTCTCTCTCTTCTGCATGCAAAAAAGGATATCAATTCTCAGCTACCGCTCCAGTGCCAGGTCTGTCAGCCTTCCTCCATGTTTCTTGCCAAGATGATCAAGGACTAATCACCTAAAACTGTAAGCAAACTCCTGTTAAATGTTCTTTTTATAAGCTGTTTTGGTCATAATGTCTCCTCACAATAGCAGAACAGTAACTAAAACACCAACAATAGATGAATTATTGATTCATATTTTTTAAATATTTCTAGAATTTCTAATGTTTCCCCATATCTGAGACGATCATCTGTAACCTTATTCTGTCTGTATTCTCTAAAAGCTTGCTGAAGAAGCCACCAAAATGTTTTCCTCAGATGTATTCTTATCCTTTCTAAGTCACTTTGACATATACTTCTGAAAATGATCTTTAGTAGGTATAAATTTGAATTATATTACCCTCAATTAAAAGTATTCTGGCTGCCAGTATAGTGTAAATACAGTTCAAAATAATCACTGTAGTTTCATGAGCACACATGGTATGTACCTTGCTTAATTTTAATGTAATTCCATTTTAAATTTCATGAGTTAGTCATATTGAAGTTGTTTCTATTCCTTCTCAGAAAAAGCCATATCCCTTTTCAATATAGCATCATATTTTAGACTTTTTTGGTAAAAACAGAATATATTTTTATGAACCACTGGTCATTCCCCCTGCTCCTCAGGAAACACCTGGCAATGTCCAGAATTTTTTTTAATTACCAAAATTTGGAGAAGTGGTTGTTATTGGCATGGAATAGGTAGAAATCAGAAATTTCTACCCATACCACTTTGGGTATGCCAATACCTATACCCATAACTTCTTTTAGTGCTCAAGAGAGTACCCCATGACAAAGAATTACTCTGTCAAAATTCAAGCAATGCTGAGACTGATAAACCATGGTCTGGATGTAAAGGTTAGAATAGTAGAAAACTCATATTATTAAATGAAAATGATCACATGACTGTTCCAACGTATGGTATGGTGGAGGAAAGAGTTTTTATTGGAGATATGAGGCAAAGCACAGCCCAAGACATCTGGAAGAGTCCATACTAAACTTGGCCAGCAAAACAGACTAGGCCTTGGGGGGTGGGGAGGTGAGTATGAGAGGAATCGAAGAGAGAAGGAACCAAAAGGAGACCGAAAGACCAAGAGTATATATATATATTATATATATAATATATATATAATATATATATATCCTGAATGGCTGAAGTTATATATGAAAGATAAACTATGGAAAAGGGGGTGAAACTCAGGGGCCAGAGAGATTTAGGATAGGGAGTTGGAGTGGGAAGTCCTAAAAGGAACTCTGTAACAGGTACTTGGAATGCTGGTCAGCCAGTTTTGATATGTTAAATAGCCACCATAGTTAGCCATTCGTCCTGAGTTTCTCTGAGACCTACCTGAAAATTATGACATATTTAATAGATAAGTCTCAAAAGTTACAGTCAATGGGCGGCAAGATGGCACATGCCTAAAATCTCATTCTGGAGGGTAAGGAAGGAAGATCTAATGTTTGACACCAGTCTGGAATACAGTGATGGTTCCAGCCCTGCAAAGAAGTACAATGGATGATTGGTGGCACATTAAGCTGCCTATTACTTCCTGGAAACAGAAACTTAGAAGTACAAAAGCCTTCAAGGGCATCTGGTAAAATTTTTTTGCTATCTACACAAGTTATTTATGGTCTATAAAAGGATATTTAGTGATTTAAAGTCATGAAACTGGGCTAGTACTCAGTTCTCCTGAGTTCCAGTTCTGTATTCACTCCCAGGAATAAAAGCATCCAAACACCAATTTTTCATTTATGGCTCTGTGATGATAGACTGTGGATATTATCTTATATTAGCAGTCACTCAGGTAGAGAGTAATAAAGTATTTTTTACAAAGTGGTAGGAACTTCTATTCAATAGCAATATTGCCTCATTTTGCTATTGTATCTACATAATATGTACTACAAAGTTCATAACACCAGCATACATGCATGAAATGCAAGCTATTAGTGCACTTAAATATCTATTGAATTTATTTACCAATTTGTAGTTGTGTGTAAAGAGGGGGCATTCAAGGGTCAGGGTGTGCTTGTTGAAGTCAGGAACCTTGTAGAAGTCAGACCATTCCTTCTACCATATAGGTTTGGACTGAACACAGGTCTTCAGGCTTAGCAGCAAGTGCCTTTAACCACTATCTTCTCAAACACTGAGACTCCCAAATGGAATTGTTTACTTACAATTTCCCTGGAAGGAGTTGTAGGGGTCCTTCACAAAGGTTTATACAGTCCCTATTATTCATTTTTAAAAATCAATATCTGCTATACAGAGTTCATATACACGTTGATTGTGTCAACGTGATCATAGTCTACTTTTGAAGTCTAATATAACTAGTATTTATTATTGCGCTCATACATCTTCAATTACTAAAATGCACATAGAAGAATCAAAAGGCAGGGGGATCTATAAATGCTACCTTCTTCCCAAACCTATCAACCATTTCTCCTAATTCTAGCCTGGAAGAGGGTTAATTATGAGCAGACAGGAAGAGAGAGGAAAAAAGTTATTAGTGGCAATGCCTCAAATTACTTAAGAACATTTGACTAATGAACAATCAATACAAGATATAGATAAATTATAAATATACATATAAGTGTAATCCTTTGTGAGGTTTTTCATTTCTTGATGTATTCCAAAAATAAAATTAAACATATTCAAAATTATAGTTTATGCAAAACTTTTAAACAAACAGGTTAAACTTCCTTTGAGTGCTAAAATGACTAACTCAAGATATACATATAAGATATAAAAGAACATTATTATCTGTAAATAGTACAAATTTTTAAATTGCTTTTTAAAAATATAGAAATACAATGGAACTGACTTTAGACAATACATCATGTGTCTTTAAAACTCCCCTCAGAGTCATATTGAGTGAGCATCTCAATTTGAGAACCTAAAATCAGTGGTTTTCAACCTATAGGTATTAAGCTCCTTGGGTGATAAGTGACTCTTAGGGGTCACATATCAAATATCCTGCATATCAGATACTTATATTATGATTCATAACAGTAGCAAAATTATAGTTATAAAGTAGCAATAAAATAATTTTATGTTTGGGGGGTCACTACAGCATGAGTAACTGTATTTAAGGGTTGCAAGTAACTGTTGCAGCATTAGAAAGATTGAAAATCATTGACCTAGATATTCAAGTGACTAGTGGCCAGATCATATAGAGACTAGCAACACAATCTGCAGCCATGACCATGAGTGCCCAAGATTCAAGCAGTAGCATCCATCTTCCCTTGTTTTGGCCTTTGCTTCCAATCAGGACAAGGAGCCTATATCCAAAGGAATATAGGCTAGGATGTTTGCCTCTTAGTATCCTGTTTGTGGCTCTCCCAGACCAACAGTGCTCACACCAGAACAAGATCCAAGGATTCCCTCCATTAACATCTATCAGATGCTACACACATAACATCTCATCAACGTGGCTGCCTAAACATGATCTGAACAAGGATGACAGCAATGGAAACACCAAAGTGGATGGGGCAAGCCCATGTAATCACAACTCTACACAAAGAATTATAGGCAACTAAGAAATGTGACCGACAAAAATAGTCTTCAGGGAAGATAACACAAATTAGTTACCCATTTCCAAATTGTCAGCCTTGAAAACATACATAAACATAATATTATACAGACTGAGTAGGTTACATTAGGAATATATATGTATATACATAGATCCATGTAATTAAAACAAGAGTCTATGAATTTGAAAGAGAACAAGGAACAGTGTTTGTGAGGGTTTAGAATGAAGAACAGGAAGGGAGAAATGTAGTAATTAAGCCATAATCTCAAAAATAAAATAAAATTTAGAGATAATTTTTCTTTATCCCTTATCTAATTTTGAGTCCCTGAAAAATCAAACCAATGCTAGCTGACTCCCTTTCTATATAGAAAATCCTGAGTGAATAGCCCCTACTTATGAGGTAATCTTTGTTTACTCTTAATAAATATTTACAGAAACTGGGCATTGGTGTCAGTGCACCATTAATATCAGTTTATCAAGATTAATGCTACATTTTACCCATTGCTTTAGTGTAATTAACAGCATAGCCTTTTCCTCTGAAAAGTATCTTTATTTGAAATAAATTGCATGGGTATTATGATGCTAAGTAAATTTGTTCATTATGCAAAGGGATTAATGAACAAACTGATGTTAAGTAACTTGGCCTGAAGCAGTAATAAGTGACGATGGAAAGCAAATAGGAAATTAGATACTAACTTCCTACCTCTCTGTTTTTGATGTCAACTGTCAGGTTAGCTGAACGAGCCCTTCTCTATATATCAGTATTTCTTTAAGTGGATTTCATGCTTTAGTAAACAAGAGATCGGATGTGAAGCACTGTAGTCCAGGCATTCCTGACATCCTTGAAGGATACAAGAGTTCCCATGGCACATTCTTCTCCCCTCTGGAAGACCTTACCAGAGAGGGCTAACTTTCTTTGTGTTTTTCCTTTCTCTATTTGCTACTTGGTAGGTCACTCTGTAGATTTTAGGCTTGTAACTTTCACATTAGCTCCTTTTCTTTGAAAGAAATTCACTGTTGCCTCCTTTTATATAATCCACCATGTGTGTAGAAGGACAAACCATGATATAGGGAAGCATGAAGATAGACAGATAGTCAAAGACAACAAAGGGTGGGGCTTGATTGATTCAGTTGAGAATAAGAATTCTTCAGTTTTCATAAACTGATTACATAAATTGATTGCTTCTCCCCGAAAAGGGGCTACAAAAGCAGAAACAAATAGCCTTAACCTGGAAGGTTCTATCAAAATGGTAGAGACAATTTTGACATTTTCTCTTTAACACACTAATATAAAACTAGCCAGACACTTGCTAGATACAATGTGTGTATGCATGTATGTATGTATGTATGTATGTATGTATGTATGTATGTATGTATGTGTCTGTCTGTATTGTGTATGTAAGTGTGTCTGTCTGTATATATGTATGTATGTATTTATGTATATATATACATATGTCATGACCTTAAAAAGTTATGTAATTTTTTCTGAGCTTTGATGTCTGTTTGAAAAGCAAAAAGAATTAAAATCACAATGTAGAATTGCTGTACAATTTAAATAAAATGAAATACAGAAAATCCTAGCAGATGCTTATTACATAGTGCATGTTAGCTAAAACTACTTTTGTGTTTATTTCTGTTGTTGCCTCAAAGGTCATATTTAAGGAGACATATTGAAGAAATCTTTGGCTAAGGGCCTCCAGCTAATATATTCTGATTATTTACACTTAGAAGGATCTCAAATTAGAGTACAACCTGCTTAGCTGTCACTCACATTTATGCATTTTTAAGGTTAGCAGCATCTGCACTGAGCTAAGAATATGCTTGATCTCTGGGAGAATTCATACTGATTTATTTCCTTTGTTCTAACAACTTTTAATTCCAAGAGGATTAATAAGAAAAAAATCTTTGGCTATCTGTGGGTGTAGCCTAATTCTAAGCCCTAGTCAGAGCAAATATGGTTATTTCAGTATCATTACTAGAAATGTAACAATAAGATCATTTGAAGAAGATGTAACCCAGACCTCCTTTTTGTTCCTTCTTATACAGTGACAAAAATCTTTAATGACAAAAAGACTTCCTGAAAGACTAGGCAATTTATTATATTCATGAATGTATGCAGATATACTAAGATATCTGGATATCTGAAAACACCACTGACGGTTTATGTTGAGCTCCCACTATGCACCATTTCTGCTAGGCACTGTAATGATCACAGACACATAAAGTGAACAAAGCTTTTTTTCCTTTGCCGATCAATCTGTTTCCCTCTTGCACACTCACCTAGATTGGCAATGTGCATGCTGATCTCACAAGCTCATATATGTGAATATATACAAACACACAAGTGTAAAATATATCCTTAAAGTCAGATGTATGCACATGAATTGGCAGGAATGTTTGAAAGAAAAAAAAAAAACTAAAAATGCATATTGAAAGAAAAGATGGGGCATATTGTCTATGGGGTACTATCTCTTTATGTATTTAATAGCTTACTTTAAATATATCTAGATTTTGTCTCACTGAGCCTGAATTTAAAGAATATCAGGAGATGAGATCTCTGTATTTCCACATGAGCAGAGAAGGCGTGAAGGACACCTTGGTGATTAGTGTGGTTTAGTGGTTAGCCAATCTTTGCCCAGAGCACATCTGCATTAAGCCTTGCATGTGTTAACAGTAAATGGCTGACACTTAAGGAAATATGCTTCTATTTACAATGCATGTCTCCATTCCATTTACGAGGACTCATTATGTGCTAGAAACCATGCTGAGAGTTTTCTAAGTATTATTTCTACTCTTTACAATAACCCTATGTGGTAAGAATTATCTTCATTTTAAAGAAGAGAAATGCAAGTTTGTATGACCTCAAATCCCTGATACACTATGTTAAGCTTTGAACTTCATGCAGAGGGCAATGTTAAATTCAGGATAAAATTACTTTATATAGCTACTTGGAGGAGTAAATGAAGCAAAACACACACACACACACACACACACACACACACACACACATATATATATATATACATACATATATGTACATATATGTATGTATATATATATATATATATATATATATATATATTTCAAGACAGGAATTAATTGTTTGGACCAGAGGATAAACCTAAGTCAAATGTCCAATGCTAACTAACCTTCCCTGTTATAAATTATATGTATAGGTCCAGTGTGTGTGTGTGTGTGTGTGTGTGTGTGTGTGTGTGTGTGTGTTAATGCTATTCTGGGTTGTCATCTGTAATTAACTAAAATCCAGTGAGGAATTGTACACTTTTAAATAATGGCCACACCTTTTAGTGGCAGCCTATATAAAGAACTCGGAAGAAGAAAGTTTCTGCTTTTTGCCTTCTTGCCCTGACTCTCACTGGCAAGTTCATTCCTCCACTGACATTATAGGCTACTTTTTCAGTTTTTCAGTGTATACTTAAGAGCAGCCAAGATATCCAGCTTCATGCAGTGAACGGCCATTGGATTCTTGTACTTTCCATTGGGAAACAGGCCTTGTTAGAATAATGGGCCCATAACCTGTAAGCAATATATATATATATATATAATATATATATATATTATATATATATTACATATATATATATATTACATATATATATATATATATAAATAAATACATTCTATCAGTTCTGCCTCCTGAGAGAAACCTGACTAATACATTATAGGTTCAATTTCAGAGCTATGTACATTTTATACATTTAAAATAGTGTATGATTAATTCAGTTTTCACATTCAGAATTGTATAAATAATAGACAAAATATATGCAGATCATTGTAAAGAAGGCTGATCCTTCTGAATTATATATAAATATATACATATATATATAATTATATATCATAATCTACTCTAATTCTTTCTCCACTAAAGATTTTATGACTTAAGTGTTACTGCTCCATCTCATAAGAATGCTTGACTGAGTTTCACTTACTGATAAACCAGTCACTGAGGAGTAGACTAAAGAAACTGCATAATTATAAGTTGTCTCTTGAGCATTCATTGCCCATAGGTGGTAACCTTAAAAAGCTTATAATGGGTCCTTCTGGAATAAACAATTTAACAATTAAATGTCTTTCTTAGCACTCCAATTATGCTTACTTCTTTCCCAAAGTACCTTTTATCAGCCATTAAGTATCCAGAAAATTCTAAGAGGTAAAATAAGTCACCATCTCTAATGACTCCAATAGCATGCCCTTTGTCTTGGTCTGGACAATTAAAACCAGAAGTTCATTTAGTTGCAAATGTTACCCAGAATGAAATACTTAGAAAAGATTGGATATAGAGTGAAGGGTTTGTGTCTAGGACTTTAATCTTCACTTTGCTAAGATGAAAAACAGCTATCTGGAGTGAGATTGAGCAATGGATGAGAAGTTAGGTTTGAAGTCTTACCCATCACACAATCATGTTTATAAGTAAACAGCCTCAGACCAAATGATTGAGTGGATACACCAGGATTCTATAATTTTGTCCTCTAACAACCTGAAACCAATCTACACTGAAATACACTTACTTTTTTGCCTTTGTAAGTGTTCTAAATTCAAATCCAAGAGCCTCCAAGGCCTTCCATGAGCTTGACTTTCTTGGCCTTTCCAACTTCATTTCTCACTGTGCTCTTGGTTCTCAGAGGTTAATCTCCCCAGTTATACAATCTACCTTGCATATGCAGTCTCATGAAACCTTTCTCACCTTTTCATCTCCCTTGCTATTGGGCTGGCTTAAACTTTCATCACTTTTTAACTGAACCATCATAATAATATCATACTGACCTTCTTGGCTGTTCCCTCACACAGTTTTTCTGCATCATTCCATTGCCTCTGTGTTCATCCCTTTAAGGAAACACATCTGCTATCTAATGTACAGTTGGGATGTTCCTACACATATGCTTTTACCTGTTGACTAAGAACCAAATGCTTCCTAGGACTTTAATGGTCATTTGCATTATTATATCTGAGCCAAATACTCTGATATGTAACCAAAGACAGTCATATCCAAAGTTCTCTGAATGTGTAACTTCCATATTTCCAGTTCGCTTAGAAGTTATCTGTGTCCATATTTCTCTTTCTTTTCTTACTAACCAGTTCTTTTTTATCCTTCTCTCACAATGTCATGCTTAGAAATGCATTAGGGATTAGCCAGAATGAACACATTTATCTTTTAAAAATATCGAATTTGCATTTCAGCTCATTCACATTTTAGCTTTGTGATTATGGACAAAATACTTAATTCTTTTGATTCTTATATACTTCATGAATGAAATAGAAGTGATGATTCCCTGGCTTTCAGGGCAGTAGCAAATATTAAAATAATACAAATATAAGTACCTACTATAAGGTAGTCATTGTTCCTTAAAGTCAGGCTCCATTCTGTTTTATTTCTTACACTAAAGGACATATATGTTCTAGAATGCAGACTTAATTATGCCACACACTTTCCTAAATTTCTTGAGTGTGTTCCTATTTCCATAGTGATAGGCTCCCTTGTTTTATAATATACTTTTATTTCTAACCATTGTCTTTCAAGATTTAATTCTAATAAAATGAAGTACTGAAATTTTCACAGCTCTACAAATTATCTCTCATTTTGGGAGTTATTCTGTTTCCCATTCTGTGAACAATGCCTCTCTACAAGTGTTCTACATAAAGTATAATCACACTTCTTTTCCACACAATTTTACTATTCTTCCTCCTGTTATGAGAGTCATGCTCTATTGCAGTCATGGTCCAGTGTCACACCTATACAACTTTCACTTTTAGCTATCTATTTACTGAAGTCCTATGGCTCTCAATAGAACAGATTCTGGGTTCCATGGACCCAAGCATTGCCTACCTCTTTCTCTTCCCCATGATGAAATACAGGGAGATCAATGAGCAGTGGTTGAGGGAAGCATTTTAGAAGACAAAATGACCCCTCATCTGGACTATGAAGAATGGGCAGTTTCCTGCCAAAACAAATAATGTACAGAATAATGTTTTGGTTCCTTTCTGTTTCATTGAACCAATATTTATTTAGCACTTTCTATGTGGAAGGTCTGTTCTACCAGCATTTCACACACTAAAGATGATGGAGTAGGCCTTTCTAAGTGGAGGTTGTGGGCAGGAACTAAGGCTCATCATGCTTTGGTGGGGAATGATTATAAGGTGGAGAAAGTCCTATTGGATGTTGTTGTAGTCCTGCTTCAACCACTGAGGAGCACTATGAGGCATCCTGTCTTTACTTACATTCTTCTTTATCCCTACCAACTGGGATTTTAGCTCTATGTGTGTTCAGGAATTTTCCTTTCACTACCATGAACTTAGCACTTAGAACATTATCAAGCACAGGAAATATATGATAAATACATGCTAGCTACTATGCTAAGTCCATTTGCCATAATTCATATAGTTTATTAGTTTACATGTCTGTTCTCTTCCCTCAATGAACACAGCAAAACTTTTTCTATAAAGGGCAAGTTAGTACAATTTTATTTCTTTTGTAAGCCACAAGGTCTCTAATATAACTCTGTTATTGGAGCATAACAACATTCATAGATAATATATAAATACCTGGGTAGGACTGGATTATGAGAAACATTTCGTTAGAAATGGCAAGATGGTTCAGTGGGTTAAAGGACTGGCCATCAATCCTGAGATCTGAGTTTGATCCCCAAGACCTACATATTAGAACCAACTCCAATAAGTTGTTCTCTGACTCTCATCCTTGTGGTATGATGTGACCATGTACATATGTACACACGTGTGTGCACACATTAAAATATTTAAAAAGCAAACAAATTGTATTTAGCCTATGGGTTGAGTTTACCTATCTTCATTCTAGACACCCTGTTTCTTGAGGCAAAGTTATTACTCTTTCTGCTTTGCAATGCCTGACATGTAA